>OZ024880.1:35955797-37174144 GCA_964017185.1 Rugalucina vietnamica | reverse complement strand
CTATATTAGTGATGTATGGAGTTGTGCTTGTGCCTGATTGTACAATACATTTTATTAATGTCTTAAATGCCGAGCAAGCGAAGCGAGCGAGGAAAAAAATATGTAGCGCCATACATACTGCCAGATAGATTTGCATTAGCGTTCTTAGTGCTGCCTTGTTTCTGTTTTTGTTTTCCTGTTACTCCCATCAATCAATTTCTGATTATTCTTGGGAGGTGTACATTGTACACTCCGGTGTGTTTGCAGGATGAGCCTACATGCATGAGGATAGAACCTGTGTAGGGATCTTTAACCTGCACAGGGGATGACTGTCCCTGTACAGGGGGCCTCCAGTTAACGTCCCGATCCGAAGGACGGCGCACTGTATCATGTCATTCCTGCAAATGACACAAAGGGAAGCAAGTTCGGACCAACAAATTTTCCTCGCCGCCGGCGGGGATCGAACCCGGGACCTCTAGCACAAGAAGCCAGTGCGCTAACCACTCGGCTATCTCGCTTCCTATCTCGCTTTCTGATTGCAAAAGACACTATAATTATGTTTTGTCATATAAAAAAGCAAGATGATGTCCATCCACAGAAAAGATTATCATTATAGGATTGGAACAAACATAATAAGGACAAAGTGGGGTAACAAAATGAACAGAAAATACATATACATAAGCAAACAAAACAGTGAAATAGTATTTGGCTCAGTAAACATCCAGAATGATTTAATTTATTTTCTCTGCCTTCAAATGACACATTTCTTTTTCAATTGGTCCATGAGGTGAGCCCCTACATGCTTGGCTTCCAAACATTCAAGGATTTCTGAAATATGAATACAACATTTGAACTAAATCGGGTCTGGGGGCGTCCAGACCCCAGAAAAAAATGAAATTCTGGAATGTCAGGGAGGCCATTTAAGACAATTTCATAGCCAAATTTACGCATATTCATTATTCTTTAAAATGTTATTATTCACTAATCATTATATTACTCTGCCATTCATTAAAATTTTACAGTTATTCATTATTCTTTAGGACCTTATTATTCACTAATCATTAAATTTTTTGCTCCTTATTCACTCATTAAAAATTTTAGGCCATTATTCATTAATCATTATACCCCATCCAGACCCTCATGGCTAGTAACCTTGATCGAGCTCTGAACCGGGGTCACAGACAAACGGATGTGATCATCATGGATTTTGCAAAGGCCTTTGACAAGGTACCACATAAGAGGTTACTATACAAACTGCGCTACTACGGGATTAGAGGATCTACTCACAAGTGGATCGCTTCATGGCTCTCTGAGTGCTATCAAAAAGTGGTGTTAGATGGCCAAGCCTCAGATCCAGTCCCGGTCTTATCTGGAGTCCCCCAAGGATCGGTCTTGGGACCGGTCCTTTTCTTGATATTTATTAACGATCTTCCGGACAATATCAGGTCATCTGTTCGTCTTTTTGCAGACGATTGTGTTTTGTATAGGAACATAAATTCACTCACTGATTGCCAGATTCTACAAGAAGACCTGAATAGCCTTGCACAATGGGAGACCGATTGGCAAATGAAATTTAACGTCGCCAAATGTCACTCAATGAGGGTGACTCGGCACCTCCCTAGCAATCAAATACATTTCAACTACTCCCTACATCAGCAAACTCTGGAACAGGTTCGACCCGCCAAATACCTTGGACTTACTATCACTGACGACTTGGAATGGTGTCAACATATTTCAGAAATTTCTGGTAAAGCAACTAAGACATGGGGTTTCCTTCGGCGCAATTTGGCTCTTGCACCTCGGCACACAAAGGAAGTTGCATACAAAACATTGGTTCGTCCTCAGCTTGAGTATGCAGCTCCTATTTGGCATCCCTATAATGAAACTGAGAAAAAAAGGTGGAGAAAGTGCAGAGGACAGCAGCCAGGTGGGCCTGCAGGCGATGGCATAACAAGAGTGGCGTTGACGATATGTTGGACGAACTCGAGTGGCCATCTCTGGAGGACCGCAGGGTGAAGTCTTCCTTAATTTTCTTTTACAAGATTCACTCCGGTACAGTGTCTCTTGATAAAGATAGATATCTGACCCCAGCACCAAACTTAAGAAGTACCAGGGCATCTCATAATTCACAATACACAAGATACACGGCCTATAGTGATGCTCTGAAGAATTCTTTTTTTCCCGAGGACTATCCCTTTATGGAATAGTCTTCCCTCTTCAGTGGTCTTATCAAAGACTGCTGAAGAATTTAAGGCTCTCATTTAGATCATGGGTTCAGAGGTTTACGTTTTAGTATGCCTCTGTTTAGCTTCTTGTAAATAGTTTTAATGGCCCATCCCGAATGTTCTCCCCATTTTGCTAAATTCAAAATTTAGCACCCACCCAACACCTGAGATGATGATCAGAAATTGATCGACTCAGTATATGAAGATAGATATAAGTACCTAAATACCTAAGTGTCATTTTGTTATGACACTTAGGTATTTAGGTATCCCACTCGGTTTATGGAGTGGGAATTTCTTTCTGATTGTGCCATTTCCTGATCGTTGCCTATATACTTGTATCTTTTTATTTGTAATAATAAAACGTTAATTTCAGTCGACATCCTAATCGTGTACTGGTGTTTATGTGCGCATGTGCATGTGTGCGTACTGCCAACTGCTAGCAGTAGAGACAGCAGCTACATGTAGCAGTACAGCAGTATACTGCCTACTGCTACTGCTACTGCTACTGCTTACTTCACATACATTGTAGATAGATTTAATCTTTTGAGGTTTGATACTTTGTGTATGTCTCAAACATTCTTTTGTCCGGTGAAACAATCAACACTGAAGCCGCGACGCGAGAAAACCGGTATTCCGGATTTCCGACCAGGTGCGACATAAATCAGCCTGTACAGCCACAGAAGCAGGCTAGAGGCTTGAAATTTTGGCTATATAAAATAGAAGATAAATTGTACTATTTGAGTAGCAAAAACAAAGGCGCTGATCAGCTGTGCAGTTACTGCACAGCTGATCTGCGGCTTTGTTTTCGCATAGGCAAAACCCGGTTTTCTCGCGTCGCGGCTCATTAGTCTGATTACTAGTCATCTGCTTAGATTCAGTCTGGAAATGAAAGTGTGTGGTTAAAGTAAAGGCCACCGAACATGACACCAGCTTCTTACAGACTATGCAAAATTCAAAGTAAAATGTAAGCAGCTACCAAGCTGAGCTTGCACTATCAGCCTAAAGTTTTGCCCACAAGACCATGAAAAGGACAAAACTACATTGTACCGCGGTCTCTCTTTACAAAGATATGTATTATTGATTGTACTATTCAGTATTTGGCACACGAGGTCAGCCTTTTGAGCAGCTTTAAGTTCAAACAAGGTGGCAGCGATTACTCGGATGAACTCATTTTAGCCTATCATCCGACACACAGGATGAAACTGATCTAAAAGCAACAAAGAGTCGCCGCCTTTGAATGACAAGTATTATGAAAGCACTGAGTTTGGAACATAAACCTGGAATTATTACATGAACTGTGCATTTTCTAACCCCAGTGTGCTAGCTGTAGCTGAATAAGTACAAAAGTAAAATCTTTCTCTATTAGTGTCAGACAAACAAATCTGTCCTACGGGTCCCTTCTGCATCACGAGATGGTGATATTAAACCGTGACCTGTTGGAGAGATTTGTCTATCGATACACCGGATATGTACTAGTCAGTCAATGCTGTCTACCAATATCATTATGTAAAATAACACAGAAAATATCAGAAGTGTGCAAAAGGATAAAATCATAGCACAAACTCCTTGGGGTTATTTTAAAAGTTCACTGCATATCATGATCGTGATCTTCATCGGATATAGATACATTGCATTCAAATGTCCACTGGAATGATTTGAAAAAGTGAATATAATGTTCTTTATCAAATAAAAAAAATACAGAACAATTGTTGAGCCCCCCCCCCCCCCCGGGAGGCGGGTCTTTGCTCCCTGCTCCCTGAAAGAATAATGACCTCCCCAGCTCCCTAAAATGTTTTTCCTCAGCCCCCCCCCCCCCTGCTCCCGCTCCCTAAAACCCCGCTATCTCCACAAATCACTGAAAATAAATGACCATCCTCCCCAAATCCCTGAAAATAAATAGCCCTTCTCCCTGAATCCCCGAAACCCCTGGGGGGGGGGGGGGGCCTCACTGTTACCAAACGGAAGTGGCGTGCCTATATTGGCAGAAAATACATGTATACATCAGATGAAGAAGTTGCTGGAATGTCCTTTCTGTTTCTCGAATTACCCACCTAGTTCTCTAAATTTCAGATGGTAACGAGTCTTTATTTAAAAATTCCATGTGAGTCTATATGAACTTCATTGCGGCCGATACAGTGATATACCTTTTAGCAGTTGGGCCGATATGGCCTTGTATGGTGGCATATAGGTGCCATCCACATAATGAGTTAGTATCACGTTCATTTTAGTTTCTAAGTCGACTTATAACGTGTTGGTGCGATACTATCTAGTCTTCCGGTAAATAAAATTTTATCTGCAATTGGACATGATTCCGCTCTAAAGTGCCATTTAATTAATGAGATAGTAACTTGTTAGCTCTAGTTTTATGTCGACTTAGGCTGACAGGAAGTCAAGATTGTATAAGAACCATTCATCCTAAGTCGACATAAAACAAGAGCTAACAAGTTACTATCTCATTAACGAGATGGCGTTTAAAAGCGGTTTCATGTCCAGTAACATATAAAATTTTATTTACCTGAAGACTAGATATATAGTATCTCACCAACACGTTATAAGTCGACTTAGAAACTAAAATTAATGTGATACTAACTCGTTATGTGGATGGCACCTATATGCCACCATAGCCTTGAAACTTTTGCACGGATTCTATGCAAATAGCAAATAAGGCGGATTTCGTCTGCAGGGGTGTCAAATCAGAATCGTTGTTTTCTACTGCTATTGAAACGGTAATTTAAAACGTAGGCAAGTCACAAGTATGAAAAATGTCCCATTAGCATTTTGTAATATTTTGATAATGCTATGAAATGTAGAATTGGTATGCATTGTAAAAGTAATGTGTTTTCGCGACTTTTTTTTTTTTTTTTTTTTTTTACTGTGCACTTATTCAACTTAGATCATAACCTCAGGGGCTCCGGAACTGTGATTTGCTCAAAAGCCACAATGGCGCCCTGGCTGATGATCGAACCTGGGACCAGAATCCGACACTCTACCAGTTTGAAAGATCTTCAGCTGTTATTTACAATCTCCATGCATGTTTACACAGAAGCATTCCGAATGTGTCATACAGCCTCAGAACCACCTCATCGGGGCGGTTCTAACGTGTACCCACAATCTATGTTTTGAGCAAAAAAAAGAAAAAAAAAAAAAAAAAAAAAAACTCTACTGAAACTTTTCAATTTTTACGATTGAAAAAATCCCTGTTAATTGCATGGGCAAGTTTTAGAAATACGAGTCACTTTGAGAGGAAAGAATTCAGCAACAGATGACTGAACACAATTTTAGAATGCTGTGCCAGGGCCAATGAAAATATAAATTGAAGCCATTGTTTGCACCTTACCGATTGGACCAACAACAATTCCGAGTCAATGAATCACGTGTTGAAGCAAGCAACCGATTGGAAAAAGAAAAGTCAAGCGTGTACTAACCGGTCAAAAATAGTTTTACTTTACACATCAAATTTTGAAACCCGAACTTCACTGTGAAAAACTAAATCCCGCTCACCCTCACTTTGCATACTGTTCACAGAGATATTAAATTTTCTCTCCAGGTGATGTTCCATAAGAAAAGTCTCTGATTTCCTGCTTAAAATCCGTAATTTCTGTGAGATTTACACATTCAGCTAGCTCGTTTGCTCTCATTTTTTTACGCGACGCTATGCCAACCAGAAAGAAGCTCTCCATGCTCACGTGACAAAGCGCGCATCGTGTCGTCAAGGCATACACGTGACGTCAACAAGGTCAAGTTCGGATGCACTGACCACGTGTCAACCATGTGTAATCCTGTTTTATTCAATCGGAAATTGTTTTGATCAAATAGAACCATCAAGGTCCGCAACGGAACGTAGTGGAGTGAGGTTCCGCAACTATTTGAAAGAGAGCCTATGCATGTTGGGGTAGTTGAGAAATCGCTGTATTGTCACCTATGAGTATGCCTTTTTTTTGCCTCATTTTGAAATAAGACTCTTTGCTGATGATTGTGTTTGCTATCGTGAAATCAAGAATGAAGAGGATACATTGAAACTTCAAAGAGACATTGATCGCTTAGGCAGTTGGGCTAGAAAATGGGGAATGAGATTTCAACCCTTCAAATGCAACATGATGCAGCTGACAAATAAACGGTCTAGTAAGATACAGGCTAACTACAGTGTTAGAAATAAGCAATTGCCCACTTGCCCCCCACGGGTTGAAATTGCTGGTGGCAAGTTGATTGGCTTGTAAGGTTGCCCCCTGGACAACCTAAAATTTCAGAAAAATAATTTTGTTCAAGTAATTTTACTTATTAAAACATGTTTTTATCTCTTGATAGCAGTGTAATAATCTATACAAAACTAAAAACCAAAATATAGCTTTGTTCGTGAAAATTAGCTTTTTAGTAAGGGCAAGTTCGAATCCCATGGGGCAAGTTCAAAACACTCTCAGGTTGCCCCTCGGACAAGTAACTGTATCGATCTTATTTCTAACACTGTAACTACACCCTTGAGGGCACTTTACTGGAAAACGTTGAAAGCATAAAATACCTGGGAAATGGAATACTCATATTTCCAATGTTTGTTAAAAGGCTAACAGAACTCTCGGATTCTTGTCCCCCAGATGTGAAAGAAGCAGCTTATAAAGGACTGGTGCAGCCGGTCTTGGAATATGGAAGTTCAGTTTGGGACCCTCACACTCATGGCCTCCAGGAAGAACTGGAAAAGGTCCAAAATAGTGCGGCAAGGTTTGTGACGGGAAATTATGTTTTTGAAACTGGGAGCATGACTGGCATTTTAGGTCAACTGAAATGGGAATCTCTTAAGAAAAGGAGGAAGGATAGTAGACATATTGCTATACAAAGGTCTAAAGGGTAAAGCCAGAATACCCACAGATGACCTTATCCCAAAGAATAGGCATTGTAGAAATCAACACTCTTTGGCTTTTCAGATACCTTCAGCTAGCAAAGAAGCGTACAAAAGTAGTTTCTTTCCACAGACTATCAGGGACTGGAATGGACTCCCTGATTCACTTGTCTCCTCTGCTGAAATGTCTGATGACTGTGTGTCCAAGTTCGCTTCACTCGTGCATTCAAAGGACTAATTTCTCCCCCATCCGAACCCCCTGGTGAAATAATGTCATTTGGCGTGTCACCAGTAAACTATTCAGATTCAGATTTCTTACGCCACATTATATACGCACCTTTGTTCTTGAGCCCCTCCTACTATTTTACACTAAAAGTGATGATGTCACTCACGCACTTATTTATAGATCTAGTAACCACATGTTCTCTACTTTCGCTCAGGATTATTATATGGAAATTAACGAAACTGATGATTAGTTCATGGTCAGATCAAACTGGTGTCATTTTTATTATGTTTTTTTTTTTTACCCCAAATTTTGATACTCAACACAAGACAATAATATTTTTTTCAATCACCCTAAAATTTTGACAGTTACTTATTTACATCAATTGCTGGTTTCCAGCATAGAGTGACAGCTTGCAGATTCGTACAGCTGAAGGATTTGTACAGTCGGCAGTTTTAGGCCTCTGTAGTATTGTTTGAAGCATTCATAAGAAGATCATTGATTGTACCAGCAATTAGTAAAATATTTCTGTCAATCATTTTCAGTTCACATGCACGATTTTGGTGCATTCCTTTTCCTTTTACTTTACTGTTCATTTGTGTAAACAGTTTTTATCATCCTGTCATCCTGGGATTTTCCAATCCTTAGGGAGATGTCATTATTTTGTCAGATAGGTTATTACCTTAGTCTTCATTCTACATTCATGGTATATTCAAATTTTTGGTGAAAATTATTAGAAATATACTTAACGACACTTCCAACGCTACCGGTAGAGTTTTTGCTATAATTTCAAAACTACTCAAGATATTGATATGAAAATTACAGGGAGGATAGCAAAATTCATGAGACGTGTACTGAAGGCAAAATCATGCCAGAAAACCTTTATGAAGACACATCCCGGGCGTTTAGACAAACCACACCTCATTTTCAAAAGTCGCAAAAATTGAGGGATTAAACAGAACATTAGTTCAGCAATAAACCTACAATTTATTGCTTTACTGTATTTCTTTTTGTATCTTTTATTTATGAAAAAAGAAGAAGAAACAAACAATTAACAAAACAATTGAAATTAAACTATCACAGCAAAATATTCATCTGATCCAATCTAATTACCTAGTTAGGCCGCCATTTACTCGAATGACAGCTAGCCAACAACTAGGCATCGAAGCCACGTACCGCATACAAATACACTGCGCTATATAATACCCTTCCATCCATACCTTACAAATTGCTCAAACTGTATAATTTGCAGGGTACCGTCTGCTTACTACACAGCTGATAAAGTCCCAGATATGGTCGATTCGATTTAGGTCGGTGATTTGGGTGGATAAAACATTAACTCTGTTTGCTAGCAGTAGGTTTATAGTCATGCGGTGCTGTATGAGATGTCGCACCGTCGTGCATCAGACGCATACCCCGGAGTCTGTGCATATAATTTGTTTTTCTGAGAACTGTTCTTCCCTTCATGTGCTGTGGCAAAAAGAGAAAACAAAAACGAGAAGGGAATACGGAGGAACTGTTGTAAAGATCTTTCTTCGCTACACATGGTTTTGTGACTTTCGAAAATGAGGTATGGTGTGTCCAAACGCCCTGGGCGCTTCTTCATAAAAGTCTGCTGGCATAATTTTGCTGTAAGTACACGTCTCATGAATTTTTCTATCCACACTCAATGCAATTTTCATTTCAATATCTTGTGTAGTTTTGAAATTATAGTAAAAATTCAATCGGTAGCGTTGGAAGTGTCGTTAAGTATATGTGTGCATGTTGTATGTTTTAAGACAACTCACTGAAATCTGTTCTACTTAAATTTTTGCCCATACGTACAAGCTGTATTCAAGTGCTCAGATGACAAATGAGCCGCCTCGTGGGAAAACCAACAATGTGGTTTCCGAACAGGTCCGACACAAATCAACCTGTACAGTCACAGAAAAGAGCTAGAAGCTTGAAATTTCGGATTCAAGTAGAAGAGGAATTGTACTATCTGAGTAGCGAAAACAAAGGCGTTGATCAGCTTCGCGGTTACCGCGAAGCTGATCTGCGCCTTTGTTTTCGCCTATGCAGATTGTTGGTTTTGCATGCTGAAGTGAAATTGATCTATTTCCATCTTCAAAATGATTGTTTAGAGCTGCTCTTCATGGTTTTTTCACAAAGGTGGTGTATGAATCTACCCACTGTGATGTGTGATTTTTTTTTCTGATTTCCATCAAATAAAATAATGGTAGATCCCTACCAAAACGAAAGAAGGTCAGCATAATAAACAAGAAGTGTGTATTATTTTAGCAGCGACAGATGAAACGGCTAGTTCAAAAGGTAAAAGAGTTGAGATGAAAATGAATCTGAAAGCTGTCACTCTACAAACCAGTCAATATTGTTGGAAAACAAGGTAACCAACTGAGTGAGTTAAACTCCTTCAGTCATTGGTCAATATTTTAAGGTGTGACTGTCTAATTTTGACCAATGACGATCACGCATTTATTTCATGTAAGCAAACATTTACTGTGAATCTGGGAAGTGATTGAACACATGACCTGGCGGCCTTGTGTTCAAACATTTTTTTCGATGCATGGTATTGTTTACACATGAAATGACTTGTTTAATCCCTCTATTCCAGTAGTCCATTCCACTAATTCTGTTATGTCCATGAATGCACTGAGAAAATTTTCTCTGTAACACTTATTGGTCAATGTCAGTAGTTTTATGTCATAAAATCATACTACACTTCAGTATTTATGTTTTTTCAAGTGTATGAAGTAAGAATGTCAGACCAGTTGATCATATTAGGCCATGTAGATGAGAGTGATTCTTTGGGACACTCGCTACACCAAGCTGCTACAAGTGGGAATAAGAAAGCCCTGAAGAAGGTCCTGGACCAAGGTAATCACTGAATAACTTGCATTTAAAATGCATTTATGCATTTAAAATTGAGCCGCGTCATGAGAAAACAGGATTTTTGCCTATGCGAAAACAGAGGTGCAGTAACTGCGAAGCTGATCAGCGCCTTTCTTTTCGCTACATGAATAGTACAATTCCTCTTCTTCTTAAATCCGGAATTTCAATGTTCTAGTTTGCTTCTGTGACTGTACAGACCGATTTGTGTGGACCTGGTGGGAATCCCCGAAGTCAGGTTTTCTCACGTCGCAGCTCAATTTATTTGTAGTCTTTGGTATTAATTACTATCCTGCAAGCTTAAGACGAGAAATTGCTTCCCATAAAGTACTTTTGGGAAATAATCAGCTGATGACAATAGCTCATCATCATCCACTAACTTCTGATGTCCCACTGAAAGGGAAAATAAAATTCCTGATTGAGACTATAAGCTGTAAGAGCGCCTTGCATTACCAGACTTAAAATCTTGACTAGTCCAGGGGTTCAGTTACTGGGCTCTACGGCGAAAAATATCGCCGAAAGTTGTGAGATTTCGCCTTATGTAACCTTGAAAGAGAAGTCGACTTCGCCCTATTTTTTCAGATTTCAAAAGTTTACTTTCGATTTGATCACAGTGATTCACTTGTTTGAATGTTTACAGCTCTCGAATAACACCAGTTTTCGCCCACGGCGACACAGCTAATTGTCAAGTGACATTAAACAGATTACCTTTATTGGTTAATCCCAATGCAATTATCCGATAATTGCCTCAATAAACAACACGTGCATTTCACGTCGACATGTAGTATAGGCAAGTGTCAGCCGATTCGTCACCAATGCTGATTGGCTAATTAGAGTCACGTGCCGAAAGCAACTTTGACAAGGGGCAGTTCAGGGGCGGAGTCATGAATCATTGACTAGAAGACACGCTTCTGTGATTTAATAACTGCAAATTATCTTCTGTTGGCCTTTCAACTAGACTTTGGGAGAAACGGTCGCCGTAAAACTTTTCGTTTTTATGAGCAAAATATATTACAACTATCTATTAGCCGCATTTTTTACATTCAATAGGCCTGTAATTGTGTTTCCTTGCAAAAATCCTGATTCAAATGCATTTTCCAGGCTTAAATTGCCAAAGAAACGCTGTATTTTTACGTAGAATTTTTGGCTGCCATAAACGCTATTGTTGTATTATATTATCCTCCTTTAGTGGCACACCTCAAACTGGAGTCCTCTCCATAGAGACTTATTTACATGGGCTAGTATGATAATAATGCCTCACCCATCACTGTATTTACACTCAACTCAATAGATGTTGACCCCACTCTGTCCCCCCCCTTTCCCCTACCGCCCCCCCCCCCCAAAAAAAAAAAAAAAAAAAAAAATTATTTATTTTTTTTTTATGATTTAATTTAATGGGCTACAAGAAAAAACACAACTGATATAAATGTTACTTGGGCCACTGGAACTTTAAGTAAATCTTTGGAAGTGAGTGTCCAGCACTGAAAGGGGCCATTGATCTTTATCGATGAGTAGTCAAAAGCACTTCTCTCTGATGTCTCAAACTTCTCCCTGTCTGGGCTGGAAGGAGAAGTCACTTCTCCCTGCTGTCATGGGCTAGCAGGACCCCTGTAGTCAACTAGTAGCTAATAGTATTCAAATGAATATTATTATTTTCACTCCCATATTTATGCTAATGTTCATGATTTTATGATATTTTACATTTTCAAAATTATTGTATGTTTCATATATCAGGAATTCATGTGGACTACCCAAATGACCAGGGCCAGTCTCCCTTGTTCTGTGCTTGCTATGGCAACCATGAAAAAGTTGTTGAATACTTGCTTTCATGTGGAGCTAACCCAAATGAGTGAGTAACACTGAAAATTGTGATCAGCATGGCACACTTGTTATATTCTATAGAAATGCCCCATGCTGATATGCCATACTTCTATTGACCAGTGAAAATTTGTAAAATTACAAACGTATCAAGCCAGAGCATATACGTGGGTTGGGATTTAAGTTCGTAGACTTTCTTAATGAAAGTTCATATGTCTGTCACACAGAAATAAAAATGATATCATCTGAAAGCACATTCTTTTACCTTTCATATAAGATATTAAGCATAGTTCTCATATAAGATATTAAGCATAGTTCTAATCATAATAGTTTCGTCATAACAATGAATTAAATACTATGGCCTTTCAACAACCGGGGCACGTCTTGGAAATTTTGACGTCAAAACTACGTCAAATTTTAATAAATGTGAGTATTAAAATGCTTTGTTTAGAACAACACAACACGCCATACCTTTACTTTTTTGCAAGATTATTGCTGAAATACTAGGCCAAAATTAAAAAATTGTTGGTTTGCTGTTTACCGACCGACCCGAATTTTTCCTGGCTGCGACCCAATTTTTTTTTTTGACTTCCAATAAGGTCCGGTTTTTAGTCCTGACGTTTTCGAAATACAATAGGTAGTTCGTGTCGCTTATTTAATCGATCCGTATCAGCCCATTGCTTTCATTTGTACTGCAATTTTATTAAGCGTTTCTTAAACCGATATCAGGTAGACTGGACATCGAGAATTCTGATGTAATACACTTTAATGGACGTAAAAAAGTAAAGTGTAAACCCATCTAGGATACATTTCATTTCATCACTATTTATATGTGATTCATATGCTACTATGTGGTGGCCCATAATTGGAAATAAATTCTATTCTATTCTATTCTATTCATCTGACATGGCTGCCGAGAACGTTAGCTAGCATGTTTTCGATAAAAATCAACAAGATCGGCACGGACAAGAGGGCTTATCCGATCATTGAGAACACCATTAGAAGGATAGATTCATCGAGTTGCTGGTTCATCTGTTCGATTACTCAGCCCATTGTCTAGACGATGATCTGCTACCTCGGTCTGCATGGGTCAATTTTGAAAAACTTGCAATGGTGTCAGTTGCCTCCTCGGAGAACAGTTTCAAGTAGACCCATATGAAAAAATAAATATCCTCACAGAATTCGACCCTGGTTTGAATTATGTAACAATCTATATCAATGTAGAGACTTCCAATTCCAATGATGAAAACAACAATACCAATACAGATGCTGGGTTCCAGAAATAACAAAAAAAAACTGTCCCAACCTTTGTATATGGAGAAAGGAAGATTGTCTGGTATGTACGAAGAGGTGGGGCAAGTGCAAAAACTGACCCATTACGGTGTAACATTAAGAATAAGGCTTATCTATAAGTCATTTGTAAACACACACCCAGCCTAGGGGATCTTGAATTTTTGACCAGCAAATTCCTGCTTAAACCTCTGAATTGCCCTTGCTATCTGTTATTTTCATTACACTGCTGTTTTTGCATAAAGTGCAAACCCCAGTTTCCCCGCATCTGCCCTCTTTATATGCATAAAGCAAACCTCAGGTATTTCCCCCACCCTACGGGGGCAAAACATTCTTGTGCAAACCACAGACTATCCTCTCTTAAAAAAAAAAAAAAAAATGATTGACCGACCGACCCAGTGTTTTGAAAGAAAAAAAAAAAAAAGAAGACCTACCGACCGACCAGCATAAAAAATTCTGGGTAGGTAAACAGCAAACCAACAATTTTTTAAGGTTGGCCCTGCTTTCACCAGATATAACAAATTTTAAGTGTATCGTGCATATTCGAGTTTTAACTTAAGAATGCTGACCGTAGCATTTGTAAATTAATTGTAGGTGTGTGCATTTCTCATCTTGCAAAATTCACGTACAGTGGTGTTATGGCTAAAAACCCAAATTAGCCGTTTTAACGGCTAATTTGTTAACGGCTAATTGTAAAATTTCGCGGCGAAATTGTGTGTAAAATAAAAGTCAGCGCGGAATTTCGCCGCGAAATTCCGCTGCGAAATTCTAGATTTCGCGGCGAAATTTCGCGGCGGAACACGGCGAAAAAAGTCTACCTGTTATTACGCATAAAAATCAATTGACCGGTGTTTCGCGGTGTTTCGCGGCGAAAAAGAGAACAGTCAATTTTTTTTTGTTGTTTAAATAATATTTTAAATTGGATGTTTTTATTTAATTTCAAGTTGTATCAGTATTTTGTTTACGTCTCAGTTTTGTATAATAATTATCGTTTTAGTCCCGACAGTCACAACAGTTTTTTTGTTTAAATTTCATTTTAATTTGTATGCATTTATTACTTTTCAAGTCGTATAAATATTTTGTTTTCTTTTCAATTTGTTATGATTATCGTGTTTAATTCGTACTTTGAAGTTTCTGAGACCATGATTATTAGCTTTGTGTTTATTTTCATGCTTCTTTTTCAGATTAATCAGACTTACCCGATAATATTAGATCCTATTATCTAGCTTAATTAACAGAAAAAAGCTCATAGCGGCGTTAGCAATTTTCATGGTATGATTGCCCACAGATGTTTTTGTTTGTATTGAGGCTAGACGTCCCAGTCACCAATTTTTTAGTCATGTCTGGACGGAGCTGCCGTTTCCTGGGTATTAAGTAGTACTGTGGGTAATCAATGTGCCTTGCTCAAGGACACAACACGGTTTCGCCAGTGCGGATCGAACTCAGGACCTCTCGATTCGGAGTCTGATGCACTACAACTATGCCACCGCGATCCCAACCCACATATTAATACAAGTCTTTGGATTCAACATGATGAAGCAATCGGCTTCAACTCTGTTTTAGACATTTAATCGCCTGTGGTTAATGACACTGCTAAAAGCATCAATGATTTTCGATTACGTCAAGTGAATGCCGTTTCTTTGAAATCAATTTAGTCGAAACGACATTTGATCGCATACGACCTTCACCGGGTCGATACGATATTCGGTCGAATACGAGCAATACAGCAACGTACATGTACAAAATTGTGTCGAAATTGTCGATTTTTGCTAACCGTTTTGAGTTAAACAGCGTGTTGTGTTCCTTCCAAAATCCTCATGTACGGATGGCTTGGAACACGTACATGCATATCGAATGACAAAACCTCATTGTATACAAGGCACAATACACTAGAAAGGGGAAGATACTGTGTTTAAAACAAAATACTGACGTCAGTATACCAAGTTTTCAGTTTATTTTTGAACACATACATACAGTAAGGGCCGTGTACGCACCGTGGCAATATGAGCGCATGCCGCATTATATTAATTAGAACAAAGTTGAGCGCAGAAGCCTAGTGGTGGATTAGAGGAAATTGACCGGAATCTAAATGTCCTGTGTTCGATTCCTATATTCGTTTGGTTTCGTACTTGAGCAAAACCGGTATACATGTATTACCCTGAAAGTGTTGTCACCATGGGACTGCTGACTGTTAAACTGATCTTCGCTAGTTGTACTTCTACAAGGCAAGTATAATGTATAAATCGATATGATTGCGATTTGTCTTATGCTGGCATTCATAGAGGGTGCCCAAATGTCAATATGCCTCTGTTTGTTTTGTCGTTTTTACATGGTTGAGCTCAAATTAAGTTATCGTAGTTCAGGAAAATTAACAAAAAAAAAAAAAAAAAAAGAAAGTAAGGAATCTAACTGTTTATTTAGCATTACCCTTTAGACAATGTTTGTGCTACAAAACAAGGCACAAAGTTAGATGGCCCCTGCCTATTGGGACCTAAACAAATGTATAGGCTGCTTGTGCCTCCAGGCAAAACTTATAAGCTATTGGCTGATCATCTGATTACTGGTTTACCGCTCAGGTCTGTGCCTGCCTAGGAAAAATGGTTTCAAGTAAAACCATCCATACATATAAGCAGTATTGGCTTAGAGGGATCGTTATATTTCAAACACGTCCCATAAAATGGAGGCAGCGTCCCGACATGACCATTGCTGTTGGTTAGGACATGAAGCATCTATTCAAACAAACAAACAACAAAGTTAGATTCAACGAGCTGGCGCATTACGTTATAATTATTTTCGTCTATCCGTGATTACGCTATCGTACCACGTACGAAAAACCACGCGTTATGCACGTTTTTCATTTCTATGCATGTATAATCGTACATATTATGTGCACGTAAATAACGATCTATACATGGAACAGATGAATCATAGTGTTGTCATTAAATTAAAAATTAATTATTTTATGTTAGCATTTACAGATATTTCGCCGTGTTTCGCGGCGAAATAGGAAATTTTAACTTACCTGTTGTAAACGTTAAAAACGAATTTCGCCGCGAAACACGGCGGAATTTCACCGCGAAAATCGGATTTTCGCGGCGAAAAAAATAACCGATTAAACGTTTAAATTTTCCCTTGGCCGGTGAAATTATGCGGTGGTTTCGCCGCGAAAAATCTCAAGTGATCAGCGCGAACTGTGCAAAAGTGGGTTTTTAGCCATAACACCACTGTACGTCCATCTTGAATCTCGCAAACCATTTAAATACCACTGCGCCATTTGTTCTATAACTGTATTACAAATCCCGATCATTTCAAATGTTTCTTTGGGTATTTATGGTACTCAAACATAAGATGTGATCATAGCTCTTGTTTAGACGTTGATTGTTAACGTCATTTTTCTTTCCCAAGAAACACGACTGGCTTTACATTTCTCCAATTAAAAAAATCAGTCTTCGACATAGTGCTTACAATTTTATATGGAGATAACAACATGATATTAGGATGCCTCAAATTGATTTAGCTCAAGTTTTGACCTATTATATAGCTACTAATGGTATGTTCTTCAACGCCATATTACTTCAGAATTAGTTAAAATACCACATGCCCCGGGTAGTGAGACCAAGGTTGCTATGGAGACCATTTTTATGTGCACTGCGCATGATTTCATGAAAAATATTGTAAACACGAAACACGGAGACTTTGTTTTTATAATAATGCATCAAATATTGAATAAATGCTGTAATAGAAAATCAGTGGCCAAAGTCTTCGAACTTAAATCCCAACCCTCGTAAATGCAGAAAACGTCCATACTTGTACATGTATATTGAATTTTATTTCTCCTGATAGATGTTTCAAATGCTTCAAGGGGAGCATTGTGACCTAGCATTTAGTGCCTCAGACACTAAATCAAGAGGTTGTGGGGTTCGAATCCCACTGGCACCAAGTGGTGTCCTTGAGCAAGGCATATTACTCCTCATAGTACTGGTTCATGGGCAGGAAGCTGTGACTCATTCCGGACATGACTTAAAATTGTTGACTTGAACCACTACTCAAAGAAATAGAAAAATAAATTGTACTAATTCATTGAAGTTAGTTCATCTAGTGTTCTCTGTCAAAGTCTTTTGATTCCAATTGATATTCCATCCTTATGTTGCATATTACTTATGCAGGAAAAGCAACAATGGACTAACTCCAGTCATAGTTACTGGGTTTGTTGGCAACGTAAAGATCTTGACCAAACTGCTAAATGCTGGGGGAGATATGAGAATTCATGATAATGAGGATAGAAATACAAAGGACTGGGCAATGTTACAGACCAATGAGGGGAAACGGAAACTCATGTTGGAGTTCTTACATAAGGCAAGATTGCATTCTATGACCAGCTCAGGTCAAGATATTCTGCTGAAGAATGCATCATCTAGCCAGGTTCCAGGGTATGTACAATTGCAAGTTGTTCTTTTCCCCTTATTTTACCATGTTGTTCTTTTTCCCCTTATTTTTACCATGTTTACCATGAGTCTTAGTCTGGGACCTACACAATTTTAACAACATAATTGATTGAGTTTAGTACAATCTTTTCAACATATTCAGGTTCAGTAATTAATTATTATGCCCCCAACTTCGAAGAAGTTGAGTGGGCATATTGGTTTGGGTCTGTCCGTGCAGTCAGTCAGTCAGTCTGTCTGTCTGTGATGCATGAGTACTCGGTCAGGAACCGTTAGAGCTAGGATCTTGAAATTTGGTATGTAGTTTGTATATGAAAATTAAGAGGACCCGTATTTTTTCTTTCAGGTAAATTCAAGGGGCTAGGGGCCATTCTGTGAGAGTTATTTCCCTTTTTATTTCTTGATAAAGTGAATAGATAGTGGGTACCTTGTGTGCGCAACTCCTCCTACAGTTTTGTTCCGATTCTCTTGAAACTTTACAGATGTTGTGACCATGCTTTGAAGATATGCATGTGGTTTGGATATAATCCTCAGCTTAATTTTTGTCACTTTTTTCGCAATTTGAACAGCCATTTTTCGGGCATTTTCACAATGAAAGTGAATGGGCAGTGGGTACCTTGTGTGCACAACTCCTCCTACAGTTTCATGCCAATTCATTTAAAACTTTACACGTGTTATGGGCATGGTCTGAAGATATGCATGTGGTTTGGATATAATCTTTGGATTATTTTTTGTCATTTTTTTCACAATTTGAACTTAGTCATTTTTTCGGGCATTTTAGTGATTGGATAGAGGGTACCTTGTGTGTGCAACTCCTCCTACAATTTAATACCGATACTTTTGAAACTTTGCAGACATTGTAACCATGCTTTGAAGATATGCATGTGGTTGGGATATATACTCCTCAGATTAATTTTTGTTACTTTTTTTACAATTTGAACTTAGTCATTTTTTGGACATTTTTACATCTTGAAAGTGACTTACCAGTTGGGGGCATAGTGTTTCATAAACACATTTTCTAGTTAATTAAGCAATTGAAATTTCAAGCTCAATTTTTGCTCCACAGATAGTACAATGTCTCTTCTTTCTAAATATGAAATATCAAGCGTCTAACCTTATTCTGTGCATGCAAAGATTGCAAAGGCTTCTTTGTGTCGAACCTGGTCTGAAATCCAAATTGTTTGTTTCTCATGCAAAGGCTCAAATTTTGTGATTTCTTAGATCTCTATTTTAGGGCTGCTGAGAGACAGAATTCGTTAGCCAAGCTGATCAGAGCCAAGATTGGTCAACCATCAGTCCATGATAATCTGGAGAAAATGGCCACCAGTCGCCACTCACTGGGCTTTGGCAAGGTAGGTTTCCTACACTGATCATCCAGAGACAATTAACCTGTCTGAGAGCAACAATCTTTATTAGGTTGTTCTCTGTGGTGTTAGTTGTGTCTGGATAACAAGTGTGTTTCTTGGATGAAGGTTTGGCTATTCAATAAAGATTGTCTCAAATGTATTCCCAGGGATTTTTTTTGTGCGTCTCAGGGGTTGGAATAAGGCCTCATTCCCAATGAGATTTGGGTGACTTTTTTCCCAATTTGGAGAGAAAAATCCCAATCACAGCTGAAAATAATTTACTATAGTTCAATTCATTGTGAAACTCTAAGTTCTTCTGTTTGAAATGCTTTTTAAATTTGATTTTATGCTATTATTACATATTCTAAATGCACAACTTGAATATCATCAACTTGAATATTCTGAGAATTTCTCAAATTGGGGAGTTACATTGCTAATTTTCCCAATCAGAAAGGCCCTAGGGCCTCTTCCCAAAATTGCAAAAAAAATCACTGATTCCCCTTTTTTGAGCCGCATCATGAGAAAACCAGATTTTTGCCTGTGCAAAAACCAGATTTTTGCCTGTGCAAAAATTTTTAACAATAAGTGACCTGGTGATTTTGCTTCGAAAGGAATGTTTCATTTTAATCCTATAGCTTTTGCTTATGGTGATAATATTAAAGGTAATAAACCACAGAAATACAAGTAAACATGAAAGTGAACAGCATGACGGAAATTTTGGTAGGGCGTATTTTAGCTCTTGATATAGTTCTGAACGAAACCGAAATTACACTTGTAAACATTTACGGACCAAACAGTGACGATCCAACATTTTTTCAAAAACTTGAATCATTTTGCGCAGAAAAAGATGAAAATAACCTGATTATTGGGGGTGACTTCAATTTGGTTATAGATCCGGATATTGATAAATGTGGCGGAATAAAATATACACATAATCGCAGTCAATCTAAACTAAATGAATTAATTAGGAAATACGATTTTATCGATGTTTGGAGGGCCTTCAATCCTGACAAGAAATCATATACTTGGCACTCGAATACAAAACCAAAGATTTTTTGCAGATTAGATTATTTCCTTATCAAAAGCAATTTAATGAATCTTATTACGAAAACTGAAATAAAGACTAGCATCAAATCGGACCATTCCGCTGTTTCAATAAATTTAGATATAAACAAAATAAAAAGAGGACCAGGTATTTTCAAATTTAACAACAGTCTATTGTTAGAAGAAGAGTATAAACACAAAATACAAAAAGCGATTAAGGATATACAGGAACTAAACAAGGATGCAAATCCAGTTATTTTGTGGTCGATAGTTAAAGGTACAATAAGGAATGAGACTATATCATATTCATGCAGAAAGAAAAAAAACAACACACTTAAACTCACTAAACTGGAAAATGAAATCCATGAATAAGAACAATGTCTAATAGAGATAAATAATAATAATAATAATAATAAAAATAATAATAATAATAATAATAATAATAACAATAATAATAATAATAATAATAATAATAATAATAGAAATGAGGATGCAGATAACAATAATAATAATAATAATAATAATAATAATAATAATAATAATAATGGGGAAGCTTACATTCAGGTAACCTTAACAAATAAAAAGGAAGAGCTAGAAGATATTTATAGAGAAAAAATAGAAGGACTCTTAACAAGATTAAAAATGACACATCTCCAGGGCAGTGAAAAAAACTTGAATTTTTTGAAGAATCTGGAAAAACAAAGAGCTGAAAGTAAAATAATACACAAGTTGAACATAAGAGGTAACACTACAACAGATCAGACTGAAATTTTAAATGAACAAAAACGGTTCTACCAATCACTTTATCAAAAACGGGATCGAATCGAAACTGCATATCCCTTTTATGATCATCAAATCCCACAATTAACAGAACGTGAAAAAGGTTTATGTGAAGGCTTCATGAGCGAAAAAGAATGTGCAGAAGCAGTTAAAGAAATGAAAAACGGTAAAACACCTGGAACAGATGGTCTTACAGTCGAGTTTTACAAAATCTTTTGGAATGATATTAAAGAATTAATGCTCAAGTCGTTTAACTATTCCTTTCAAACTAATTCATTGTCAGAACTGCAAAAACAAAGTCTCATTACACTACTTCCAAAAAGCAATAAGGATCTAACTAATCTCTCAAACTGGCGTCCGATAAGCCTTCTAAATGTAGATTACAAAATTATGGCGAAAACTCTAGCAAATAGAGTTAAAAAGGTTCTAACAAAGTTAGTAAACAGCAGCCAAACTGGATTTATAAAAGGTCGGTATATAGGAGAAAATATACGATTATTATTCGATATAATAGAGTATACTGAAGAACATGATGTACCCGGACTACTTCTTTTTACAGACTTCGAGAAAGCGTTCGATAGCATTAATCATGAATATATAACGGAGATATTAAATTTATTTAATTTTGGTCCAGATCTAAAATCATGGATTAATCTTTTTTATAATAGTGCAACTAGTTGCGTTCTTTATAATGGATATACCACAGAGTTCTTTCCTATACAAAGGGGTGTAAGGCAGGGCTGCCCTTTATCACCTTATATATTCATATTAGGCATTGAAATTCTATCTATTGCTATAAAAAACAATAAAGACATACAAGGTATTAATATATTTGGAAAAACAGTAAAACATACAATGTTTGCAGACGATTGTACTATTTTTCTCAACGGCACGGAGCAAAGCTACAATGCAACAATTTATTTATTTGAAGAATTTGGAAAATTATCTGGCTTAACCTTAAATTTTAGTAAATGCATTGCACTTAAAATAGGCTCTTTAAGGAATCAACATGATTTGATGTACGTCAAGAAAAAAGGAATCATCTGGAACACGGAAACACCCAAAGCACTTGGCATAATTTTTCATCCACAAATAAATCATATTCTAGACCTTAATTATCAACCGCGAATCAACAATTTTTACAAGGACATAGCCATTTGGAATCGACATAAACTGACTACAATAGGCAATATATCGGTATTTAAGTCTTTCATTTTGTCTAAATTGACGTACCTCTTCTCGGTGCTGCCCGACCCACCTGAGGATACACTAAAAACATTGCAACAAAAAAGTTTTGAATTCATATGGAATAGCAAACGAGATAAGATAAAGAGAAATATAGTTATAAAATCATATGAAGATGGTGGATTAAAGATGACAAATATACACTTCTATATAAATTCAATAAATGTGACCCGTCGCGCAAAAAGGTACGAGTTGGGTGGATGACGTCATTTCGAGAAACGACGTTCTAAAGTTGACGTTACGTTCCAATTATTTTCTTCACGCGACAATCAGGTGCGTGTTTTCATTTAGCCATTTCAAACACTTTTTTATCCAAATTTTCTAATGTTTTCCCGCCGACTTGTCATTTTGTTTTTCTAGTTTTATAGTTATTTCCCTTGGAAGAGTATTCAGAGTTCATTAACCGCGAAAATATGTGTCAAAATACAACAAGTTCTGTAAGAGATTTGCTGCCCGATAATTGTTTTCTTAATTTGGAAGATGAAGATAATGCCACCCTAGATTTAGTGACTGATGTGAACAATTATTTTTATTCAAACACAAATGAACAGCCAGTGATTGATGACCTTGATTCTGAAAATGCCGGTGATTCGGACAGCGATAGTGGTTCGACAGTTTCTGATTCTGGAGATGGTGTGGTCTTTGAGAGAAGCGAGGATATAGCGCTCACGGACAGTCTGTCTGAGTTCTTCAGGACTGGGTGTGGTTGTCATCTAGTGAAAGGTAATGATTTATTATTTAATGTTATTATTTCTTTTTTTCTGGAAACAGCCACGAAATCTACTGACTTTATTATGGTTAGCATGTTGCAACATTTTATATAGTTGGACGGCAATTGTAATTATTTTTAAACAGAAAATTATGATAAAAACTAAGAATATTTTACAAAAAAAAAAAAAAAAAATAAATAAAAAAAAAGGTAAAAGAATCGATAGAGATGTGTTTCAAAATTAGATAATATATATCTACGAGACGTATATGTACATTGATTGTGTAATGGTCCAATGGTTAAGGCGTCGGACTGCTGAACTCGCGACCGTGAGTTCGCGACCCGAACATGTCACTTTTTTTTTTTTTTTTTTTTTTTTTTTTTTTTTATTATTATTGTTTTCTTTTTTCATATTATTATGATACATCCTTATCAACACATAGTTGTCCAAAGCCCATAAATTAACATAAGCGTTGAATTAAATCATATACTGACCTTTTGATGAAGTTAAAACGCACAGCGTCGTAAATTCATAATAGACTTCAACATTTTTCATGTATACAAGAATATTTACTTTAATACTCCTAATTAAAATATTCTTATGTTTTTGGTCTCATTTGAAAGTTAAATGAATAAGGGTCATGGGTTTAAAGCACCGTTCCCCCTTATTTTCCAGGTGCTTCGTGCAGTGACACCATCGGTAGAGGGGCGATTGAGGCATACCGGCTTAACATGTCTGAGATTCCACCTGAGAGTTTGGACCTTATTCTCCTCTCACATATGCAACAGACTCGCCTGACCCCCAAACAAGCTAAGACAACGCAGAAGACGGCATCACACACTAAGGTATCAGAGAGGAAAATAGCGTCCGTGCAATTCTCCCTTTTCGGCCTGCAAGTCTGCAAGAAGACCTACCTGTTCGCGCATGGAGTTGGAGAGAAGCGATATAGAAATTTATGCAAACATTTCGATGTAAACGGGGTCACACCACGAATTCACAAGAATACCAGGAAGGTGCCACACAATGCATGCAGTGCAGAACAGGAAAAGCAGGTGGTAACTTTCATCCAGAACTTTGCTGACTGTCACGCTATGCCGTTACCTGGGCGCATGCCGAACATGAAGGACTATTCAGTAATGATGCTTCCCAGCGATGTCACAAAGTCCGGTGTTTGGAATCAGTATGTTGAAAGTTGTGGTGAAAGTGGACTTACAGCCGTCGGGCTCACAAAATTCAAATGTATCTGGGCGATGTACCTCCCAAGTATCTGTGTCATGAAGATCTCTTCAGATTTGTGCGACACTTGTCAGAAAAATAACAGCCTAATTATGAAATCAGTGAATTGTAGTGAAGCCGAAAAGAGTGAACGACTAAGGACGCAGGAAGAACATCTAGCTAGAGCCAGGGAATGCCGGGAATATTATAGGAGTCAGTGTAATGAAGCAAGTGAGTATATGAGTTCTTTGTCCGGGGAGCAGTCAAGCGAAGACATTATAGAAGGACCTGTACATATTTCCTTTGACTATGCCCAGAATCTACAAATACCACATATGCCACAGCAGGTCGGTCCAATTTATTTCAAGACACCCCGAAAATGTCACTTGTTTGGTGTTTGTTGTGAAGGTTTACCCAAACAGATCAATTACCTCATTGATGAGAAGGATTTGACAGGCAAAGGAGCCAATGAAACAATTAGTTACTTGGAACACTACTTCAAACATTTCGCACCTAGAGCCAAGAAAGTGAATCTCCATTGTGACAATTGCCGTGGACAAAACAAAAACAACTTTCTTATGCAATATTTATGCGTACGGACGATACTCCGCCTCAACGACGACATAGAATGCTCTTTCATGATTCCCTACCATACACGGTTCGGGCCTGACTGGTGTTTTGGTCTCATTAAACTGAAATACAAGAGATCGTATGTGTCCTCTGTATCACAGCTAGCTGATGTTGTATCGAACTCTACTACGAAGAACATCAACATTTCACAGCATGTGTCTGACCCACAAACTGGAGAGACCCTGGTTGAAGTTCGTGACTGGAAACCGTACTTGGAGAAACGTTTTAAGAAAATTCCAAACATCACTAAGTACCAGCATTTCAGATTCTCTTCCCAACATCCGGGTCATATGTTTGTTAGAGAGCTCCCGTCGTCTGAAGAAAAGAAGATAAACATACTACGTCAGCCCGTGGACAAAGTACATTTTCTGCCTATGCCCAAGATCATTGCACCACCAGGACTAAACGCAGAACGGGAATGGTACCTATACGAGCAGATTCGTGAGCATTGTGACGCCGAATTTCAAGACGCGACATGTCCTAAACCATCTGTACCAAAGCCGAAAACAAGCTCATGCTCTAAGTCTGCAACAGTTGGAAATTCTTGTAAGAAAGTGTGTGAATCCGAAATCTAGAATTCGAGATATTGGTTTGAGGGAAACGGTACCGTTAGGAAACATTGTATGTGAACATATATATGTACTATGCTAAAAGGCTCTTAACAGTCAAACCATACTCAATACTGAACTGGTGCTAGTAAAATCTACAACTGAGCCTTCACATGAGAAAATCAACATCTTGGTTTCCGACCAAGTTCGTCACAAATTTGCATGTACATTCACAGAAGAACCTACAAGCTTGAAATCGAGGGACTGTACTAGCTGTGCAGTGAAATCGTGAAAATAAAGTTGCTGGTCGGCTGTGCAGTAACTGTACAACTGATCTGCGCCTTTTTTTTTTTTTTTTTTTTTTTTTTTTTTTTTTTTTTTTTTTTTTTGTCTTACAGTCTATGGGTGTTGTTGGCTTTCATATGCGGCGACCCATTTGTTTTGTTCATATTGTGGTTTAATGCCCCAGTAAAAATTAGTTATGTCAGGACTGAGCCACCGCTACCTGGGTAATTAACAAGTACTACGAGGACTGAACGTGCCTCGCTCGAGGACACAACCCGGCACTGTCGCGGGCGGTTCAATCCCAGGTTCTCTCAATTTCGACTTTGACGCCTCGACTTATAGGTCACCGTGTTTATTGTTATTAACTTCTTTGTGAGAAAACTTTTTGTTTGGTTTTCCAGTCATGTCCAAAGAAACCTGAGGTTGTCCATTATGCAAGAATCTTAAGCTTTACGCTAAGATAGCAAGAATAAAACGTCAAGAATTGATTTTTACATTAGTAGGAATTTTTAAGGATTGTACATGTACAAACTATGTTGCGATGTTGCAAAACAGGTTTTCTAATAACCCAAATTATGAATGAAACATGGTCTTAACAGTAGAGGATGTATAGAATATATTCATCAACATTTATTTTATTTTACAAGCGCTTCACAGATATTTTGTTCGTTTAGCATCCCAGGCATCAATTTGAGTCGTGTTTGAACGGATCGCTCTCCTAGATATTCTATGGTGAGTATAAATGTTTAACCGGCGGCAGTGCTAGTCGCCCCCTAGACCTTTCGACGCACAGTCCGACACTTCACCACACCACTAGGCTTCACCGCCAGTCGACGAGGCAGGTCTCACAATTATTCATTTTTGTCCAAATTTTGGACAGAAATTTGGTAATCACTGTTCGTAATGTTTTAGGTTGATCAGACTTGATCAAATAAAACAATGGTTCGGTAGTTTTATATAAGTTGAAACTTGAAAATATTTCCTTGGTTTACGACCAAGTATGACTCAAACCAATACATGTGACGCGCACATCGTAAGATGACCAGGCGAGCGGAATCTGTTGTTATTGAAATTAAAAAAAAGATAATGCTTACCGAGAAAGATCATGCATAGCACTGTTGAAAACTGGGTTTCTCCAGAATAAGCGGATCTAGTCAACTTTCCACATTTGAGCTGTGCTTCAGGTTATCAGGTATTATATAAATGCATTAGTATCAGTCTCTGTTAAACGTTGTGGCTCAGTATTCATGAGGCAAAAAAAAAAAAATAAAAAATAAGAATGTTTCCGGAACATGCCAGAAAAAAATGGGTCGATAGGTCGGGATTTTTTTTTTTTTTTTTTTTTTTTTTTTTTTTTTTTGAGGGAAGCCTTACCATGTAAAATATCTGAACATAGATATACAGTTTAATCAGAATTAAATTGTTTTCTCCTCCAGTGCACATGCACAACTTCTTAGTTAAAACTTCAATTCAACATTTTTTATTCTTTTGCCGGTCCGGTACTTGAAAAACACGATCTTTTTTCGATTTTCGAGTTTTTATTTTCGGAAAACAGGAAAAAATTATTAGAGTCGGGGAGTTTTTGACAGGGTCGGTCGGGTTACCGGAAACATTCCTTTTTTTTTTGGCCTGATTTAAAAAAAAAAAAAAAAGAAAAAAAAAAGTTTTTTCGTTTGAATATTACCCCTTCTGTGATTGATAGCTAGCTGAATTCTTATCAAGGCGACAAGAGATTAAGAAGACAACATACTAGTTGAACTGATGAATAGCACAACTGAATAGCCGCATTTGCATTCTTTCGACATAAACATGTATGTCTCAATCAGATGGCACGTAAAGCAGCAATGTATCGTCACGTTGCGTCTTACTTTATGTTGCGACGTCATGAAAACGTCAAAACACTTTGGGGCGTTCGATGGCAGTACCTATCTTCTACGTTCATTTTGACACCATAAATGGCACCGGAACCCTCAACATATATACATTTTCTGATTCTGCTATGAATTTCCTACCCAATAAGCCATAAAACTAAATTTCGATATATTACACCCAACTCGTCCCTTTTCGCACGACGGGTCACAAATATTACATGGGTCAAACGGCTGATCGACCCAGAAAACAACGGAGCATGGAAGACTCCTTACATATATATGCACGAAATGAGCAAATTTGGCGGTTTACTCTTTTTCAAATGCAACTTTTCAATTGATGATATCAAATCACTAAAAATTAAAAATACGTTTTTAAAGGATGTACTGTATAGCTGGTGCCTGCTTAATCACGACAAGGATCCTAAAAATATCAACAGCCAGCTTCTTTGGAATAACAGCTTTATAAAACACCAATCAACACCTATTGTTTTTTTAGAGTGGATAAATAAAAATATACTTTATATTAGAGACATATTTGATTTTGACAATAAAAGAGTAAAAAGATTCTCTGAGTTACAGAATGAATTTGGTCTTCCAAACCGTGAATGTTTGAATTATCACAAGATGATTGCATCTATCCCAAAAACATGGATTAAGAAGCTAAAAACTCAGCCGAATGAAAATGACTCGGACGAAATATCATTATTTAAAATATTAGCTGAAAAAGAACAGTCAAATATTTGTCAATACATAACTAATTTTCAAATTAAACATTGTACAAACACCGAAAAGCCAAAACCACAGACTAAATGGGAAGCAGCTTTTCCCGAAAAAAGCTTAAACTGGAAAGAAATATATTCGAAAGTCTTCGATACTTTCAAAGATAATAAATTACAAAATTTCCAGTACAATTTTACACACAGAAACATTGCAACAAACAAATATCTGCTTAAATGCAAGTACGCGGCGTCTAGTTTATGTACGTTTTGTAACATGGCAGTGGAAAGCATTGACCATTTGTTTTGGGAATGCGATTTGATCCAATATTTCTGGAATAATCTTTTCGATGTTCTAGCACAATGCAATCTTAACGTGGCAAGAATCAAGTTTGATGTATTCCTATACACAAAGAGCCAAATATTATCATACATTTATAGTTTTGCCAAATTTTACATTTACCAATGTAAATTTAAAAATGTTATACCAAACATAGATGCATTTAAGACTAAACTCCGTTACCGAAAAATCTTAGAACAACATATAGCCATTAAAAATGATAAAGTACAAGAATATAACGATACGTGGAACAGCTTACAAGGCTTATAGGAGGCATGGAAGCTATTCATGTGAAAGCACAATTCGTTTTGTTTTTCGTTTTCTTTTCTCTTTTGTTTCATTTGTTCTCTTTTGAACTCAATACATATAGAAAGTTTAAATACTATTTCCTACATAAATGTTACCAGGAAAAGAAATTAAATGGAATATTTACCTGAATTGTATTTGCTAATATATTGTATGCATGTATCTTGTATTTGTTATAAAGTGAATAAATGAGACAAAAAAAAAAAAAAAAAAAAAAAAAAAACTTCAAAGTTAAGACAAGGTTTATTTTGAGTCAGCAAGACATACCATAAACATAAGCTCCAAGAGCTTTTGAGCAAACAAAATTAAACATATTTTTTGTAAATTTGCTAGTTTCACTTGATAAATATATTCAATAGATAGATACATTCGGAACACACATTTAAGATAATGTGAGCAGCGACGCAAGAAAACAGGTCTTTGGGGTTTCAGACCAGGTCCATCCCAAACAGTGCTGTGCAGCCTCAGAAGAAGGCTACTGAGGAGCTTGAAACTTTGGAGCTAAGGTGACGAGGAATTGCACCGTCCATGTAGTGAAAACCAAGGTGCTGATCAGCGGTGCAGTTTCTGCACAGCTGATCTGCACCTTTGTTTTCATGTCGGCAAATGTCCAGTTTTCTAATGACGCGGCTCATGTATGTTTGTAGGTGTATACCAATAGTTCCCACGAGGCAGGGTTTCTATCATCCATACCACTGATAAGTGAGGACAATTTCCGACCTGACGGGGTTACATACGATAATGGGGCTTTTACTGTCATGCAAAGGTTGGTACTGTTAATATTCATTTTAGCGGGGGGGGGGGGGGGGGGGGGAGCACAGTGGCCTAGTGGTCTGCACTTCAGATGGAGAAGGGGTTCAATCCCCACTGGCACCTGTATCTGTTCTTGAGCAAGACACGTTAAATCCTCATGAAAGTGGTTAAAAGTTATCCAGAAAGAGATTGTTCCATCCCAACATGACTTAGAAATGTTGACTGGGACATTAAACCACAAAACAAACAAATCATTTATCTTGTGGAGCTACCTGCTGAGAAAGTTTCATGAAAGAAATGGACTATGTATGTTTGTTTGAAATTTAGAATACCAATCATAGTGATATCAAAATATACATGTATGAATTGTCAAACAAATCCAATGTTTTTTGTGTACATTTTATTACCATTGTCCATGAACTTCTGGATATCCCCTTGTATACTTTCTGTGATTGTCATCGAAAATTCAACTTTTACTCTGTCCGCTGTGTTTCAGTATGCTATGGGACAGTACAGAGGTGACAATGAAACGATACCAGAAAGATATAAAGTTCCAGGGCAGTAAGGTCGACCTAACCATCGGTGAAATAGAGCACATTGGGTGAGTACAAATTTTAGTCACTGCATGAGAAAACCAACTTTTTACTTATATGCAAAAAACTTAAAGATCAAATATGATAACATATCTGTATCTAAGCATTATATTTATACTTAATTCTATATTAGCAATCTATACTCAGTCAGGAGGAGCATGGTGGCATAGTGGTAGAGTGGTCCTAGGTTTGATCCCCACTGGCGGCACAGTCTTGTGTCCTTGACCTACACACATTAACTCCCTGTTACTGAGTACTGGTTAATACCCAGGAAACGCTGGCTTCATCCCAACATGACTGAAAAATTGTAGACTGGGACGTTAAACCTCAAAACAAATAAACAATACACTCAATCTGAAAATACTTATATGTTTGTTTACTGTTTTGCTGCCAAGAGGTAAAGCTCGAGAGTTCCCAGATGTGTCAAGGGAACGAAATTTCACTGAATCTCTTTGGAGCTAAAGTCTGTTTCGTAGTGTGTAATAATGGGTTTTCGCAGATATTTTACAACTGTTCAAATGCAGAAGAAATATTTTCTTGGCACAATTAAGCATCTAGTTTGTCACAATATGTGCTGCAAAAATTTTGAAAACCTGTTGACAAATGATAAAGTTCTGGTCAAAACATTTTTGAATTGGGATTTCCTGTACAAAAATCTCATGAAAGGGAGGTAAATATTTGCCCGTAAAAATTATAAATTCTAAATATTTAATCATGATTGCTCAAAATAATGACATGCCTGAGACAAAATCTTCATGATTAAGTAAAAATTCTCGAAAAATATGCATTTTCACGATCACCGATTATCTCCCTTGCCAATGCAAAATCCCTTTGCAAAATTCATTTTGGACATTTAGACTTTATTTGTTCACCGATTTTCAAAATTTTTGCAGGTCCTATTAGGACAAACTAAGATCAAGATTTTGACATGAAAATAACTTTTCTGTCGTCCCCCATACAAGATCATACAAACATTTTCTGCGGAAAAGCATGATCAGAGACAAGTTCTTAGACTTTAATTTCTCCTCATTATGAAAATTTGCCCATGCAATATACATACCAAAATTTTCATTTTTTTCCAGTTGAAAATTTGAAAATTTTTCATATTTTTAAATTTTTTGCTTAAAACCTAGATTGTGGGTACACATTGAACCGTTTTCATCACTTTACCCAGCTTAAATTTGAGCCTTCACATGAGAAAACCAACAATTTGCATATGCGAAAACAAAGATGCAGATCAGCTGTGCAGTAGCTGCACAGCTCTGATCAGCACCATTTGTTTTCCCCACACGGATAGTAAAATTCCTCTTCTACCTATATCCAAAGTTTCAAGCTACTATCTTTATTCTGTAACTGTACAGGCTGGTTTGTGTCGGACCTGGTCGTAAACCCATTGGTTTTCTCATGCACCGGCTCATTTCTTCTAAAACTGAATCATTACAGTAAGCTGCGACATGCCAATATACTAACATTGATGGGTGTGTGTCAGTCTAACAACTTAGACGGCTTGATGCTGATATTTGAAAGAATAGGATATGGATCATTGTTTAATTATCTTCACCAGAAGGTTACTCCTGTTTGGATTGTATTCATCATGTTTTTAGCTCGACTGCACGAAGTGCATAGAGCTATTGCAGTCACCCCGGTCGTCCACGTTCCCGTTCCCGTGTGCGTTCCCGTTCCCGTTCCCGTGCGCGTCACACTTGCGTTAAAGTTTTCTAGAAGTCCATATCTTGATAACCACTCATCAGAAAGCATTCATACTTGGACCATAGATACCCTGTAGGGTTATCTTTCATTCCATGGCATCGGGCCCCTGGGTCCAGGCCTGAGGGGTGGGGCTTGAGGTTAAAATCTAGAACACCTTAAAAATAGCTATTATTGTGTTAAAGTTTTCTAGAAGTCCATATCTTGACAACCACTCATCAGAAAGCATTGATACTTGGGCCATTGACACCCTGTAGGGTCGGCTTTCATTCCATAGCATCAGGTCCCTGGGTCCATGCCAGGGGGAGGGGCTAGAGGTTAAAATCTAGAACACCATTAATAATAATGGCTTTTCTGTGATATTGTATTCTAGAAGTCTATATGTTGAAAAAAATTTATCAGAGGGCTTTCATACTGGGACCATAGGTACCCTGTAGGGTTGAGTTTCATTTCATGGCATCGGATCTCTGGGTCCATGCCTAGGGGGTGGGGCTGGAGGTTAAAAACTAGATCACTGTAAAAAATAGATGTACTGCTGTGTAACTTTTACAAGGAGTCCATATCTTGACAACAACTTATCATAAAGCATTCATACTTCATACACTTTAGGTTCCATGGCATCCGACCGGGTCGGAGTCAGGGGGGCGGGGCTAGAGGTCAAAATCTAGAACACTGATTTTTTTTTCTTTTTATTTCTTAATAGAAACAACTTAGGAAGATAGTTGGTCATTCATCTTTTGACTTTTTGACACTGTCTTGTGTGTCACGACGGTAAGGGTCGGTTGACCTACTTTCCATGGTTCAGTGATTTTGCCTTATATGTTGACACTCAATTAGTATATTTTCTTACTTCTTTAAGATTATGAGTGAGTACGACCAGGCCTTTGACCCCAATATACTTATAGGTCACTGTGACCTAATTTCACGGTTCAGTGATTTTGCCTTATATTTTGACACTCAATTAGTATATTTTCATACTTTTTTCAGATTATGAGTGAGTATGACCAGACCTTTGACCCCAATATACTTATAGGTCACTGTGACCTAATTTCACGGTTCAGTGATTTTGCCTTATATCTCGGTACTCAAATGGTTTATGAACAAACTTTTTTCAAAGTATGTTTGCTTATGACAAGACCTTTCACCCTGAAGTAGTCCTAGGTCACTGTGACCTAATTTCACGGTTCAGTGATTTTGCCTTATATCTTGACACTCAATTAGTATATTTTCATACTTTTTTCAGATTATGAGTGAGTATGACCAGACCTTTGACCCCAATATACTTATAGGTCACTGTGACCTAATTTCACGGTTCAGTGATTTTGCCTTATATCTTGGTACTCAAATGGTTTATGAACAAACTTCTTTCAAAGTATGTTTGCGTATGACAAGACCTTTGACCCTGAAGTAGTCCTAGGTCACTATGACCTAATTTCACGGTTCAGTGATTTTGCCTTATATCTTGACACTCAATTAGTATATTTTCATACTTTTTTCAGATTATGAGTGAGTATGACCAGATCTTTGACCCCAATATACTTATAGGTCACTGTGACCTAATTTCATGGTTCAGTGACTTTGCCTTATATCTCAGCACTCAAGTGGTTTATGAACAAACTTCGTTCACACTATGTTTGCGTATGACAAGACCTTTGACCCTAAAGTAGTCCTAGGTCAATATGACCTGATTTCACGGTTCAGTGATTTTCCTTTATATCTCTGCATTCAATTGGTATATGGACATACTGCTTTCACGATATGTATGAGTATGACAAGACCTTTGACCGTAAAGTATTCCTGGGTCACTGTGACTTAATTTCATGGTTCATTATACCCCCCGCAAAACGAAGTTTTAGGGGGGTATACTGTTTTCAGCCTGTCCGTGATTCCGTCATTCCGTCATTCTGTCATTCCGTGATTCCGTCATTCCGTCAACATTTTGACATCTTTGCTGAATAACTTAAGTAGTTTTTGCCGGATGTTCTTCAAATTTTCAACACACCTGCACCATTAGACAACACATGTGTTATATGAATTTAGGGGCCAAAGGGTCAGTTTTGCAAGAGTTATGGGACTTTTTAAACCTATACATAGAATGTTTGCCATAGTGCTAATAGTGCATACTTTGTGAAATCAACTCCTCCTGCAGCTTTCAATATTCTCTTTTGATACTTTGCAGACATGTTCCACACTTATTGAAGATGTGCATGAAGAAGTATTGTGCTGAAAAAATGAATTTTGACAAATTTACAGCATTTTGAACTTAGCCAATTTTCGATAATTGCCATATTCAAAAATGGTTGGTAGTGCATAGTTTGTGAAATCAACTCCTCCTAGGGCTTTCAGTATTTCTTTTCAGTACTTTGCAGACATGTTCCACACATATTGAAGATGTGCATGAAGAATTATAATGCTGAAAAAATAATTTTTGACAAATTTACAGCATTTTTCAACATAGCCATTTTTTGACCATTGCTTATATACATAGAATGTTTGCCATAGTGCTAATAGTGCATACTTTGTGAAATCAACTCCTCCTACAGCTTTCAATATTCTCTTTTGATACTTTGCAGACATGTTCCACACATATTGAAGATGTGCATGAAGAAGTATTGTGCTGAAAAAATGAATTTTGACAAATTTACAGCATTTTGAACTTAGCCAATTTTCGATAATTGCCATATTCGAAAATGGTTGGTAGTGCATAGTTTGTGAAATCAACTCCTCCTAGGGCTTTCAGTATTTCTTTTCAATACTTTGCAGACATGTTCCACACATATTGAAGATGTGCATGAAGAATTATAATGCCGAAAAAATAATTTTGGACAAATTAACAGCATTTTTCAACATAGCCATTTTTTGACCATTGCTTATATACGATAATGGTTGGTAGTTCATAGTTTGTGAAATCAACTTCTCCTAGGGCTTTCAGTATTTCTTTTCAATACTTTGCAGACATGTTCCACACATATTGAAGATGTGCATGAAGAATTATGATGCTGAAAATATAATTTTTGTCAAATTTACAGCAATTTTTAACATAGCCATTTTTTGACCAATGCCTATACAATAATGGTTGTTAGTGCATATTTTGTGAAATCAACTCCTCCTAGGGCTTTCAGTATTTCTTTTCAATACTTTGCAGACGTGTTCCACACATATTGATGATGTGCATGAAGAATTATAATGCTGAAAAAATAATTTTTGACAAATTTACAGCATTTTTCAACATAGTCATTTTTGACCATTACTTATATACAATAATGGTTGGTAGTGCATCAGCTTCAGATAATTTTGCGGGGGGTATACTGAAAGCCTTGCTTGCAGCCAATTTCTAGTTGATTTTGCCTTATATCTCGACACTCAGTTGGTATTTTTTCATACTTCTTTCTGATTATGAATGAGTATGACCAGACCATTAACCCAAGCATACTTATAGGTCACTATGACCTAATTTCATGGTTCAGTGATTTTGCTTTATATCTCAACACTAAATGGGTATATGATCATATTTCTTTCACATTATGAGTAAGTATCACTAGACCTTTGACCCTGAAATACTTATAGGTCAGTGTGACCTTATTTCACGGTTCAGTATTTTGCCTTGTGTCTTGGCACTCAGTTGATATATGAACACACTTCTTTCACAATATGAGTGAGACCTCTAAATCTTAGGTAGTTATAGTTAACTTCCATGGTTCAGTGATTTTGCCTTATTGCATCAAGGCAAAAAGATGTTTGGGTTACTGGTTGGGTTTGGCCTTATGTTTGACAAAGGTCAGAAGCAGTCGAGCACGCTGTCCTGCGACAGCTCTTATTGTTTGTTATATGTTTTCATTTTGTTGTTTCTCAAAATTTTTCATAAAGAATAGAAGTTGCATATTTGATCTCTAAAACAAGAGGCCGTATCAAAGTGCTAGTGATTTACTGCTATTCAAAGCTCCATGAAATTAAAAAAAAAATTAAAATCATTGCTTATAATTACTTATAATTAATTATCTTTCTATCATCGGTTGACAAATAAATTTATGGTGGCAATAACATTTCAGCTGCCACATGGGAAAACCAACAATCTGCCAATGCGAAAACAAAGACGCAGATCAGCTTCGGGGTAACCGCGAAGCTGATCAGTGCCTATGTTTTCGCTACACGAATAGTACATTTCCTCTAATTCTAAATCCAAAATTTCCAGCCTCTAGCCATCTTCTGTGACTACAGCCCAGTTTGTGTCAGACCTGGTTGGAAACCCAAATTAAGGGAGTTTTTATACAGTTTTTATACCCCCCGCAAAACAAAGTTTTAGGGGGGTATACTGTTTTCAGCCTGTCCGTCATTCCGTCATTCCGTGATTCCGTGACTCCGTGATTCCGTCATTCCGTCAACATTTGGACATCTTTGCTGAATAACTTGAGTAGCTTTTGCCTGATTTGTTTCAAATTTTCACCACACTTGCACCATCAGACAATACATGTGTGGTATGAATTTAGGGGCCAAAGGGTCAGTATTGCAAGAGTTATGGGACTTTTTAAGTCTTCCTATAACATGTTTGCCATAGTACTGAAAGTACATACTTTGTGAAATCAACTTCTCTTACAGCTTTCAATGTTTCCTTTTAATATTTTGCTGATATGTTTCAGATATATTGCAGATGTGCATGAACAATTGTCATGCTGAAAAAATAATTTTTGACAATTTTACAGCATTTTTAACTTAGCAAATTTTCTATAATTGCTTATATTCAATAATGGTTGGTAGTGCATACTTTGTGAAATCAACTCCTCCTAGGGCTTTCAGTGTTTCTTTTCAGTACTTTGCAGACATGTTACAGACATATTGAAGATGTGCATGAAGAATTATAATGCTGAAAAAAATAATTTTTGACAAATTTACAGCATTTTTTAACTTTGCCATTTTTCGACTATTGCTTACATACATACTTTGTGAAATCAACTCCTCCTAGGGCTTTCAGTATTTCTTTTCAGTACTTTGCAGACATGTTACAGACATATTGAAGATGTGCATGAAGAATTATAATGCTGAAAAAATAATTTTTGACAAATTTACAGCATTTTTTAACTTTGGCATTTTTCGACTATTGCTTACATACATACTTTGTGAAATCAACTCCTCCTAGGGCTTTCAGTATTTCTTTTCAGTACTTTGCAGACATGTTACAGACATATTGAAGATGTGCATAAAGAATTATAATGCTGAAAAAATAGTTTTTGACAAATTTACAGCAATTTTTAACATAGCCATTTTTCGACTATTGCTTACATACAATAATGGTTGGAAGTGCATACTTTGTGAAATCAACTCTTCCTAGGGCTTTCATTGTTTCTTTTTAATTCTTTGCAGATTTGTTCCAGATATATTGAAGATGTGCATGAAGAATTTTTATGCTGAAAATTTTAGTTTTGACAAATTTACAGCTTTTTAAACTTGGCCAATTTTGACCGTTTCTGCTTATATTCAATTATGGTTGATAGTACATACTTTGTGAAATCCAACTCCTCCTGGGGCTTTCAGTAATTCTTTTCAATACTTTGCAGACATGTTACAGACATATTGAAGATGTGCATAAAGAATTTTATTGGTGAAAAAATAATTTTTGACAAATTTACAGCATTTTTCAACTTAGACATTTTTCAACCATCGCTAATATACAATACAGCTGGTAGAGCTTACTTTATGAAATCAAGTCCTCCTAGTGCTTTCATTGTTTCATTTGAATTCTTTGCACACTTGTTCCAGATATATTTCAGATGTGCATGAATAATTCTTATGCTGAATAATTTATTTTTGACAAATTTACAGCTTTTTTTTAGCATAGCCAATTTTTGACCATTTCTCATGATAAATAATGATCAACAATAATTTTACTCCCTGAGCTTTCAGTATATTATTTAATACCTTACAGACATGAGTCAGACATTCGGAGGATTTTCATGAAGGATTATAATATTGAAAAGATATTTTTGACAAATGTTTTGCATGTTTGACTTAAAGGAAGTTAGATAATTTTGCGGGGGGTATACTGAAAGCCTTGCTTGCAGCCAATTTCTAGTTTCCAACAGCAGCAGGGCATTATAGCTCCAATCACATTGGTGATATTCATGGATTTTGACATCAAGTTACTTGATCATGTTACACATACTTCATTGATCTATGAACCACATTTCTGTTCTACAGGTTCAATTTGTCCTCATTGGAAACATAAATATTTAAGAATCAGTTGTTTGATTGTGTGTTTTAAATGGAATTGTTTGACATACAGTTCTTTTTTTAGCTCACCTGTGAGCCTTCTCACTAAGTTCTCAGGTGTGCTTTTAAGTATACCCATGATCCGTCGTTCACAATTTCAAAGATCTTCTCCTCTGAGACTGCTTGGCCAATCAAGGCCAAACTTCATATGGAGCATCCTTAGGAAGGGGAACGAAAGTTTGTATAAATGGCCAAGGTCACATGACCAAGATGTCCGCCATGGCTATAAATAGCAAAAAGCTTTAAAATCTTCTTCTCCAGAACCAGAAGGCCTATGATTTTGAAACTTGGCATGAAGCATCAGGCAATGGAGCTCTACAAAATTTATTTAAATCATGACCCTTTGATGACCTTGACCTATTTTACAGCAAGGTCAACATAGGTTGCCCATGCATTTGAATGGTGAAAATTGATATATTGTGATTTGGAGGGCAAAATAAAATTGTCCCCAGGGGGTTGTCTGCCCTGCCCCGGGGCTATATACATGTATATGACCATAATATTCAAACATCTCTGAAACTGCTTGGCCAATCAAAGCCAAACTTTATGTGGAGCATCATTAGGGAGGGCAATAAAAGTTTTTATAAATGGTCAAGGTCACATGACCAAGATGGCCACCATGGCTATGAATAGCAAAAACCTTTAAAAATCTTCTTCGCCAGAACCAGAAGGCCTTTGCATGAAGCATCAAGCAAAGGAGCTCTACAAACGTTATATGAATCATGACCCTGGGATAACCTTGACCGATTTTACAGAAAGGTCAACATAGGTAGTTCATGCATTTAAATGGGGAAAATTGTTGAAATGGGATTTGAATGGCAAAACTTGCAGGAAATGGGTAAATGAACTGGAGATTTAAGATTTTGAAAAGAATTTGGATCCCAGGGGTGGGTCTGCCCCTGACCCGGGGCATTATTATACAACCATAATTAATGTTCAAAGATCTTCTTGTCTAAAACCACTTGGCCAATCAAAGTCAAATTTTATAGGAAGCATCTGAATGAAGGGGGAACCATTATAAATAAACTGGGTCACCTAGACAGATTTTACGGCAAGGTCAACATAGGTCACATATTCAGAAAACTGATAAAATGACACTGAAGGGAAAAACTTCCAGGAAATGGGCAAGTGGACAGAATATTTATGAATTTGAAAAAGAAATTAACCCCAGGGGGTATTCTGACCCTGACCTGGGGTTATATACATGTATATATGTTTATAGTCAAACAAGTTTATTGGTATATATCTCAAATCTCAGGTGAGCGTTTACAGGACCATTGGTCCTCTGGATAGCTGATTATTTTATAGAACCATAGCCTAATCATATTGAAATTAGCAGACAGAAATTAACCTTGCTGCCTTATTTACTACACTGTACTTCCGGTTGATTTACAAGGAATGGGGAAAAAATGAATAACAAAATAGGTAAAAATAAAATAAAAAGAAAATAAAAAGAAAGAAAAAGGAAGGTGCCATTAATCATTATGTAAGAAAACAACTTGTCTGAAGAGTTTCTGACCTTCTGTCCACATTCCAATCACAGAAGATATTGATTGCATGGATTTAGATCATGAAATCATGGAAGCATAGGCATTGCACTTGTTTCAGAGCAAAACAATAGAATGGTTTAACTGTGCAGAGTAAAGATGTTGCTAAGCTTCACCCTTGCTTTTCCTTTTGAAAATCTGATGCATCTATAGCAAAATGTGATTATAAATTAAACCTTCAAATTATTGCAGAAAGAGAAGTTGACAGTGCAAGCGGTCCAGGATATAGCCTTCCAGATCAGCGATGCTATTATCTACATACATCTACGGGGCATGGTACACTGTGCTATCACATCACACGCTGTTAATATTGTTAGCAGCAGCACATTCAAGCTGGGGAACTTTGAATATATGCTGGAAAGGTATTTACATTTGAACTGCGACGCGAGAAAACCTGTCTTCGGGGATTCCGACCAGGTCTGACACAAACCGGGCTGTACAGTCACAGAAACAGGCTAGATGCTTCAAATTTTGGCTAAAAGTAGAAGAGGAATTGTACTATCCGAGTCGCGAGTGGCGTAAACAAAGGCGCTGATCAGCTTTGCAGTTACTGCACAGCTGATCTGCGCCTTTGTTTTCGCATATGCAAAAATACGGTTTTCTCTTGATGTGGCTCATTTCCTAAATACACTACAACCTCATTAATACTAGTGAAATGTTTGGTAAAACCTTCTTAGGAGAACAGCCTCTATGTAAAAATTAAATCATGAATGGTCTAGTTTAGAGCCACAAAATAAGCATTTCTTCTCAACGAGATACCAATTGCATGATTTTGCAAGCACTGGTCAGAGGAGATTCAACATTTTGATTAGATATGTAGTTTTCTGGAAAATGTAAATATCTAAGCTAAGAGCACTATAGTTATACCCCCCGCAAAACAAAGTTTTAGGAGGGTATACTGTTTTCAGCCTGTCCGTGATTCCGTAATTCCGTGATTCCGTCATTCCGTCAACATTTTGACATCTTTGCTTAATTACTTAAGTAGTTTTTGCCCAATGTTCTTCAAATTTTCAACACACCTGCACTATTAGACAACACATGTATGATATGAATTTAGGGGCCAAAGGGTCAGTTTTGCAAGAGTTATGGGACTTTTTACACCTATACATAGAATGTTTGCCATAGTGCTAATAGTGCATACTTTGTGAAATCAACTCCTCCTACAGCTTTCAATATTCTCTTTTGATACTTTGCAGATATGTGCCAGAGATATTGAAGATATGCATGAAGAAGTATTATGCTGAAAAAATTAATTTTGACAAATTTACAGCATTTTGAACTTAGCCAATTTTCGATAATTGCCATATTCAATAATGGTTGGTAGTGCATAGTTTGTGAAATCAACTCCCCCTAGGGCTTTCAGTATTTCTTTTCAATACTTTGCAGACATGTTCCACACATATTTAAGATGTGCATGAAGAATTATAATGCTGAAAAAATAATTTTTGACAAATTTACAGCATTTTTCAACATAGCCATTTTTTGACCATTGCTTATATACAATAATGATTGGTAGTTCATAGTTTGTGAAATCAACTTCTCCTAGGGCTTTCAGTATTTCTTTTCAATACTTTGCAGACATGTTCCACACATATTGAAGATGTGCATGAAGAATTATAATGCTGAAAAAATAATTTTTGACAAATTTACAACATTTTTTAACATAGCCATTTTTTGACCATTGCTTAAACAATAATGGTTGGTAGTGCATATTTTGTGAAATCAACTCCTCCTAGGGCTTTCAGTATTTCTTTTCAATACTTTGCAGATATTTTCCACACGTAATGAAGATGTGCATGAAGAATTATAATGCTGAAAAAATAATTTTCGACAAATTTAAAGCATTTTTCAACATAGCCATTTTTTGACCATTACTTATATACAAAAATGGTTGGTAGTGCACATTTTGTGAAATCAACTCCTCCAAGGGCTTTCAGTATTTCTTTTTGATACTTTTCAGACATGTTCCTCACATATTGAAGATGTGCATGAAGAATTATAATACTGAAAAATTAATTTTTGACAAATTTACAGCATTTTTTAACATAGCCATTTTTATACCCCCCGCAAAACGAAGTTTTAGGGGGGTATACTGTTTTCAGTCTGTCCGTAATTCCGTGATTCCGTCATTCCGTCAACATTTTGACATCTTAGCTGAATAACTTAAGTAGTTTTTGCCCGATGTTCTTTAAATTTTCAACACACCTGCACCATAAGACAACGCATGTGTGGTATGAATTTAGGGGCCAAAGGGTTAGTTTTGCAAGAGTTATGGGACTTTTTAAACCTATACATAGAATGTTTGCCATAGTGCTAATAGTGCATACTTTGTGAAATCAACTCCTCCTACAGCTTTCAATATTCTCTTTTGATACTTTGCAGATATGTGCCAGAGATATTGAAGATATGCATGAAGAAGTATTATGCTGAAAAAATTAATTTTGACAAATTTACAGCATTTTGAACTTTGCCAATTTTCGATAATTGCCATATTCAATAATGGTTGGTAGTGCATAGTTTGTGAAATCAACTCCTCCTAGGGCTTTCAGTATTTCTTTTCAATACTTTGCAGACATGTTCCACACATATTGAAGATGTGCATGAAGAATTATAATGCTGAAAAAATAGTTTTTGACCAATTTACTGCATTTTTCAACATAGCCATTTTTTGACCATTGCTTATATACAATAATGATTGGTAGTTCATAGTTTGTGAAATCAACTTCTCCTAGGGCTTTCAGTATTTCTTTTCAATACTTTGCAGACATGTTCCACACATATTGAAGATGTGCATGAAGAATTATAATGCTGAAAAAAATAATTTTTGACAAATTTACAGCATTTTTTAACATAGCCATTTTTTGACCATTGCTTAAACAATAATGGTTGGTAGTGCATATTTTGTGAAATCAACTCCTCCTAGGGCTTTCAGTATTTCTTTTCAATACTTTGCAGACATGTTCCACACATATTGAAGATGTGCATGAAGAATTATAATGATGAAAAAATAATTTTTGACAAATTTACAGCATTTTTCAACATAGCCATTTTTTGACCATTGCTTATATACAAAAATGGTTGGTAGTGCACATTTTGTGAAATCAACTCCTCCAAGGGCTTTCAGTATTTCTTTTTGATACTTTGCAGACATCTTCCTCACATATTGAAGATGTGCATGAAGAATTATAATACTGAAAAATTAATTTTTGACAAATTTACAGCATTTTTTAACATAGCCATTTTTTGACCATTGCTTATATACAATGATGGTTTGTGAAATCAACTCCTCCTAGGGCTTTCAGTATTTCTTTTCAGTACTTTGCAGACATGTTCCACACATATTGAAGATGTGCATGAATAATTATAATACTGAAAAAGTGATATTTGACAAATTTACATAATTTTTCAACATAGCCATTTCTTGACCATTGCTTATATACAATAATGGTTGGTAGTGCATACTTTGTGAAATCAACTCCTCCTAGGGCTTTCAATGTTTCTTTTAGATTCTTTGTAGATTTGTTCCGGATATATTTTAGATGTGCATGAATAATCTTCATGCTGAAAATTTAATTTTTGACAAACTTACAGCTTTTATTTAACTTAGCCAATTTTCACCATTTCTCATGATAAACAATGATCATAGTGCATACAGTGAAATCAACCTCAAGCTTTCAATATATTCTTTTAATATCTTATAGATGTGACTGGCATACTGGGGATGTACATGAAGGATTATAATGCTGAAAAGATATCTTTGACAAATTTTCTGCATGTTTGACTTAGGAAGTTATTGGCCAGCTTCAGATAATTTTGCGGGGGGTATACTGAAAGCCTTGCTTGCAGCCAATTTCTAGTTTTTAACAAATTTACAGCTTTCATTTAACTTAGCCAACTTTTTACCATTTCTCATGATAAACAATAATGATCATAGGGCATACAGTGAAATCAACCTCAAGCTTTCAATATATTCTTTTAATATCTTATAGATGTGACTGGCATACTGAGGATGTACATGAAGAATTATAATGCTGAAAAGATATCTTTGACAAATTTTCTGCATGTTTGACTTAGGAAGTTATTGGCCAGCTTCAGATAATTTTGCGGGGGGTATACTGAAAGCCTTGCTTGCAGCCAATTTCTAGTTGCATTGGTCCGTAACACATGTTTCATGCTGATAAACATGACTAGAAGCTTATAATAAATAATCAAATATAATAAACACGGCTAAAATAAGCCGTTTACTGGTCTTTGTGTTGGGAGCTTGTTTACTGTACCTAAAACTTGTTGCCTGTACGTAAAGACAGAACAGTGTGTGATTAGTGCCTTTGTTTTCCCTACAAGGATAGTAAAATCCCTCTTCAAAATTTAAAGCTGCAAGCCTTCTTCTGTGACTGTACAGGCTGGTTAATGTCAAATCTGGTTGGAAACCCAAAATGCCCTTTTTCTTGCATCGTGGCTCATACTATTATACTATAGCTCCAATATTTGAGCCGCCTCATAGGAAAACCAACAATTTGCATATTCGAAAACAAATGCGCAGATCAGCTGATCAGCGCCTTTGTTTTTGCTACTCGGATAGTACTATTCCTCTTCTACTTAAATCCGAAATTTAAAGCTTCTAGCTCTTTTGCATGCTTGTACAAGTCGGTTTGTGTCGGACCTGTTCGGAGACCACATTGTTGGTTTTCCCACGAGGCGGCTCATTTTTCAGCTCCAAGTGTGAAATGGGTAAGAAGTTTCCAGTGACAAAGACCACTAAGGAGAACTCTGTGTACAGCTGGTTGGCCCCAGAGGTGGCCTTCAACATGCCCCCATCCTATACCAGTGATATGTACAGCTACTGTGCTGTTCTCTGGGAAATGTTTCGTGGTAAGAAAGATGCTTCACACTGTTAACCCAGAGACAGCGAATGCCAATATGTTAACTTAAGTACAGATGTGAAGAAAAGCACGTAGAGACTTGATAGGCAGCAATAAAATGACAAATGAGCCGCCTCATGGGAAAACCAACCATCTGCATAGGCGAAAACAAAGGTGCAGATCAGCTTCGCAGTAACTGCTAAGCTGATCAGCGCCTTTGTTTTCGCTACACGAATAGTACAATTCCTCTACTTTTTAAATTCAAAATTTCCAGTCTCTAGCTATCTCGGTTTGTGTCGGACCTGGTCGGAAACCACATTGTTGGTTTTTTCACGCTCAGGCTCATAAATTATGTGATATAAAACAACAACATGAGAACGAAGTGAATGAAATCAATATGCGACAATAAAGGGATCAAATATGATTTTCCATTCATTAACATTCGCTAGGTCAGAAGGGTGGACCTAGAGATTGTTAATGAATGACAAAATCATTTTTGATAGCTATTATTGCATAAATTCTGCAGAAACGAAAGAAATAATGTTGCACTATATTTTACTTATCACATTTTCATACTCATAAAAGTTTTCATCCTTATGCTTGTTCCGGGCGGACTTCAGTCACTTATTATTAGCACGTTTTGCAAGGCGCCCGGTAATAGGCATAGATAAAAGCCTTGCATTAACAGCACGCACGAGAATTGCTATATTAATAAATGGCTTTCCTGTCATTAATACATGGCTGTTAATATTGTGTGACATGGGTATTTATGCAATAATAGGTATTATCAAATGGCAAATCACATTTGATCACTATAATAACAACTTTTCATTGATTGGAATGATCCGTAGAAAGTTGTTTCCAGACAGATATTTTCTATGTCTTATATTGATCTCAGCCACATTGGTTGTTCTCTGTCACGTTAGTTGTCTCTTGATAACCAGTGTATGTGCTGGTAGAAAAGAAAAATGATTACCTAGGTTTCTGACAGGGCGGGGATTATGACTTTCCAGTTTTTAATGCCCTGCTATAGACACCACCCCCAGGGGACAAACTATTGGTCAAAACCATGCTCTTTGCCCTGCCCTTCATAATAGAAAATCTCCCAGGTGTAAAGATCTTAATATCAAAACCCTGTGAATTCCTCTGCACTGCCTGGACAGTTAAAACGTAATTGCCCCACACCATTTAGCCCGGCTATCCTACACTCTTCTCCAATAGGGGGAGGGGGGGGGGAGGGGGGGATGTTTACAAATGACTGGTGCGCTATATGAAGAGACCTACAACTGACCCAGGTGCTGTAAGGAATCACTGTTACAAAAATAAAGCATTAGATTTATGATGTATTAACTCATTTAAGCCTGGCGTCCCTTTTGTGGGACATAGGCAAACAGCATAGCCCCAGATGTGACGCCGCAGAACGCGGCGTCCCATCTGGGGCTATTCTGTTTGCTTAGAAAATTTTCATAGAAAAAAATGGAATAAAAATTAAAAATCACTCCTAACACCCCTAAAAATGATATCGATGGGAGAATCCATTTGTTAAATATGGTTTAATCTCCACAGTGGACATCCCCTGGAAGAACCAGACATCAGAAGCTATCAAGGCTGCGTTAACTAAAGGCCAAGGCTTGAGCCTGAAAGACAGTTCCTTCAAGCTGTTCAAGACCACAATACCGGAGTTCTTCAAAGTGATTATGGAGTATGGGCTACAACTTGATCCGAATAAGAGGAAACTCTCATTTCCACAAGTGAAAACCATTCTGAAGAGCGCCCCTGAGGTATGTTTTGTTTGTTCATGTTTGTGCAGTATCTCAACAGCTAAGGTGATGTGGAGATGGTCAGTGATTATCAGGATAAGATGTCCATGTAATGTATACCCCCTAATACCCCACTTTATATAGTGAAACAGGGGTGAACAGGGGAATACCTATGTTTCGTGTTTTTGATCCAAAACATAGATTGTGGGTATGCATTAGAACAGCCTTGCCAAGGCAGTTCTAACGAGTACCCACAATCAATGTTTTGAGCAAAAATATAGAAAATATAAAAAGTCACTTTAAAAAAAAAGTCTGCATTATGTGAGGGTGAGTTTTCGCAGTGTTCCTGGTCCCGAGGTTATAAAACTTTTTTCAAGCTCAGCTTAGCTGAGCATGAAATTTCAACTGCTGATAAATGCTGAAATAGTAAAAAAAATGTGGAAAATTCAGGTTCAAAATTCAAAAACTAGTAATTTATTCTGCTAATAAATGTTAAAATGCCAATAATTGTTGGCATGTTAACATTTATGAGCTTAGTCTCAGCTGAGTTGAGCATGAAAAAGTTTTATAACCTCCGGCCCTGGTCAAGCTTCTCAGACACAGGTTACAGTGCACATTTCATCTCATAAACTGAAATAATTTTGAAAGGGAAGTAAAAATTATTCTAACATGACGTTATCATCTTTCCCATTGAACCTAATTGCAAATAAACAATAACTCACTGTAAACAAAATTATGTGTGTAAGGTGGCGTTTTTGTGACGTCACACATAAACATTCATGTCCGCCGAGAATGAGTTCACTGGAAAACATTTTGAAATGTGAGCATTATTTATTGGTCCTGTTAGAATCGAATTAATTTTACTTAATGGTGAATTATCTTCCATTAACGCATGATGTTGTCGGGCAGATGCGATATTTAATTCAAGCCGGCTGCGCCGTCGTGAATTAATCCATCGCAATCTGTCCTCCAACATCCCGCGTTAATCACGATATTTCACCATAAAGTAAAATTATTTCTTAAATAAATCATTAATTGTGGAAGAAATATTACTTCAAATAACTGGATCCATTTCATTACCAGTGAATGCTTCTACCATTTCAGGATGGCAAAGTCAAGAATTACTTACAAAGAAATTTCCCAAATCTGGACGAGGCTGAAGCTAGCAATAAGTCAGGTAACGCAGGTCCAGTTGAACCTGTCACTATACAGGTGGTCAATGAGGAGGAACAGGCTGCAGCTACAGCCAGTGAAGCAGGGAATCAGAGACCAGGGCTGGGAGAGGGGAGCAGCACAAGCAATGAGATAGGGGGTGAAACAAGTGGTGCGGTTAAAAAGGCTGATGATTGCAATATGAGCTGCTCCACTCAGTATTTCAGGTAGGTTTTGTGAGTAATAGCATCTATTCTTTTTGCATATTTTGATTAGATCATGTTTCAGGAGAAAGCCACTTTTTTTGGTATACATTTTTTTACCATCCCTACTTCACCAAAGCAGAAAGCTTTATATGCAAGTTGCTTTTTCGCATAATCCACCTCTTACATATTTTAAGCAAATTTGTTTAGTTATGCCTTAGTTATTTTTGATCCAAAACAGATTGTGGGTACTCATTAGAACCGCCTTGGCAAGGCGATTCAAACGTACCCACAATCAATATTTTAAGCAAAACAGTTTTTAAAAATATCAAAAGTTTTCCAATGATTTTTTTTAATTTTTCACAGCTGAAAAAAAGTCTCTGTATATTGCATTGGCTAGATTTCTTAATGTTGGAACAATTAGGCTTAGCAAACTGACTGTCTCAGTATGACCTTAGATGTTAATTGTGATTATACAATATCAAGCAAATAAAAGAAAAAAGAAAAAATAAATTTTGATTTGATACTAGCTTTCTGTTTCTGCAGAGAAGAGATCGAAATTCTTGATGGTTCCCCAAGGAAACATACAAAACCTATGATGTGCTTTACAGAATTATGGTAAGTTTCTTTTCGAAAATAGTCAGTAGGGCCTACAATTTGACTTACGAATAAAGGCATGTTATGGGGAAATACATTTGTTTTAAGACAGAAAAAAACTCCACAAAGATTGTTTTTGCAGTGACATTACTTTTTTCACTGCTTTGGTGGTTCTTAAGGCTGTACATGTCAGAAATCCAAGGGACATAATATTCATGGTTTAAGCTTTATAAGGAACTCACTTCAAAGTGTAGATAGGAATATTCTATTAAGACTTGTGCTTTGCTGCTGTCAGTTTAGATGAAAAATGAGCCGATGCATAAGAAAACCATCAAAATGCATAGGCAAAAACAAAGACGCAGATCAGCTGTGCAGTAACTGCATAGCTGATCAGCGTCGTTGTTTTTGTGACACAGATAGTACAATTTATTTTCTGCTTAAATCCGAAATCTCAAACTTCTAGCCAGCTTCTGAGGCTGTACAGCCTGGTGGTATGAAACCAAAATTGTTGTTTTTTCCATGCAAAGGCTGAAATAACAATTAGGGAGTGCTTTGGTAGCCTACTGTAGTGGTTAGAGCGTCCCGATTCAAGAAGTCAGGATCATTACGAAAACTTGCCCATGCAATATACCTGTAGTTTGTTTGTTTGTTTGTTTTGTTTTTTTATAGCCCCGCTTTGAAAAAGTGGGGGCTATACTGGATTCACCCTGTCCTTCCGTAGTTCCGTTATTCCGTTATTCTGTTATTCCGTTATTCAGTCCTTCCGTCCTTCCGTCATTCCATTACCTCACATAACTTGAGAACCAGTTGTTAGACTTTAACCAAATTTGGCATATGCATCAATATTGACAATATTAACTTTTGTATAAATGCATGTCAGTTTCCCCAAATTTGCAGAAGAGTTATTGCCCTTGGATGGCCCTATATTGACATCAGAATTTCGTTTCCGCTCAATATCTTGAGAACGAATTGACAGAATCCGACCAAATTTTGTATGCACACCATCATTGACAAGACCTAGCTTGGGATTGTTACCCGTCATTTTTCGCAAAATTTTGACGGAGTTACGGCCCTTGATTGACATCAGAATTTTGTTTCCGCTCAATATCTTGAGAACGAATTGACAGAATCCGACCAAATTTTGTATGCACACCATCATTGACAAGATCTAGCTTGGGATTGTTACCCATCATTTTTCGCAAAATTTTGACGGAGTTACGGCCCTTGATTGACATCAGAATTTCGTTTCCGCTCAATATCTTGAGAACGAATCGACAGAATCTGACCAAATTTTGTGTGCACATCAACATTGACAAGATCTAGCTTGGGATTGTTACCCGTCATTTTTCGCAAAATTTTGACGGAGTTACGGCCCTTAATTGAAGTCAGAACTTCGTCTCCGCTCAATATCTTGAGACCGAATTGACAGAATCAGACCAAATTTTGTGTGCACATCAACATTGACAAGATCTAGCTTGGGATTGTTACCCGTCATTTTTCGCAAAATTTTGACATAGTTACGGCCCTTAATTGATGTCAGAATTTTGTTTCCGCTCAATATCTTGAGAACGAATTGACAGAATCCGACCAAATTTTGTATGCACGTCATCACTGACAAGATCTAGCTTGGGATTGTTACCTGTCATTTTTCGCAAAATTTTTTCGGAGTTACGGCCCTTGATTGACGTCAGAATTTCGTTTCCGCTCAATATCTTGAGAACAAATTGACAGAATCCGACCAAATTTTGTATGCACGTCATCATTGACAAGATCTAGCTTGGGATTGTTACCCGTCATTTTTCACAAAATTTTGACGGAGTTACGGCCCTTAATTGACGTCAGAATTTCGTTTCCGCTCAATATCTTGAGAAGGAATGACAGAATCCGACCAAATTTTGTATGCACGTCATCATTGACAAGATCTAGCTTGGGATTGTTACCCGTCATTTTTCGCAAAATTTTGACGGAGTTACGGCCCTTGATTGACATCAGAATTTCGTTTCCGCTAAATATCTTGAGAACGAATCAATAGAATTGAACCAAATTTTGTATGCACGTCATCATTGACAAGATCTAGCTTGGGATTGTTACCCGTCATTTTTCGCAAAATTTTGACGGAGTTACGGCCCTTGATTGACGTCAGAATTTCGTTTCCGCTCAATATCTTGAGAATGAATTGACAGAATCTGACCAAATTTTGTATGCAAGTCATCATTGACAAGATCTAGCTTGGGATTGTTACCCGTCATTTTTCGCAAAATTTTGACGGAGTTACGGCCCTTGATTGACTTCAGAATTTTGTTTCCGCTCAATATCTTGAGAACGAATTGACAGAATCCGACCAAATTTTGTATGCACATCATCATTGACAAGATCTAGCTTGGGATTGTTACCCGTCATTTTTCGCAAAATTTTGACGGAGTTATGGCCATTTATTGAGGTCAGAATTTCGTTTCCGCTCAATATCTTGAGAACAAATTGACATAATCAGACCAAATTTTGTATGCGCATCAATATTGACGAGATCTAGCTTGTGATAGTTACCTGTCATTGTTTTTTCACCCTGCAAAAAAGCTGAGAAGCGGGGCTATAGTCAGATTCTCTGACAACTCTAGTTTTTTCAGCTTTAAAAATTGAAAAAAAAAAAAATGATATTTTTAATATTTTTGCTCAAAATATTGTTTGTGGGTACATGTTAGAACCGCCTAGCCGATACGGTTCTAATGGGTACCTACAATCTGTGGTTTGAATCAAAAATGAAAAAAATAGGTAAACCAATGCAAACCCCAGTTTTACTACATAGAAGTGGGGTTTAAGGGGGTATATATTTCACGGACATGTTTTCCAGATGTTTTTGATCCCTGCATGCACCAGGTTGTGTCCTTGTCCAAGACACATCATTACGAAAAAATATCCATATAATGTATACCCCCTTATACCCCACTTTTATATAGTAAAACTGGGGTATGCAGGGGTATACCTATTTGTCTTATTTTTGCTCCAAAACATAGATTGTGGGTACTCGTTAGAACAGCCTCGGGTTCTAACATGTACCCACAATCAATGTTTTGAGCAAACATTAAAATTATCAAAAAATTTCAATGAAATTTTCAGTTTTTAATGCTGAAAAAATTCTCTGTAGGTATATTGCATGGGCAAGTTTTGTAATGTTAACTACTCATCATTGTACTGATCAGCAGCCATGAAGCAGTGGTTCTGTTCCATCACGACTGAAAAACTTTTTGACTGGGATATTAATAAATATTAATAAAAAAAAACATGAATGGCAATTAGCACAGACAAGAGTTCTTATAAGTTTGTCCTATTTTTAGCTCACCTGAGCCGAAGGCTCACAGGTGAGCTTATAGTATACCCATGCTCCGGCGTCCGTCCGTCCGTCGTCGTCCAACGTCCACAATTTCAAAGATCTTCTCCTCTGAAACCGCATGGCCAATCAAAGCCAAACTTCATGTGGAGCATCCTTAGGAAGGGGGAACGAAAGTTTATATAAATGGTCCAGGTCACATGACCAAGATGGCCGCCATGGCTATAAATAGCAAAAACCTTTAAAAATCTTCTTCTCCAGAACCAGTGGGCCGATTTCCACGAAACTTGATATGTTGCATCGGGGACGCAGGCCCATCATAGTTTATATAAATCATGACCCTAGGATGACCTTGACCTATTTTACGGCAAGGTCAAGTTAGGTCGCCAATGCATTTGAATGGGAAAAAATGGTAAAATGCTATTTGATGGGTAAAACTTACTGGGAATAGGCAAATGGACAGAAGATTAATGTTAATGGAAAATTTTAGCCCCTGGGGGGGTTGTCTGCCCCTGCCCCGGGGCTATATACATGTATATTTCCATAATAATGAAACATCTTCTCCCCTGAAACCGCTTGGCCAATCAAAGCCAAACTTCATATGGAGCATCCTTGAGAAGGGGGAAAGAAAGTTTATATAAATGGTCAAGGTCACATGATTAAGATGGCCGCCATGGCTATAAATAGAAAAAACTTTTAAAAATCTTCTTCTCAAGAACCAGAAGGCCTATGATTTTGAAACTTGGCATGAAGCATCAGGCAATTGAGCTCTACAAAGTTTATATAAATCATGACCCTGGGATGACCTTGACCTTTTTTACAGCAAGGTCAACTTAGGCCACCCATGCATTTGAATGGGAAAAAATAGGAAAATGTCATTTAATGGCAAAAAAACTTGCTAAGAATGAGCAAATGGACAGAAGATTTATGTTTATGAAAATATTTTGGGCCCAGAGGGTTGTCTGCCCCTGCCCCGGGGCTATATACATGTGTATGATTATAATATTCAAACATCTGCTTCTCTGAAACCTCTTGGTCATTCAAAGCCAAACTTTATGTGGAGCATTCTTAGGAAGAGTGAATGAAAGTTTGTAAAAATGGTCAAGGTCACATGACCAAGATGGCCGCAAGGGCTATAAATAGCAAAAACCTTTGAAAATCTTCTTCTCCAGAACGAGAAGACCTATGATTTTGAAACTTGGCATGAAGCATCAGGCAATGAAGCTGTACAAAGTTTATATAAATCATGACCCTGGGATGACCTTGACCTTTTTTACGGCAAGGTCAACTTAGGTTGCCCACGCATTTGAATGGGGAGAATTGTTACAATGTCATTTTAAGGGCAAAACTTGCAGTAAATTGGCAAATGGAATGAATCTTTATGATTTAAAAAAGAAATTGACTCCAGAGGTTGCTCTGGCCCTGCCCTGGGGTTATATACATGTATATTACCATTCTAGTCAAACAAGTTTATTGGTATATATCTCGGGTCTCAGGTGAGCGTTTACAGGACCATTGGTCCTCTGGTTTTAATGTCTAATCTGACCTTTTCTTTGATTTTGTAGAATGAAGATGGTATATACAGTAGCATTGTCAATGTAAGGACCAGTCAGATATGACCTTCTAGGTGTGCTAGTGATAGTCTAGATCAAAAAATAACTTTCAGTGAGCATGTTGGGATTATAAACTAAAACTATGCTATACAGAAAAGATGGTTGCAGGCTTCAATGGATGAAGAGAAATTGAACTATTTTCATTGTGGCGACAAATGCTCGGATCTGTTATAATGTTGCATAATGCACCAGTCATTTGTAACCACTGCTTCCCCACCTACGGGGAAGGGCGGGAATTATTACTTTTCAGCTTTCATTGCCCTTCTATAAGCCCCACCCCCAGGGGGCAAACTTGAGGTCAAAACTTTGCTTAAGCCTGGATCCTAATGTCAAAATCCCCTCATTTTCCCTGCACTGATAGGACACTTGAAAAGGAATTGCCTTGCACTTTAGCTCAGCTATCCCCCACCCTTCCCCAAGAGGGGGGGGGGGGGGTCGGAGACGAAGGGCAGTGGTTACAAATGACTGGTGATCTGTTTCTTGTTTTGACATAAGCAACTGTAGGCTTTCTCATGATGTGACTTACGAAAAAGCATGGGCCCCAACATTAGAAACCCAGAATTTTGCATATGCATATCAGAGCCTTCATTTTGGCTGAATGGATTGTGCAATGCCTCTTTCTATTTCAATCCGAAGTTTCAAGCCTCTAGCCTTCTTCTATGATTGTTGCGGACCTGGTCTGAAAACCAGAAAACCGTTTTTCTTGCATTGCAGCTCGTATTACATACACCTCAAGGAAATTTGAAACTTATATCAAGTTTTACTGACACTCACAAACAAACTCTTTTGTCTGTGACTGATTACCTGTCTGTTACCTGTTAAATGAAATTTAGTTTCAAAACCTAGATTAAAATCAGTTTGATTTATGCATGGTCTGTGTCTTGATGATCTTGAACAATAAATTGTGACAAAGTTCTTTTTTATTAATTTTCACTTTTTGAAAAAGAACCAAATATTCAAAGTCAGTGGTCTTATAAAAGCTAAGAAACAGTGGCAAGCATAACAGAAACTTGCTGTAAAAAATGAAAATTTTATTTTAAAAAATTGATATTTTTAATATTTTTGCTAAAAACATTGATTGTTGGTTTACGTTAGAACTACCTCTGGGAGGCGGTGCTAATCAGTACCCACAATCTATGTTTTGGATCGAAAATAAGAAAATAGGTATACCTCTGCAAACCCTATTTTCACTATATACAAGTTGGTATTTATTGCACGGACTTGTTATCCTGATGTTCCAGGAACTGACACAATCAGAACTAGATTCCTGTCCTGTAAACCAAGATACGAATCAGAGGACCAATGGTCCTGTTAAAGCTCACCTGAAACCTGAGATATATACCAATAAACTTGTTTGACTAGAATGGTAATATCAATGTATATAACCCCAGGGCCGGGTCAGAGCAACCCCTGGAGTTTTTTAGCTCACCTGAGCCGAAGGCTCACAAGGTGAGCTTATAGGATGGCCATGCTCCGTTGTCCGTCCGTCGTCCGTTCACAATTTCAAAGATCTTCTTCTCTGAAACCGCTTGGCCAATCAAAGGCAAACTTCATGTGGAGCATCCTTAGGAAGGGGGAACAGAAGTTTATATAAATGGTCTAGGTCACATGACCAAGATGGCCGCCATGCCCATATATGGTAAAAACCATAAAAAATTCTTCTTCTCTGGAACCGGTGGACCGATTTCAACGAAATATGGTATGTAGCATCGGGGACTTTGGCCCATCATAGTTTATATAAATCATGACCTTGGGTTGACCTTGACCTATTTTACGGCAAGGTCAATATTGGTTACATAGGCTTTTCAATGGAAAAAAGTGAAAACATTGAATTTTTCAGGATGTTTGGTAGCCTGTGACCTGAAAGTTGGTAGATGCAGGCAACATGTTGAGCTAATGAAGTGATGTGAGTATTAAAGGTCAAGGTCATTCCTTGACCTTGGCCAAAGGTCATTTACAAATTAAATGTTAAACTTAATTTTCTCAGTAACCGCTCAACCAATCAAAGCCAAATTTTATATGTAGTATCCTTAGGATGAGGGAATGAAATTTAATATAAATAGTCAAGGTCACATGACCAAGATGGCTGCCATGGCTATAAATAGCAAAAACCTTTAAAAATCTTCTTCTCCAGAACCAAAAGGCCTATGATTTTGAAACCTGGCATGAAGCATCAGGGGGAGGAGCTCTACAAAGTTTATATAAATCATGACTCTTGGATGACCTTGACCAATTTTACGGCAAGGTCAACATAGGTCGCTCATGCATTTGAATAGGGAAAATTGTCAAAATGTCATTTGACAGGAAAAACTTTATGGAAATGGGTAAATGGACTGAATATTTATGATTCTGAAAAAAAAGGACCCCAGGGGCAGGTCTGCCCCCATCCGGGGGGGTAATATACATGTATATATTACCATGATATTTAAAGATCTTTTTCTCTGAAACCATTTGGCCAATCAAAGCCAAACGTCTTGTTGAGTATTCTTAGGAAGGGAGAATGAAAGTTTATATAAATGGTCAAGGTCACATGACCAAGATGGCCGCCATGGCTATAAATAGCAAAAAAAAATTCTATAAAATCTTCTCCAGAACCAGAAGGCCTATGATTTTGAAACTTGGCATGAAGCACCAGGGAGAGGAGCTCTACAAAGTTTATATAAATCATGACCTTGGGATGACCTTGACCTATTTTATATATCCCAGTTCTCAGGTGAGCGTTTACAGGACCATTGGTCCTCTTGTTTTTTTTTTTTCAAATCATAAAACTTTAGTCCATTTGCCAATTTACTGAAAGTTTTGCCCTTCAAATGACATTTTAACAATTTTCCCCATTCAAATGCATGGGCGACCTAAGTTGACCTTGCCATAAAATAGGTCAAGGTCATCCAAAGGTCACGATTTATGTAAACTTTGTAGGGCTCTATTGCCTGATGCTTCATGCCAAGTTTCAAAATCATAGGTCTTCTGGTTCTGGAGAAGAAGATTTTTAAAGGTTTTTGCTATTTATAGCCATGGCAGCCATCTTGGTCATGTGACCTTGACCATTTATACAAATTTTCATTGCCCCTTCTTAACAATCCTCTACATAAAAGTTTGGTTTTGATTGGCCAAGCGGTTTCAGAGCAGATGTTTGTATATAATGGTCATGTACATGTATATAGCCTTTGGGCTGGGGCAGACAACCCCCTAGGAATAAATTTTTTTTCATAAACATAAATATTCCGCCTATTTGCCCATTGCCTGCAAGTTTGCCCCTCAAATCATATTTTAACAATTTTTCCCATTCAAATGCATGGGCGACCTATGTTGACCTTGCCTTAAAATATGTCAAGGTCATCCAAGGGTCATGATTTATACAAACTTTGTAGAGCTCCATTGCCTGATGCTTTATTCCAAGTTTCAAAATCATAGGCCTTCTGGTTCTGGAGAAGATTTTTTAAGGTTTTTGCTATTTATAGCAATGGCGGCCATCTTGGTCCTGTGACCTTTACCATTTATACAAACTTTAATTGCCCCTTCATATAAAGTTTGGCTTCGATTGGCCAAGCAGTTTCAGAGGAGATGTTTGAATATTATGGTCATATACATGTATATAGCCCCGGGGCAGGGGCAGACAACCCCCTGGCGACAATTTTTTTTCATAAACATAAATATTCTGTCTATTTGCCCATTGCCTGCAAGTTTGCCCCTCAAATTTTCCCCCTTCAAATGCATGGGCGACCTATATTGACCTTGCTGTAAAATAGGTCAAGGTCATCCTAGGGTCATGATTTATACAAACTTTGTAGAGCTCCATTCCCTGATGCTTCATGCCAAGTTTCAAAATCATATGCCTTCTGGTTCTGGAGAAGAAGATTTTAAAAGTTTTTTGCTATTTATAGCCATGGCGGCCATTTTGCTCATGTGACCTGAACCATTTATACAAACTTTCGTTCCCCCTTCCTTAGGAAGTTTGACTTTGATTGGCCAAGTGATTTCAGAGAAGATCTTTGAAATTGTGGATGACGGACGGACGACGGAGCATGGGTATACTATAAGCTCACCTGTGAGCCTTCAGCTCAGGTGAGCTAAAATGTGACGACCAGTAGAACACATACTGATAGATTAAGGGGGCAACTCTTTTCCGAAAGGTGGTCATTCAGTTACCCAAACTTGAACAAAATTGGTTAAGACATGCTAGATAGAAATGCTACTGAAACAGACACCAAACATGAGACTTGGAGACCCAAAAAAAGAATACCACCTTAGATTATCCCCATTTTTGGGGAAAAACCTCTATGCAGGGTTGACAGGTTTACACCATTCTTTGAAAAGTACTCTTTTGTTCAGAAGGACCAAACAGAAAAGACATAAAATTCGCCTCAAAAAGCAGGTTAACAAATAAAACGTATGTCCAAAGATAATCGTATCTATGTATTTATCAAAACATCAGTGACAACAGAGGAAGATTTGTGTCAGAAAACCCAAACCTAAAAGACGTCCTTTTTCGCGACATTTATCTAAGGCTCTTGATATCCTATTATGACGAATAACAAGAAGCTTACTGCCTAAGATGTGTGAATTGCAGAATTGTGCATAAGATGACACGGGTACAGTACAAAAGGTAATATAATGAAATGGATCTTGACTTTGTAATTTATCTTCATGATATATCTTCTGTTTATTAGCTCACCTGAGCCGAAGGCTCACAGGTGAGCTTATAGTATAGCCATGCTCCGGCGTCCGTCCGTCCGTCGTCCACAATTTCAAAGATCTTCTCCTCTGAAACCGCTTGGCCAATCAAAGCCAAACTTCATGTGGAGCATCCTTAGGAAGGGGGAACGAAAGTTTATATAAATGGTCCAGGTCACATGACCAAGATGGCCGCCATGGCTATAAATAGCAAAAACTTTAAAAAATCTCCAGAACCAGTGGGCCGATTTCCAAGAAACTTGGTATGTAGCATCGGGGACGCGGGCCCATCATAGTTTATATAAATCATGACCCTAGGATGACCTTGACCTATTTTACGGCAAGGTCGACTTAGGTCGCCAATGCATTTGAATGGGAAAAAATGGTAAAATCCTATTTAATGGGTAAAACTTACTGGGAATAAGCAAATGGACAGAAGATTAATGTTAATGGAAAATTTTAGCCCCTGGGGGGGTTGTCTGCCCCTGCCCCGTGGCTATATACATGTATATTTCCATAATAATGAAACATCTTCTCCCCTGAAAACACTTGGCCAATCAAAGCCAAACTTCATTTAGAGCATCCTTGGGAAGGGGGAAAGAAAGTTTATATAAATGGTCATGGTCACATGACCAAGATGGCCGCCATGGCTATAAATAGAAAAAACCTTTAAAAATCTTCTTCTCCAGAACCAGAAGGCCAATGATTTTGAAACTTGGTGTGAAGCATCAGGCAATGGAGCTCTACAAAGTTTATATAAATCATGACCATGGAATGACCTTGACCTTTGTTACGGCAAGGTCAACTTAGGTCACCCATGCATTTGAATGGGAAAAATAGGAAAATTTCATTTGATGGCAGAAAACTTGCTAGGAATGAGCAAATGGACAGAAAATTTATGTTTATAAAAATATTTTGGGCCCAGGGGGTTGTCTGCCCCTGCCCCGGGGCTATATACATGTATATGACCATAATATTCAAACATCTTCTTCTCTGAAACCGCTTGACCAATCAAAGCCAAACTTTATGTGGAGCATCCTTAGAAAGAGGGAATGAAAGTTTGTAAAAATGGTCAAGGTCACATGACCAAGATGGCCACCATAGCTATTAATAGAAAAAACCTTTGAAAATCTTCTTCTCCAGAACCAGAAGGCTTATGATTTTGAAACTTGGCATGAAGCAGCAGGCAATGGAGCTCTAATCATGACCCTGGGATGACCTTGACCTATTTTATGGCAAGGGCTACTTAGGTCACTAATGCATTCGAATGAGAAAAAATAGTAAAATGGAATTAAATGGGGGAAACTTGCTGGGAGTATGCAAATGGACAGAAAATTTATGTTTATGGAAAAAAAATTGACCCCAGGAGGTTGTCTGCCCCTGCCCTGGGGCTATATACATGTATATGACCATAATATTCAAACATCTACTTCTCTGAAACCGCTATACCAATAAAAGCCAAACTTTAAGTGGAGCATTGTTAGGAAGAGGGAATGAAAATTCATATAAAAGGTCATGGTCACATGACCAAGATGGCTGCCATGGTTATAAATAGCAAAAACCTTTAAAAATCTTTTTCTCCAAAACCAGAAGGCCTATGATTTTGAAACTTGGCATGAAGCATCAGGTAATAGAGCTTTATAAAGTTTATATAAATCATGATCCTGGGATGATCATGACCCATTTTATGGCAAAGTCGACTTAAGTCACATATCCCAGATCTCAGGTGAGCATTTATAGGACCATTGGTCCTCTGGTTCTGCCTGTCTCTCTGTTGTTGTTGTGCCTGTTGCCTTTGTTTTTGGTTGAGACTACTAGCCAAATGGTTACCTTGTTGGGAAAGAGCTAGTCATCTTTTTTAAAGCGTGTTTGCATAAAAAATGGTATGTGATGTATTTTTTCCTGCCAGGTGTCTATGCTGGGACTTTAATTGCATTTACTGGTTCTTCTGTTCTTTCTTTATTAGTACAATCAGTACAATCAATTAACATTCAGGTCCAATAGCACAAGTGTCGCCATAGCAACAACTTGTAATCGTTTTACTGTAGCAGCATGATTTTCCCTTTTCAAAACATAGAACATTATTCTCTTTTAAGTTAATTCAGCAGTATTCTTTCTGAACCATAATTATCTTGTCAAGTTTGAAACATTCAGGTCAAAGAAAAAGGTACACACCGGTTTAATCACGTCAAGGTCACTCTTAAACACTGTTAAAGTCCGTGATCACGTCCTGCATTGGTTTGCAGTGTCTCAAAGTGCAAAAAATGAATGGTTGTTTGTAGGAGGAGTTTTAGATTGTAAAACTGTAGAAACCTTGGTCATGCACTTCTCCGTCTCTACCAGTTATTGGGTGTGTAGGACGTATTCTGAAAAAGTGGTTTTCCTCGAAATATTCCTGCTTCGTGTGCAGTTCCACGCCGTTTTCTGCTTAGCGGTCAGGTATAGATTGTTGAAAGGGTTGCATGGGTCCATAATGAAAGGTCCATTGGTCGGTCGCTCGATTGCTGATCGTCCATAGTTTAAGAATCTGTCTTCTAAGATAATCTTAAACTGGCGGTGATTTTCGATCGACATCAATACAGCACACAGAGCTTTGCGCAAGTCAAAGCTGCTTGGCTTTCCCGCTTTACACCAGGCATCCATGGTTACTATTTCCATGACGTAGGACGTTGGCCATCTATCAACCTTTTGCCCCCTATGCTGTTGTTTGTAGATGCCGTCTCTCTCCTTTTTCCAGTACTTCACCAAACGTATTAAGCTCTTGAGTTTCGTTGGGTTTTCATCACCAAAGAGATCAGCGTGTAGTGGGACCAGACAAGTAGAGTAGTTGCTACGTATGTCCTTATCCGGTCCCTTCATTGCATTATACACCTTGTTGACTCCTCCGTACTTTGTAATGCATCAACTGCTAGGAGAACATCGACATCATGGCTGTTGCCATCTCCCCCTCTGTATTCCAGTTGAACTCCAAACTCTGTCTCATCTACATTGCTGATATTTGGAAACCGCTCGAGACTTCCATGTAATTTTCCTAGTAGCCTCGGTAGCTCTTGGCTTAGTTGTCTCACATTTCCGTATCTGGCTAGCATCAACACCAAATCTATGTCAGAGTTGCCTTTAATCGATGTACCTTTACATACAGAGCCACCCTTGATGACCTGGCTTGGTTGAAGCTCTCCAGGGATGTTGTTCTGAAGCAGGTGGACAAGTTTGTTTATTGCTGCGTGAACACTGCTAAGAAACGGTTCGTCAGCCTGAACGTATTGCTGGACGAAAGCGTCTAGGTTGTCTCTACTTGTCAACGAGTACAGCTGACTGCTTCCGCTCGCCATTCTGACCTACATCAAAGTAATAATTGCGCCACGTCATAAGAAAACCTGATTTTCACCTATTTGAAAACAAAAGCGCAGATCAGCTGTGCACAGCTGTTTTCACCACTCGGATAGTATTATCTCTCTTCTGCTTAAATCCGAAATATCAAGCTTCTAGCCCTTTTCTGTGATTGTACAGTTACCCAAAATTAGGATGTCATGAGATCCAAAAAGTGCTTCAAATTAAGCATATAAAGATTATATGGATGGATGGTTTCAGATCTGAGCAGTTACACTGTTGTCAGATGACACCGTGATGCTCCGATTGGTCATGTAGGCCCCGGTGAGAACAATGATCGATTGGCTTTGAGTTCCGAGATGGCGACAATTTCATGTTTGTTACACATTCTAAAAAGGATTGGATACAAGTAGATCAGATTTGCTTACTTAATTTCTCTTACGAAATAAGATATCCGGACATAACATCAAATGAATGTTCGCGCTAAATTTAGCTTATAGATTCGTGTATACGAACTATTTCTTAAAACTGCTCACGAAAAAAAACAACAACAACAACAACAAAAAATATTCCAAATGATCAGTCACCCTGTAAAAGCCTGTATCTAGCCATATTTGGCATCTGTTCTCCGCTTCTTAGTGCAAACCAGCAAACAGGTATTGCTTTAACTAAATATGAAGTTTATTTAGTGTCATTATATCATTTGCTTTCATAATAACTGATTTTCATAGCTCTCAACCCAACTGTTTAGCCCCGGATTGTCAAAACTCCGACCAATCACCATTCTTACCAGGGCCTGCATGAGCAATCCGACCATCACGGGCGGGGATTAGACACGTAACCAGATCGCCAGTTAGTATCGTACAAGCTTTGCCCGGAGGCAGAGGCAGCCCATCTCTTTCTTTAGACCCCAATGGTCATTGTTTATATATATATTAAAATAAGGATCAAAAAGACTAGTTCTTAGTTTTTATTTACATGTATTACTTTTAAAATAAACAAAAAAAAAATGTGAACAATAACTCACGTATGGTCCACACAAATTTGTCACCTTAAATTGTATCAGCTTGTTTCAAAGTAGTATTTCAAAGGAGTATTTCACAACTATGCTTTAAAAACAAATCACAAGTGAATGGGTAATTGCATTTTCTGAAAATGACCTACTTTGGGATTTGAGAAAACACTTTTTCTGTTTTCAAAAAACATTAAAACAGTTTAATCGTCAACATTTTGGCAGGCAGTCTCTCTCTCTCTCTCTCTCTCTCTCTCTCTCTCTCTCTCTCTCTCTCACGCACACATACACGTGTACATGTTCAGACGAGCTGCTTGGTTTGTTTCTTACCCTAAAGTTTGACAGACTTTCTAATAACGAGGCTAAAAAACCTTGAACCAACAGTGTTTCAATAGTTTAAAAATAGTATTATTTTAATAGACAACGACAAAAAATGAACAACAGAAATTTTATCTTATCACGTGTCTTTTAACTCATATAAGCCTGGCGTCCATTTTGTGGGACATACGCAAACAGTATAGCCCCAGAACGCGGCGTCCCATCTGGGGCTATTCTGTTTGCACAGAGAAATTTCATCGAAAAATGAGATAAAAATAAAAATCACTCCTAACACCACTACAAATGTAAGTGGACTCATCCAGTTGATAGTGATGGGAGAATCCATTCGTCAAATATGGGTTAACAGTTCTATCAAGCAGCTACATGTACATGTAAAGTGGAAATAATTCTCTTTGCATATCTTTAGATCTCGCATGCATTTAAAAGGGCAGAAAGTACCAAAGTAAAGCCGTTTATACTTGCAGCTTAGTGTCGAGCATGATTTCATTTATATTTAGCTTTAGTGGAGCAAATATGGTTCAAAAAGTAGCCTAGAAATAGGAGTAGGTGGTCTACGGAGTACCACATTTGTTTCTATATACCAAAATGTTCGTCTTGGTCTGTAGTTTTAAAATCCAGCGTTTGCCACCTTGGCAAACCTTGCATAACTCCAGTATTCAAGATGGCGTCCAAGATGGCTGCCGTTTCCTAAAACCAACCCCTACTCCAAAAATGCATCATATTTTTCATGTGTTTGCATTGTAATGGTATTTTAATGCCCCATTTCATGTAAGAATGATATATTTGTATATTTCAAGTAAAAAATCTGACAATTTAGGTAAAACAGTTGTAAAAATCATGTTTAAATTCACAAATGCACGTGCCCAAGGTTTTTCATCTAGGAATGTTTGTTTAATGGCTCATTATTTATGATCAGATATTTATTGCTGCTTTTTTACTTCTTTTCTGTCAAATATAATATATGTAAAGATTTTAGAGAAACAGAAATTGTTTCTATATATAAGCTTCATGCTTAAAAACAGGTTTTTGACATCCAACCCAACACGGAAAAAAAACAACAAAAAGTACATATTTTCTTATATAAAATATGCTCTTCTATCTTATTTGTTTTTGATTCTATATACCATAGTGTTTGTCTCAGTCTTAGTTTGTAGCATAAAATCCAGTGTTTGCCACCTCAGCAAAGCACAGTATAGCTCCAGTATTGAAGATGGCATCCAAGAAGGCCGTCAAAATATAGAATTTCGAAAAATGAGCCAAATATGTCCATTGACTTTCATTAGGTAATAAAAGCTAAAATCAAGTTGGAAAACACTTAGAACATTTTCTTAATGTTATCTTCATGTGTTTTTTCCTTGTTAAAAGAAAATTATTCAGACACCATAACCTTTTTATAACACTATTGTTGGGGTTCAAACCAATCTCTGTGTTAGCTATATTCAATTTGTGTTATAACGAGAGTAAAGTATATAGACATATACCAAAGGTAGTATGAAATGACCATTTGGAGTCCAGCTATGATCAGTGCTATATCCAAAACTATGTTTCTTGAACTGAGTTATAGGAAGGTCCAGATGTATTTATTCTAGAAATGAGTGGAATTTTCTTGCCCGGCAAGAAAAAGAGCAACAAAGAAAACTTATTTTCTTGTACATCATAAGCTCCGCAATCTCATTACAAATGCAATTTACAAATTCTGGTTCTGCAATTAATATAACTTTGATGCAGTATTAATATTACAATTAATACAACCTTGGTGCAGACATGGATGTACCATATGGCACTATATAAAACAAAATATTACCAAACCATGTTTTGTTTCGACACTATAATCATATGTAGGTTATATTTCCTCATTAACTGATTATGCTTTGGGTATTTATGTACAAGGTTTATGCAAGCTGTGGTGCCATAGGAACTGTAAATCCACTTATCAGAGCAATAAAGCAAAAACAGTATAGAGGTAAAGTCAAACATAAGAAATGATTAGACTAACCCTAGAAGTACCATATCATCTACAAAGTATTTTGATTGGAAGAATAATTGCTTATTTGTGGCGAGATTTGTGACCTGTTAGAAATGAAAGTAAAGTAAGTGGAAGCTGGTCGATGTTAGCATGCGCAATTGGTGATTGTAACATTGATGTATTTATAAGAGTTGTTGAACGGAGAAAGGCAATGACTTCAAAGTGCAATACATACATGTACTAATGGACCTTCCAAATGGTGACTTAGTTGCTGCTGGAGCAATATATTGTGCAGTAAAAAGAGCTGTTTGCTCAATGGCACATTAGAATATAACATTCAGCTATGACACTGAGCATGCTAAGGATAATTCTGTTTCATTTAAATATGCAGATACAGGTTGAAAGCTAAAAGCTGAGTATGAAAGTTCAATAATGAACGAAAATCAAGTTGTAGAGTTATCCAATTAATAGACAAATTTAAACACCTGGAGTTAGAAAGCTGGGTTATATAACATAGAATGTTATAAAAACAATCCATATAAAGAGCCTTTTTATTAAATTATGGTCAGAATTATCATTTACGTAGTTATCCACTTAATAGACAAATTTAAATACCTGGAGTTGGAAAGCTGGGTTATATGACATAGAATGTTATAAAGCAAAAAATATAGAGAAGGTACAAGTAGGCAATGATCAGGAAAATGCGCAATCAGAAAGAAATTTCCACTCCGAAAGCCGAGGTGGGAAAAACTAAACTGACAATTAGGTACTTATAAAAAAGTTATGGTCCAAATTATCATTTACGTATTGAGATTGATTTGGTACGAATCAGTGTGGCTGAAGCACTGAATATGTTTGATCAACTATGAAAATTAAACCAAAGCATTTCAGCTGATGATGCACACAGGCTTCTTTTAAATAATAGCAGAAGGTACGATAAATCATAAATGGTATTCTTAGAAACATTGAAATTGTAATGGATCAATCTGCCACCATTGCAAGCCTTTCAAGATATTTTACTGTACTAGACAAATGGCCGGCTTCAAGTGTGAGCAATGAAAGATTTGCTAATGCTTCAGACATATCGGCTGAGCTTCAGTAGACTGCACTGTCTTTAAGTTGCTTGTAATGTTGCAAAAGCAGCGATTTCTATTGCATACCCAAAACATGTAGGTCTTGTACATTATCAAATCTGGAGTAGACCCTTTGATTTAACAAATAGCTTATCTTCGATGTATGATTACATACCCTGAAATGAGGCGAGTTTTATCATCAGCACACAAGCTAACACTCCCTCAGTGGAACCGTCCCCTCAGAAATTACGTCAGAAATCAGGGGGTATGCTTATACTGGGAGTTACCGATAACTTTGACAATAACGAAAAGGCAGTAGATGTAAACTAACCAAATGCGCCATTTCCTGATTGTTATTTTCATTTAGCTTTGTTATCACATTATGCAGGGTCCTGAAACGAATATAGATCTGCACCATCTAGGTGAAGATTTAGAACACTTGGAGGATCATAGGTGGTCTAAGTTCGTAACAAAAACAGTTTGTCGTTAAACTCACTGTGCGCAGAGAAGGCAATATTGTTGATGGCTAAAAAGCTACCTCGACAGATAACAGTTTCGGGTGTCATTGCCTGAGGTGTGTCTATCAACTGCATATTTGGCGGAATGGGTTGCACTATGTTCAAGAACTTAAATCACAATCAGACTTAAGATTTGAATTGGACAATGAATGATAAAATAAAATGCTTAGTATCATTGGTAACACTATCAGTTGCAACTCCAGAGCTACATGTATTGAATAGACAAACGCAAAAAAATGAGTGATGAATACTGCACAAGCTCTATGTGTCGACAACCATACACTGTGATGTATAAATGTCAGAAATTAATGTACATGTAGTTATATACACAAATGTGCATACTATCTTTTCAGGCATGTTGACAGAGGAAAATTACAGTGATTCAGATTATTAAAACGAATTTAAGTTGCATCTGTTCAAACATACTCCAGCCCTTACCCCATGCATTTCTAGATTTGTATGCATAATGTAATATTGACAAAGAAATATGTACATGAAAATATTTTTAAAAAGATAGATCTAAGTGTTTTAGCTTGATTTTTTAACTGTTTTGTTAGTAAACGAAGGTTAAAGGACACATGTAGCTTATTTTTCGAAATGTTTTATTTTGACGGCCTTCTTGGATGCTTTTTTTTTTTTTTTTTTTTTTTTTTTTTGATTCAGTTTTACGTCCCTTTCAAGCTTTTTCACTCATATCGAGACGAATCAATCGGTAGGTGGGGCGAAAACCGGAGTACCCGGGGAAAAACCACCTGACACACCCGCAACAGAACATGGCTTGTCTCACATATGAATTCGTGCCCCATGCGAGGCGCGTTGGATGCCTTTTTGAAAATCGGAGTTATGCTGGGTTTGCAGAGGCGACCAACGCTGGATTTAAAAGCGTCAAACCTTCAAAAAGCTTGCAAGACAAAATATTTGGTAAATAGAATCAATAACAATCACGATTCAAGAGCCTATAATGTATAGGAAAATATGTATTTTTTGTTCTTTTTTGCTTTGTCAGTGAGACCTTACTCCATTCATATCTAGAATATTTATGCATAATGTAGTTTTAACAATGGAAAACACATGAAAATAACAAAAATAAGATAACTCTAAGTGTTTATAGCTCAATTTAACATTTGTTTCTAAACAAAAGTCAAGGGACATATGTGTCAAATTTTTTTGACGGCCTTCTTGGATGCCATCTTGAATACTGGAGCTATCTTGTGTTTTACAGAGGTGGCAGACACTGTATTTTTATGCTACAAACCAAGACCAACATAAACACTATGGTATATAGAATCAAAAACAAATTAGATTTTAACGTGTATTTTGTATAGGAAATTATGTACTTTTTGTTGTTTTTTCCGTGTTGGGTTGGATGTCTAAAACCTGTTTTTAAGCATGAATATTGTATAAAGAAACAATTTCTGTTTCTATAAAATCTTTGAAAATATTATATTTGATAGAAAAGAAGTAAAATAGTAGCCATAACTATCTGATCATAAATAATGAGCCATTAAACAAACATTCTGAGGTGAAAAACCTTGGGCACGTGCATTTGTGAATTTAAATATGATTTTTACAACTGTTTTACCTAAACTGTCAGGTTTTTTACTTGAAATAGACAAATATATCATTCTTACATGAAATGGGGCAGTAATATACCATTACAATGCAAACACTTGAAAATTATGATGCATTTTTGTATAGGGGTTGATTTTAAGAAATGGCAGCCATCCTGGACGCCATCTTGAATACTGGAGTTATGCAAGGTTTGCCAAGGTGGCAAACGCTGGATTTTAAAACTACAGACCAATACGAACATTTTGGTATATAGAAACAAATGTGGTACTCCATAGACCACCCCCTTGAAAGATAGCCCATGATATTTGCTCCACTACAGACATTTGCGTGTAGTCTTCCAACCACGCTTACCATTAATGAGCCGCGACGTGAGAAAACCGGTCTTCGGGGTTTCCGACCAGGTCTGACACAAACCGACCTGTACAGTCACAGGAGCAGGCTAGAAGCTTGAAATTTCGGATATAAGAAGAAGAGGGACTGTACTATCCGTGTAGCGAAAACAAAGGCGCTGATCAGCTTCGCGGTTACCGCGAAGCTGATCTGCGTCTTTGTTTTCGCATAGGCAGATTGTTGGTTTTCTCACGCACAGGCTCATATGTTAGGTCAAAGAAACTATGATGCTTCTGAAACAGACAGCAAACATGAAACTTGGAGACCCAAAAAGAAATACCACCTTAGATTATCACCATTTTGAGGGGTGGGTGGGTTCCTCTTTATGCAGGGTTGCTCTGACAGATTATACCATTCTTTGAAAATTTATCTTTTGTTTAAATTTGTTCAGAAGGACCAACAGAAAAGACATAAAATGTGCCTCAAAAAGCATGAAGGTTTAAAAATATAACTTGTATGTCCAAAGATAAATAGAATCCATCATGGGTGTCCAGTGGAGATAGGAAAATCCCAACCCGAGGGTCCACCCGTTCCAGTGGGAAACGAGGCTCGCCGAGTTTCCCACTGGAACGGTGGACCCTCGGGTTGGGATTTTCCTTTCTCCACTTAACACCCATGATCGATTCTTTTTCTTACATACTCCGATTTTATCCTTTTACCGGTAACGTAACCTGGTACCGTGCTTTAACCCTTGTGACGTTGTGCATATTACGGATGTGACGTCAAATGTAAATAAATCGCTGTCAAAGTCAACAGAGATGTAGTTTTTATTTGTTTTTATTTTAAAACGAGCGTAATTCAAGAATACTCGCTGTGAAAAACATCACTTTTGTCTAGTTTTGGTGAACGCTATTGCTGCAAGCAGTAGAAACGATCGAATTATACCGCGTGCTTTTCTTATCTTGCATGAGCACCCGGGCATGAGCAACCAAACCAGCAGTGTAAGATCGATTTATCTACCACCACTAAAATACCGGAATTTTTCTATCTTTATGATAGAGGTAGAAAATCTTTTCTTACATACCTAGATTTTCTTACATACCTCTATCATAAAGATCACACTGGTAAATGTAAAAGTACTGGAGCTGGTTGCAACGAACTGGTGCAGTCTAAATTACGCACTGGAGTAAGATTAAAATGGCGGAAAAGGTAAATAAATCTTATACCTCTTATCATTACCATTCCATTATAAACATATGTGTATTTTATTTGTCATGTCACCTAGCGCAGAGAAGGGCGAAATCATTGCAGTTTCTGATTTTATCACGCAATATGCGATTTATTTCATAGGTTAGAAGCCAAATCCGTTACAGTTCTACCAGCATGACCGATGGCATGTGTTTTCGTGCCGAAATTGAGAGGAAAATGCATGTTTGGGCATAGTTTTTGTTGTATTGTCATATACCTATGAATAAACATTCAAGAAACACGATTTCCGATCGCCAATTTTTTCTTGGTATCGAAGCAAATGTTTTATTGAGGAATTTCTATTACAACGCACTGGGAGCATTTTTTGAATCATTGGTACAACGCACTGGTGGTTGCACAAACTTGCTTCAGGGTTGCTGATTTCACATAAACAAAGCATCTAACTCGCCCAATCATTAAGCAATCTTATATAAACATCAACATGACAAAATGTACCTTCGGACATTCTAACGTTTCTAGCAGAAAACTCCCAAATTTTAGCAGGACAATCATGTAATATATGTTTTAGAAATGAAACTGTATTTGTAATCATTGAACACTAGGCTATCGAATAAATGGGTTTTTTAAACATATTTATTTTCAATATTTGAAGTTATCTGCTCTTGTTTTAGCAAATAATATACTTAATATCGTCAAACGGTAACCATAGCAACCAGGATGTCACAATAATAGACAAAATAATTCCGACAGATTGCTTCTAATGATGAAATTTTTGTGCTGTTTGAGCCTTATGCACGTTTTCATATTTTAAGTTCAGTTCGGGTAACTAAGTGGCCGCTTATTGGGGAATAGCTGCACACTCGGCTTACGATATGTGTTCTTGGTATAAGTACTTAAGTGCCATTTTAGTTTTTCCCAACCCTCGGTTTATGTAGTGGGAATTTCTTTCTGATTGCGCCATTTCCGGATCATTGCCTGCTTGTACCTTTCCATCCGTAGTGCAGATTATATTTCCTTTTGGTCCTTTGAGATCAGCGAGGGTATTCTGAGGAATCAGAAATTCATTATCGGTTTAGAGTATTTTTCTAAGCAACGTTTTAAATATTTGGTCTGTTTGGATCATACAAGTCTTTGTATCGACTTTTCTGTTGAAAGTTGCAAAATTACAGTATTTGTCTTTGGCTCCATTTTGCCAAATTATAAGGGTCACTGAAGAGGCTTAAGTAACCGAAACCGCGGTAGGGCACATCCCTTTTCTCATTTATATACTCACTGCTCTTAAAGGATCTAAGTTTTATTTTTATTCAAACTAATCAAAAGTTTCTGGCCAGTACTTGAATAATTTTAAGCGAATGTCTTGAGTTTTGTAGGCACGTCAAACATGCAGAAATGCATTACGCAACTTTGGCGTCATATTTCGGGACAATGACCTCTGTATGGGTCATTTAATAAATGTGTCATAACTAAAAAACTAACTTGAGTAATCTTGTCAAATAAAGGCTATTAGAATCAAGAAACAATATACACTAAAAAATTTTCTAATGCCCAAAATATTGTCCGAAGGTACATTTTTTGCGTTGTGGCCCATATGCGGAGATTTATAAGACTGTAAATATGATAGTTGTTAGACGAAAGTTTGATTTTTGTTCTATTTTTCCTAAAACATAGATGGTGGTTATATGTTAAGAGTCGATTCACAGAGTACAGCCACTCTATGTGTCGAGCAAAAATAAGAAAGAAAAAACTCATCCAACTCAACTTACATTGTTTAGTATCCATGAATAGTTCGTGCTACACATCAGCTACTATTTGTTATATTAAATGCAACTTTAACAACTTATCCTATTCAACTTGTACACCTTTGATCATACCGTATGGTATAACTATCTTCAATATACCTAAAAAAGGCTTATATATAAGGAATATAACAGTCCACAGAATAAATACGGTAAGCTGTAAGCTGAGCTGGATGAGTTAAGCTAAGCTGAGAATTCGTTGCGTTTTGGCCTCAAGAAAGACCCGAACTATCAGCCAAAATATGCATACTTTTGTCCCTATGTGATGAGCATGATGAGCTGAGTAAGTTGAGCTGAGTTGAGATGTAACACTGTACCTTTCCATTGTGTAGATATTCGGGACCGGGAGTATGGAGTATAAGCCCAAATTCTTTACAATGCGAAAAGTGCTATAATCCAATTTACCCTCGCTGATCTCAAAGGACCAAAAGAAAAATATAATCTGCACTATGGATGGAAACCTTTGATCATTGCAAGCAATCTGTCGAAATTATTTTGTCTATTGCTGCTATGGTTACCGTTTGGTGATGCATATAGGAAAAATAAGTATATTATTGGCTAAACATGGGCAGATAATTCCAAATATTGAATATAAACATGGTTTAAAACTCATTTATTCGATAGCCCAGTGTTCAATGATTACAAATACTGCTTATTTCTAAAACATATATTACATGATTGTCCTGCTTTTGGCACTTTTCTACTAGAAACATCAGAATTTCTGAAGGTACAATTTATCACGTTGATGTTCATATAAGATTGCTTAATGATTGAGCGAGTTAGATGCTTTGGCTATTGGAAATCAGCAACAATGAAGCAAGTTTGTGCAACCACCAGTGCGTTGTACCAATGATTAAAAAAATGCTCCCAGTGCGTTGTAATAGAAAATCCTCAATAAAACATTTGCTTCGATACCAAGAACAAAACTGGCGATCGGAAATCGTGTTTCTTGGATGTTTATTCATAAATATATGACAATATAACAAAAACTATGCCCAAACATGCATTTTACCCTCAGTTTTGGCATGAACACACATGCCATCGGTTATACTGGTAGAACTGTATCGGATTTGGCTTCTAACCCATGAAATAAATCGCATATTGCGTGATAAAATCATAAACTGCAATGATTCCGCCCTTCTCTGCTCTAGGTGACATGACAAACAAAATACAAACAAGTTTATAAGGGAATGGTAATGAAAAGAGGTATAAGATTTATTTACCTTTTCCGCCATTTTAATCTTACTCCAGTGCGTAATTTAGACTGCACCAGTTCGTTGCAACCAGCTCCAGTACTTTTACATTTACCAGTGTGAAGATAGAAAAACTCCGGTATTTTAGTGGTGGTAGATAAATCGATCTTACACTGCTGGCTTGGTTGCTCATACAAGATAAGAAAAGCACGCGACTAAATTCGATCGTTTCTAGCCAAAAGCAGCTACTTGCAGCAATAATGTTTAACAAAACTAGACTAAACTGGTGTAAATTCTTTGTTTATAATCTTGATTCACGCTCGTTTTCAACTAAAAACAAATCAAAACTGCATCTCTTTTGACTTTGACAACGATTTATTTACATTTGATGTCATATCCGTAATAAACACTACGTCATCAGAGTTAAAAAGGTACAAGTAGGCAAAGATCAGGAAAAGGCGCAATCAGAAAAAGATTCCCACTCCAAAAACCGAGGTGGGAAAAAACCAAACTAACAATCAGGTACTTATACCATGAAACATATCGTAAGCCGAATGAGCAGCTATTTTCCCAATAGGTGGCCACTCAGTTACCTTAAAGCACGGTACCAGGTTACTTTACCGGTAAAATGAATTTAGGCCTGATCGGGGTATGTAAGAAAAAGAATCCATCAGTTGTGTTCAGTGGAGAAAGGAAAATCTCAACCCTCGGGCCCACCGTTCCAGTGGGAAACTCGGCGAGCCTCGTTTCCCACTGGAACGGATGGACCCTCGGGGTGAGAATTTCCTATCTCCACTGACCACCCATGATGGATTCTATTTTTCATACATACCTCTATCATAAAGATAGAAAAATTCCGGTATTTTAGTGATGGTAGATAAATCGATCTTACACTGCTGGCTTGGTCGCTCATACAAGATAAGAAAAGCACGCGACAAAATTCGATCGTTTCTAGCCCAAAGCAGCTGCTTGCAGCAATAATGTTCAAAATTAGACTAAACTGGTGTGAATTCAATGGGTATAATCTTGATTCACGCTAGTTTTCAACGAAAAACAAATCAGAACTGCATGTCTTTTGACTTTGACAACGATTTATTTACATTTGACGTCATATCTGTAATAAACACTACGTCATCAGAGTTAAAAAGGTACAAGTAGGCAAAGATCAGGAAAAGGCGCAATCAGAAAAAGATTCCCACTCCAAAAACCGAGGTGGGAAAAAACCAAACTAACAATCAGGTACTTATACCATGAAACATATCGTAAGCCGAATGAGCAGCTATTTTCCCAATAGGTGGCCACTCAGTTACCTTAAAGCACGGTACCAGGTTACTTTACCGGTAAAATGAATTTAGGCCTGATCGGGGTATGTAAGAAAAAGAATCCATCAGTTGTGTTCAGTGGAGAAAGGAAAATCTCAACCCTCGGGCCCACCGTTCCAGTGGGAAACTCGGCGAGCCTCGTTTCCCACTGGAACGGATGGACCCTCGGGGTGAGAATTTCCTATCTCCACTGACCACCCATGATGGATTCTATTTTTCATACCTCTATCATAAAGATAGAAAAATTCCGGTATTTTAGTGATGGTAGATAAATCGATCTTACACTGCTGGCTTGGTCGCTCATACAAGATAAGAAAAGCACGCGACAAAATTCGATCGTTTCTAGCCCAAAGCAGCTGCTTGCAGCAATAATGTTCAAAATTAGACTAAACTGGTGTGAATTCAATGGGTATAATCTTGATTCACGCTAGTTTTCAACGAAAAACAAATCAGAACTGCATGTCTTTTGACTTTGACAACGATTTATTTACATTTGACGTCATATCTGTAATAAACACTACGTCATCAGAGTTAAAGCACGGTACCAGGTTACTTTACCGGTAAAATGAATTTAGGCCTAATCGGGGTATGTAAGAAAAAGAATCCATCAGTGGTGTTCAGTGGAGAAAGGAAAATCTCAACCGTCGGGTACATCGTTCCAGTGGGAAACTCGGCGAGCCTCGTTTCCCACTGGAACGGATGGACCCTCGGGTTGAGATTTTCCTATCTCCACTGACCACCCATGATGGATTCTATTTATCTAAACATCAGTGACAATAGAGGCAGATTTGTGTCACAAAACCCAAACCTATAAGACTTCCTATTTTATGACTTTAGGCTCTGATATCCTATCATGATGAATGGCAAGATGTGTGAATTGCAGAATTATGCATTAGATGACACAGATATAGTACTAACTGCAGATCTACAAGTCGTCCGCCGCCTCCGAGCCGGGTACCATTCTCTCCAGCTTTGTCCGACTTGTAGATTGCTGTGTACAAAAATGGATCAAAATCCGCGCAGAGATTTAATGCGCGCCTCTAGCAAAGTAACTAAGTAACCCTCGTTAAAGAAATTTCGGTTCCAACTCAAAAAATTCTTTGGTCAGCCTTGTGTGTATTTAAAAAAGAGTGATTCAAAATATTTATCGAGAAGGTCCCTTTAAAAGAGGCCCACCTGTAAGTTATTTTTGGCTAGCCGCGGCGGTTGCTAATGTGATCACATGACCTTAACGAGATGCGCCAAAGCCGGTGCGCTACTAAAATAATCATCGATCGAAATCATTGGCAGCCATGTTACAATGGATAAACATGCAGTTGAAGAGATTTTCCGCTCGATAAAGTCAACATATAACTACCAGTACGATCTGAACACCAAACAGTTGAAAGTAATTTCTAGTATTCTGTCTGGGAGAAACACATTTTGTGTTCTCCCGACAGGATTTGGCAAGAGCGATTCGGTGAAATGTTGTGACGTCACAGCGTTGGTTGCTATTGGAAATTATCAAAACAATATGGCGTCGATATGAAAACAGACCATATATTTGCATTATTGTGTAAGGAAAAATGATGAAAAAAGCACACAATAGTTCATGTTCTCGTATTTTTCCTTCATAATTACATTCATTACGTAGAAATATGGTATTCCTTGCATTGTGAACTTGATATTTTACCAAAGTAACTATAATTTTAATCAAAACATATAATAATTCAAGCGAGGTTGGTGGTTGGTAATTCTAATGATGTAGCGGTATTTCCATTGTATTTTTGCACTAGAATTTTGTTTTGAAAATACATCAAACATGTCTAAGAACAAATTAATTAAATTTTATATTTTCATTGCAGGTATATCAGAAGAAAGAAGACATCGCCATGTGTCTGTGTTGTTGTTATGTTTCTTTCTTTTTTTTTTTTTTTCAATCTGATTAAAATCCGATGTTATTTACATTATCTACACAATCAGATTGCTTTTTTTTTTTTTTTTTTTTTATTAATTATTATTAAACTGTACCCCTGCATGGGCCTTCTGTTCTTACTTTTCTCCCAATCAACTCACAAAAATGTTAAGAACCTTTCTCTAAAACTTTTAATCCCTTTCCGTTGAATTTATAGGGTCAAAAGTTACAAATCGTATAACTTTAAAAGAAACAGAATATGGTTGTTGCTGACCCCAGTAAGACAGACCAAAAAAAATAATAAAAGAGACCGACAAATTCTAGGTGTAAATATTTGAAGCCATGGCATTTTCTATCAAGTCAATGAAACTAAACTGTTTTTTCTGGTTTGTAAGAGAGACCGACATATTCAAGGTGTAAATAAATGAAGCCGGTGAACATCCTATCTAGTCAAGTAAACTTAGGCGACTCCATATATGTAAATAAATGAAGCCCGGTAAGTTTCTATCTGATCAATCAATCTAAACCGTCTTTTCTGGCATACATGTGATACCTCCCTCATCATCAGGGAGACTCCAGGAAATGAGCCATAAAATTGGTAAAAATTCTTCTAAAATGTACCACTTTTTTAACAAAAATTCAAATCCTCCCTGAAATGAATCAGGAATTTTCCTATATATTCTATACATTTTTCAAAAATCTCCCTGAAATGGATCAAAAATCCCCCTGATTCCTCTTTCAGACTCATCACATGTATGTTCTGGTAAGTAAGAGACACCGACATATTCTAGGTATGAATAATTGAAGCTGATGAATATTCTTTCTGTTCAATTTACTTTAATTATATAATTCTCTCCTGGTTAGAAAGAGAGACTGACATATTCAAGTTCTTAATAATTGATGCCGATGAAGAGCCTATCTGGTCAATCAAACTAAACCGTCTTTTCTGGTTAAAAAGAGAGACTGACATATTCAAGTTGTAAATAATTGAAGCTGATGACCAGTCTATCTGGTCAATCAAACTAAACCGCCTTTTCTGGTTAGGAAGAGAGACTGACATATTCAAGTTCTTAATAATTAATGCCGATGAAGAGTCTATCTGGTGAATCAAACTAAACCGACTTTTCTGGTTAGGAAGAGTGACCGACACATTCAAGTCGTAAATAATTGATGCCGATGGTGAATCAAACTAAACCGCCTTTTCTGGTTAGGAAGAGAGACCGACATATTCAAGTTGTAAATAATTGAAGCTGATGAAGAGTCTATCTGGAGAATCAAACTAAACCACCTTTTCTGGTTAGGAAGAGAGACCGACATATTCAAGCTGTAAATAATTGATGCCGATGAAGAGTCTATCTGGTGAATCAAACTGAACCGCCTTTTCTGGTTAGGAAGAGTGACCGACATATTCAAGTTGTAAATAATTGATGCCGATGAAGAGTATCTGGTGAATCAAACTAAACCGCCTTTTTTGGTTAGGAAGAGAGACCGACATATTCAAGTTGTAAATAATTGATGCCGATGAAGAGTCTATCTGGTGAATCAAACTAAACCGCCTTTTTTGGTTAGGAAGAGAGACCGACATATTCAAGTTGTAAATAATTGATGCCGATGAAGAGTCTATCTGGTGAATCAAACTAAACCGCCTTTTCTGGTTAGGAAGAGAGACCGACATATTCAAGTTGTAAATAATTGATGCCGATGAAGAGTCTATCTGGTGAATCGAACTAAACCGCCTTTTCTGGTTAGGAAGAGTGACCGACATATTCAAGTTGTAAATAATTGATGCCAATGAAGAGTCTATCTGGTGAATCAAACTAAACCGCCTTTTCTGGTTAGGGAGAGTGACCGACATATTCAAGTTGTAAATAATTGAAGCTGATGAAGAGTCTATCTGGTGAATCAAACTAAACCGCCTTTTCTAGTTAGGAAGAGTGACCGACAAATTCAAGTTCTAAATAATTTATGCTGATCAAGAGTCTTTTCTGGTTAGGAAGAAAGACCAACATATTCTATGTGTAAATAATTGAGAGACTGACATAATCTAGGTATGAAAATTTGAAGCCGATGAACATTCTTTCTGGTCATTCACACTAAACCACCCTGGCTGGTAATTATTCGCCACCTTTGGAAAACAACATGTAGACTTCCATGTATTTTCATGAAAAATCACTCGGAGGCTTAATTCAATACTTCAGCTCCTCTATTCCAAAACAAAATCGTGTGACCAATAGTCTTATTAAAATTTTGTTTTCTGTAAACTGAATTTAAAATAATGACAGGACAGTGACCAACCTGAATGACCTTCCAGAATTTCTCATTTCATCAGCGGGATTGTCAGATGAGTGTGCGTCTAAGTGGGGTCTTAAACTTAGTTTATATATGGGAGCTAATGTTTTCTCAGGTCGCTGCATGGTGTGGTATTGTCATTTTGACATATTCCAACTGCTGCACTATTCTGATTCCAATTCTCTGACATACACAGTTTGCTACTGTCGTTGTTTACAATTCGTTAGTTCAAAAGGGAAGGAAGAAAAACAACAATAATAAACATGTCACCTATATTTCTCTTGATTTCCAAATAAAAAACATATACATTAACATGAATACACCAGTTTTAAAGCACATTAACTCGTTCAAATTATTATTTTACAAATAATTATCCACCTGTTATATGCAGTCGTCATACACGGCGACCATTTGTTTTCATACCGTAGCAACAAATAGTCACGTGACTGAACAAATAAACCGGAAGTTCAAAGTCCCGAATTGTTTCATCCTTCCTCCGTTGATTTTGGAAGAGGTAAGATTGTTGAACATGTCTTACTTTGAGCCTCGCCCTTCAGTTATGCGATAATTTCACATTACACTTTGTGACAACATTTATTTCTCAATTCTGGGCATGCCCATCGCAGTTTACAGACGGCGCACAGAAATTTTTTCTAGGGCTTTATATGATCTTGGCAAAAATGAGGCCCCTTTCCCATCCCCAAATGCACCTTTGTTTTTGCATATGCAAATTGTTGGTTTTCTCATGCACAGGCTCATATATTGTCAGAGACAAAATTGTTTAGCAGGCTAGAAACTTTAAATTTCGGATTTAAGAAGTGGGATTGCACTATCTGTGTAGCAAAACAAAGGCGCTGATCAGCTTTGCGGTCACCTTTAATTTTGCATATGCAAATTGTTGGTTTTCTCATGCACAGGCTCATATATAAAATAAAAAAAATATTGTCAGAGACAAAATTGTTTGTGAAAATTATTTAAAGTGACTTTTTCACTAAAACCGTTGTTATATTCATTAATTGGTGTTCTATACATGGACATTATTATTGTTAATTTTACAGATGACTGGAGAGAAACACATTGTGGTCGTAATATCTCCGCTTCGTAGCTTGATGAAAGATATGTGCCTCAAACTTAGGGCAAAGAACATACAATCAGCCTGTATTGTAAGAGCAAAGGAAGTGGATGAGGAAACTTGTAAAGGTTAGTTGTTTTTAGTCCCCTGAAGTGAAGGCTAACATGGTGGGCTAATAATATAGGTTGATAGTCATGGCATGTCCCAACATGACCATAGCTATTGACAGGGACATTATAAAGTAACAGATCAAACAAGAGTCTTAATTAATTTACTGCAGCATTATAAGGCAAAAGATGGGCCTGAAGAATGGGAATCAAGCTTAGTCCAGGGCCATTGTTTTTTCGTAAAATCTTAAGCATATGGTAGAAAATGCCAATCTTGTCACAGGACCCAAGGAAATACAAACTCTCTTACATTTTGTGGCACCAGCCATTTGTTTCCACCCTGGACGGGGGTTTTAACTTTTCAATTTTCAAAGCCCTGCTAAAACTAAAAATACCTTTACTCGCAGGAGTGCGGATTGAAAATTGTGGTAAAATCTCTGCCAAAAACTCAGTCCCCCGACTGAGAGACTGGCAATAATGAGGAACTAGAGCTGTGAGTTGTTCTGTATTGGCTAAGATTTAAACCCTGGCAGGTCGCGGGCACTGCTGGGTCTCATCATAGGTAAAATCCAAGCCCTGGTGTGCCGCCTCCGGTCATGTAGGTCCAAAGTTATCAGTTGCATGTATCGGTGGTAAAGAAAAATATAACTGGCATTACTTCATATGATGGAAACATCTGGTATTCATTTATAAGTGAAATAAAGTTGTGTTCTTGTCCAGGAAGAGTTACGACTCCGGTATATGCTAAGTCATCTGTACTTAAACTACCTGATGCTGCTATTAATCTAAAACTTAGTTTTACCTACAGGTATCAGGGACCTACATTTTAGTCTGCATGAATTCAAATTTAATCAGATTAATTGAGCTGAATGGCATTGAAATTGTTAAACATGCTATAAGATACTGTAGTAAAAGTCCCACTTCTTGTACTAGCAGTACATGTACAAGGGTGTGGTGTTTAGGTCACTCAGTAACAGACAAGGAATGGAACAATTTACAGTGTATTGTCTTTAAGACAGCCCTAATATGTATTGGTTTACTCCCACATGTATGAATTAATGGGTGTTTAAAGATTCTGTCAATTGAATGTCCTTAAATGCATTTCAGGTCTTGTAAATGGTAACTTTACAATCGTGTTTGCTAGCCCAGAGGTAATGCAGGATGAAAGATGGAGGAAGATGTTGAGATCAACTGTATACAGAGAGAGGCTTTGCTTGTTTGTTTGTGATGAAGCCCACTGTATTTCTGAATGGTGAGTGTTAGTGTTCTAAAGAACTCAGGCACCATATAAACCCCCTCATTTTGCTGTGAGATACGAACCTGCATCAACCCCAGCAGTGGGGCTAAACAAAGTATTCACTTTTTGGGAAGAAATGAAACAAAAGACAAGTACATGATATATCCGACACAAATATTCAAGAGCTAATGGTATATACATGTATAATGAAATGTCAGTTAATACGGTTCAGTTGTTGTTTGTATACTAAGAGAAAACTTGATGTTCCATGCCTAAAAACAAATAATCACTATAGAAGGGCAAGGTACATGAGATATTTATACTGCACTTGAGAAGAAGGCTCATGGAGTCTGAGAGCTTAGAATATAGGATGGACATGCTCTGGCATCATTGTCGTTGTTGTCCACAATGTTCAAGCATCTTTCTGAAACCGCCTAGCTAATCAAAGCCAAACTTCAAGTGGAGCATCTTTTGGAATGGGCAACAAAAGTTTATGTGAATGTTCCATGTCACATGACAAAGATGGCTGCCAGTGCTACAAATACACTTTAGCAAAAATCTTCTTCAGAACCAAAAGGCCTAGGGTCTTGAAACTTAAGCTTTACAAAGTTTATATATTATGCAGGGATGACCTTGACCTATGTTACAGTAAGGTCAATTTAGGTCGCCAAATCGATTTGTATGTAGAAAATTTGTAAAATGGCATTAAATGGGAAGCTTTCTGGAAATAGGAAAATGGTCAGAATACAATACATGTTTTTATGTTTGTGACAATAATTTGGGACCAAAGGGTTCTCTATCACTGTGAAAAATGTCATTTAATAGGGAAACGTTGCAGAAACTGGCAATAGATAGATAATTTGTATGTTCTCTGTCCAAAAATGACTCATTGTGCACAAGGGGGTTTGAGAAATGAGTATACATATAGTAAAGCTGGGGTGAGTGTTTACTGGACCATTTTTCCTGTGGTTCTGACAGTATGTCCAGTAGTAGTACTGGTATTTATCAAGTCCCGGTTATTTATTTCAGGGTTTGTGATGTTGGTCATTCATTTAAATTTCTGTTAAAATCCAAATAAAGGACACTGTCTTGAGTCAACTTATTATGACATGACCTTAGCTTTTTACCAGGACAGTAACTAACTAACCAAGCAGCAAAATACCCTGTATACTCTTTATCTCTTGCTTGGCAGCTTCTTTTATAACTTTACACATGGCAGCCTTAGCACATCTATTCTTGACAAGACGGCGGAATGCTGTCACATACTTTGAACGGAGAATCCAGTTTGCTGCAATCTGTTTTGTCTTTGATGATTCCTGAAATAACTTCAATTTTACCAGGGGATCTAAGTTAAATACAGCTTTTCTTTCACAAGAAATTTTTAAGTATCCTTTATTGAAATAAAAATAAAAGTATCGAATGCATCATAGATTAATTCTAGTACAAGAAAAAGCAACACATTAATTAATATGACCACAGGTCAAAGAATATGACACTAGAAATAAGTGTTTGTAAAACACTATGCCCCCAACTGTATGCTTGCCTCGAACCTGGTACAGTTTATGTGATTCATTCATTTCATTATTTTGTCTATGAAAATCATGTAAGCAAACAGTAGACCTGGGCACAAATAGCAAACTTGAGGACTAACATTGATAACAGATGCACACTTAAAAATGGAGTTAAAATTCCACGATTCCGTAATTCTGTCAAACTTTGAATTAAATTCCTCAAAAGTTGATCAGGTGATCTTCTACTCCACCCCAATCGGTACCAAATATGAAGGCTCTATCTAAATACTTTTTGAGATATCTTGCACATGAGATTTTCAAATTTTGCTTCCAAAGGGACATAACTCAAAAAGGTGGCATAACTCGAACATGAAAAAAAAAAATACGGGACAACTATTTTTATAGGAGCTTGAAAATAGGGGACTACGGACACGACATTTACATGATGTTACAAAATTTCATCTGGCAGATTCCACAATCATTTTATATTCAATAAGGATTTTTCCATCAAAATTCAAAAAGTATCTTGGGCTCAATATAGCATATGTGATTTTGCAGTGTATTAAGCTTGGAAGACCCTGATTTGGGGATATAATAAAGCCAAAATTTATAACAGGTATATTTAAGAAAAGCTCTTGGTAATTTATGCAAAGGCATGCACCAATGTATTAATCACCTCAGATAAGAGTTAGGGTATTCCTTTTGAATTTCTAACAAATGTATTGGCAGAATTCTATATGCACTTGTGCTGGATTTCGCCGTGTTCCGGCCAATATAAAATAAAATGAGATACATGTAAAGGGAAGATATTCATTTTAAAAATGTAAATCATTTATTACTCAGTTAGTTCCCCCTGTATAATTGATAACCTATTTTGTGCTTAAATAGAGTCACAAGATATATATTATGTTCACATTATATTTTGTGCATATTATATTGTTAATAATAAAAGTGCGTATTTTGCAATATAGCATATAAAGCTTACATATTACTTCATAATTTGTGCCATTAAGTATTTATTAAGTATTTATTTAGTTATCTTTATGCATTGTATACTTTGTTAATTACTTTTTGTATAACTCGTGCCACACATCTAATACAGTCGTACCGAAATCAACAAGACATCACCCCCATCCTGAAATTGTACTTTTCAATATTTCAACCACTAAATTTTTCACAATCTGTATTCTGTTGCTGCTTCCACCATGTCATGTTAAATATATTATTCTATCATATCCTCATGATGTTTGTATCCGCAGACCTTGAGTGAATAAAGTGTTTTGTTGTTGTTGTTGTTGTTGGCTAAAGATAAAATTATAATAGTTGGTGTCTTATAAAATAATAACAATTTTGAAGTGAAACTTTATAACACTCAAAAATGGCCGAGCGAGACTATGAACTTGTGTGAATAGCAACTTTGATCATGCAAAACTATTGACATATGTACATTTACCTGTGAATTTCCAGAAAGACTTTTTATTTTGAACATTTCGAAATGATGAAAATAAACAGTTCTTGGACTTTGACATAACTCATTATTAGTTCACTTGAGCCGAAGCCGAAGCCTCACAAGGTGAGCTTATAGGATGGAAATCGAGTTGGCATCCATCTGCCTGCATGCAACCATTTGCACTTTCAAACATGAAGAATGTCTCCTAAGGCCACTTAGGAAACATATATTAGGTTTTGGGCCATGCCTGATCAGTACTCTGGTGTTCCAGAAAATGTGGTTATCTTAATTATATGACTGTTTATTGTGCCAGGAAAAGTGGTTATCTTAATTATACGACATGTTTATTGTGCCAGGAAAAGTGGTTATCTTAATTATACGACTGTTTATTTTGTCAGCCTCTCTGTTGTGCGGCATATGGTAAAACATGGTATGGTATGATAGTATGGTATGATGGTATAGTATGAATTTCATACCATACCATCATACCATACCATCATACCATACCAATATAATTATTAACCCGTACTGCGAGGGTATGGTCAAAATTTATATCACTTTTCTGTTAGTAGGAACTTATTATGCTGCTTAATTTTGGTATCAAAAGTTGCATGAAGTATCCATTTCTGTATCATCTAAGAAGCAGCATGTGAAAAATAGTGACATTTTGATTAATGAAGACATATGAGCCACCTCATGAGAAAACCATTAATGTGGTTTTCGAACACGTCCCACACAATCCGGTCTGTACCGTTACAAAAATGGCTAGAAGTTTGATTTTTTTTTATTTAAAAAGTAGAGGAGTTTTACTACATGTATCCATATAGCGAAAACAAAGGCGCTGATCAGCTTTGCGGTCCACGAAGCTGATTTGTTTCTTGTTTTCGCATATGCTGATTGTTGGTTTTCTCATGATGCCGCTCATACAATGATATGAGTATGAAATACTCCAGACATTTAGCACTTCTATAGAAACAATAAATCAAGTTTTCAAGTACTTTGAAAAAAAAAATGTTTCTATACTTATGGAAAAAAGATATGCAACTATTGATTTTCATTCAGTTTTACAATCCCTAAACAAGAATCACGCCGTATGAGACGGGCAAAACGAGTAGCTGAGGTGAAAACTAGATTACCAACAGACTAAGCACCTGGTACACCAGCAAGCAGAACTTGGCTGGCTTCACATGTGCCCTGTGCGGGGTTCGGAGCCACGCTGGACACAGTGGTGAGATGATTGAATGATTAAGAGCTATTATGAAATCAGCATCCATAAACAATCGGCTACAGTGCCACCTATATAAGTTTTAAGGTGTTTTGACTGCTTTTAAAGTGTTCGGAATTCTGCCATTTATATGCCATATATCGGACCAATGGGCCAGTGACATTACATGTGTTATGCAACAATGACATCCTATTGACCATCCCATCGAATTGTGTCAAAATGTTTTAACAGATAAAGCAATGCATTTTGCAAAAGAAAATAATGTAGAATAATTGCTTGAAGTTTATGCTCAACTAGCTGATAACCAACAGTTAGTCAACTGATCATTCTCTCATCAAAGAAATACGTCAACTTAGTCTAACATGCAAGATACATAATTTTGACATGGATTTGGGTGTTTAATTGAATACCGACTGTCAATATTCTTTCAAAACTTACCCAAATTACCCATCTGCAACCCACGGAGATAGAATTAAACTCTATTATGTAATGTTCAATAATGAAGCTAATGCCATTAAACATTAAAAATCACAAATTAAGGTACCAACTGATGGTCGTCTTTGATATGCAATAAATTGCAAGAATTCGGTAAACAATAATTTTGGTTTTGGTAAAAATTTTCTTTAAATGACCATGTTTCAAGTAGTGGCTCATGCCTCAAACATTTATTTAAAATGATGGCTACATACTGATTTCCTGGAATAAGATGCTATACACCTCATTGTTTTCATTTCAGTTTAACGTCCCTTTCAAGATTATTTCAGCTCATATGAGACGGGCCAACCAGTAGGTGGGCGAAAACGGGAGAACTCCGAGAAAAACCATCTGACACACCCGCAAGCAGAACTTGGTTTGTCTCACATGTGGCCAGAGCAGGGCTCAAACCCACACTAGACACAGCGGTACCTCAAATTTAGATTACATTGTAGGTTCCTCGTCGTGCTTCTTATGGTGCTTCTTATGGTGTATGCATTTCGCAACTTATTAGGTTTGCTAGAGTCTGCAATCATGTTACAGACTTCAACGCTCGAAATAAATGTTTAACGGCAAAACTTCCCCAACAGGGCTATCGGTATCATTAACTTCGAAAAACCTTTTCTAAATTTTATCGTAGACACTATGAATTGATTTCCAAATATAATGTTGGGTTAAAGACGCTTTTAAGTGAGGGCCTTTCGGAACCTGACCTGGTTTACAAATTCAAGAAACTTAAAGGAATAAATGATTTTTCTTTTCAGTTCAGAAAAATCATAACACGTTACAGACGTATAGGTTATAACTTGAATGTTATGCGACAGTCTGCATGCTTAGTTTTTAACCCAATCATGCCCGACATGGTTGATAACTATGCTGCCTTCTTTAATTGCACGCCGGTGGGTCGGGCGTCAGACTCTATGATGGCCCCGACTTAAAGCTATTTATTTTAGTTGGTTGGGGCCGGAGCTTCTTGTCTGTTGCTTGGCCCACCGGGGTCCAACTGGTGATTTTCTTTTGCTCCGGAGTTAGTAGGTTATTCGGCGCCCAGGGATCTCCATCGTCGGGCAGCTTACTCAATCTGTGAGTCCTGGTTTTTGATTCATCAGGATGTTTATCATGATTTATTTGTTTGTTCTTGATGATCCATTGACTAGTTATCTAGAGATTCACCACGAGGACCGAAGAACTAACTAAATGTTATGAACCACTGCAGAAGCTGAGGGTGAGGTTAGGTACCTGTAAAACCGGTTTAAGCCCGCCAGTAACTTTGTGTTACTGATCGTTCCAAGTCGATACTTCTGTGGTGGTTCTTTTTGTTTTATGTCTTGGTGTTTAAAAAATTTTTGTGCTGTTGGCGCCTTATGTATGTTTTCATTTTTTTAGTTAAGTTAGGGTAACTGAGTGGCCACCTTTTGGGAAAATAGCTGCTCATTCGGCTTACCATATGTTTCATGGTATAAGTACCTGATTGTTAGTTTTGTTTTTCCCACCTCGGTTTTTGAAGTGGGAATCTTTTTCTGATTGCGCCTTTTCCTGATCTTTGCCTACTTGTACCTTTTTACAAATATTGAGAGTGGTTGTTGCATTTCTTAATTTCATCAGTATACATTAAGCTTCTCTGCATGCCTGATATCACTTGTAAACTTATCATTTAGCTTAATTATAAAACTAATTATCTTAACATGCCCTTATTATCAATGGTGTTTGGTATCTGGTTAATGTAAAAGTTGATTTACAGACAATGCACAATATCAAATTGCTAGACAAATCGAACTAAAAGACAGTCCGGGAGAAAAATAAGCAATGTCATATTTATGGCGGTAGACATGTGAAATAAGTATATAAAAAGAGAGAATATTTAATTCTCATACCAGGATTGCAGCTATAATGGACAGCAGGGATACTGTGGTAAGAAGTGCAGTTTACCATTATTGTCATCATTAACTAGTACCTAAGACTATCATTACCACAAAGTGTCGCCCTGTATGAGCAGAAAGACAAACTCGAACATCTGGTGATGGAACTGTATGGTCATATTCCACAAGAACACGCACATCAAACTAACTTCGGAAAACTATGCGGTGTCCAAATACTACAAAATGAACTTACAAAGAAATGTCCCAAAAAGCGCAATGGAAGCTGAGCCGCCTCGTGGGAAAACCAACAATGTGGTTTCCAAACAGGTCTGACACAAACCGACTTGTACAAGCACAGAAAAGAGCTAGAAGCTTGAAATTTTGGAGTTAAGTAGACGAGGATTTTTACTATTCATGTAGCGAAAACAAATGCGATGATCAGCTTCGCAGTTACTGCGAAGCTGATCTGCGCCTTTGTTTTCGCCAATGCAGATTATTAGTTTTCCCATGTGGCGGCTCAGAAGCGCGGCTTACGTGCTTAGGTCGTAGCAGGGTCGCGTAGACAGCATAGACAAAGGAGCGTAGTGACAGTGCAACATGGTCGTGGCCAGCGTAGGGACATACTAGTGGCATAGTGAAAGCGTGGAAGTTCCAAAATTTTGCATCAGTCGGTGCTTCCACGGCGAATTAGAGAATTCTGAAAAATGGCCATGAGGAATCGCCACCCAGTGGAATGGGGGTATATATACTGAAGTGTATTAAATGGTTAAATGTTTTCGGAAAATTGACAACTACAAGTAGCGTACATGACAAACCTACATGTAAAGCTAACGCCGAACGTATACGGATGAACACGATTCACTTATTCCTAAGCATACAAGACTCATCCAAGCTTTAAACCCACATGCACGTCAGGAAATGGAAATGCTTTACAATTTCAATATATTCTTTTTCAACCTGAACACTAGGCCTCAATTGTTACATGTGACTGTTCATACAAAGTTGACTGTTTAAACCATGCTTACTGTCAAATTAAGAGAATTTCTGAACCAATACATATAGCAATATATTATCTGGAATGGTTCAAAACAGTGCTTGATAATCATGATCAACAGGTGTTGACATCTGTAATAGGTAAACTATGCATTAACAACAAATACAGTGTTTCTTTATTCGAATCAAAGGTTCTTGGGTGTGTGTCATATATGTTATGTATACGTTCAACATGTGTTAATTATGTGTTGAACATGCTTTGATCTCGTTCGGCACACACTTTGAACAAGACTATGTACCCTACAGTGTACATGTGCATTTCGATTTTCCAAACTATTGGTTTGGGCGCTTGCTGAACTCATCAGTGACGTGCCCACATTAAGCGTGTGTGAGACTTGTGTTTAACATCTGATACGCACCTACATCACGTGATAAACATGTCTGGTACGTAACATTCTCAAAGTGTTAAGATGTTTATATTTCCGGCACAAGCCTGATTTACGCGCTAACGTGTGGCTGCTTATTAATATTTTTTTATTTGTCCAAATTTGTCAGTGTGTTGAGATTTTTCAAACATCAGGCACACGCTTGACTCAGATTCATAGGGAGCGCGGTGGCGTAGTGGTAGAGCGTCGGACTCCGAATCGAGAGGTCCTGGGTTTGATCCCCACAGGCGTCACCGTGTTGTGTCCTTTAGCAAGACACATTAACTCCTTACAGTACTGGTTAAACCCAGTTGGCTCCGTCCCGACATGACTGAAAAAATGTTGACTGGGGCATTCAGCCTTAATACACACAAACAAACAGACGCCAACGTGTGGCAAGCTTGTGTCACGTCCATAACATATTCAACGTGCCTGTAATTGATTGCATGGAATAGTTCCTTGTCCGATCGCACACCCGTGTATTGTGATATTCAGCAATTTACGCCAAGTTCATGTAACAAGTTTCTTCCGTGTCTCTGCAGACTTGCTTAAGAGAACAATCGATCATCAAGTTAGCATCTCATTTCCACAAAGGTAGCCACAATCACTATTTTTAAAGAAATAAATGTTGATTTATTAGGGTAATAATGGTTCCAGAAAAAGGAAAAGCTGAGCAATTCCAATGGCAATTTTGAAACTGGATTGTTAACAGTTCATACAGTTTTGACCATAAAACCATGCTTATTGCCAATTAATTAAGGGCATTTGATAGATCAAGACCATAAGTGTTTCTGGAATATTTAACAACAGGGCATGATAACCATGATCAACTATCTATAGGTGTTGACATCTGTATCTGGCAAACTAAGCATAAACAATGATATGATATTTCTTTATGGTTCTCTTGTCATCAAATGCTTATGTGGCAATTAAACAAACAATTGTAGGCAGTGCCTGACTTTGACTTATAACGGCAAAATACCTTCGTATAACTTAAGCTAAAACTACTAGAAGCCTATATTCGATGTTACTTGACAAAGAAAATAAGAAAAAATGCACTATCCACTTTTAATCTGTTGATGGTTTAATGGGAAAATAAGCAAAACTTATGCTTGAATGCAGACTTATGGTACAATGGATGTTTTACCATCCCCTTACTTTTTTGTTTTCACTATTAATTGAGCCGCGAAGCGAGAAAACTGGTCTTTGGGGTTTCTGGCCAGGTCTGACACTAACCGGCATGTACAGCTTCAGAAAAAGGCTAGGAGCTTGAAATTTCAGATATAAGTAGAAGAGGAATTGTACTATCCAAGTGGCGAAAACAAAGGCGCTGATCAGCTGTGCAGTTACTGAACAGCTGATCTGCGCCTTTGTTTCAGCATAGGCGAAAATCCGTTTTTCTCATGACGCGGCCCAATTAATGGTTGTTTGGTTGTTCCTTGATACTGCTGTAGTCTCGAACTGTTGATTACCAGAGGACAAATGATCCTGTAATCGCTCACCTGAATTGGACAGATTTACTTGTACGGGAGCTAATGACTTCTAAATGACCCCTGTCCTGGGGTGCGGCCTGTATAGACACCAGGAGCACAAGTGGCAGGATTTAAAAAGAGGATTATTGAACATTTATACACAAAAATATAAAAGCTCTGGGACTCATGATTTCTGAGTAGAAGATTTTTGTATGTTTTTCCCATTGTAAGTACATGGTAGCTAATGTCCCCTGGGACGGAGCCATTTTGAACCCCAGGGGCATCATTGGCAGGATCTATGTAAAGCATCATTTAACATTGCTGCATACTAAATATACAAGCGCTTTGGGTCTTGCGGTTTCAGAGAAGATTTTTTTTCACATGATTCCTATTATAAGCCTATGGCAGATAATTACGTCCCTGTGACGTGGCCTGTATGGACCCCAGGGACATGGTTGTCCGGTTTTATAAAGACGATTACTGAATATTGCTACGCACAAAATATAAAAGCTCTAGGCCTTATGGTTTCTGAGAAAAGGGCTTTTGTGTGTTTTTTCCCACCTTTGGGTCTTGTGGTTTCAGGGAAGATTTTTTTCATGGCTTTCCCATTTTAAGCCTATGGCAGATAATGACGCCCCCAGGGTGTGACCTGTATGGAACCCAGGGGCACGGTTGGCAGGATCTGTAAAGAGGACCGCTATACTTTGCTACACACAAAATATGAAAGCTCTGAGCCTTGTGTTTTTGGAGAAGAAGTTGTTTTTTTCCATTCAGTCTAGAGACTAAGTGCCCCAGCCACAATTGCATAAATCAACTCAGCTGACATTTTTTTTTATCTTGAAACAATTACAATTTTTCAAGAACAGAAAGATAATGCTATTAGAAAGCCATACACCCTTGCATAGAAAAGTTCTAGGTATGAATACAGTTTATCAACTGAAACACTACAAGCTGCAGTTGACATAAAACAAGTCCTTTGGAATATAAAAGTGCTTAAAATGAACTCCACATGCATGAACAGTCTAGTAACATTCTTTTCACACTGACACATGCTATAATATCTTGCAAAAGGGAAAACTCATTCAACTGAACGAAAATGATGATTGTGACTTATAACCCAGTAGTGACAGAAACAGTGGCTGAACCAGAAAGCCTTCAAGATTACCAGAGAATATTTTGACAATATCTTTTCTATTGAGATTTACGGGCACAAATCTGTGCTCCGAAAAGGATCTAGTCCTAAGACTGCATTGTAAGTATATGGGAGCTATCTGTTTCCACGGAAACCACAAGTTTGATACAATCTGCTTCAAAACCTAATGCAGTCAATCTCCCTACCCAGTGATGGTTCACTTAAAATTTGATCAAGGTTGGCCCACTAGCTTCAGAGATATTCCTCTTTGAAACTGTGAACGGACAATGCCGACGGATGACGGACGCCGGGTGCCTGCCTATCCTATAAACTTGAGCCTTCGGCTCAGGTGAGCTAATAATATCTGTGTTCAGTCAAATTATATATGGATGTTAATTAATGTCTATCTGACAGATAAGGTTGTCCTTTCATTTCTTGTGATGATCTCTTTTGATTTAAAGGTTTGATTAATTCTAAGTACGGGTTAATAATTATTTTGGTATGGTATGATGGTATGGTATTTGGTATGGTATGCGTTTTTAAACCATACTTACATACCATACCATCATACCATACCATGTTATACCATATGCCCTGTTGTGCTTGTTGCCTTTTGTTTCGGTTGAAACTTAGCTGGATGGCTACCTTGTTTGGAAAGAGCTGGTCATTCTGCTTTGTGTGTGTGTCGGAAAAATGTTTTGTTTTGTTTTAAGTACATGTATTTTCTTTACCACCTGGTGTCTATGTTGAGACTTTAAATTTAATCGCATCGATTCCTGGTCCCTCCATTGTTACTTTCCATGACAACAGATATCTCACATAGACGTACAATGGGTAAAACAAAAAAAATCTCTAAAACCACAAGGGCTTTGTGTGTAGCAACATATAGTATATAGTAATTATCTGTATAAATCCTGCCAACTGTGCCACTGAGGTCCATAACTCAAACTGCCACGTTCCGGTTTATATTTTGTGGGTAGCAATGGCTAGAAGTCTCCTTTATTTATAAGTACCCTGTGGGCATCACTATCGGACAAAGATGGAGAGAATGGTACCTGGACGACTTGTTTATATCTTCAATTATATTTTTTATATCTGCCATGGGCTTAAAATGAACAATACATGTATATGGAAAATGATTGGATATACATGGACAAGATTACTGAAACCACTTGACTTGATCAAATGTTATGAATCTAGCAAACTGTAAAAAATTAGAAAAATGTCTTCTCTAAACCATTAGCCTTCATATTCATTTAATGTAGCAATGAGTGCATAATAATCCTCTTTATAAGGGGAGCAGAGGTTAGGGAAATTCCGTCAGGGAAGTGTCAGGTACTTTGATTTCCACCTGAACGTGGTCTTGTATACCTGCATAAGAAGGGAGAAAACCCTTGTAAATTTTTCATTGTTTTTGATTTACTTGTAGCTTCCCCTACATTCGCAACCACTAAGGTTTTGTGTTCATTCAATTTAGATTAGTGACTTCACCAGTGCAGGGTTTGTTTTGTTTTTCTATTAATATTTTGGAGAAAATGAGACATTTTACTCACATTTGAAACATGCATTTTGAAATTAAAACCAAAACTTAGGAAACCCAAAGTTGACTTTTCTTGATGATCAATGAAGTAGAAATTAAAAAATTTGTACAATTTTAAAGGAATATTATTAAGAATAATATTAGTACTGCCAATGTGTTGATCAGGTCTAAAATACTAATAGCATAATGAAAATTATAAAGAAATTTGTAGGTTACATTTTAATTGAATTTTTATTTTACACTGGAACAGAAAGTAAAGGGAAGTAAAATTTAAGTATGTGTATCATATTCTCCAGTGAAAATTCTGAATACAAGTGCCGCTTTAAGGTAAAAATAAATAAAGGGAGTCTGTGGAAGAATGTGGACTCCACATCTAGAGGTCCTTGGTTTGAATGTTGCAGGTGTGCAGTGGTGTGTCTTTGTGCAAACTTATTTACTGTAGTCCCTAAGCGCAGCACCAGGAGCTCTGTCTAGACCTGACTTCACTTCACTTCAGATAATGTTTACTTAGACATAAACCAAATTTATAAATAGAAAACAAAAAATATGCAAACGTTAGAAATCAGAAAACATTTGACTTTCTTTATCTCCCAAAACATCCATAAGTACTGGTAACCCAGGAAGCGGTGGCTCCGTCTCGACATGACTGAAAAACTGGGACGTTAAACATCAATACAAAGAAAACATCCTCTTATGCTAAGGGTATTTCCCCCACCTAAAGGCTGATAGCCAATCTCCCCCCCCCCAACTGAAGACACCAGCAAAAAAAAAAAAGAATCTTGACCCCCCCCCCCCCCCTGGGGTCTTTGCTCTCTGAAAGAAAAATGACCTTTCTCCCTGCTCTCTAAAACCCCAAAAAGTCAAAAAGTTATGCTTTAGCCCCAAATCCATGAAAATAAATGACCCTTCTCCCCAAATCCCTGAAAATAAATAGCCCTTCTCCCTGAATCCCCGAAACCCCTGAGAGGGCCTCAATCTTGGTAGCCACACAATAATATTAAGAAAAAAAATTAACCTTTAATTTTGGAGACTGTACAACCCGTTTCATTTTCCTCATGGGTGGGGTCGACGGAGGGGGAGGCCGTCTTTTTGTGACCCTGCTTGATAACAGGGTCTGACAGGATTTGATCTCCCCCTCCGCCTTCATGATTCTTTGCAAAGGCTGAGCACAATTGCTACAGACAAATCCATCATTTAAAGTGCCGAATTCTTGAAGGAGTTTATTGTTCAAGTGCTTCACGTGGATCCTTTCGAATCCACGCGATCTTTTTTGGAAGGGGGCGTCACATAGACCACAGCACTGTGTGGTCTCTGACGCCATTGTTCAAGGTAGACGACGTCTGCATTTGTTTACGTAGGATAATTTGACTGATGTAAATGTTGCTATTCGCACCGGTTTGTAGTCTCGCTGAAGTCTCGCAGATATGGGACATGCGCAATGGCGAGGTCGGTGTTTTAAAGGGTCAGAATCGAAAAAAACAATGGATTTGTGTTGTCACTACAATATTTTATTTCTAATAAATGGTGAGAAATAAATGATAAATATGTTTTTTAGTGTTTTTCTTCATTTATTCCATTGAAGACAAACAGTTAATCGCACTAGCACTCGTGGAGATGATGAGGTGTGGTTTTTGATCCAACTCGATACACACGCCATTCCGGCGTCAGTGTAGCTCATCTGTAACAGAAAAAGGACAATTACAGAAAAATGAGCGAAACGAAAGCCCGATTGTCGGACTAATATAGTACTAAAGGTAATATAGTGAAATGGATCTGGACACAAATGGGGCATTGGGGGAATATGATTCAACAACTACTACTGTAATCAGTACATACCTCACTGTCCAGTTAAAATGTAATTCCCGCTAAAAACCCTATATATCTTCTGTTTATTCTGTCTGTCTCTCTGTTGTTGTTGTGCCTGTTGCCTTTGTTTTTGGTTGAGACTACAACCAAACGGTTACCTTCTTGGGAAAGAGCTAGTCATCTTGCTTAAAGTGTGTTGTTGGAAAAAAATGGTATGTGATGTATATTTTTTCCTGCCTGGTGTCTATGCTGGGACTTTAAATTTAATTGCTTTTACTGTTCCTTTCTTTAATTAGTACAATTAATTAGCATTATGTACAAGAATCATATAGGTGATGTGACTTTTTACCATAGCAACAACTTGTAAACAGTTTTGCCTTAAGCAGCGCTTGATTTCCTCCTTAAGACATTGAACATTACATGTATTCACTTCAAGTTTAATGCAGCAGTATTGTCTCCGAAAGTCTGATGAGTTACCATATCAAGTTTTTAACACCGCTTTAATCACATCAAGGTCTCTCTATAGTCCTTGATCATGTCTTGCATTGGTTTTCAGTGCGAAAGAAGAACGAAGGTTTGTTTATACAAGGATTTTTAGATTTTAAAATTGTAGAAACCTTGGTCATGCCCTTCTCTGACTAGGCTACCAATTGTTTGGTGTGTTGGACATGTTTTGAAAAAATGGTTTCCCTCGAAATATCCTCGCTTCATGTGCTATGGCATCCCAGTTCCACTCTGTTCTCTGTCCAGCAGTCAGGTATAGATTGTTGAAGGGGTTGCAAGGATCCATGATGAACGGTCCATGGCTGGGTCGCTCGATTGCTGATCGCCCATAGTTCAAGAATCTGTCTTCTAGGATAATTCTGAACTGGTGGTGATTTTCGATCGACCTCAATACAGCTAAGAGAGCTTTGCGCAAGTCAAAGCTGCTTGGCTTTCCCGCTTTACACCAGGCATCCATGACCACTATTTCCATGACGTAGGACGTCGGCCATCTGGCAACCCTTTGCCCTCTGTGCTGTTGTTTGTAGACGCTGTCCCTCTCCTTTTTCCAGTACTTCACCAAACGAATTAAACCCTTGAGTTTCGTTGGGTTTTCATCACCAAAGAGATCAGCGTGTAGTGGCACCAGACAAGCAGAGTAGTTACTACGTATGTCTTTATCTGGTCCCTCCATAGCTTTATATACGTTGTTGACTCCTCTGTACTTAGTAATCGCATCAACAGATAGCAGTACATCAATCTCATGGCTATCTTCCCCTCCCGTGTATTCTACCTGAACGCTGAACTGCGTCTGGCCCGTCACTTGTACATTCGGAAACTGCTCAAGGCTCCTGTGTAGTGACCGCAACAGTGTGGGAAGGTCTTTGCTTAGTTGTCTCACATTTTCGTATTTGGTCAGCATCAATACCAAATCTATGTCAGAACTCCCTTTAATCGACGTTCCTTTACAGAGAGACCCTCCTTTGATGACTTGACTTGGTCGTAACTCTTCGGGAACGTTATTCTGGAGCAAATGGACAAGATTGTTTATCGCTGCTTGGACGCTCCTTAGAAACGGTTCGTCAGCTTGAATGTATTGTTGGACGAAATCGTCGAGGTTGTCTCTGCTTGTCAACGAGTACAGATTACTGCTTCGACTCGCCATTCTTACCTACAAAAGAGTATTGTAACAATGTTTAACCGGGCCACTTGTGACGAGTGACGAATGTATTTGGCCAACGTTAGTGTGTGTGTGTGTGTGTGTGTGTGTGTGTGTGTGTGTTAGAGAGAGAGAGAGAGAGAGAGAGTGAGAGAGATATTTTAGCATGCTGGTGATTTTAATTATCCTATGATTGATGGCTCGTAAATTTGCTGTACTTCTTATTTTAATACAGTATATCTTAAAGTACGGCCAAAATTTTCAATTATACATGTATTACTAGTATAATAAACAGAAAACAAACAATATGAAGAATAACTTACGGATGGTCCAACCAGATGTTTCACCTTAAATTGTTTGTTTCAAAGTAGTACGAGTATTTCGCAACAGTGAAATACGTATTTATATTTTTAGAAAATGTCCTACTTGGGATTTGAGAAAACAGTTTATCTGTTTTTGGAATTAATCACCAATATTTTGTCATCTCTCTCTCTCTCTCTCTCTCTCTCTCTCTCTCTCTCTCTCTCTCTCTCTCTCTCTCACACACACACTGATCTATACAGATTTGCCGCCTGGTTTATTTTTTACCTGACTAAAATTCTTACAGACTTTCTTATGACGAGGCCCATTAAGAGGAAGTATATTGTATCGGACTTTTAAGGTGATAAAACCTTGAACCAACCGTTTTCACCAGTTTAAAAACGAACTGCCGAATGGGAAAACCAACAATCTACACGGACGAAAACAAAGATCAGCGCAGATCAGCCGCATAAGAAAACCAACAACATAGTAGGCGAAAACAAAGGCGCAGATCAGCACAGATCAGCTTCGCAGTAACTGCGAAGCTGAATAGCGCCTTTGTTTTCGCTACACGGATAGTACAATTCCTCTTCTTTCTAAATCCAAAATTTCCAGCCGCTCTAGCCATCTTCTGTGACTGTACAGCCTGGTTTGTGTCGGACCTGGTCGGAACCCAAATTGTCGGTTTTCTCACGCACAGACTCAAATAGTCTAGGTTCAGCATTGATGGTGTTATTGGGGTTGCTGTATAGACAATGGTTTTATTAGCTCTTACATTATTTACAATGAATGACATTGGCCAAATTGTGAAACAACAACAATTTTATCCGTTTTCACTTGTCTTTTAACTATGTTACCAGGGCCCAGAATTACAATGCTCCCTTAACGTTAAGGTAGACCTTAGTTAAGGTGGCGAATTTCAGCATCCAAAAAGATGCATTTAAAACATACTGAAATCAAACCTATCGGTTTTTATTATGCAAATAACATTTAATTCTACAAACCTGTATATTTTCGTAAATACAGTTATTGATTTTAACGGTACAATATCGTTTCAAAAGTTGTCACCTTAACTAAGGTGGGCCTTAACTCTAAGGAAGCATTGTAATTCTGGGCCCAGTTCTATATCAATCAGCTTAAGTGGATAATGAAGTCTATGCATGTCTTTACACACTGGTCTATGGAAACGCATCGGCTTCGCGACAAACGCTTAGGCTTCGATTTTAGGACGCATAGGCTACGAGACAAAATGGCCGCTTAGGATCTGTCAAACCAGGTACGGGACATAATTTCTAATTGTTTTACCATTGTTCATCGATTGTAAAGTCTGACACATGCCTTAAAGTACCCCCTGTTCACTTCCCTTTACATCCGCTGTAAATTTGAGTCAATTTATTAAAAAACTAAAAAATAGACCCAATTTTACATTTTGACGTAACAGTGTTTTGTCCTGAATTGCCGATGATTTATCGATTTCCCTCTCAAATACATGATCCAAGCTCTTGTACTGCCCAGAAAAGTGAAAGCCATAATACTGAAGTCGAAAGACACCCACCCAAACAATATCACATCCCTTCAGAAAAAAATATTCATGAATTTTATTTACAACGCACCTGGCTTCGAAATTCAAAACAACGCACAGGCTTCTCACGAATTTTCAAATTGATGAAAGTGAAGGGGATTTCATGGTATTTGATGCGTATATTACAATCAGATGATACGCACGGTGTTTTCATTGACAGAGGTTAGAGATATGTCCATGGCGAACACGCTGGACCCAACGAATGTGTACCTCGTCATACAAACCTGTACAAACCTGCATCAATTTGAGCTTTGCGGCGGGAACAATGTTGGCTATGCTCTATAATTCACATCATTCAACTCAGATAACCAAGCTAGACAAAATTTGTTAAGAAATATGACTCCGTCAGTCTTTTTTAAATGCGAGTCTGTTGATAGCATAGTCAATGGGCGATTGAGAACACTAGTGAAGTGTTCTGTCCACCTTTCCACTATACTCGTATTAATCTTTAGGAAGAGTATTTCCATCTGCACTGAGCAGTGCAGCAGCTTCATTGCTCTTTTGGACATAAATGGTCTCTGTTTATCATGAAATTCCATGTCTCGCTTTGTCGTTTTGCTAGCCTGGTATATCCATGAGCTTGGTTTTGACTGTTGAAGGCTATAGACCTTCTTCGACAAAGAGCCACTATCATCTTGATGTGCCCTGTGCAGTCGGCACATTTCGTCTGTAAATAAGATCACGCGCGCTTCGGAAGTTGCTTAGATGTGTAGCGTATGGCAAGCCAAATGCATTTAACAGTTCGAGAAACCTAGTTTTAGAGAGAAAAACCTGGTTTATGTATTACATAAATCAGATTTAGCGCACATAAACCAGGTTTAACGGACATATACTAGGTTTCTCGATCGTTATCCTAAGTTTCATTACTTAAACCAGGTTTATCGCACAAATACTAGGTTTAACGGACATTTACCAGGTTTTTCGATCCTTATCCTATGTTTTCTTCCCTAAAACTACGTTTTCGATCGTTATACCAGGTTTCTCCTAGTGAAACTTAGTGTATGTGAGACGAAAAAAAAAAAAAAAAAAAAAAAAAAAAAAAAAAAACGCCTGGAGTCGTTTTTAATGCATTGGAAGACTTTATTTGTCTTTCGTGCCTTATGCTCTGCATGTTACACAATTAACTTCAATCAAAATCAAAAATACGTAAATATGTTGTCCTTGCTTGTTAGCTGAAACAATATAATTTAAGTTTTATCTGGATTTAAGATCTTAATTCACATAAGTGCTGTATTGAGAAATATTGGTTCCATTGTGACTATATCCATTGGGGTTTGATTGTAAGATACATTGTATCGTAAGGGGAATTACCAAATGACGTAAATTTTGACAGTTTCGCAACTCATTACATCAGGAAAACATGTCCGTGAAATAAATACCCCCTTATACCCCACTTTTATATAGCAAAACTGGGGTTTGCAGGGGTATACCTATTTTTTTCTTATTTTTGCTCCAAAACATAGATTGTGGGTACTCGTGAGAACCGCCTCGGCGAGGCGGTTCTAACGTGTACCCACAATCTATGTTTTGAGCAAAAATAAGAAAAATATCAATTTTTTCAGCTGAAAAAATTTAATTTTTAAGTTACAAAAAATTCATTATATTGCATGGGCAAGTTTTCGTAATGATCCCCCCCCCCCAGAAGATAGTCGCCAAAACTGTAAGGATATGTTATGAAAATCGAATGTGCAATTTTCAACAACAATAGAACTGTATGAGGTGATTCTGTGATGGGCGAGAAACAGTCATCAAGAGATGGTATGAGTTCGGGAGGAATGCATCTATCCACCATATAGGGGGGGGGGGGAGGGGGGACATAGTCCCTGATTATTATCTTATTGATGTTGGACAGTCTGAGAAGTGGAAAGATTTATGCACCTAATCGTATATAGTATCTCTAGTCGGCATAAAGGAGTAAGTACCTGAAGGCTCACAGACTCGCTCCTGTAGGTCTACTGGTGTTTTGCACTTGCTGAGAACATTTTTAAGACAATTATCATTGACTTGTTTAATAGACCATCTTAGGACTAATGAACTTTTAGATATTTGAAGACAATTTTGTATTGCTCTTTTCATTTTACGAGTATGAATGTTTCTTACGTTTTTACTTGTTGTACATTTTGTAAATATGTGATATTCTGTTTTTAAGAAATTGCATTTAACTAAAGTGTCTCGTAAGTCTATATAGACAGGATATCAAATATTTGTTGCATGTTCATTGTTGTAAATCTGTACATAATATATGTATTTGATATGTGACACTCTAATAAACTAATAAACTAATAAATGACAACAGCAACGTAGTACTAGTTTCTTTAGCAATCCAGGAAAAGTGGTTTGGTATGGCAAGCCATCCATACTTGTCTTAGATGTTACCATGGTAATGTCATGGCATCTCAGTGTTGAGTAACACATGATGACCCATAAAATGAAAAAATGGAAGCAACGTCCCAACACGAACCTAGTTGTTGACTGGACTTTAAGCGACAAAACAAACCAATAAATAAATAAATAAATAAATAAATGAAAATGAAAAATAAATAACAAAATAAATAAATAAATAAAAATAATAATAATAATTGATTTCATAATCTATAAACGTTATGATTAATAAGCTCTAGATCTAATAACGAATTCCACTGAACTCATAGAACTTAACTCATTTAAGCATGGCGTCCTTTTTGTGGGACATAGGCAAACAGCATAGCCCCCGATGTGATGCCGCCGAACGCGGCGTCCCATCTGGGGCTATTCTGTTTGTTTTCCTCGAAAAATGAGATAAAAATAAAGATCACACCTAACACCCCTAAAAATGAAAGTGGACTCAACCAGTTGATAGATAATGATGGGAGAATCCATTCGTCAAATATGGGTTAACATGTTTGACATGGTTCATGTGAACTCTGACATGGTTCGTGCGAACTCTACCATTTCCATCATGTGTGTGATTCTTGTGCCAAATCGGTTGGTCAATACGACCTGGCAGAAAGAATGCGGAACCTTGCTTATTGTCGACTAAGACAATCATTCCCCAGGAACCGAACACTTGGCAGATTATTTTTAAGATTAAAACAATGAAGTACCTCTTCCATTAAGCGATATCCATTGACAAAATCACATTTTGGACATAACGTTACAATAAGACCAACTTTAATATTTTGGCCGCGTCACGAGAAAACAAACGTGAGGTTTCCAAACAGACTCGACACGAACTGAGCTGTACAAGCACAGAAGATGGCTAGAGACTGGAAATTTTAGACTTAGAGAGAAGAGCAATCGTACTATCCGTGTAGCGAAAACAAAGGCGCTAATCAGCTTCGTAGTTACTGCGAAGCTGATCTGCGCCTTTGTTTTCGCCTATGTATTATGCAGCGGCTTTAATATTTCTTTGTTTCTATATACCATAAAGAACATAATATTTTTTTCAGTTTTCATCTTAAAAGATATGTTCAAGTCGTCAATGAAGACCCGAACTAGACTGCTCACAGAATTGCAGTTCTGTTTATGGTCCGTACTTTTGCCAAAGTATTTTATCGCCCAAATTGTTATGCCAAAACATTTTCCCTTCTGTATCGAGACATAGTTTAATGTATTAGGATGAATACAAAAACGTATCAAATATAATATTTGTTTTGTATTTTTACAGAACTTTTCTGACCGTATTCTATGCCAATCACATTTTAACAAACATTTACATGTTTTTAAAAAACGAGAATGTACTAGGATTTACGGAATTTAAATCACAATGTAAGTATAAATAAATAAATAAATAAATAAATAAATAAATAAATAAATAAATAAAGAGGATCTTACACGAGTGGTCATTTCATATGAAATTTATTAAACGAGCCTTCGGCGAGTTTAATAAATTTCATATGAAATGACCACGAGTGTAAGATTCGTTTTATCATATGACTTTTAAAATAGGATTTTATCGCCTTTGAAGTGGACATATTTTCAATGAAAATTTACATTGTTATTACCGACGTCGTCAATGACGTTACGTATTCCCGCAAAACTCGTGTGGTCATCCACTGGAAAACAGCGACGTCATAATTATGATAAAAATAAAATTAAATTAGAATATTAAATCAGGTACATGTTTCTGATGGTGTTATAGCGACGTGGTTTGTTCTGCGTTTTGATTTATCCCCTGTCGGTGAAATAATAATAATAATAATAATAATAATGATAATAATAAATAGCGAGCTGTTCTTGCTGGTATATGTTATGTTATATAACACGTAGAGAGAAATTTTAAAATCAGTCAATTGACTGATCAATCAGAGTCGATAATTTATCAATCAAAAGAATATTAATTCTACCACTCGACTCGAGGCCATACGAGAGAATGAAAATGAACGTAAGAATCTTCTTTCTTCTTCACTTTCCTTCTTCTTCTTTGTATAGGGTTATCCTCACTTTTAAATACTTGAGCCGCGTCATGAGAAAGCCGGACTTTTGCCTATGCAAAGACATGCGCAGATCAACTGCAAAGCTGATCAGCTTCTTTGTGTTCGCTATACAGATAGTACAACCACTTTTCTTATTGAATCCGAAATTTCCAGTTTCTAGCCTTTTTGTGACGACACAGGTCGGTTTGTGTCGGACCTGGTCGGCTCATTTGACAAAATAAATTTGGGTGAATTGAAAAAGGTTCGGCCATTTCAAAATGATAATTTGTTACTGAAAATGATTAAAGTTTGTAAATAACATTTTGTCGACTGAGTGCTATAGTGTTCAGTATCTCCATTTTTCAAAATCTCGAGAAAATTACATGTAGGTTCAAAAGTTCTAGACCCTCAAAAAAGGTCAAAATGTTCATCATTAGAGTGAACATGCGTTATGAACATGTCTTTCTGTCTAAATGAGCTTAATTAAAAAATGCAGTAAAAATTAAGTAACTTTAGGAAAAAATAGGGATTTTTTGTTTGGACATAGAAAATTTTGCATAAAAAATGTCCTTATTTTTCATGACCAGAACATTTTGGTGACCCAGATTCCATAGCAAGCAATGCTTGTTGATAAGTGCAATAAAATATATAATCGTTTTCCCAAGTAAGCTTAAGTACAATTCGCATGCGCCAAAAATACACGCGTGTAAATATACTCCGGTGTGCAAATTTAACTCGGGGTAAGCAGAGAGCGCATGCGAACGCAAATACACACCGGTGTATATTTACATATGAGTAAATTTACTCCTGGGTATGACCAGATGAAAATTTTATTTTTACAAATACACACGTGTAAATTTACTATTATGGCCCATGCGAAAGCAAAGTAAAATTTACTCATGAGTATTTTTATTTCAAGTCAATATTAAATTTTGCTTTTAGATGATGAATTTTCACATTTTTTTTTGTTCTTAACCGATTCTATGACAGTTGCTGTAACTGTTGACATTGTTGCTAAATAAGAATTTACTGCCATTCAACACATTTTAGATCATATGGAGTGCAAACAACCACACTATTTCTACATCATTCTTGGCAAGGATTCTTACAGTAATTCCTTGTGAAAGGATGATAATAGGAAACTGTATAACTGCCAAGGTTAAGCCTGACCATTAAGTCCTACAAGAACACCTTGAAGCAGCCTCTTCTTGTTTTGCAAATACAGAAAACTTAAATGAACAAATTTTAAACCAGAAATGATTTATTTACATACATAAATACTCCTGGTGATAAAAGCCATGCGAACGCAATTTAAATTTACTCACAGATTGATTTGCACACCGGAGTATATTTACACCGGAGTATATTTACACGCGCGTATTTTTGCGCATGCGAATTGGACTTTAAAGTGTGACCCAAAATGTCATGTAACTGAATGAGTCCAAATGCAACCATCTCAATGGTCGAAATGGAGATAGAACAGTATAGCATTACAATTTGGGCCATTTTTTGACATAGAACATAAAGTAAACTGGTAACTGTTAATTACATAAAATCTAGGCAGAAATATGAAGATCTGACTACACCAGGAGATAAAATGAGCCGCCTCATGGGACCACCAACAATCTGCATATGCGAAAACAAAGGCGCAGATCAGCTTCGCGGTAACCGCGAAGCTGATCAGCGCCTTTGTTTTTGCTACTCGGATAGTACAATTCCTCCTCTACTTAACTCCAAAATTTCAAGGCTCTAGCCATCTTCTGTGACTGTACAGCCTGATTTATGTCGGACCTGGTCGGAAACCACATTGTTGGTTTTCCCACGAGGCGGCTCAAATATTTGATTCCGATTCCAACGGTATATCACACTTAATTTGGCCTAAAAATGGAGATAGAACAGTATAGCACTCAGCCGGCGATTTTGAAGTCGACAAATTGAAAAAGTATGGTGAAAACTAAGTTAGCATATATAAAGCCCGGTATAAAATTCAAAATGCCATTTTTTATAGAGAGTCAAGAGCTCATGAGCTATCATAGGATGGGGTTTCTTTTAAATCAATCATATTTCAGTGGTTTCAATAAGGACCACTTAAAAGCTGGCCCATGGAGAACCCATGAAATTTGCCTTTTGTAAGTTCTTCACGATCGAGTAACAATCGCATTCAACGGCATAAAATTAGCATTTGCTTATAAGTGTTTTGGTAGATTTAAACTTTGAAAAAGGTTCGTTTGCCGTTAAACTTAAGTTTCGAGACCTTCCTTGTTTTGTGCTTCACGATATGTTCATGGAAGGATTTACTCATAGTGAGAATAAAATCTGAATGAATACACGGACGAGCAATTCATTTTTAACAAGAATACGGTTAGAGGAAGTCCGAATTTATTTATTTATTTATATATTGTTCGTACTACTTTTCACTAGTAAGCGGTATGTCACATTTTTATTTCAACATACACACAAGCCGTGTTCATGTGCAAAATTTGCACCCCGGGTGTAATATCTGCACCGGGGTGTTGTTGTAAATAATGTTACAACCGTGTCTTTTGTAATATTGCAGCGGAAAAGTGACTCACTTTTCATCTGTTAAATCTTTAATAAAGATGTATGGCAAGCCGTTTTGCTATTTATTGGGGGTATAAAGATATCTTATTTGTGTATCTTATATATATCAGATATCTAATATATTAATTTAGATATCTCAAGATATCTAAATTGCTATAAAAGATATCTGAATTATTATACGAGATATCTAAATCACTACAGCATATAAGATGTCTAATTTATCATATTAGATATCTAATATTATAATTTAGATATATGCTATACAAGATATCTTATATACGTATTCAGATATCTTATAAGGTGTGTAAGATATCTTATATGCACATTTATATAATATATCTAATTTATTATATCAGATATTTTTATTCTAAATAAGATATCATATTGAATAAGATATCTGGATTATTATATTTTATATCTTGTATGATATGCGAGATATCTAATATGTTGTAATAAATAAGATATCTTATATAGTGTATAAGATATCTGATTTAACAATTCAGATATCTTATATAGTATATAAGATATCTAAATTGATAAGTCAGATATCTTATAAATCTAACTATATAAGATATCTAATGTAGTATTTGATATATCTTATATAAATTATCGGAAAGTACCTGACTACTCCCCTAACTTGCTGATTTTCTAATAAATCAGACTATGTTTTGAAAACATGGTAGGCCAGACGTAGGCCTTCCAGCCATTTTCACGGGGAGAAACTAGTATTTGCCAGTTTTTTAATTAAATAGGAGATCTTACACGAGTGGTCATTTCATGTGAAATTTCATTAAACGAGCCTTCGTTTTTATCGCCTTTAAAATACTATGAATCTTTTAATGTTTCAGTCAAAACCGATACTTTATTTTTTTTTTTTTTCTTGGTTTGGGCTGTAAATACGAATCTTAAACTTCGCCAACTTTGTAGCGTTTTGATCTTTCTTGACTTCTTTACTTGGCAGGAAAAATGCCGTTGCATAGCAAAACAACAAACCAAACTGCAAAACCATTGTCTTCCAGTCTGATAAGAATTTACTTATTTTAATAAGCAATACGCATATTGAATAACAATACCTGCTTTATTCGTGCGTTTCTGATGAATTCTACCGATTAAAATGCAAATATTTGTAGTTCGACTTAAATGTCTACAAGTGGATGTAGTCGTGTACTTTCATTGAAATTGAGCTCCACGCTGAGAAATCTTTTGACATAGTACGGGCGTGCATCAGGATAACATTTCCGTGTAATATTTACCCCCTTATACCCCACTTTTATACAGAAAAACTGGGGTATGCAGGGGTATACCTATTTTTCTTATTTTTGCTCCAAAACATAGATTGTGGGTACTCGTTTGAACCGCCTCGCCGAGGCGGTTCTAACGTGTACCCACAATCAATGTTTTGAGCAAAAATAAGAAGAAAAATATCAAAAGTTTTCAGCTGAAAATTTTCAACAGTCTCTGTATATTGCATGGGCAAGTTTTCGTAATGGAACTCTTTTGACATAGTACGGGAGCCGCCGCATGGGAAAAGCAACAGTCTGCATAGGCGAAAACAAAGGCGCAGATCAGCTTCGCAGTAACTGCGAAGCTGATCAGCGCCTTTGTTTTCGCTACACAGATAGTACAATTCCTCCACTTTTTAAATCCAAAATTTCCAGCCTCTAGCCATCTTCTGTGACTGTACAGCCCTGTTTGTGTCGGACCTGGTCGGAACCCAAATTGTTGGTTTTCTCACGCACATTTGCTACTTGTTAACAGAGGTACAGATCAAGGACTGAGGAATGGGTAAACCAGCCGCCATTTCACGAGTCGCTATCGTGTCCATCAACATTATATTTTTGGTGAGTACTCGTCTCGAGCATTTTTGGAACATTTATTGTAACTTGACTATTAATTTCGTGGACGAAGTGTATTTTTCAGAATAACTACTATATTCGCATTCGTATTTACAAAAGAACAAGGAATACCAGTGAAAGTTTGTTTGACTAAAATATTTCAATCAAATTAATGAAGCTCATTTTACTACGAAAATATTGACTAAGCAAATCAGAACAGCCTAAAATGCTTCTCAGTACATGGTATAAATGTGAGTTTGTAAAGGACACCTCATACATATATGAGCCACCTCGTGAGAAAACCAACAATCTGCATATGCGAAAACAAAGGCGCAGATCAGCTTCGCGGTAACCGCGAAGCTGATCAGCGCCTTTGTTTTCGCTAGTCGGATAGTACAATTCCTTTTCTACTTAAACCCGAAATTTCAAGCTTCTAGTCTGCTTCTGTGACTATACAGCCTGATTTGTGTCGGACCTGTTCGGAAACCACATTGTTGGTTTTCCCACGAGGCGGCTCATTATTTTATTGACATGGCAGGCTTTCAGGCATCACGCTTTTCTAAAAACAACAGCAACAAAACAATAAAGAGCTGGGGCATTTAACGCTTGATTTTGGCCTCAGATTTTGCTAAAAAATAAATTTTGGAATTTAGGTGAGAAAACTATTCCTTAAAACAGCCATATGTCTCCTCTTTTAAAAACAAGAACAAGCATTTCATTTATCCTACAAGTGTTGCCATGGCAACGCCCAGAACAACCATAGATAGAGCAAATTCTGCAATTTTTGGTCTATTTTTGACCATTTCTGAACACATTTTTTAATTTTGTGTGCCAGCCCACGATTCTTAGCATACAATATCTCTGGATGATGAAATTGTTCGTCGCGTGGGCCGGTAGTTGAAAATGATGTTGAATGGTGAAAAATAGACCCAAAATTGCAAAAAGTGGTATTTCTATGCTTTTTGGAGCGTTGCCATGGCAACATGTGTAATTTGAATGTGATAGTTGTGCTAGATGTTATAACAAGGGACATATACCTACTATTTGCAATACTTTTCCAAATTTCCAAAATTCAATTTTTTACCAACACATGAGGCCGAAATCAGGCCTTAAATCCCCCAGGCCTTCATGATGATAATAACACTAATTATGTTCTGGAATCGAAGACAAAACATTTATATTCTATTAAAATGTTGCATTAAAATGTTGCACCCCCATACACCTCACCCGCTATAAAATACCAGTAATTCCTTGCTCATTCGACGGACTCAAACCAAGCAAAGCGACACACATTCTCAAAGACAAGAACACAATTATTTTTGTTATAGATATGATGGCAGCAATTTACTGATTTCATGTGTGTACAGGTGCAAATCGACTTGACGACCAATATCCTCACAACGCTGTGCACAGCACAATCAGACCTCGTTATGTACAGAACCAACCTAAACAAACTAAAACAGTCTTATATCTTGATCCAACCTTCATACATATTGTACTCGTATTAAATGAGACAAACCATTCCGTGCATTTCTGTACTTTTATCTGAAAAATGCAAATCTAAAAAACAGAATACTTTTTGGTTTGGATACATTTTTCGCATCTGAACGCATCAGAAAGTCTGCATCGAAAGACAAATATCTATTTGCTCTTCTTGCATCACGCTCTCTCAGTCACGGTGCTCAAACAAACTATTTACGGTCTAAAAATCCACAATGTACAAACAGTTGCCCCAACACGTACGTCGTAGGCAACATTTTAAACGAATATAAATTTCACAATGTAAATATCTTCATCAACACCAACAATAACAGCTTAGCAGATGCTACTATCGTCTCACGCAGGGTAGAGTTTTGGCCCGGTGTGCTTGATCTCATGCACTGTGTGACTTGCCTTGTAAACCTGGCCACGAGGTTGTAAAACTTTTCTTCATGCTCAACTCAGCTGATCATGAAATTTCAACTGCTCATTAATGACGGAATAGCCCAAATAAATTGAAACTTCAGATTAAGATCACCAAAGACTGTAATTTATCCTGCTTATAAATGTTAAAATGCCAACATTGTTGGCATTTTAACATTTATGAGCAAGATAAATTTTAGTCTCAGCTGAGCTGAGCATGAGAAAAGTTTTACAACCTCGGGACCAGGGGTCGTAGGTGCGACAACCGGCGTCTCCAGATTTTCAGATGAGTCTTTAAGATCCAGTCAGACCTGTGTTGAGTGGGGTGTCAAACAAGAAAATAAGCAACAAACTCTTCCTGCAGCCTTTCCTATAAAACCAAACAGTTGTGTGTACATTTGTACAGAACAATTAATTAAAAAACCGTGCGTATTCATTCGTTTTGTCTTCATTCCCAACAGATTCTCGGGGTGGTGTTCTTCGCCGCAGGGCTATTCATCCGTTTCGGGGCCTCCATCCTCGACCAGATGGTCAAAAGCGTCCTGTCCTCTCTCGAATCCTCGCTACAAGACACAGGCTTCGGTAATTTTGATCTATCCACGAACTTCAGCATAACCGATCTACTATTCGGAGTGGCCATTGGGTTTATTGTTTTTGGGCTTGTTCTGATAATCATTACGGTGTTAGGATGCTGTGGCGGTTGTTGTAAGATCCAGCCTTGTCTCACCATAGTAAGTGGTTCTTGAATTTTTTATGTTTCACTTTTTGAGACTCTGGCCAGGAGAAATCTGAGCCGCCATGCCAGCAAAACGGTCTTCGATAGTTCCGACCAGGTCTGACACAAACCGGTCAGTGCAGCCACAGAAACGGAATAGAGGCATGAAATGTCGATTTAAGGAAACCAACATTTTAAACCAATTGCTGCCAAAGTTTTAAGCGTATGTCAAGGGCCTTTATTAAGTCTGCTCCATCAAAGGCCAATTCGAAAGTATTAAATAAAGCCAGTTTTTTTAAACTACCAAATCATACCTCTGGAAACACACCAAAATGCCACTGTGGTATCGGACTTTTGAGCCCCGAAGAGACTATAAAAACTGTCAGATACAGTTTATGTATGCAGTATCAAAAACAAAAACTACAACAAAACACACCTAAACACACACGCTCACAAATGATACCCATAAAAAGGAAGGAAAAAGAAAAGATAAAAGAGTAAATGTAAGTTTTTCTGCATTTGTTTCACAACCAACTGAACAGTTGTTGGTATGTTCATCAAGCCAAACGGCATGAGATTTAATGCTTATGTCACGGCTAAGTGCTACATCGCCGTTCCAAATAGGGGCTTTGTACCTTGTGCTCTAACAACCAAGCTACGAGGCTTTTAGAAATCATACAACTATTCTATAGCCAATTTATAATTTGAAAAATAATCGTGAAAACCCTTGCTACCTAATTTCAAATGGCTCAGCCTAAATTTAACTGTTTTTTTTTTTTGTGCCAAGATACCATGAGCCATCAATATTACCTATTATTTATTACAGTACCTGGTGATATGTGTGATCCTCTTGCTGGCGGAAATCACTGTGGTTATCATCTTCTTCCGATTTTCAAATGTGGTAAGTTCTTTTATGACTATGTGCTATTATCAGGTTATGATGGTTTTGATAAGGTATAGCAGGGAGTAATGTTAGGTCTTTGTCGTTCAATATTGTCTCCCGTTACAACATATAGTTTGTCATTTTATTTATATCTAAAATGCTGCATATACAGGTTGTCCTCTGTCTTAAGTATCTCAAAAGATCAGATCTAGCAGTTCACGGGAGATGAGTTGCTTAGGAAACAGGTACAAGTAGGCAACGATCAGGAAAAGGCGCAATTAGAAAAAGATTTCCCACTCCAAAAACCGAGGCGGGAAAAAACTAACAATAAGGTACTTATACCATGAAAACATTTCGTAAGCCGAATGAGCAGCTATTTTCCCAATAGGTGGCCACTCAGTTACCTAAACTTAACTAAAAATATGATAACATACATAAGGCGCCAACAGCACAAAAATTTTAAACACCTCTCACATTTCCGTCTTGGGGCTTATATAGGTCTTCAAATTTTCCATCGTATAGCATCTTTGTAATGTCAGGGAGAAACGTAGATATAGCTTCTATGGAAGGTCTTTTCTTTAGAACACTTGTGCTGCAAAATCTTCACATTCTACAGTCGCTTTATATGGCTTCTATTACAGTTTGACGACCCATCTAAACAGCTATTGAGGGATGGTATTCAGTCAGACTACAAAGGGTTGAATGGAACAAATCTGAATTCCGTGGCTTGGAATTTTCTCGCACAACAGGTAGGAGGTTTTTCATTAAGCATAAAATACAAATGCTGAATGGAATTTGACAAGATATGGCGGTTGTAGAGCATCGGACTCCTAATCGAGAGGTCCTGGGTTCGATCACTGGCGGCAACGTGTTGTGTCCTTCAGCAGGACACATTGACTCTCCAAAGTACGTAAAACCCAGGAAGCGATAGCTCCGTTCTGACATGACTGAAAAAAATGTTTACTTGGACAAACAAACAAGTTGTCCTGGCTTTCTTATTAAAACAATGTAAAGAACTGTCGTATCGCACTGAGTAGTGCCTTTCACATAATGATCAGTGTTAAAAACTTATAAAAGTCTCCTCGTACATCGTCTATATTGCAGATTATATTTTTCTTTCTGTCCTTTGTGACCAATAAGAATAAGAAGAGTATTCGAAAATGATAAAATTTTAAATGATTAGAAGCATTCTAAACACTATTGGCCCCGTTTAGGATTGAGTCTTTGACTTCCCTTGTGTAAAGGAACACTTGCCTTTTCTTTCGTTGCCGGATTATAACGGGTCACTGATGAGGGTTCCTTACCCGAAATTACGCAAATGACCCTAACTATCTCTTTGAAGGTTTTCACTACTTTCAACAGATCTAACCTTTATATTTTACATGTGAGTTGTTTTATCACAGATGGATTGCTGCGGTGTGGACAACTACAATGACTTTACCGGTGCCAGTGGTTGGGTGGTGGACTATACCTCGTACACCCTGAAGACCCCACTGGCGTGCTGTAAGACGCTACCAAGCTCAGATGACTTCTCCTGTGCTGACGAGAGCACGGCCACGGACACAAACAACTACATGAACACGGTAGTCTCTACTTTGAGCCTTTGCATGAGAAACAAATTTTGTTTCCGACCAGATGTCCGACACAAACCAGTCTGTACATTCGCAGAAGCAGACTAGAAGCTTGAAATTTCGGATTTAAGTAGAAGACAGATTGCGAAAATAAAGACGCTATGTACAGTAACTGCACATTTGCCATCGCATATGCAGAGTGTTGGTTTTATGTTTCCATTGCTTTGTCATTACACTGTACTTGTACGCATATCTGTCTGTTGTGAACGCCATACACACGTCGGTGAAGTGTATGTGCTTAAATACATCCATACCACTTTCATATAGTAAAGCAGGTTTAAGCGAGTACCCACAATTCATGTTTTGAGAAAAAAAAAATAAATAAAAAATAAATAAAAAAAAAAATACAAAAAAAAAAAAAAAAAAAAAAAAAAAAAAAAAAAAAAAAATAAAAATCAAATAAAATAAAATATACTGACGTCAACAAAAACGCCTCAGTCAACTTTGACACGTCATACTGCCAAGATTAAAAATTTTGGTTATTTGTAGTATTGGTCATATCGTTTGCTAACCTTTTACGCATTCGGAAATGCTGAAATGGAATTATTCAGACAACTGATTGAAAAATGACATGTTGTTGAAAACATACACCCCTCGCAAAATCCTTATAATGTTCATGAGTCGGTCTATCAGGCATCGCTTCTTTCGATTACTGAAAGTCTCCTTTGCAATACAAAAACATAAGCCATAGAGAGTAATATCCATACGTGACCATAGGTTCTTGAAACACATTCTTTTGGAAACCGAAAATGTTAAATTGTAATCGCCGGCTATTTGACAAAGAATAGTTTCTAGTGTCCTGCCTTTCAGTTTAAAACGAACGTCCTTACGGAAAATTTGGCGTCTAGGGAAATAAGCGTCAGAATACCATTGCTCCATTCTTGGCTATTCATTTGAAACAATGCGACTACTTTATGAAAATTAACCCAAGGTGTGCATCCGAATATAACGGCATCGTTTCTGAAATGCTTCATCATTAGAATTTGTAAGCAGAGGAGACGTCGACGTCAAAAAGATTTTGCTACAGAAGCGTCGGCGAAAAAGCTACGATAACAAAAATCGATAGAGGGAATCTAACGATGGTTCCATAATATGGAGTCGCTTTGATCACCAGAAACGGAACAATATCATTTTTTTCCGTCTGGTTCTTTTCTTGTGAAAAGTCCAGATGTTATTTTCACTATTTCAACTTAACGTAGTCCAGTAATGTTACATTTCAAAAATTGGACGTTCTTAAGTTTGTAAAACCACTTTGCACGGATTTCAAGAATTTTTACGTCAAAAACGTCTGTATACTGACGACATGATGCTTTTTAAAACTGGCACACCCATAAAGTGCAAATTTTGTTCATATTGTGTATCTATTGGCCAAGTTATGCAACATTTTCGATGAGGCGTTTTATGTTGACGTCAGTATAGTTCTTTAATTTCGCTGTATGGTACATGTAGTTCATATTTTTCTTTTGTGTAACTGTTTTAGATTCTATGCGAACTATGTTATATCTAGTGTTGTATGTACAACACAAGTTATGTTTTGTAATGAGTTTGTTCTCTGTTATTAGGGATGTTACCAGAAAATCAAAGACTTGATATTTGGGAATGTGCCCATTGTTGCTGGAGTATTGAGTGGAATAGGGCTGATCCAGGTAAATCATTGCCATATACTAGTTAGTAAATAATAATACAATCTAAAAGTTCTAACCAACCATAAATAGCTAAATGGTATATCAGTTCCATTGAAAGCCAAAGAAAGCTATAAATGTTCAAAAATCAGGTCCACCGAAACAAAGACAATAGTTTAGCGCATAAGCTAAACACATCAGTTAGGTAGAAGCCTCCGTGGTGCAGTGGTTATGTCACTCGCCTTGTACACCAGGGGCCGCAGGTTCGACCCCGGGCTTCTCCAGTCCGTCGGATGGGACTATAAACCGAGGTCCCGTTTCCATATGATCTTAGCTGTTGGTGGTACGTTAAACCCCAACATAGTCAGGTGTCCCTATCAGACTGTGATAATGTAGGACAGCTCCATTGCTTTGAACTGGCTGTAACTTTTAAATTGTAAACCTGCCCAACCCCTTGAGTATCCCAGTTTATTATACTGTAACATCAACAAGACGAGTTTAGGACTATAACTGATATTATAAGGCAAGCACTGGCGTATGTCTGCCTTGCCATCCTGGCTAAAAGCATAAAAGGCAAACCGCCCATAGGGTGTAACATTTTGTTGTCTGTTTCAGATATTGTTAATACTGTTTACTGTGATACTGATTTTGTCAGAGAGAAACAACAAGGTCTCACAATCTCCACGATAGTGGTAAGGAAGGCCAAGGAATAAGGCGGCTTCCACAGATCTCAAACTGCTCTAACAGGAACAACGAACTACAATAATTATAAAGCCCTTTTTATCTTATGTAGGAGCACACTCATAGCTGAGAATCACGTGGTATTGTATACATACAAACCGATAAATGATCGGTGACACACAGTGAAATTCTGCCCGAAATTGAGATTAGAAGTTCGAGTTTTCTCCTACATGTATAGCGTTTACTCTATTGACTGATAGATAGGTGCAGTCTATGCAGAAATTGAACATTTATTGAATGAAAGTAACATAGGGAATCCAGGTTATTTCGTTTTCACAAACACTTCCGCCCCATGAACATATGGTACTTAGTAAATGTTCAATATCTACAGAATGCACCTATCTATCTATGTCATATTGTGTCGGATGAACATATAGTACTTCCAACACAATAACATTGAAGTGTTTGCGAAAACCAAATAACCGGGATATCTTATTTTACTTTCTTTCAATAAATTATCAATTTCTGCATTGACTGCGCCTATCTGTCAGTCAGTAGAAGAAACGCTGTAGGAGAAAACTCGAAAATCTAACCTCAACTTCGTTCTCAATGCAGTGTTTGCCACCGATTATTTATCGCTTTGTTTGTATACAATGCCATGTGACACTGGGCTATCGCGATTGAAGATTCAAATCTTCAAGCCTGTGATATTTGATGGAACATTAACGGAATTATTTTGTGGTTTCTACCCGTTTTTGTAGTTTTATTTAACTTATTTTAATGTGTTGACTGTCGAGAATTATCATAATTGAGCCTGTGCATGAGAAAACCAACAATTTGGGTTTCCGACCAGGTCTGACACAAACCAGCCTGTACAGTCACAGAAGAAACCCAGAATCTTGAAAATTTGGGAATAAGTAGAGGAGGAAATGTACTATCCGTGTAGCGAAAACAAAGACGCTGATCAGCTTCGCGGTTACCGCGAAGCTGATCTGCGTCTTTGTTTTCGCCCATGCAAATTGTTGGTTTTGTCACGCACAGGCTCAATTATCATTGCTTACTTTTGAACAAACACGATATTTTTCCCGTGGATTTTGTCCTACTTAGGTATAAAAAACACACGTTCTCCAATGCTGGTACATCGGACGACAATGCAAATACGAAAGCTTGCCTACGCAATATACAGATTTTTCTCAAGTTATAAAAAATGAAAAGTTTCATCAGACAAATTTTGATATTTTTCTTATTTTTGCTCAAAACATAGATTGTGGGTACACGTTAGAACCGCCTCGGTGAGGCGGTTCTAACGAGTACCAATAATCTATGTTTTGGAGCAAAAAAAATAAGAAAAATAGGTATACCCCTGAATACCCCAGTTTTATTATATATAGTGGGGTTCAGGGAGGTATACATTACACGGACTTGTTTGCATGATGGTAAACTGATACAAAAATGACAAACCATTTTACCATGCTCTCTTGGGCATATTATTTCAGAACCTTTCACTACTGGCGTTAGTTTTACCCTATATAGATACGTAGCAATACATATTTATCTTGAGACTTTAGATTTTAGTATGCTTACAGCGTTATGTGCCATAAATCCAGATCTGATTTTCACGTGACAATTGAAAAGAAAGACATTGGACACATATGGTGACCAAACATGCCTATGTAATTCATAATTTTTCAGCTGACGCAATTTGTCGTTTATTAATTCTGCACAAAAAGTTTGGTGCTTGAAGAACAGTTCCAGCAATTAGCTCCCTTGGGTCGTGTGATGGCATGGTATGAGTCACAGGGACAGATAACTCGTGGTTCTGTAGCAGTGTAGTTATGTACAAGAACATCCTGTCATATGTCATTGAAACTCCCATACAAGTGCGGTGACCAACTCCAAACGGTATAAGATACCTGAAACAACGCAAAATATGTGAATCAGCCATAAATAATTTTCATTTTGTTTGCCAAATTTTGAAGCTTTTAGTTACGGTTCCATGCACATAATTCTGCCTGGTACACCGAACATAATAATATCTTTTCTGTAAATATAAATAAAGAAGATTTAATTCATTAATTTTATGTAAGATTTAAAACATCTGTGATGGTCACTGTTAATACTGTAGACTTATTTTTGCTAAATATTTTAACTAAAAGTATATTTTATATGTTTCTGTGTTTTGTTTTATACTTTCCTTTTGGCCATTTTGTATGACGTTTCTATACTGAAATCTTCATTTTAGTCTCTGTTATGAATATTTGAAAAATCTGGACAAAATATTTCTGGCATGTCCAACTAAACGATGGGGTTTTATCCAGAAAGGTCAGATACTGCGTCCTTAGATTTTGCATTTTCGTTCGGTATCTTTTACACTGAGGCTTATCACTGTGACGCATCGTTGTAGATAAAATTTACATTTCTCCATGCAACGCATCGTTGTAGATAAACAATGCTTATGTTTCTAAACCAGGACCAGTTCTTCAAAATTAACGACATCGTTAGTTAACGATTCGTTAAAATTTCAAACATGAATATGACAAATACACGTTGAGGTCTTAACGATGACAAAGTTTTGAACGACTGGGCCCAGTTTGGATTCATATCAAAGATGGTTTACCGAAGCCACTCAATATTATAGTCAATTGGAGAAAAAATAAACACGCGTCTTTATTTTGGTAAACCATGTGACAATAAGCAACCGCCTCTGCACTATTGCTCGTCAAGAATTATATACAACTATGCATTACTTATCTTCCAACAATGAAGAAAAGAATCTTTCATCTGCAACTATGTGTTCTGATAAGCTACAGTGTTAAATAAGTTTTATTCAAGCATCATCGGTGGCACATTGACCCAGTATATGAGCCGCCTCGTGGGAAAACTAACAATGTGGTTTACGAACAGGTCCAACACAAACCGGCCTGCACAAGCACAGAAAAGAGCTAGAAGCTTGAAATTTCGGATTTAAGTAGAAGAGGAATTGTACTATCGGAGTAGCGAAAACAAAGGTGCTGATCAGCTTCGCGGTTATCTGCGTCTTTGTTTTCGACTATGTAGATTGTTGGTTTTCCCATTAGGCGGCTCAATTATTACTTAACAGCTTCAATGCAATTTTCGTATTTTGTTTTACAGCATTCCTTAAAATTTGTTTTGAAATGTGTTATCGTTATTGTTTAATCATTTCTTTTTATGAAATAAATGTTTTGCAGAGCATTTCCTCTCCATCATTCTACATTAATGAGCCGCCTCATGGGAAAACCAACAATCTGCATAGGCGAAAACAAAGACGCAGATCAGCTTCGCGGTAACCGCGAAGCTGATCATCGCCTTTGTTTTCGCTACTCGGATAGTACAATTTCTCTTCTACTTAAATCCGAAATTTCAAGCTTCTGGCACTTTTCTGTGCTTGTACAGGCCGGTTTGTGTCAGAAATGTTCGGAAACCACATTGTTGGTTTTCCCAAGAGGCGGCTCATTTGACAGAATTGCCCTTGGAAGTCCATCCACTTTTGACAGTTTTGACAGTAGTTCCTGACTGTCTTTGGGGTTTTGGACCAGATCTGACGACACAAACTGGCCTGTGCAGTCACAGAAGAAGGTTCTAGGAGCTTGAGATTGTGGATTAAAGAGAACCTTTTTTGCATTATCCGCTGGTTCCCAGCTTTAAAAAATCAATATTGGAAATACAGGTAACCAGAACCCCACTGAGGGGGGTTTCTGGTTACCTGTTTTTCCAATATTGATTTATGTCAGCAGGTAACCAGCCGATAATGCAAAAATGGTGAATCTTTGGATTGTACTATCAAAGGCTAGTTACTGCACAGATACGGCTTTGTTTTCGCATATGCAAAAAGAACAATTACCTATGTCGCTGTTCATAGTCTATGAGGCATCCAGTTTTGTCGAGGAATCTTTCTGGTTTGAAGGTCCAGGGCTCACTCCAAAACCTTTCGTCATGATGTACGGCCCAAAGATTACCATAAACCTGTATTTAAAAAAGGAAATAATTGCTTTTGAATATAAAGGGCGAAAAAATTAAGCATTTCTGAGGAGACTTAACAGCGAAGTATGCTAAGTATTCAGAGGTAGCACGTGGGCACTGTTGATGTGCCAATTTAAGGATGTTCGCAGCTAACATTTGACATTTCGGAACTTCCGGTTTTTCTTTTGTTGAATATCTCGTGAACGGTTGCAGATATTTTCCTAATATTTTATATTTGGATACATATTGATGATATGCATTGAATGAGCCATGAAAATACTTCATTTTTTCACACCATTTTCTGCAACTTTTCAGAAAATTTTAGTTGTCGGTAAAATTATGGGGGTAGGGTAGATTAAACTTGAATATTACACATCTTCAAATTAATTGCACTGGTTCGATGTTTATTTTAGCTGCAGTATATGTGTACATGGTCTTCTAAGTCAGTCTTTGTGTCTTTGTTGTGATTGTAAATGTTTTAAAATTTTAGGTGGTTTTATGAAATGGGCTTTAAGAAACAAAACAGCCGAAAAAAGGCTTAAAATGGCGATTTTCAAGTAGTTGGTTCTCTCTTATATGTACACTACCCTATATATTTCTTTCTTTTATTCGAACAATATTACCAAGTTCTATGTTGTGTGAAAATACAAGAAAAAGTTTGAATAAAGAAATATGTATTTGGCACATTTCAAAATATTGAGTTTTTCCGACTTTTCAAATATGGGGGTAGGGTTGGAAAAGGAGTCGTAAAATTTTGCCATCCACTTTAAGTTGCAAATTTTTCTATGCTTTTGGTTCAAAATAGTCTGTGTTACGTAAATATTATGACTTTTGAAAGCATTCTAGGAGTATTTTTGTTCAAGACAGGTATGTTTCAAAGAATTAAAAATTAAATTAATTTTTCTAAATTTAAAACATGGTGCTCAGAGGTCTCATTCAGAGGCCTGTAGCTTGAAAAAATGCACACTACCCTATATTTATTTTGTTTTCAAATGTCTTGTGTTGTATTTTGGAATAAAAAAAAGAGTGGTTAGAAAAAAAGTTTGAATACTTTTTCTTTGGCAGCGAACATCCTTAATACGAAGTTTGACAAAAGACAACGCAGTTGTCCAAGCTACAAAATGGTCTATATCCTGTATTTTTGTGGTATGTATAGTAAGTAAGTAAGTAAGTAAGTAAGTAAGTAAGTAAGTAAGTAAGTAAGTAAATAAGTAAGTAAGAAGGTAATTACTTTATTTAACGAGGGTAACTCGGTTGGCTATGCCAATCTTCCCCGAGGCCTTCAAAACATATATATACAACACATTCCAGTCAAGACAATAAAACAATATCAGACTAAGTCACGTCATGAAAAAGCCTGTTCTGAGTGAATGAAAATGAAATATTATCATATAAAATAATTGTCCTGGTTTGGATTTTTAGAGTAAGTTTAGATAAAAGAATCCAACCCGTAACTGTTAACAAGATCAGTTGCAGACACAAACAAGGAACAAACCGAGGCTCCTTTGGGTATCAGATGTCCGTCAAAAGTGATATCAGTAGAGCTCGTATGCGTGGCCGTGATTGGAAGGTGTGACTGGTATCTCAACGTTTCGAGAATACATGCGTAGGTAAATGGCATCTTCTGTCTGTCTGTGTGGCATGGCAGGCGGTCGTGGCCTATGACTGTGTCGATTTCCTCGCGTATCTTGGATTGGGCATCTTGAAAATGCACCAACAGGAACAGGAATCCAGAGAGCACACCCTGACTTGTTAAAGTTGCTGTAAGATATTAAAGCTATTCAACCAATATTTGACGAATGGACTTTCCCATCATTATCATTTGGGCGCGTCCACTTTCATTTTTAGGGGCATCAGGAGTGATTTTTAAATTTCATTTAATTTTTTTTTAATGAAAATTCTCAAAGCAAACAGAGTAGCCCCAGATGGGATGCCGCATTCTGCGGCGTCACATCTAGGGCTATTCTGTTTGCCAATGTCCCATAAAAGGGACGCCAGGCTTAAATGAGTGAAGACGAATAGACTCTCCCATTCTCGTCATTTCGGTGAGTCCATTTTCATTTTTAGAGGCATCAGGCGTGATTTAAGAATTGGAGAGGCTAGTGCCATTTGACTGGCTGCAGCAACTTTGACGTAAAATCGCTGCTGTCAGTCAGAGCCAGTCCTTTTTTTTTATTTCATTGCTGAATGAAAAGCCTCTAAACAAAACAGAAAGCCCCATATTGGACGCCGCGTCTCTCATCTGGGGCTATACTGTTTGCCTATGTCTCATAGAGAGTGCATCCGACTTATGTGGGTTACATACATTTGTCAGGACTACCGTTCATTGGGATCATCAGGGAAACATATCCGTGCCCAGAATATCCCCTTGAACCCCATTTTTATATAGAAAAAAATGGGGTTTGCAGGGGTATACCTATTTTTCTTATTTTTGCTCCAAAACATAGATTGTGGAAAGATCTACTCCGACGTTAGAACCGCCGAGCGGTTCTAACGAGTACCCACAATCTATGTTTTGGAACAAAAATAAGAAAAAATATCAAAAATTTTCAGCTGAAAATTTTCAATTTTTATAGCTAAAAAATCTGTGTATTGCATTGGCAAGTTTTCGTAATGTTATATTTGTAGATCATTCATGGAATCAATGTTATCTTCATTTATAAGCAAATACACTGTTTTGTTGATAAAATGTGAGAATCCTTTGCATTACATTTTATCAACAAAAAATAACAGTGTATATGTAGTTTTCATGTTTGAAATTTTAACTAATGTCGTTAATTTTGAACAACATGAGTTGTGGTTTTTAGCTGTCAGTTTGTTTTCTTTATATACGATTCCACAGCTTCATACATAAATATTTTATGTCTGTAGTCTGTGACTCTACGAATTTCGTCGGGTGTACCAAAAATATGATTTCACTCAGCACGATGCATGTTTATAAAATATTGTCATGAAGCAAAGTCTTAGTTTCGTTTTAATGAACTTGCATTCTGCTAATGTAGTTACTATCACTTTGCAGCAAAAGTGCATAAATGCAGGTGGCTAATGAACATGTTCGCTATGCACCTAATTAACCATGCTTTGCATTTCCTGTAATCAACAAGATTCTTTTAGAATCTCTGAATAAAAAGAAGTTAACATTGGAGAATTTTGGGCCAAATTTCTTCTATACGACCCGCTAGCAAATGACAGAAATGCAGTTGATCTCGGCTCCATTTCAAGTCATTTGAGGTTTAAGTCAACAGGGACTGCTTGAGAAGGGAATATTGTATAAGGGTCCAGGTCACTACAGATCTGTTGGGTTCGAAGGGTCTAAATCACACGACTGTGTACGCATGATGTTCTCACCTGTGTTTATCAGATCCATCAACACCCCGAGTATGAAGTCATCTGTTAACCATGGCTCAGTTTTTTGCAGTTCTAGAAGTTTTGAGATAAGACTTTCTTGTCGAAATGATCTTCTCTGAAATAACGTAATCATAAGTCTTCGCACGAGAAAACCGAGGGATTGGGTTTCCGACCAGGGCCGACACAAATCGAGCTGTACAATCACAGAAGAAGACTATAAGCTTGAAATTTTGGGTTTAAAAAGAAGAGGGATTACACTATCCGTGTAGCGAAAACAAAGGCGCTGATCAGCCGTGCGCCTTTGTTTACGCATATGCAAAATGTTGCTTGTCTAAATGCCCTTCTCTGAAATAACGTATAAAATTGTAACACAACCTTTAACATGTAGTTAATTCTCATGTGAGTTTCTGGACCTAATCTTGATTCTGGTAGTTTAATTTCCAATGTAAGCTTAACCATGGATAAGATAGATGGGATAAAAAGATTTGAGCTGCTGCATCAGAAAACAAACAATTTGCATATGTGAAAACAAAGACACAGGTCAGCTGTGTACAGCTGATCAGCGCCTTTGATTTCGCTACACGGATAGAACAATTCCTTTTCTACTTATATCCAAAATTTCAAGCTTCTAGCTTTCTTTTGTGACTGTACAGGCCGATTTGTGTTGGACCTGGTCTTAAACCAATAGTGTTGGTTTTCTATGATGCAAAGCCTCTTTTTTGTTCTCTATGGACATGGAAGATTCCTCTTCCAACGGCTGCTTGGATTACGGCAATTTTCCGTTGGACCTTCAATGGAGCTATTTGTGAATTTCCAAGGCGTATAGTTAGCTTAATTGATGCATCCTACGGTAAAACACCAAACCGCACCCATCGGTATATCAGCAATTATCGTTGATAAATTAGATATCGCATTTTCGAGGTTATCGTGTAGATACCCCATATCATTTTGTTTGCAAGCCAAGAAGCTAATTTTCCAAGTAGGCGTTAACCATAGCTATCACTTGAAGCAAAAAAGTAATTCATGATCAGGAGTTGGCACAATCAAAGACAACCATTCGTCATTGAAACCTAAACAGGAACTAACTAAATCATCAAATAGACATTATACAATTGGATCAGACGTTAAACTGATGGCGTAGTTTTGTTCCAAAATTTGACGCTCTCAGCTATCAAGTACAACTTCCCAGGGTTTGGTGAATGAAAATCCCATAACCAATTGATAAAAGCTCGACTTCTCAAATTGTTATTGCTATTTGCCATGTGATTTTTAAATACAGAATTTTGCACTTGGTTCCTGGTCAAAGCTCAATTTTATTCTCATTGAAGCCTGGGTGCAGATTCAGTTTCTCGCGAAGATTTTAATTTGTCAAATCTCAATTACCAGACAAGCATCCAACAACAAAAACTATTGTTAGTAATGCCATGATTACCTTGGTTTTATGAAATATTAATTCTCTAAGTCGTCGTTTATTTTCCATGAGTTCTCTGTACATGCGTCCGTACGAGCCTGGTAAAAATCTAATGAAGGGGAAAAGTTTGAAGACAAGATGTGTTTCTGGCATAACCATTGCGTCGCCGATGTGATCAAGGGCCACAACTGTTTGTAAAAATTCGTCACCGTCGGGTAATACTTCACCAGTAAACTGCAATAGAAATAACGGAGCCAAAGGTGAATGCATGTATCAGGTGTGCAGTAACACAGCGTTTTATTTCACGAATTATAATCATAGTAATGTGATTGCTGTTTAACACCTTTGCATACCTGTTTTTTTTTTTTTTTTTTTTTTTTTTTTTTTTTTTTTTTTTTCCTGGGCGAGACCAGTACTATAGTTGGTTGTTTTTAGTGGGTTTGATGTTCCGGGAGCACCCGAAGGCTCAACCGGTAGGTTGATTTTTGGAGAAGCCCGGGATCGAACCTTTGCATACCTAGTTTGTCGGAAGAAACCTTTTTAAAAAAGGACATTCATGACTGATAACATGGAGACGTATCTACTCTTGCATTTAAGGCGAAGTAAATATTCTTAGATTTATGCACCTTCTTGCATTTATGCACACATTGTTTATATTCTTCTGCCTAGGAAAAGTGGTTCAAGTCAATTAAACAATTCATACACATCAGGACTTTTTGGTTTGCACGGGTGATTAATTTTAAAGCACATTTTGGGTGTCATGACATCATTTTGTTGGGTAGACTCCCATAAAATAGAGGCAGCGTCCCGACATGACCATAGCTGTTGAGTGGGACGCTAAGCCACAACTCAAACAAAGATTTATGCACATGGGTAAGTTAATGTTTTACATATACGTACGCTGGATAGTTAATATTCTTCATTTATGCACATGGGGCGGTTAATATTCTTTCATTTTTGCACAAAGGGTAGTAAAAATTCTTATATAATTTTATATGCACGTTGGTAGAAAATACTAGTATTCTTACATTGATGCACATGGGTAGTAAATATTCTTAAATATTTACATTTTTCTAGAACCTCCTTAGATGAACCATTAGATGTTCATCTGTGTTCATACTTCCATGAACAACATTGTGTCACGCGACGTGACGTAATCCAAACTTGACGTCAAAAACATGAATCTCGCCAATCTGATTGGACGTTGTTAACGTCGACGCCGTTCCGCTGTTTGAACACACACTGTGTGTAGATTCTCTGTTTGCTGGTAAATGTGACCGCCTTGGTGATTTTTCAACAAGCGATATAGAGAACTGAATGTAAATATAAGCAATGAGTTTAATTTTTCTGTTGTTCATGGAGCTATGAACCGCAGTGGGTCGCTAGCAAAGCTTACATGAACCCCTTCGGGGTTCATTCACTTTGCACGCGACCCACTGCGGTTCATAGCTCCATGAACACCAGAAAAATGAAATTCATTTCTTAAATATATACACGTTGGGTAGTAAATATTCTTACATTTATGCACATGGGTAGTAAGTATTCTTACATTGATGCACTTGGGTAGTAATTATTCTCACATTGATGCACATGCGTAGTAAATATTCTTACATTGATGCTTATGGGTAGTAAATATTCTTAAATGATGCTCATGGGTAGTAAATATTCTTACATTGATGCACATGGGAAGTAAATATTCTTACATTGATGCACATAGGTAGAAAATATTCTTAAATATATACACGTTAAGGGGTAGTAATTATTCTTACATTGATGCACATGGGTAGTAAATATTCTTACATTGATGCACATAGGTAGTAAATATTATTACATTGATGCACATGGGTAGAAAATATTCTTACATTGATGTACATAGGTAGTAAATATTATTACATTGATGCACATGGGTAGAAAATATTCTTAAATATATACACGTTGGGTAGTAATTATTCTTACATTTATGCGCATGGGTAGTAAATATTCTTACATTTATGCACATGGGTAGTAAATATTATTACATTGATGCACATTGGTAGAAAATATTCTAAAATATATACACGTTGAGTAGTAATTATTCTTACATTTATGCACATGGGTAGTAAATATTCTTACATTGATGCACATGGGTAGTAAATATTCTTATATTTAAGCACATGGGTATTAAATATTCTTACATTTATGCACTTGGGTAGTAAATATTCTTATATTGATGCACGTGCGTAGTAAATATTCTTACATTGATGCACATTGGTAGTAAATATTCTTAATTATTTTATACTTAGCAGTGAAATTAATGTATATCAAAAAAAGGATAAAAGTGATATTTTCACTGCAGAATATATATTGATATTTTCACTAGTGACTGATATCAGCCGATATTTTCACTGTAGAGTTTGGATTACTTCTGACGTTTCCATTCACTTGACGTCATTAAATGTGCCTCACTTCAGAAAGTCAAATGCCTATAACTCCGTTATTTTCTGAACGAAAACATAAAGTGTGGGTATTCATTTTCTTAGTTAGAACGTTAGGAACAATGTGGTACCAAAATTATTTGTGTTTTTAAACAGATTTGGCTTTTGCATTTTCACCGCCTGCTTTGTGAATAGGAAAATGCTCCTGTATTGTATAAAATAAAAAGAAAATTTACTTTTTATCGGTAAATACCAAATATTTTTCATCTCGTGACTTGAAAACATCTAAATTTTCACTCGTGCTACGCACTCGTGAAAATTTTGATGTTTTCAACTCACTCGATGAAATATATTTGGTATTCACCTAAAAAGAAGTAAATATCCTCTCTATATATGCACAATGGGTTGTAAATCATTCTAACATGTATGCACTTGGGTAGTTATGTTAAATCTCAAATATATGCACATTGGGAACATAATAACTTACCAAGCTTGCTATCTGGCGACACAGTGACAAGTTAATAGGTGTTATGATGTCACAATCAACATCACCAGCTGATTCCAAATATTTCACATAGTTCTGTATTTCTGACTGTACATTCTTGTAATAAACATCACTTCCACATATAACGTCATGCAAGGCTTTAACTGTGGCAGATTTTAACTTTTGGCACGTAGAATCATACTGTCTGAATAGAATGTCTTTGTTCATATTTGCAACATACTGTCCAATAAATGACTGTGGTCTATCACTCATTAAAGTTCCAAACTCCCCGCCATGGAACGCTCTCCGTATCACTTCAGGGTTACTTAAAATTACCACGCGTTTTCCGAAAAATGAAAACGATGCTATATCGCCATATGTTTTATTCCACTCTGTGAACGACAAATATGCTTTGTTCAATGAGAGGCTGAGCCCTTGTCCTATGATTGGCCAGCCTGAGGGTCCGGGTGGGACACATGCCTTTTTGTCACGTCGTCTTGTCATTACTGCTAGCAGCATTACGGAAATCCCAACACATAAACTAACAACAACTAAAGCTACTTCCATAATCATCGTTCTGTGTTTGCAATTAGTTCACTTCTCTGTTATGCTATCAAGTTTTAATCGCTGCGAGGTTCTGCGTGTAGTGCTGATTCTTTTTGATCGTCTTGTCTGAAATAAAGTTTGATAAATGCCATATCAATTGCAATAAAATATAAACATTTATAAAAATAAATGGTCACAGTAAAAAGATAAGATGTTGTCTACTCTTAAGAGGCGCCTCACTCTATGTCATGTGTCATGATAGCATTTTAAGCATAAAAACAAATTATATTTTTCTTATATAGCAGGAATTGAGGAAATTTGAATTTTACAAACAACATACAGGTTCATTTACATTAGGTCACATTTGTTTTCCACAAAAAACATAGATCCTTATTTTATTTAATATGCAAATGAACTCCTTTCAATATTGATTAAAGGTTAAAGCACTGATATTATGCTCGATTTATTTCAAAAACAGAGAAAATTTACATTTTTTGAAGGCGAGGCAGCTGGCGGTTTCCGAAAAATATGCTCGATGGTGGATCGAACTGATCTGCAAACCTTGGGCCAGTTGTTGAAAATTAACGATGTTGTTAGTTAACGATTCGTTAAAATTTCAAACCTAAATGTTACAAATACAGTTATTTTTTGATAAAATGTGAGAATCCTTTGCATTACAAATGATTCTTACATTTTATCAACAAAAAATAACAGTGTATTTGCTTTTGAAGTCGATATATAGTTAACAAATGGAGGGCTTAATGACAGCGTTAAGCTAACGAAGTTTTGAACAACCGGACCCTTGTTTATAGACCATGTTAACACTTTCACTGCCACGCCCCTCAAAAATCAATATCTCACTGCCAAGCATATATTTATTTTATTGTTTTTATTGATTTATTAGTTAATTTATTAATTATTACATTTTTAGATATATGCGTATATCATATATCACTGAAAAGGGCCTTTTACGCTGAAAAATCTGATATACAATACATTTACCTCCCTTTAAAACTTTCAACTATAACCCGGGACATACCGGTATACCCGTAAAACGACTACAGTCGTCGGTGGCAGTGAACGGTAAAAACGACTACAGTCGTCGGCGGCAGTGAATGTGTTAAATTATTGTACACTATAAACATTCTCAGCTTGAAAAACATTGCTAATAAATAAATAAATAAATAAATAAATAAATAAATAAATAAATAAAGAGAATTTCAGCACAAGCACTGCAAACACCTGATTAAATGTAGAGGCCCATCCAAAAAGCAGCGGGCAGCGGTTGATACTTGTTTATCATTATTTAATATTCATAGCAAAACTTGTCCATGATTACAGATTTTTTCACTTGTAAAAATTGAAAAATTTCAACAGAAAGTGTTTGATATTTTTCTTATTTTTGCTCAAAACATAGATTGTGGGCTTCGGCGAGGCGGTTCTAACGAGTACCCACAATCTATGTTTTGGAGCAAAAATAAGAAAAATAGGTATACCCCTGCATACCCCAGTTTTGCTATAAAAAAGTGGGGTATAAGGGGGTGTACATTACACGGACATGTTTTCCTGATGATTATTTAATATTATTTTCATTGTTATTATTATTCTCATTGTTATTGTTATTATCATTGTTATTATTATTCAATATGTTGTTAGCAGAGCAAACTTACCTTTCTTTTTTCACTGCTAGTGTCCCTAGGCCTACTGGATAACCACGAATATAAGCTGGCTTTAACATCTGTAGAAATCGTTCCGGCAACCCTCCACACTCTAACAAACCGATACCGTCTGTGCTATATTAACACGCGTTATTAGCTTAATTGTAATAACAGCCGAAACATCATCCCATATTGTTACAGCATGCTTTGAATATGTACGTGGGTTGTTGCCTATCTTAACGAACTTAATAACACGCTTGTGGTGGCTTTTCCTTACATTCATTACAAAATATTTTGCCTTTTTAATCCCTTAAAATCATTTTAGTAAAATGTTTTTAATCTTTGAAAGGGATTGCCAGATTTTATTGAAGTTAAAATAACATTTCACACTGGATTGTACATGTATTATAAATAGAATCCAAGCCATGCTCAGAGAAAATGTATTTGAACATGGGTTCAGGGTGGACACACACAAGGCAGTACACCTCATTATAAGAGAAATATGAGAGGAAAATAGTGTAATCAAAGATTACGTGTTTGACGTGGCGATCATGATGCAAGTGTGGTTATACAAACTGACTCTATACTCTCTCTTTCTTGAATATGTCTTTTTTTTTTTCAGTTTCAAAATTTCAGCCACTTGACCCTATATTTAAAGAATCAACTTCAAAAATAGCCCATGGAACCAAAGCTACCATTTTGCATACTATCAGCTAACCTGACTATACACTCAGGGGCACTTCTAACGCAACACTTACATTTTCCATCATATCTAAAAAATTAAACCACCAAATTTATTTAAATTTTCCGCAAATATAAATCAATTTATGCTTGCGTGTTGTGTGTATTTTTCATTGAAATTGATTGTCCACAACATATAAAATATTTAGTTTATCTAACAAGACTCAAAAATGAAAAGTCGCAAAACAGCCACTATATTGAAGAATTTAATAGTATCACAGCGGCGTCTCAAAAAAGTATCATATCCAGCTCATATCCCATATCCCCAGCACAACGAGCTTGCAAGTAAGTTTCCAAGCAATACAGAAAAATATGACGTATTTATTCCAAGAAATTTAGCGTTATTGGTCATTTCTGGGATGCGTTTAAAAACAGGCGTATGCAGAAAACACCGTGTTGTATCAAGAAGTTCGCAATAACTGAAGTAGATCCTTGTGGAGGAGTGGAGAAACACCCCACAGGGGTTTGGTATGAAATTGATAAATATGTTTTGTCCATGAGGAGGAGGTGTCCCTGTGTCGTCCAGTTCCATTCGGGACGCACAGGATATTAAGTGACTATGATACACTTCACTGCTGTGATATCCGAATAACTTGCATTTAGTTATCAGTTCAACCGGGATTTTGTGACTTTTTGTTTTTCAGTCATATTATATAAACATCCAATTTATTGCATTTTAGTCCACCGATTTTTGTGAAAATTACAGAAAGTAAACAACAATAGATGAACTTAATTTGTTGAAAATTTCATGAAGATCGGTTACACGATTTTTGAGTTATGTCCAAAAAGGTAAGTGTTGCGTTAGAAGTGCCCCTGAGTGTAGTATTTAGGTTATGGTACAGTGATTTGGCTAGTTTCGAATCTTGACCAGTTCCGAATCACCTGGTCTTATCGTTAGCTGTACAGATTTAAAAACAAACCTGTATGGTTTAGAGTTCCATTAGACTGGCTCCAGTCGTTACTTTTTTTTTTTTTTTCATACCTACATGAAAAGAAAAAAAGTACTCAGTGGCAAAAATTTTCTGACATGCCGAACAGTACTCTACTACTACTCCCCTACTAGTCAGAAACTCAAAGCAACGACTGGAGCCAGTCTATCCACGATGATAAGATGCGGCCAATATAATGTGGATTAATAATGTGACATTTGAACGCATAAATATTCTTTTGACATGCAAAACTATTACCGCTAACACAACTGGTACCAATAACTTCTAAAGCCAAATTATGTACATGTAAATGCGAAGATTAATGGAAAATGTTATAATTGCCTAATTATGCCCTTTTCCATGTTATATTCCGGAAATTTCATGTGAGTTTACATACTCTTCAAAAACGCTAAGGACCGAAACTTTGATATTTTTATTATTTTTATTCGACATACTTTGAAGTCTCAAACCCCACACAAAACTGAAATCAATCGACAGTATCCTTCAAAATTTGCTATTTATGCATGCTGGCTGGGTAGTAAATAAAAAAAATGCCTTGTATTCACAACAAAATGCTTGGTATATCAGGAAAACATGTCCGTGCAATGAATACCCCCTCAAACCCCACTTTTATATAGCAAAACTGGGGTATGCAGGGGTATACTATTTTTTCTTATTTTTGCTCCAAAACATAGATTGTGGGTACTCGTTAGAACCGCCTCGGCGAGGCGGTTCTAACGTGTACCCACAATCTATGTTTTGAGCAAAAATAAGAAAAATATCAAAATTTTTGTGCTGAAAATTTTCAATTTTTAAACCTTAAAAAAATCTGTTTATTGCATGGGCAAGTTTTCGTAATGTGACATTAATTGAACGACTGCGGGTATATCCACAATGAGCCTGTGTCAATACCATGGAATGTGGCTGGAAACTCCAAATAATTAATTTCGGGATACCTCATCACGAAAACATGTCCGTGAAATGTATACCCCCTTAAACCCCACTTTTATATAGTAAAACTGGGGTACGCAGGGGTATACCTTTTTTTCTTATTTTTGCTCCAAAACATAGATTGTGGGTACTCGTTAGAACCGCCTCGCCGAGGCGGTTCTAACGTGTACCCACAATCTATGTTTTGAGCAAAAATAAGAAAAAAAAAAAAAAAAAAAAAAAAAAAAAAAAAAAATCTAATGAAATTTTAGATTTTCACAACCAAAGAAATTTCTGTATAGTGCACGGGCGTGTTTTCGTAATGTGCAAAACGAATCTTTCCCACGTTTCCACAAGCTCACATCATCCCGGACAGATTTTTGAACAGATGTACAGGCAGGACTTTTTCTCCGAAGACAGTTTCAATGTTGTTGTTGAAACGATGTTGTTGTTGTTTGTAGGCTTCATTATATATTTTAATAACTTCATATCTTACTGCTATCAAATCTCATGTCATACGATACTTTGAGACGGTGTATAGAACTCCAAATAAAAATTGGTCGGTCAGTCAGTAAACTGAAGTGCAGAGGGTTCCGCGCGACGAGCTTGTCCATATACGATTTTTCTACTCTGTATACCACATTGCCACATAACCAGATTAAAGAAAACTACTCGATTCGATAGAGTGGACCTTCAAAAGGGCATATAAAAACTATGGTTCACTTTATTTGGCCTGTAATGACAGTAAAGCTTTTTTTTTTACTTCCTCTGACCAAAGTCGATATACACTTGGGTCATGCGACGTCTTATCCTATCTTCTGGATAATATTTATATCAGATTCAGATTCAAGTTGTACAGGCAAAATGTTGAATATCTGAGTAGCTGATTTATTTTTATACTGCTACGAAAGAGATTTCATGGATTCTCTTAACCATGACGATCAAGGCTTTTAAACCTATAGATGACCTTTTGAACATTGACAATTCTTATTTTGAAGGCATGGTCAATCAAATTTATCCACCTGAACTACAGTTGAATAAAGCCAACACCACACATACCGAAGCCCCCTTTTTAGATTTACATCTTTCTAAATTGCAAATGTTTCTTCAAATGTTTCTTCTTAAATTTATGATAAACGCGATGACTTTGATTTTGATACAGTAATTTTTCCGTTTTTGGATGGTAACGTTCCTCGCCGTGCTTCTGATGGTGTATACTTTTCGCAACTTATTAGGTTTGCTAGAGTCTGCAATCAACTTCAACGCGTGAAATAAATTTTTAACATGCAAACTTCTACAGCAGGGCTATCGGTATCATAAACTTTGAAAAACATTTTCTAAATTTTATCGCAGACACTATGAATTGATTTCCAAATTTAATGTTTGGCTAAAGACGCTTTTACGTGAGGGTCTTTCGGAACCAGAATTTTATGGTGACTTGGTTTAAATACAAAAAGAAACTTATAGGAAAGTTTATTACACGTTACAGACGTATAAGGTATAACTTGAATGTTATGCGACAGTCTGCATGCTTAGTTTTTAACCAAGTGATTGTTGATAACTACGCTGCCTTTTTTAATTGCACGCCGGTGGGTCGGGCGTCAGACTCTATGAGGGCCCAAACTTACCGCTACATGTATTTATTTTCGTTGGTTTGGGCCGGAGCTTCTTGTCTGTTGCTTGGCCCATCGGGGTTCAATTGGTGTTTTTCGTTTGCTCCGGATTTCAGTAAGTTATTCGGTGCCCAGGTATCTCCATCGTCAGGCAGCTTACTGAATCTGTGGGTCCTCGTTTTTGATTCATCATGGTGGTTATCATGATTTATTTGTTTGTCCTTGATGATTCATTGACTAGTTAGAGATTCACCACGAGGACCGAACAACTAACTAAATGTTGTGGACCACTGCGGAAGATGAGGATGAGGTTAGGCGCCTGTAAAACCGGTTTAAGCCCCCCAGTAATTTTATATTACTAATAGTTCCAAGGCGATACTTCTGTTGTGGTTCTATTTGTTTTATGTTTTGGAGTCGAATTTGTTTAGCTGTTTGAACCTTATGTACGTTTTCATATTTTAGTTACGTTCGAGTAACACTGGTAGCATTTTTCACACACATTACGAAAATTTGCCCATGCAATATACAGAGATATTTTTCAGAAGCAAAAAATTGAAAATTTCATTGGAAGAAATTCGATATTTTTAATATTTTCGCTCAAAACATTTATTGCGGGTAAACGTTAGAACCGCCTCCCCGTTGTTTCGTTGACAATCCCTACGGCCCACACTCCAGTTGTCGATACTGAACTGTACCGGTCATGAAAGCTGAGTACATCCACGATTTAACACTTTTTCAGCTGGGAATTGTCCGAATCAGACAGAAACAGTCAGATAGAAACTTTGCCTCCGATATCCAACCGGCGTACCAATAACTTCCCGTAATATTGATGTGGATCTGGCGTTCCACGTGCATGTCTAAGTACATAAGAAAAATATTTACAAAGTCACTTTGGTACAATGAGTGCTTATTAACAATTATGTACGTCATTCAGTTTAACGTTCCTTTCAATATTGTTTCGCTCATATAAAACGGAACCAGCAGAAGGTAGGGCCGTAAAGGGCTCAGTTGAAGTGTCAACAAACAACACGTGACCTACTTAATTTGTGAAATGAGGGCCACAAGGAAGATTGGTACTAAACAAATCGGGTCACCCTCTTAAAATAAAGTATTACTCACTTACTTTCTTTCTCACTGACAATGACAAGTCGAGGTGGAAACAATAGCTCATGAATGTGAAAATGAACATTTTCTTTGGGATATAAGCCTTATTGAGTTTTCACCGCGGTTCAAACGGGGTTCAACTGGTGTTTTTTTTTTTTTTTTTCTTTCTTTTGCTTCGGGTTTCAGTAAGTTATTGGGCGCCCAGGGATCTCCATCGTCGGGCAGCTTACTGAATCTGTTGAGTTCTCGTTTTTGATTCATCGGGGTGGTTATCATGATTTATTCGTTTGTCCTTGATGATTCATTGACTAGTTAGAGATTCACCACGAGGACCGAACAACGAACTAAATGTTGTGAACCACTGCAAAAGATGAGGGTGAGGTTATGGCCCTGTAAAACCGGTTTAAGCTCCACTCCCCCCCCCCCAAGTAATTTTATATTACTGATCGTTCCAAGGCGATACTTCCTGTGGTTCTAATTGTTTTGTACGTTGGAGTCGAATTTTTGTGCTGTTTTAGCCTTATGTACGTTTTCATATTTTAGTTAAGTTCGGGTAACTGAGTGGCCACCTATTGGAGAATAGCTGCTCACCTGGCTTACGATATGTTTTCTTGGTACATGTATATGTACCTAAGTGTCATTTTAGTTTTTCCCACCCCTCGGTTTGTGGAGTGGGAATTTCTTTCTGATTGCGCCATTTCTGACCATTGCCTACTTGTACTTTATCGAAGAAAGACACACTACTCTAACAAAAAATCCTAGGTTCTACAAAACAAATTCACAAGTAAATTATGGTATGGTTCTATGGCAAGGAACGTACAAGTTTGCTATATTAGGGGGTTAGACTGTGTATTTCTACAAGATTAATAAAACAAAACGGTGGATGTATCAAGGTATATTCAACTTGTTATACCATGTAGTCCGGGCTTTATCGAAATCTAGCCCTGACCTTCTGATATTCTCTCAAAATATTGTTACCTTACATACTTGTTTAATCGAAAGTGTCCGAGCGATTGTATATTTTGTCCAGGAAACAAACAACAAAATATAACTGCTGTGAAAACGAACTTAATAGGAATCATCGCAAATGTTGTAATTCCAAATACTCACAGTCACGATTCAGATTTAATATTATGTTGAATGAAATTGAACTTCAGACATTCGTGGTGTATGGTTGGATGTCAAGCATCTACTTAAACGGATGACTTTGAAATGTGCGCTTCTACTTCCAAGACTAAATATCATTTTGGCTAGTATAAGCAGATAATGAGCTACTTACTACAGACGCGTTAGAATGTCTGGTTATTGCTCCTGGATTATGAATCATTACGAAAACATGCCCATGCAATATACAGAGATTTTTTTCTACTGTAAAAATTGAAAAATTCATAAGAAAATGTTTGATATTTTTCTTATTTTTGCTCAAAAAATAGATTCTGGGTACACGTTAGAACCGCCTCGCCGAGGCGGTTATAACGAGTACCCACAATCTATGTTTTGGAGCAAAAATAAGAAAAATAGGTATACCCCTGCATACCCCATTTATACTATATAAAAGTGGGGTTTAAGGAGGTATATATTGCACGGACTTGTTTTCCTGATGATATCCTCAGCAATACATTCACTGTTAAACCACGCGGTGTGCAATGTCCCAGTACCCCAGTACCTCAGTCATAAAGCTAACGAACCGGGGGCCAGTTTCATCAAAAAAGTTCCTAGGACAAATCTTTAAAGTGTCCTAGGACATTTTCTGAGACATGTGTAAGTCGGTTTCATCAACACGTCCTTAAAATGTCCTACGGATTTAAATTGCGTTTCATCAAAAGTGTCCTTCTTTAACTATGCTCTTCTGTTGGGCCCCATAAATATCATGTGCTTGATCACGTGCGATCTTATTTTAGCTGTGTAATAGCCATGAAAGTTTTAGCTTTTTCAAAAGTTTTAATCACTCGTCTAAATGGCGAAGAAAAAGAACCGGTATAAAGAAGAATATTTTGTTAATTTCAAACAACCATAAGATTGTCAAATAATGTTCTGTTTATAGCAGTCACACATTAGCGTAAACGAAGACAAACGCACACCGGACATGACGTCACGTCGGATACACGTTAAAAATGCTTTACTGCCGCGTCATGTACGCTTGGTGCTCGTTGTTGTACATCGTTATATACGTCGGTGCGCGTTCCGAGCGCGTTTGGGCTCAAGACTTGCTTCGGATAAGTTCAACTTAAGTTACCGATGCGCTGAATGCTGGCACGTCAATGTACGAAACATGGGCATTCCAATTTTACGAGACATTGGTTTGGGCGCTTGCCGAACGCTTTGAACAGTAATGTGCCCCAAGCGGGTACGAGACGTGCGATAAATATTTGATACGCCCTTGTGGCGTTTGTTTAAGGAGTCTGGCGTAACCCAAATGTACTCCACATTTGCCAGCGTGCCTGAATTGCATGCGACTGTGTGATTTATTGAAGATTAAGAAGCAAATTGATTGTTATACGTCCAAAATCGTCAGCGCAAGTCTTACTCGCTAATGTATGACTGCTCTTCATGTCACATACTCTGCCTATCTGATGTTGTGTGTGTGTGTGTGTGTGTGTGTGTGTGTGTGTGTGTGTGTGTGTGCTCTGCGATCTTTTGGAGGTACGATGTCGACGTCACAAAAGATGATTGAATGCGACGTCATGGAAAAGCACGCAACATTAATTGGATTTTTGTCCATTCAAAACGTAGTTTTATAAGAAACCTTTCTATCAAGAGCTCTAAATGATTTGTATGAGGACAATATCATGACACTTTAACTCAGTGTAACAAAAGTTTTGTCAATGCTTTTTATCACTTTTAAAATTAAGGGGAAAACACAAGAATCAAATAGAGGACGTTCTCGGGAGGACGTTGCAAAATTTGTCAATTTCGCATTTATCTAAAGTGCTGTTCATTTAAGCATTTCAATATCAGTTTAAAAAATGTAAAAATGTTAAAATCGAAATTCCCGACTTTTAACTTCACAAGACCAAAAATGTCAGATATTGTCACTTAATATTAACAAACTGTTAATAACGTACATAAAATGTGCAAACAGCAGAATTTTTTACACCAAACTATAAAACAAATAGAACGACAACAAAAGTATCGCCTTGGAACGGTCGGTGCTATAAAATAACTCCAGCTTTTGATGTTTTTTTGTGGATATTTTGAACTTAATTTACATGTCGTGCTCATAATCGATCAGCCAAATCGTCCATATTATGCACATGTGAAAGTTGCATTATTCCCATAATTCCAGTTGGATAAGTTGCAACATATATTCACAGTGGCGAGGGTCACAGTGGCGAGGGTTCGGGGATGGGTGCCCGACTAGGGCTCTAATGAACCTCTCTTTTCGACCAAATTATTTCGTTTTCATAAAAATGACAAAACTTAGGCGAAAATACGTATGAAAAAGATCCTTCTTTGTGAGATTTAACCGCCAGCCTTGAAATTCTTGATGCCAACGTAATTGAAATTAACTGTTGGGGTGAAACGTGGAAAATGTATGATTTCAGCAGTTTAATTGAGGATATTTGATATGTGCAGACTTTGTTTCTTATAGCATTGATTCTTGATACATGTATATTGTTCTAATAAATAAACTTTCAACAAAATTCTTAAATTTGTTTTGGGACAAAGCGGTATTTGGGACTGTACGTATGCGTGTCTGACAAAAAGCAATTTCTGCATTTTACTTCTAGTAGGGTTTGAAACGTGGTTGCTATCTTAACGTTTAAGTTGTCTAAGCGTCGACTGGATGTGTTTTCGATATTTCTGACACAGTCAACTTAATAGAATTTTTTTGTGAAATTTTAGCGATGTTCAACAGCCGTTGAAATATATTCAGATTTCAAAATATCGATATAAATCGATTATCCTTCAAACTTATGAGGACCCATTGTACTTTTATATAATATGAATAGAGGGTTTCCAATTCAGGGTTGGGTTAATTCTGTCCTGTTTGTTCGTCCATTCATCTGTGTGTGTTTTCCGACGTCGTTGCCGCCTCTCAAAGATAAACTGAGCATGTACATAATCACCGGCCTCCAATTAACGTCTCTTTAAAAGCAGCAGCGACAGGTAGCAGACCTAACTATACATAATGACATGAAGTTTGAGGGCTTCGTGGAAGATTGGTCATGACAAACAAGCTTCCCCCTCTAAACAAATACGTTACCTAGATTACATTCTGCATGTAGGACACGGGTAGTCTGCATCTTCTTCAGCCTCCAATACCAATTGAAAGGCAGCAGCCATTTCTAGCACACCAGTCTTTCGGATAAGTCTTTAAACCGAGCTCACGTCTCCATATGACATTAGCTCTTGAGTGGGATGAAAAACGCCAAATCAACCAATTTCTAGTACATGTACAAAATTTAGGACAAAAAATGTCAGATAGGACGCCGAAATAGTTGTCCTACGTTTAAGACAAAATTTGAGAACTTCCTAAATTTCTTGAGTTTGATGAAACACGACTTTTGTCTTTAAAACGTCCTGGGACATTTTCAAGGACAAAATCTTGTCTTAAACACTTTGATGAAACTGGCCCCGGGTAATCTAAAACAGTTGGGAGTGTGGTGTTACAGTGGCATTATTGGGAATACACGTGCTTCATACCCCAGCTGTTAAAATTATATATTGTGTTGACTAATTGGCAATGTTTATCCATTCTGTGTCTCGTAATATAAATAGCGCTTTATTTATGTTATGATTAACTGAATCGACAACCTTTCTGAAAAGAGCAGCTTGCTCAGTTGACCATTTAAATTTGTGCATACTATATATACAAATTTACTATGTTAATTGTGTAGCTTGAGACAGAATTGGACAGGTAGTCTAAGGAAGACAAATACCAATAAGGTCACAGAGATGACCTAGTCCTAGTCACTGATCCAATAGTATATGAACGGCCACAACCCTTGAACAGAGGCTTTGTTGCTGGCAACCCAAGACCAGCACATCAACAATGTGTATGCTCCCAAGATGACACAGAACCTCGAAAGAATCCAAGGACGTACCCTAATGTAGTCCAGGTGCCATTCCAGCATCAAAGAAATACAGACAGCGGCAATGGACAAAGTATAACAGATCAAAGGAACTTAACTCCTAGGACTACACGAGGCGAACAACCCCAAATGGAAATCTCAAACCCTCCAGAAAGAAGTAATCCTACACTAAAGAATCCCGATTTGACAGAAATAGAGAATCCTTCTCCACCTGTAGTACTACCAGGCATGCCAGGATCAGACTATGATGGGGCTGAACACCATGCAGACTACGAATCTGACTGTAGTGTGATAACATCCTACTCAGATGTAGAACAGCCTACTAAACGACTCGGCAGAAGGAAAGGCCTGTGTAGCTTCACAATCATTGACTCAGCGTCGTCTAGGGGCGGCAAAATCCACAAGCTCAAATGAACAAGCTAACAATGGCAATATACAGTCTTTTTAGTCCAGGGCAGAGCCTCGGAGCTGACTGCAAAGAGAGGAAGTTTCTAAAAATAGGGTCGCTTAATGTCAAGAACATTGAAAGTAATAAAGCATATGTTACTAAACTACTACAGTCATATGACGTGCTGGCGGTACAAGAACACTGGTTATTTACCTTCCAACTTTCGGATTTCGATGCCAGTTTTGTCACCACTCATACAGCAAAGCAGTTGGCACAGAAAATCCATTACCTCCTACTCAGAAACCCCGGGGCTATGGTGGGGTTGCCATCTTATACAAGAAAAATTTAGATCTTAAAGTAAAAAAAAAACAATTACATGGTGATAACAGGGTAGTTGTCATTGAAATACAGTCAAATCCACCTCTATGCATATGCAATGTATATATGCCATCGAGAAACTCCAAAGCGGATGACAGCTATCAGGACTCACTAGCTCAGTTAGATGAAATACTTAATACTTACTCAAGTACACATGCCATATTCATATTAGGTGATTTTAATGGTTCATTGGTGCAAAGGAAGGGTAATAGCCAAGACCTACAGCTAGGAATGTTTGTAGACAGTAACGCATTGCTGAATCAACAAAACGGACAATGTACCTTCTTTCACCCAAATAAGACAGACAAAGCCGAAATAGATTACATTTTCTACAATCAACAGAAGAAAAGATGGTGAAGTATGTGGCTGTGGAGTCTGACGGAGCACTCATCACTTCAGATCATGTCCCGGTCTACGCCATCCTTAACCTTGAGGTACAACAGAAGAATGTTGATGGGAACAGGATGATACCATGTAAACCCAAATGGGAAAAGTGTAACAGGCAGGAATACACTATTTTTGTGGAAGAGAACCTACAGTCGCACCTCCACCTGCATCCTAGCAAGTCAACTGAGCAAGATATCCTGTACCCACTCGCACATCTGAACACGATCCTTCGACTTTCTACTCCGCAGAGTATACCTAACTACAAACCAGAGATAAAGGCGAAGAAGAAGCACCATCGTCCATGGACGGAACAGATCCACCAAGCAGTGAAGAAGTGTCGTCTCACATGGTGGGAATGGAAAAAAGCCGGTTCTCCAAATGACGCCACGGACCCATATGTATGTGGCAGATGAAGGCAGCCAAACAGTGTCTCGGGAAAGAACAGAGAAGAGAAGCAGCCAGAATCCGTTCGCAAAAGGTGGAAAACATAATGAATGCCGAAAATAACTCGAAAACCTTCTTTAAACTCATCAAAGACCAGAGAAAATCTTCAAACCCACAGACAGAGACTCTAATTGTTGAAAACCAAAGCTATGAAACTGAAGAAGACATATGCCAGGGTTGGGCTAAGCATTTCCAGTCATTGGCTACACCTCTGCAGAATGCGAAGTTTGACTCTGAGCATAAGAAATCGGTGGATAGAGATGTTGCATGTATAAAATCAATCTGTGAAACTGAAAATAAGGAAATTAGGCGTAAAATAAAAATAGCCTTGTTTCCGCTAACATACCGAAGACGGGATAGAGTCGGTAGGTCGGAAAGTCTTTTTATTTTTCGTGTATTTTTTTCTTTCTTGAAAATGGGTAAAAAAGGTAGAGTAGTGCTAAAATTAATCATAAGTACTGGAAACAAACATGCGATGAAGTGTAAAACCAGTAGGAAGCTAAAGAACACGAGTTGACATAGAATTATTGAAATTATAGCAGTTTTTAAATCCTTGTCTGTTTTCTACTTCAAATGTTGAGGGTCGGTCGGCATGAAAATATTTTTATTTTATTTTTATTGGCAATAAAAACTGCAGGGTCGGCGCAAAAACTCAGAGTCGGTCGGGTTAGCGGAAACACAGCTACTTTTTGTTTACGCCTTAGTCAACTGCAAGTAGAAGAAGTTAGAAGGGCTATTGGAAAATTGAAGAACAATAAGGCGGCCGATGTCATGGGACTCACAAGCGAGCATCTCAAACTAGGGGGACAGTCTGTGGAAAATTTCCTCACAGATTTTCTGAACTATCTACTAAAAACCAAGAAGGTCTCATCGATTCTTAAAGAGGGCATCATTACTCCGATATACAAGAAAGGTGAATCCAGCAATCCAGGAAACTATCGAGGCATCACCGTTACTCCTGTAATCCTGAAGGTCTTGGAACATGTTCTCAATTATAGGCATAACAAAATTCTCGAGCCTACTCAATCCAGACTGCAGAGAGGGTTTACTACGGGATGCTCCTCGATGAATGCAGCAGTCATTGTAACAGAATGTATACAAGAGCCAAAGAACACAAAGCAGAATCTACTGTTTACAACGTTGGATGCCCAAAAGGCATTCGACGTTGTAGACCAGAACTCTCTTCTAAGGAGACTCTACCTTGACGGGATACAGGGGGATGATTGGCTCCTCATCAAGGACTTATAATCCGATTGTTCATCTAGAGTCAAGTGGGCAGGCTTGTTGTCAGACCCTGTGAACCTGCGTCAGGGGGTCCGTCAAGGAGGAGTGTTCTCCACAGCACACTACAAGCGGTACAACAATCCCCTTTTACTGCAGCTAGAAGAACGTTATGCAGATGTAAAAATCGGGTCAATCAATATTCCTCATATAACTAGCCGTAATGTCAAGGACATTTGCCTCTCAGCAAATCAAGATATGGGATGTTGAAGATAATACACAAAAGGAGAGATATTGTGTTAATCCTTCAAAAAGTAATACTCTGCTCAATCCATATGAAAGGTCAAATGACGTAGAATGTACAGACATATTCATGGCAGATGACACAATAACAAACAATATGGATACCACTCATCTCGGCATCTTTAGGAATGTTAATGACAAACCTAACATTGAAGAAAAAATAAGCAATGGTAGAAAAACAGCATACTCTGTCATGGGGGCCGGTTTTCATAGTGGAAATGCTTTGAAGGTGTGCTTAAATGGATTTTTATGGTCTACATTTGTGATACCTAGGGTCACCTATGGACTTGAAGTATTAACACTTAGGAAAAAAGACACTGAAATGCTTGAAAAATTCCAGAGAAAGGCTTTGAAGAAATACAAGCATTCCCTGACAAAACACCAAATGTAGCAACTTTGAGTCTCTTAGGAATATTGCCTATTGAAGCAATCATACACAAAAATGCCCTGAATCTGTTCATGAACATTATTAATGATAGAAATTCTATAGAGTATCAAATTGCTGAAAGACAATTAGCTGTGAAAGACTGTCAAGAAAAAAGTTGGTTTAACTACAGTAAATCTATCCTAGAAAGTACCGATATGCCTTCAGTCCACTCCTTGTTTGGTGAACCTCCGTGTAAAGCAAAATGGAAGAAACTTCTGAACCAATCAATAAACACTCATGTGGAAGCTTCATGGAAACCTGAAGTTGACAGCAAACCATCCTTGAAATATATAAACTCTAGCAATAAGTCACATTGTATGGTCTTCGGTTAGATGTAATGTGATGGACAATAAACAGGCACAAGTAAAATGTAAACTTCTAACGGGCACATATATTCTACAAGGAAATCGCGCAAGCTTCAACCAATATGAAGTGAATCCAACTTGCAAGGTGTGCGCGGTGGCTCCTGAAACCAGACAGCATTTCCTCGCGGAGTGTGAAAGTTTTCTTCATGAAAGACGGGGATTTATACATAAAATTCAAAGTAACCCAGTTCTGAATAAAAAGGTAAATATGTTCCTGAATAACCCAGAACTCTTAACCCAGCTAGTGTAGGATTCTTCTGTCTTGTTTGACCATGGTGCCGTGTCATCAGATGTCCTTGATATGCTAGAATTACATACAAGAGAATATATCTACAAGATTCATCAGAGACGAGTCGCCAAGTTGAAACAGATATCATAGATCTAGTCTTCACGTGTACATATATCACGAACTGTAAATATTACCCCAGCACTGTAAAAAAATCCAGCTAAAATATTTGAGCTCAAAAAGTAACAACGCCATTGTGGTGGTGCCTCGTAAAATAACCGGGGAAACCTTAAGAAGAACAGAACAGAACAGATGGTAATCGGACACTTCCCCAGCGGGCACATGACGTCAGAATGACGTCAGATCAACGTCGATGCGACGTCATGACATTACATCGACGTCGATCTTCCCCAGCGGGCACATAACGTCAGAATGACGTCAGATCAACGTCGATGCCCAGCGGGCACATGACGTCAGATCAACGTCGATGCGACGTCATGACGTCGCATCGACGTCGATCTGACGTCATTCTGACGTCATGTGCCCGCTGGGTTCGGCACCACTACAAATTCGGCACCTAGTCAAATCGGACCCTAGTCTAATCGGCCCCAGTGCCAAATCGGCACCACTTTAGAAAAATACCATAGTCACTTCGGACGGACCCTAGATACTTCGACACCTATTTATTTCATTAAATAAGTTTCGTTGAACTTTGATATCAGTAAGACGTTGTGCTTCATTTCACTGACAATTTGACGCATTCCGGTCATAGTAGAAATGGCTAACTTTAATATACGTATTTTTCATAAATGTATGCCAGCATACACTTCAAGAAGTTGTTTGCTTGTTTGTATTGATGCTTAACGTCCCAGACAACAATTTTTTAGTCATGTCGGGACGGAGCCAACGTTTCCTGGGTTTAACCATTGCTGTACGGAGTTAATGTGTCTTGATCAAGGACATAAAACATAGTGCAAACTATAGTGTCTCATAAGTCTATCCAGACTGGATATCAAATATGTTGTAGCTTGTTAAACTGCATATTGTATATCTATTTGATATGTGACACTCAAATAAACTATTAAACAAAACGGTGCCGCCTGGGGGCATCGAACCCAGGATCTTTCGATTCGGAATCCGATGCTCTAACACTACGCCAATCGAATGTTGAAAACAAAAGTCTGAATTACAATAATAGTCTAATAACAATATCTGCCTTTGGAGTGGGAATTTCTTTCTGATTGCGCCATTTCCTGATCATTGCCTACTTTTACCTTGTTCAATGCAAAGCTCAGAGACTTTTGAATCATGCAATTTTTGTTGAGGTTTGAACCAGTATTATACTATCTTTTATTAGTGCATTGCTAATCCAGTGACAATGGCACACTGCACAAAACACGCGGAACGTCAAATTAGCAAAACTTGAGTGATTGCTGTAGTCCGAAAACAACAACAATACAACAATTAAATTTATTGACATGAAACATATTACAATGCTTTTCGCCAATACAAATAAACAAAGTGAGTGGTAACTACATATATAAACATAGTTAACAAGAAGCAATTTAAATACACAGATTTAAATGCTAATGCAAGTACATGTACATGTATTTATTTTCTTTACATCTTATTTCTATGAGCTTATATGATCATTTCAGTTATATGTCAGGGTCCATCATTTCGTTTGTTAAAAGCAAAATAAATATATTTAGAGATATTATTTATGAGTATTTTTGACTTCGATTGAAGGAGACTTTTAAATTTGGGCATGGAAGGCCAACTACAATAATAAGCTGGAAGATATTTTCTTCGAATATCAATATAGTTTGGGCATGCTAAGAGAAAATGAAATTCATTCTCTATTACATTCATATTACAGAAGGTGCAGATTCTTTCGTGTCTAGGAGTGTCAGGATATCGGCCTACTTCTATCGCGAGAGAGTGTGAGCTTAGTCTGAACTTACTTAATGCGAATCTAAATTTCTTTGATTTAATGATATCAATATATGGCTCCAGTTTGGTATCTTCTTTAAAAATACAATATGAGTCCAATCTTGTAGACGTATTTATTGACATCATAAGGTTTTGATTTGCCTGGTCAAACAGCCTTTGTTTTATTTCGTTAAGTGTCAAGTTATCAAGAGCTTGATTTTCCCATATATACGCAAATCCGAGTGACTCAAGTAGTTTTTTGACCTGATATGCCCAGTTTGTGTTATTGTAAGTATTATTATTCAAAGCATCGTCATGCAAAACGGAGTAAACATTTTTTATGAGACTGTCGCCACTTTCTATAACTTTCCGCCAATATTTCAAAATCCGTAATTTTCTAAGAACTATTAGTGGTTTACGTCCTAGTTCGCTGTAAAGCGCTGCTAGGTTGGTTGATTTTTTGACGCCTAGTATACTTCTGCAGAATTGTTTGTGAAGCCGTTCGATATCAGGCGCTCCATGGAATCCCCAAACTTCTCCCGCGTATCCGAGTACTGAGCTTACAAGGCAATCAAAAAGTTTGAATTTTTCATTTACATTTAGATGCATATCCTGAAAAAGTTTATATAGGTTATAAAGGGCAAATGATCAATATTCAGCCAAGCATTTTTGCGTTCTGTTCCAGCTGCCGTTTTTATAAAACATTATACCTAGGTATTTAAAACTGTCTACAACCTCAAGCTCTATGTCATTATAATAAATATGCACATCCTAAGACGGAAAACCTTTTTCAAAAATCATTATCTTAGTTTTGTCTGTGTTGATCTTGAGGCCCCATTCATTACTATACGAATGTAGTTTATTAAGCATATTTTGCAAGGTTTGTGCAGATTTTGAGAAGAATACAGCATCATCTGCATACATGAGTATAAATGTATTAATCTCATTTATTGTTAAGATATCATCATTATGATCAGAAGTGTTTTCAATAATATCATTAATGAAAAATATAAACAGTACTGGGGACAGCGGGTCCCCCTGCTTTACCCCTGTATCAGTGTTGAAAAAGTTTGAACACACGCCTTTATATCGAACACATGACTTGACGCTTTGGTACATAGCAAACAAAGCTTTTAGCATAATTTTACTGCAACCATTCCTTAATAGTTTCAGCCATAAAAGATATCTATTCACAGAGTCAAACGCTTTCTGGTAGTCAATAAAGCAACAGTAGAGTCTTTCTTTATTATCTAAAATTTTTGAAATAATAGAGTGGAATAAAAATATACAGTCTACCGTAGATTTGTTTTTCTGAAAGCCAAATTGAAATTCGGAAATTTTATTATGTTCAGAAGCCCAATTAAGAAGTCTATTATTTAAAATGTGTGAATATATTTTAGAGAGTGTATTAATCAATGTTATACCTCTATAGTTATTTGTATCGTCTAAACTGCCCTTTTTATGGATAGGTGTTATTACTCCTTCCGACCAAGAGACAGGATATACCCCGTTCGTGAAAATTGTATTAAATAGCCTTAATAACAGTGGGGATATAGTATCATACGAGCATTTGAAGATTTCAGCTATTAACCCATCTATGCCTGGACTTTTATTTATTTTCAAGGAAACGATAACTTTTCTTAATTCTTCGTCAGAAATAGGACAATCCAACATCTCATCGGACGATTCACCAAAATTTCCATCGAAAGTATCATTATTATCATTATTTGGTTGAATTTTAAAAACATTTGAAAAATGTTCTAAAAAGTCTTCAGATGATAATTTATTTGAAATTTTAGATTTCCGGCCGGTAACTTTTTTAATTTCTTTCCAGAATTGTTTTGGGTTTTTTCTAGCTAAATTTTGTACGCGCTTGCCCTTTTCAAATTTATAGATAGCTTGTGCACGCCGTTTCGCTTTATTAAGGCTCGTTCTACATTGTGTCAAATTAATCCTGTTTTGATCCGATCGACAGCGAGAATATGCATGTTTTGCGCGATTAAAGTTTTGCTTCGCTGTTTTGCATGTATTATCGAACCATGGGTTTGAAGTGTTAGAAGGACTTGGCTGCTGTTCAGATTCATAAATAACTGTTTTTCCAAAATATTGAAAAGAATCATCAAAAAGATATTTCGAAAAATTCTGTACACCGTCATTTACAAATGAGACATCTCTCTCAATTTTCGTGATTATATCGTCATATTTTGGGTATTCTTGCAAAAGTGATCGTTTGAAATTATCTTGGTTATTACATGACCATATCAATTTCTTTTGTGAAGTACTTGCATTATGAATAGGAATTTGGTTAATGTTATTTACACAAAGTTTCAGACAAAAATATAAAGCTGAGTGATCTGAATGTTCATCTATGTCACAAATACTAAAGTGTGAAACATAATCAAAAGTTTGTACAGGTAACAAAAGGTAATCTACAACGCTCCGCCCTCGGCTTGTTACGTAGGTGAACTCGCCAGTGTCTTTGTCATCGCCTAATCTGCCATTGGCTATCAACAAGTCAGTGGATTTACATAGATCCAATAAGCGTCGTCCGTATCTGTCTATCGCGTAGTAAAGGAATTTCATTGTCGCGTAAAGTTTCATTCATGCCTACGTTTAAATAGTAATCTCGTAGTAAAAATTCTGGTTCGTTTGAAGTCCGGCTGTTAAAGTCGCCTGCAACAAAAACGTCACCAAGCAGGGAGTATTTTGAAATATCCGACTGGAGAATCTCAAAGTAGTCAATTTCTTCTTCACGTAATACTTTAGAATTTTTATCACGGACATAGACATAACATATATAAGCATCTCGATCTGATAATAGAAAGTGTTTGTCGATTTTAATCCAGATAAGACCATCATTAGACGTGTGGACAACAGAAATATATTGTTTAAGAGAAGATCTGAAGTATACGGAATCTCCGCCACTGAATCGGCCAGTTTTAACACCGAGCGATTTCTGTGCATAAACATGCGCACATTCGTAGTCTGAAATTCCAAAGTCATAAGGATCGTCCTTATTTTGCCAGGTCTCACCTAATAACAGAACGTCGAAGGTTTTAACGTAGTTTACAAAGTCCACATCGCAGAGCTTACGTTTTAGTCCCCAAACATTCCAGGCTAATATGGAGACGGATTGCTTCCCTTGACTCCCCTACAGAGGAGGGACATACTCCCTGCCGTTAATAAACAGTTCATCGAGAACGAATTTGACCCGATCGCCGTCGTTTTTTGCTTTCTCGAACACTGGGTAAAGGGGCTTCCTTTTATCGTGAACTTCCTGCGGTAACTGTGGTCTCACAGCCATATTTTCGAGTTTCAAAACATTCACATGAGGATAATTATATGAACTTCAACAGTCTGTTCATAGAATAAAATACGAGAACTATTGTTATGCGCTTCACACATTGCATCGTGCTTCATGGTGTTGATACGGGACAGTCATTAAATCAGGATAAGATCCAATTATTGACGCGTGTCGTTTTACACCATTGGACATAATTATTAATCGATTAGTTCTTTAATTGGATTGTTGACGATTAAATCAAATTATCGGCACGTATCACAAAACCTGTGGATGTACGTGTATTAAAAACGTTTGTCACAACTTGATGCTATATTTGTATATTGGTCACTCACACATTAAAAATGTTTATTTATAGTAAGACAATGAGATAGCATTTTGAAAAATGATCAATGAGAACTGAATTTCCTCTTTTTTTAGCTTTAAATCATATACATTCAGTCAAAACTAATTTTAAAATAACCGAGCCTCGGGAGTTATATTTATTTGTTGCAATCCTTTCATCAACCGCTTAGTCGTATATGCAGTCAAAAACATACCCGACAAAAAAGAAACACAATTGTGCGATTTTCCAGTTAAGTTCTTCACAAATCAATCAAATTTACTTTTTCAACCCTTAAGAACAGAAGCAGCTGTCCTGCGAGAAGTAGGGGCACATCTACGCGCCGCACGACTTAGTTTGAAATGACATTCTAAAGACAATGAAGTGCAAGGAGCAACTCAGGACTTCAAAAAACTGTATGTTGAAACAGTTTATTACCTATGAAAGCACTCATGAAGTGAATATGCATTTTCAGTTAAAAAGAATGGCAATGAACTTTATTGTGTTTTTGGCCACGAGCCCATTCCTACATTGCATATTTATATACAAATATAATTACAACCATGTATGTATATTGCATCAATACATACAAGAGAAATGTTTGTTTTTGTGATAGAATATATATTGAGGAAGTAACTAGTGCATTTTTCAGTGAAGTATTTGTATTCATGATCAAACATACGTTGCGATGTAGCACCGATAACTGTCCATCAACGATAACTGTCCACCATGGACACTTATCGTTGCAGCCGCAACGATAACTGTCCACTGGACAACTATCGTTGATTTTTCAACGATAACTGTCCACCATGGACACTTATCGTTACTGTAGTTGATATGACCTGCAGTGTCAACGATAACTGTCCATTTTTGAAAAGAAACAAAAAAACACAAGGAGTCTATATCTTGACAACCAGTTAGCAGACAAGATTTAAACTTGGATCATATGCCCTCTGTACGGTTGGTTTTTAGCTCGACTGCTCGAAGTGCAAAGGGCTGTTGTAGTAACCTCGGTCGTACGCGTTCCCGTTCTTGTTCGTGTCCGTGTCCGCGTCACACTGCAGTATATATTTTAGAAGTCCAGATCTTGGCAACTATTCATCAGAGAAATTTCAAACTTGGCCCATAGGTACCCTGTAGGGTTGGCTTACATTCCATGACATCGTGTCCCTGGGTCCATGCTTGGGAGTGGGGCTAGAGGTTAAAATCTAGGAAACCTTTATAAATTGGTTGTATTGCGGTATAGTTTTCTAGAAGTCCAGATCTTGACAACTAGTTATCAGAGAGGATTCAAACTTGAACCATAGGAATCCTATAGAGGTGGCTTTTATTCCATGACATCCGTCTTATGGGTCCATGCCCAAGGTTAAAATAAAGAACACCTTCAAAGATTGTGGCTGTACTGTGGCATAGTTTTCTAAAAGTCCCGATCTTGGCAATTATTTATCAGACAGGATTCAAACTTGGAGCTGTAGGGTTGGATTTCATTCCATGACATCCGGCCCCTGGGCCCATGGGTGGGGCCAGAGGCTAAAATCTAGAACACCTTCAAAAATTGGCTGTACTACGATATAGTTTTCTAGAAGTCCATATCTTGACAACCACTTTCCAGAAAGCATTCATACTTGGGCCACATATACCCTTTTGTGTTGGTTTCCATGCGCTAGCACCAGACTCCTAGGTTCATGCTTGGTGATGGGGATAGAGGTTAAAATCTAGAACACTTTCATAAATTAGCCAAAGTTTACATTTTAGTCTATATCTTGACAGCTGTTGATCAGAGAGCATTCATACTTGGGCCAATGATGCACTGTCAACTTAGCTTTTATTGCATGACATCCGATACTCAAGGTCCATGCCTGGGATGGGGCTAGAGGTTGAAAACTAGAACATCTAAAATGTTTTTCTTTTATACATTGAAACTCAGTTGATATAAAAATATACTTCTTTCAGATAATGATTGAGTATGACCAGACCTTTGACCCAAAAGTAGCCATAGGTCAAAATGACCTAATTTCATGGTCCAGTGATTTTGCCTTTTATCTTGGCACTCAGTAGGTATATGAACTTGCTTCTTACAGATAATAAGCGAGTATGACTAGACCTTTGACCTGAAAGTAGTTTTAGGTCAGTGTGACCTAATTTTACGGTCCAGTGATTTTGCCTCGTATCTTGACACTCAGTTGGAATAGGAACAAGCTTCTTTCAGATAATGAGTGAGTATGGCCAGACCTTTGACCCGAAAGAAGTCATAGGTCACAATGACCTAATTTCATGGTCCAGTGATTTTGCATTATATCCTGACACTCAGTTGGTATATGAAGATGCTTCTTTCAGATGATGAGTCAGTATGACCAAACCTTTGATCGGAAATAGGTCATAGGTCACAGAGACCTATTTTCATGGTCTATTGATTTTGTATTATGGCTTGATATTCAGATGGTAAAGGAACATGCTTCTTTCAGATAATGAGTAAGTATGACCACATATTTAACCCAAAATAGTCATTGCTCACAGTGACCTTATTTCATGGCCCAGTTATTTTGTCATAGCTTTACACACAGTTGGTATATGAACATGCTGCCTTGAGATAGTGAAAGAGTATTACCAGATCTTTGACATGAAAGTAACTATAGGTCACAGTGACCTAAGTTCATGGTCCAGTGATTTTGCCTTATAGCTTGACACTCAGTTAGTATGTAAGCATGCTTCTTTCAGATAATGAGTGACCAGACCTTTGGCCCCAAAGTCCTAGGTTTTTGTGACCTAATTTCATGGTCCTGTGATATTGCCTTATTACTTGATGCTCAGTTAGTACATGTACATGTATGGCCAGACTTTTGACCCGAAATTAATCATTGGCAATCTATGGTTCAGTGATTTTGCCTTCTATATCTAACAGCAAGAGATGTGTGAACAAGATGCTATTTGATTGTCAATTATTACTAGCCCACATTTGATCCCAAAATAAATATGGGTCACTGTGACCTATATTTCATCGTTCAGTGATTTTGTTATATATTTTCTAGACCAGGAGATGTTTGAACAAGATGTAACTTGATAATGGGTCGATAGCACCCGATTTCTGTAAACGGCTGACCGTGTGGCTCGGTAGCTCAGGGGTTAGAGCACTCGCACGGTAAGCGCGGGATCCTGGGTTCGAGTCCCAGTCGGGCCAAGTTCTTTTTCCTTTCCTTTGACATTTGGTGGCCAGTGTGGGTCCCTCCTCGGGCTGCGAGCAGCAAAGGAACTGTCTCGTCAGTTTCCGACATGGTTCCGAGAAGACTCGGGGACGAATCTAATAAAGCAGGGGCAAAATTTAACGGGCTGACCGTGTGGCTCGGCAGCTCAGTAATTAGAGCACTCGCACGGTAAGCGAGGGACCCTGGGTTCGAGTCTCGGTCAGGTCACGTTCATTTTCCACTTATTTGAATGATTTAATCTGTGGTGAACAGTTATCGTTGACAATGCGACCGCTCCTGTCTGTAATGAAGACTTACCATTGCAAACCATACCTATTCTCTCCATCATGTACAATAATCTTTGAATGTTTAATGCCTGAATTATACGGCATCATTTCAAGTACTTTAGTGTTTCAGGAACAGTTATTGTTTAAAGTTTGGCTGTTTTGAATCATTTTACCTATTGTGAACAATTATCGTTGACAAGATGTTGTTTAAACATTTTTCTCTGATTTGAATAATTTCATCTGTGGTGAACAGTTATTGTAGAAGGTTGGCTGTTTTGAATCATTTTACCTGTCGTGAACAATTATCGTTGACAATGCAATGTACAATGAACTTTAAACTTTTAATGACTGATTAAGGCAGCCTCTTTGCTTAGAAATTAGTGTATCATGAATAGTTACTGTTTAAACATTTTTTACTTATTTGAATGACTTCATCTGTGGTGAACAGTAATCGTTGATAGTGCAACTGTTTCTGTCTGAAATGACACTTATCGTTGCAAACCAAACCGATTCTGTCCATCATGTACAATAATCTTTGAGAGCATGCATGGGGTTGACCGGGGGTCCGGACCCCCATGAAATCTGAAAAAAAAAAAAAAAATTGCATAAAAAAGGTCACATGGGGGATTGTTTCGGGGTTGGACCCCCTGTCTGTGACAAAAAAAAATCCATTTTGGTTCAGGCATCCTGAACCTTCTGTTGATCTATTATGTTGTCTTTGTTGGGTCTACATCTTTTCCGCTTGGTGTCTTGGTTGGGATTTTAAATTTAATTGCATCCATTCCTGTGCTCTCTTTTTTATTTTCTCTAATTCAGTCATGAAACATCCAAAGATTATTGTACAAGATGGACAGAATCTGTTGACTTTGCAACGATAAGTGTTCAATACAGAAATAAGCGGTTGCGCTGTCAACGATAACTGTTCACCACGGATGAAATCATTCACATCAGTGAAAATTGTTTAAACAATATCTATTCGTGATACACTTAAGTATCTGAAAAGCCCTTTCCTGGATGTGTGAATCATTAAATGAAATATTCAAACATAATTGTACATGTCAGACAAAACGGTTGGATTTGCAAAGGTTACTGTTCATTACAGACAGATATGGTTGCATTGTCAACGATAACTGTTCACGATGGATAAAATGATTCAAAACAGCCAAACATCAAACGATTACTGCACCTGAGACGCTCAGCTATTTGAAAAGTGACTGTCTAATTCAGTCATTAAACATTCAAAGATTATTATACGTGATGGACAGAATCGGTTGGCTTTGCAACGATAAGTGTTCATTAAAGAAAAAAGCAGTTGCACTGTCAACGATAACTGTTCACCAAAGATGAAATCATTCAAAAAGGTGAAAATGTTTAAACAATATCTGTTCCTGATACACTTATCTATCTGAAAAGCCTTGTCCTGGATGTGTGAATCAGTAAATGCAATTTTCAAAAATTATTGTAAATGATAGACAGAACCGGTTGAGTTTGCAACGATAACTGTTCATTACAGACAGATATGGTTGCATTGTCAACGATAACTGTTCACGATGGATAAAATGATTCAAAACAGCCAAACATCAAACGATTACTGCACCTGAGACGCTCAACTATTTGAAAAGTGACTGTCTAATTCAGTCATTAAACATTCAAAGATTATTGTACCTGATGGACAGAATCGGTTGGCTTTGCAACGATAAGTGTTCATTACAGACAGAAGCGGTTGCACTGTCAACGATAACTGTTCACCAAAGATGAAATCATTCAAAAAGGTTAAAATGTTTAAACAATATTTGTACCTGACACACTTAACTATATGAAAAGCCTTGTCCTGGATGTGTGAATCAGTAAATGCAATTTTCAAATATTATTGTACATGATAGACAGAACCGGTTGAGTATGCAACGATAACTGTTCATTACAGACAGATATGGTTGCATTGTCAACGACAACTGTTCACGACGGGTGAAATGATTCAAAACAGCCAAACTTCAAACAATTACTGCATCTGAAACGCTCAACTCTTTGAAAAGAGGCTGTCTAATTCAGTCATTAAACATTCAAAGATTTTTATACATGATGGACAGAATCGGTTGGCTTTGCAACGATAAGTGTTCATTACAGACAGTAGCGGTTGCACTGTCAACAACAACTGTTCACCATAGATGAAATCATTCAAATCGGTGAAAAATGTTTAAACAATATCTGTTCGTGATACACATAACTATCTGAAAAGCCTTGTCCTGGATATGTGAATCACTAAATGCAGTATTCAAAAATTATTGTACATGATAGACAGAACCGGTTGAGTTTGCAACGATAACTGTTCATTACAGACAGATATGGTTGCATTGTCAACGATAACTGTTCACGATGGATAAAATGATTCAAAACAGCCAAACATCAAACGATTACTGCACCTGAGACGCTCAACTATTTGAAAAGTGACTGTCTAATTCAGTCATTAAACATTCAAAGATTATTGTACCTGATGGACAGAATCGGTTGGCTTTGCAACGATAAGTGTTCATTACAGACAGAAGCGGTTGCACTGTCAACGATAACTGTTCACCAAAGATGAAATCATTCAAAAACGTGAAAATGTTTAAACAATATCTCTTCCTGATACACTTATCTATCTGAAAAGCCTTGTCCTGGATGTGTGAATCAGTAAATGCAATTTTCAAATATTATTGTACATGATAGACAGAACCGGTTGAGTATGCATCGATAACTGTTCATTACAGACAGATATGGTTGCATTGTCAACGATAACTGTTCACGACGGGTAAAACGATTCAAAACAGCCAAACTTCAAACAATTACTGCACATGAAACGCTCAACTATTTGAAAAGAGGCTGTCTAATTCAGTCATTAAACATTCAAAGATTTTTGTACATGATGGACAGAATCAGTTGGCTTTGCAACGATAAGTGTTCATTACAGACAGAAGCGGTTGCACTGTGAACGATAACTGTTCATCATAGATGAAATCATTCAAATAGGTGAAAAATGTTTAAACAATATCTGTTCGTGAAACACATAACTATCTGAAAAGCCTTGTCCTGGATATGTGAATCACTAAATGCAATATTCAAATATCATTGTATATAATAGACAGAACCGGTTGAGTTTGCAACTATAACTGTTCATTACAGACAGATATGGTTGCATTGTCAACGATAACTGTTCACGACGGGTAAAATGATTCAAAACAGCCAAACTTCAAACAATTACTGCACCTGAGACGCTCAACCTTTTGAAAAGAGGCTGTCTAATTCAGTCATTAAACATTCAAAGATTATTATACATGATGGACAGAATCGGTTGGCTTTGCAACGATAAGTGTTCATTAAAGACAAAAGCAGTAGCACTGTCAACGATAACTGTTCACCAAAGATGAAATCATTCAAAAAGGTAAAAATGTTTGAACAATATCTCTTCCTGATACACTTATCTATCTGAAAAGCCTTGTCCTGGATGTGTGAATCAGTAAATGCAATTTTCAAATATTATTGTACATGATAGACAGAACCGGTTGAGTTTGCAACGATAACTGTTCATTACAGACAGATATGATTGCATTGTCAACGATAACTGTTCACGATGGATAAAATGATTCAAAACAGCCAAACATCAAACGATTACTGCACCTGAGACGCTCAACTATTTGAAAAGTGACTGTCTAATTCAGTCATTAAACATTCAAAGATTATTGTACCTGATGGACAGAATCGGTTGGCTTTGCAACGATAAGTGTTCATTACAGACAGAAGCGGTTGCACTGTCAACGATAACTGTTCACCAAAGATGAAATCATTCAAAAACGTGAAAATGTTTAAACAATATCTCTTCCTGATACACTTATCTATCTGAAAAGCCTTGTCCTGGATGTGTGAATCAGTAAATGCAATTTTCAAATATTATTGTACATGATAGACAGAACCGGTTGAGTATGCATCGATAACTGTTCATTACAGACAGATATGGTTGCATTGTCAGCGATAACTGTTCACGACGGGTAAAATGATTCAAAACAGCCAAACTTCAAACAATTACTGCACATGAAACGCTCAACTATTTGAAAAGAGGCTGTCTAATTCAGTCATTAAACATTCAAAGATTTTTGTACATGATGGACAGAATCAGTTGGCTTTGCAACGATAAGTGTTCATTACAGACAGAAGCGGTTGCACTGTGAACGATAACTGTTCATCATAGATGAAATCATTCAAATAGGTGAAAAATGTTTAAACAATATCTGTTCGTGATACACATAACTATCTGAAAAGCCTTGTCCTGGATATGTGAATCACTAAATGCAATATTCAAATATCATTGTATATAATAGACAGAACCGGTTGAGTTTGCAACTATAACTGTTCATTACAGACAGATATGGTTGCATTGTCAACGATAACTGTTCACGACGGGTAAAATGATTCAAAACAGCCAAACTTCAAACAATTACTGCACCCGAGACGCTCAACCTTTTGAAAAGAGGCTGTCTAATTCAGTCATTAAACATTCAAAGATTATTATACATGATGGACAGAATCGGTTGGCTTTGCAACGATAAGTGTTCATTAAAGACAAAAGCAGTAGCACTGTCAACGATAACTGTTCACCAAAGATGAAATCATTCAAAAAGGTAAAAATGTTTAAACAATATCTGTTCCTGATACACTTATCTATCTGAAAAGCCTTGTCCTGGATGTGTGAATCAGTAAATGCAATTTTCAAATATTATTGTACATGATAGACAGAACCGGTTGAGTTTGCAACGATAACTGTTCATTACAGACAGATATGGTTGCATTGTCAACGATAACTGTTCACGATGGATAAAATGATTCAAAACAGCCAAACATCAAACGATTACTGCACCTGAGACGCTCAACTATTTGAAAAGTGACTGTCTAATTCAGTCATTAAACATTCAAAGATTATTGTACCTGATGGACAGAATCGGTTGGCTTTGCAACGATAAGTGTTCATTACAGACAGAAGCGGTTGCACTGTCAACGATAACTGTTCACCAAAGATGAAATCATTCAAAAAGGTTAAAATGTTTAAACAATATTTGTACCTGACACACTTAACTATATGAAAAGCCTTGTCCTGGATGTGTGAATCAGTAAATGCAATTTTCAAATATTATTGTACATGATAGACAGAACCGGTTGAGTATGCAACGATAACTGCTCATTACAGACAGATATGGTTGCATTGTCAACGACAACTTTTCACGACGGGTAAAATGATTCAAAACAGCCAAACTTCAAACAATTACTGCATCTGAAACGCTCAACTCTTTGAAAAGAGGCTGTCTAATTCAGTCATTAAACATTCAAAGATTTTTATACATGATGGACAGAATCGGTTGGCTTTGCAACGATAAGTGTTCATTAAAGACAGTAGCGGTTGCACTGTCAACAACAACTGTTCACCATAGATGAAATCATTCAAATCGGTGAAAAATGTTTAAACAATATCTGTTCGTGATACACATAACTATCTGAAAAGCCTTGTCCTGGATATGTGAATCACTAAATGCAGTATTCAAAAATTATTGTACATGATAGACAGAACCGGTTGAGTTTGCAACGATAACTGTTCATTACAGACAGATATGGTTGCATTGTCAACGATAACTGTTCACGATGGATAAAATGATTCAAAACAGCCAAACATCAAACGATTACTGCACCTGAGACGCTCAACTATTTGAAAAGTGACTGTCTAATTCAGTCATTAAACATTCAAAGATTATTGTACCTGATGGACAGAATCGGTTGGCTTTGCAACGATAAGTGTTCATTACAGACAGAAGCGGTTGCACTGTCAACGATAACTGTTCACCAAAGATGAAATCATTCAAAAACGTGAAAATGTTTAAACAATATCTCTTCCTGATACACTTATCTATCTGAAAAGCCTTGTCCTGGATGTGTGAATCAGTAAATGCAATTTTCAAATATTATTGTACATGATAGACAGAACCGGTTGAGTATGCATCGATAACTGTTCATTACAGACAGATATGGTTGCAGTGTCAACGATAACTGTTCACGACGGGTAAAATGATTCAAAACAGCCAAACTTCAAACAATTACTGCACATGAAACGCTCAACTATTTGAAAAGAGGCTGTCTAATTCAGTCATTAAACATTCAAAGATTTTTGTACATGATGGACAGAATCAGTTGGCTTTGCAACGATAAGTGTTCATTACAGACAGAAGCGGTTGCACTGTGAACGATAACTGTTCATCATAGATGAAATCATTCAAATAGGTGAAAAATGTTTAAACAATATCTGTTCGTGATACACATAACTATCTGAAAAGCCTTGTCCTGGATATGTGAATCACTAAATGCAATATTCAAATATCATTGTATATAATAGACAGAACCGGTTGAGTTTGCAACTATAACTGTTCATTACAGACAGATATGGTTGCATTGTCAACGATAACTGTTCACGACGGGTAAAATGATTCAAAACAGCCAAACTTCAAACAATTACTGCACCTGAGACGCTCAACCTTTTGAAAAGAGGCTGTCTAATTCAGTCATTAAACATTCAAAGATTATTATACATGATGGACAGAATCGGTTGGCTTTGCAACGATAAGTGTTCATTAAAGACAAAAGCAGTAGCACTGTCAACGATAACTGTTCACCAAAGATGAAATCATTCAAAAAGGTATAAATGTTAAACAATATCTGTTCCTGATACACTTATCTATCTGAAAAGCCTTGTCCTGGATGTGTGAATCAGTAAATGCAATTTTCAAATAATATGTACATGATAGACAGAACCGGTTGAGTTTGCAACGATAACTGTTCATTACAGACAGATATGGTTGCATTGTCAACGATAACTGTTCACGATGGATAAAATGATTCAAAACAGCCAAACATCAAACGATTACTGCACCTGAGACGCTCAACTATTTGAAAAGTGACTGTCTAATTCAGTCATTAAACATTCAAAGATTATTGTACCTGATGGACAGAATCGGTTGGCTTTGCAACGATAAGTGTTCATTACAGACAGAAGCGGTTGCACTGTCAACGATAACTGTTCACCAAAGATGAAATCATTCAAAAACGTGAAAATGTTTAAACAATATCTCTTCCTGATACACTTATCTATCTGAAAAGCCTTGTCCTGGATGTGTGAATCAGTAAATGCAATTTTCAAATATTATTGTACATGATAGACAGAACCGGTTGAGTATGCATCGATAACTGTTCATTACAGACAGATATGGTTGCATTGTCAACGATAACTGTTCACGACGGGTAAATTGATTCAAAACAGCCAAACTTCAAACAATTACTGCACATGAAACGCTCAACTATTTGAAAAGAGGCTGTCTAATTCAGTCATTAAACATTCAAAGATTTTTGTACATGATGGACAGAATCAGTTGGCTTTGCAACGATAAGTGTTCATTACAGACAGAAGCGGTTGCACTGTGAACGATAACTGTTCATCGTAGATGAAATCATTCAAATAGGTGAAAAATGTTTAAACAATATCTGTTCGTGATACACATAACTATCTGAAAAGCCTTGTCCTGGATATGTGAATCACTAAATGCAATATTCAAATATCATTGTATATAATAGACAGAACCGGTTGAGTTTGCAACAATAACTGTTCATTACAGACAGATATGGTTGCATTGTCAACGATAACTGTTCACGACGGGTAAAATGATTCAAAACAGCCAAACTTCAAACAATTACTGCACCCGAGACGCTCAACCTTTTGAAAAGAGGCTGTCTAATTCAGTCATTAAACATTCAAAGATTATTATACATGATGGACAGAATCGGTTGGCTTTGCAACGATAAGTGTTCATTAAAGACAAAAGCAGTAGCACTGTCAACGATAACTGTTCACCAAAGATGAAATCATTCAAAAAGGTAAAAATGTTTAAACAATATCTGTTCCTGATACACTTATCTATCTGAAAAGCCTTGTCCTGGATGTGTGAATCAGTAAATGCAATTTTCAAATATTATTGTACATGATAGACAGAACCGGTTGAGTTTGCAACGATAACTGTTCATTACAGACAGATATGGTTGCATTGTCAACGATAACTGTTCACGATGGATAAAATGATTCAAAACAGCCAAACATCAAACGATTACTGCACCTGAGACGCTCAACTATTTGAAAAGTGACTGTCTAATTCAGTCATTAAACATTCAAAGATTATTGTACCTGATGGACAGAATCGGTTGGCTTTGCAACGATAAGTGTTCATTACAGACAGAAGCGGTTGCACTGTCAACGATAACTGTTCACCAAAGATGAAATCATTCAAAAAGGTTAAAATGTTTAAACAATATTTGTACCTGACACACTTAACTATATGAAAAGCCTTGTCCTGGATGTGTGAATCAGTAAATGCAATTTTCAAATATTATTGTACATGATAGAGAGAACCGGTTGAGTATGCAACGATAAATGCTCATTACAGACAGATATGGTTGCATTGTCAACGACAACTGTTCACGACGGGTAAAATGATTCAAAACAGCCAAACTTCAAACAATTACTGCATCTGAAACGCTCAACTCTTTGAAAAGAGGCTGTCTAATTCAGTCATTAAACATTCAAAGATTTTTATACATGATGGACAGAATCGGTTGGCTTTGCAACGATAAGTGTTCATTAAAGACAAAAGCAGTTGCACTGTCAACGATAACTATTCACCAAAGATGAAATCATTCAAAAAGGTGAAAATGTTTAAACAATACCTGTTCCTGATACACTTATCTATCTTAAAAGCCTTGTCCTGGATGTGTGAATCAGTAAATGCAATTTTCAAAAATTATTGTACATGATAGACAGAACCGGTTGAGTTTGCAACGATAACTGTTCATTACAGACAGATGTGGTTGCATTGTCAACGATAATTGTTCACGACGGGTAAAATGATTCAAAACAGCCAAACATCAAACAATTTCTGCACCTGAGACGCTCAACTATTTGAAAAGAGGCTGTCTAATTCAGTCATTAAACATTCAAAGATTATTGTACATGATGGACAGAATCGGGTGGTTTTGCAACGATAAGTGTTCATTACAGACAAAAGCGGTTGCACTGTCAACGATAACTGTTCACCAAAGATGAAACCATTCAAAAAGGTGAAAATGTTTAAACAATATTTGTTCCTGACACACTTAACTATCTGAAAAGCCTTGTCCTGGATGTGTGAATCAATCAGCAAATGCAATTTTTAAATATTATTGTACATGATAGACAGAACAGGTTGAGTTTGCAACGATAACTGTTCATTACAGACAGTTATGGTTGCATTGTCAACGATAACTGTTCACGACGGGTAAAATGATTCAAAACAGCCAAACTTCAAACAATTACTGCACCTGAGACGTTCAACTATTTGAAAAGAGGCTGTCTAATTCAGTCATTAAACATTCAAAGATTATTGTACATGATGGACAGAATCAGTTGGCTTTGCAACGATAAGTGTTCATTACAGACAGAAGCGGTTGCACTGTCAACGATAACTGTTCACCATAGATGAAATCATTCAAATCAGTGAAAAGCGTTTAAACAATATCTGTTCGTGATACACTAAACTATCTGGATGTGTGAATCAGTAAATGAAATATTCAAACATTACATGATAGACACACCCGGTTGAGTTTGCAACAATAACTGTTCATTACAGACACTTATAGTTGCATTGTCAACGATAACTGTTTACGACAGGTAAAAGTACCCATGATCATGACGAAAACTTGATCACACTAAACTGTTATGAAGTGCATGCAATCAGATATAAAATGTCCTGCTGTGGAGAAGATAGGATAGGTTGTATCGTATCGTATGCTATTGAAATAAACGTTAGAAATAAGCAAAAAACTCGATATGCCTTTTACAGATTGAGACAATGGTAGGTATTATATCAACAAAATATGTTAATCAAATTTTATTTCTTCCTTTATGAAACTGTAAACACTAGGGTTCTCTGTTTTAAAAGTTTAAAAGTAGTCGATGTCTGTTTACAGCTGTGAGATGCTTTATAGTGCACATAGTAAAACTGTCGTCCTCAGGCATCGACGATAACACCTTAAAGCAGGTCCTCCGATAGCTATGCCACCTACCTCCGGACACTGCAACCACAGTAAATATGACCCTGCCGTCAAGAACTACAAAAGGGTACTTCATGCCTTAGCAAGGTTTTCAGGATGTCTGCACAAGATATGATAAAACAAGTTAAAGATTGCATCAGTTCTAATAAAATATACAAAAGATGAATATAACCATGCATGTAAACAAATGAATTAAAAATATCTGTTGAAAATTCTGTATTTCCCGATTCAAACGTCATTTAGGGTCAAACGAATACAGTCCAAACCCATTTTATGCAGTGTGTCCGTTGGTTCGTATACGAAAAATGATATTCATAAACGATATGTATGTTTTTCAGATCTCTAAACGCAATCCTATCAAAAATAATAAGAGCTGTCGCATGACAGCGTAGCTCGACTGCATTTGGTTCTGTCAAACTGGAGCCAACTCTAACTCACCACACAGACATCCCAAGGCCATGATGATATAAGGCAAATTCATTTTACTATGAAATATAGCTATAACTATTTTGAAGTAAAAAATTCGGTGCTATCGACCCATAACCATTTAAAATCTTGATCACACATCTCTTGCTGTAGAAGATACAAGGCAAAATCACTAAACCATGAAATTTGATCTCAGTGACCAATGATTACTTTCTGGTCAAAAGGCTGGTCATACTCACAAATTATATGAGAAAAGCCTGTTCATATACCAACTGAGCATCAAGATATAAGGCAAAATCAATGGACCATGAAATAAGGTCACAAAGTCCCTTGACTGCTTTTGGGTCAAATGTCTGGCCGTACTCACTCATCTGAAAGAAGCATGCTTACATACCAACTGAGTGTCAAGCTATAAAGCAAAATTACTGGACCATGAAGTTAGGTCACCGTGACCTATGACTACTTTAAGGTGAAAGGCCTTGTCATACTCGTTCATTATCTGAAGGAAGCATTTTCATATACCAACTGGGTTTTAAGATATAAGACAAAATCACTGGGCCATGAAATTATGTTATTGTGACCTATGACTACTTTTGGGTCAAAGGTCTGGTTATACTTACTTATTATCTAAAAGAAGCATGTTCCTTTACCAACTGAGAGTCAAGATATAAGACAAAATCACTGGACCATGAAATTAGGTCACTGTGACCCATGACTACTTTTAGGTCAAAGGTCTAGTCATACTCACTCATTATCTGAAGGAAGCATGTTCAAAAACCAACTAAGTGTCAAGATATAAGACAAAATCAGTGGACCATGAGATTTGGTCACTGTGACCTATGACAACTTTTGTGTCAAAGGTCTGGACCTACTTACTCATTTTCTGAAAGAAGCATGTTCCTGTACCAACAGAGTGTCAAGATATATTACAAAATCACTGGACCATGAAATTAGGTCGCAGTGACCTATGACAAGTTTCAGGTCAAATATCTGTTCATACTCTCTCATTATCTATGAGAAGCATGTTCCTATACCAACCGAGTGTCAAAAAATAAGGAAAAATCACTGGACCATGAAATAAGGTCACTGTGGCCTATGACTACTTTTGGGTCAACGGTCTGGTCATACTCACTCATTATCTGAAGGACGCATGTTCAAATACCAACTAAGTGTCAAGATATAAGACAATTAGGTCGCAGTGACCTATGACAACTTTCAGGTCAAATATCTGGTCATACTCACTCATAATCTATGAGAAGCATGTTCCTATACCAACCGAGTGTCAAAAAATAAGGCAAAATCACTGGACCATGAAATTAGGTCACTGTGACCTATGACTACTTTTAGGTCAAAGGCCTGGTCATACTCACTCATTATCTGAAGGAAGCATGTTCAAATACCAACTAAGTGTCAAGATATAAGACAAAATCAGTGGACCATGAGATTTGGTCACTGTGACCTATGACTACTTTCAGGTCAAAATTCTATTCATACTTACTCATTATCAGAAAGAAGCATGTTCCTATACCAACTGAGTGTCAAGATATAAGACAAAATCACTGGACCATGAAATTAGGTCATTGTGACCTATGACTACTTTTGGGTTAAGGGTCTGGTCATACATACTTATTATCCGAAAGAAGAATGTTCTTTTACCAACTGGGTGTCAAGGTGTAAAAGAAGAAGAAAAAAAAACAAACAAAAAAAAAAAAAACATTTTAAGCTGTTCTAGTTTTCAACCTCTAGCCCCACCCCCAGGCATGGACCCTGGTGTCGGATGTCACGTAATAAAAGCTAAGTTGACAGTGCACCAATGGCCCAAGTATGAATGCTTTCTGATCTACAGCTATCAAGATATGAATTAAAACGTAAATTTTGGCTAATTTATGAAAGTGTTTTAGATTTAACCTCTAACTCCACCCCTAGCATGAACACAGGAGCCCAATGCACCAACCCTACAGGATAGATGTGGTTCAAGTATGAATGCTTTCTGGTAAGCGGTTGTCAAGAAAACGACTTCTAGAAAATTATATCGCAAAACAGCCAAATTTTGAAAATGTTCTAGATTTTAACCTCTTGCCCCACCCGCCGCCATGGACCTTGGAGCCTCCAATGAAAGGCAACCAACCCTACGGGTTATCTATGGTCCAAGTTTAAATCCTCTCTGATAAGTTATTGCCAAGATCTAGACTTCTAGAAAACTATACCACAGAACAGAAGGTGTTCTAGATTTAAACCTCTAGTCCCACCCCCGGGCATAGACATATGGGTGTGATGTCATAGAATGAAAGCCAGCCTAACAGGGTACCTATGGTCCAAGTTTAAATCTTCTCTGATAAGTAGTTGCCAAGATCTGGACTTCTAGAAGGGTACGTATGATATGATCAAAGTATTTATGCTGTCAAGACATAGACACCTGCAAAATTAGACCTCAGAAAAGCCATTTTATGGTGGTCTGTATATTAACCTCAAGCCCCATCCCGGGATTCATTGCCTTGGAATGAAAGCCTGCATACAGGGTGCCTTTGGCCCAAGTATGAATGATTTTCGGTAAGCAGTAGGGCACAACCGTTAAATCGATATATAATATTTCCTTTTTCATATAGTATCTAAAACTAGATATCATATCTAAATCTAGATATAAACACAAAATATTTGAATTTACATATAGTATCTCCTTCTAGATATATAACTCTACATCCGGCTTATCTATATTTCGTTTTACATATTATATCTAAATTGATATATACTGTCAAAATATCTCCTTTTTAATATAGTATCTAAAACTAGATACCGTATCTAAATCTAGATATAAACACAAAATATTTGAATTTAAATATAATATCTACTTCGAGATATACAGCTCTACATCCGGTTAAAATATATATTTCGTTTGACATATTATGTCTCAATTGACGTATATTTTCACATTTTTTCGCCCCTTAGCAACATGTTTCCGTCGGTGTTCCTTGATAACTCTCCACACCACGCGGATGTAGAGCTAGGTGATGAAGTGAAACGGATTGTGGCTTATCTAGCTGATCTATGTAATTTGTTGATCTAGATATTATATCCATTGGAATATGCCCGCAACTTAGTCTGCAACTAACATGGCCTAGTTCAACCTGGCGACGGACAAACATCTTAAATACCATCTTGGTGGTGTTTAAACGATTCCGTGTGTTCAGGTTTTATCTGACAGACAGGTCTGAAGACTAGGTCCCTTGGACTTTAAAAAAGGTCACAAAGTCTGTAGCCTCGTCACAATACGTCCTTGTCATCAGTTTGTCATGGGAGATCGTCGTGGGACCTCGGCTTTAAGTCTCACCCGGACGAGTGGAGAAGCATGGGATCGAACTCATGACTCCTTTTTTACAGCGCATTTAGCTTATCCGCTGTGCCATAGAGGACTGTATTACCCCGCCATGCGAACACGATCATCGAGTTGCTTATTTTTGAAAACTCCAGTGTGCTAGAACTCGCCAAGATACATGAACCATCTCATCGTATGAAGCTTTGTCATCGGTAAACAAGTCCCCACTCCGTTAAAAATGCTGGTTCATTACCTACTTGTTTTCCAGCAATCATTCTTATATAGTTCCTTCTCTCATTTCAATATGTCAGAGATGTTCCGGGATATCAAAAAGTTGAGGCATCCAGACGCAGGAAGCATAAATTCAAATCGGTTCACCGGTACCAGCACCATTCTAATAACGTGTTGACGCTCTCGACATGGATGATAGCCTTGTTGAACCGCATTTTTTAATTTCACATTTGTGTAAAAATAGGTACCAACAAGGCACATTTTGGAAGTGTGACATTTGTGTATGTTAAATTTCGATGGCGGGGTGGGGGCGGTGAAATTCATACTAAAATTTCAAATGTCTTCAAGATCGTTCCAAGGCGATACTTCTGTTGTGGTTCTAACTGTTTTGTGTTTTGGAGTCGTGATTTTGTGCTGTTTGAGCCTTATGTACGTTTTCATATTTTTAGTTCAGTTCGGGTAACTGAGTGGCCGCCCATTCGGGAATAGCTGCTCACTTGGCTTACGACATGTTTTCATGGTATAAGTGCCTAAGTGTCATTTTAGTTTTTCCGACCCCTCGTTTTATGGAGTGGGAATTTCTTTCTGATTGCGCCATTTCCTGATCATTGCCTATTTGTACTTTTTTCTGTTTCTGACGGTACGAATTTATATAACGTCTGTGAAGAACTGGTATGATTTTTTTTCAGGTGTGTAGAATTGACACAAATCGGTACTAAATCTTCTAACACACGAAAACACGTTCTTGAACCATAATTTTCACATTTCGCAAAGTTCTTATGTGAATTATTGGTACCAAATCCTCCCAGCCGGCGAAGAATTGGTAACGAATTTGTATGTAACGGATTTCATTCCATTTCACACGCATGTGAGATAGGCGCATATAATCAAATTTCATGGTCTATTTGTACGTATTCTTCACACTCACGAAAACCACCCATCTGAAGTGGTTTTGCCTTTGATTCCAATTCTTCAATATATAGCAATATATGTAAACATTTTGTACCAAGCTTTCACATCTGAGTAAAATTGATACCAGTTCTTCAAATATGTGATGAATCTAAACCAATTCTTCACACGTCAAAACACTGACTCGTCCCGCATGTGAAAATTTGGTACAAATTTTTCACATATGAAAATACTACCAGATATTCACAGATTTTATTATTAAGTGCCGCCGATTTCACAGGTGTGAAATCTGCGATTCAACAACGCTTTGAAAACGTACATAAAAGGAGCAAAACATAAAACAAGTAGGACTACAACAGATGTACCGAATCGGAGCGGTCAGTAATATAAATTTACTGGGTGGTATAAACAGTTTATATATTTTCCATTATCTTTGTTGAACTAGAGCCACAAGTTAAGCCTTTCTTCTCGGTCTGATACAAAATGCATGATTTTGCAAGCACCGGGCGATTCGATCAACGTTATAATTTATAAATCCGTGGTTTCCTGCAGATAGAACATTAGCGTATTACCCAAACGCGCCCCGGGCGTATGAAAAATCTCAACACGATGAAGATTTTGGACGTATAAAAATAATTTGTTTCTTAAACTCGTTTTAGCAGTCACACATTAGCGCGTGACTGAAGCGTTTGCCAGACGTATGAAAAAAAAATATCAAAACGCTGAAAAAATAAAGTACGTTTTGTGGTACGTCCCAGACACACTAAGCAGGAAGACATCGCTCATTGGGGCCTAAAGAAATAGATTGGTAGCTTGTGCCTCCAGGCAAAGCTTGTTCGCTGCTGACTGACCATCTGATTACTGGTTAACCGCTCAGGTCTAAGCTTGCCCAGGAAAAGTGGTTTCAAGTCAAACCGTCTACGCATATAAGCATGAGTGGCTTTGTTGGATGGTTATATTTTAAGCACTTGTTGAATGTCATGACATCCTTACTTTGGTTAAATGTCCCATAAAGTGGATGCAACGTCCCGACATGACCTTAGCTGTTGACTGGGACGTAAAGCATCAATTCTAATAAACAAACAAACACTAAGCAAGCGCTATAGGCGCGCAGCAAACGTTAAATGCGCGTCTCATACACGCTTGGGGCACGTTACTGAAAAAAAAAAAAAAAAAAAAGTTCGTAAATTTTAAATCGGAACGCGCATGATACGTACACTGGCGTATCTAAAATATGCGCCAAACGCATTCAAAGCGTATTCAACGCGCCTGTATCGCGCGTGGAACTTATTCGAAACGTATTTAACTGATTAACCTGTTGTAGAAGGTACTAACCGAGTGAGGGTCGTTTCCAGCTTAGACACACGACCGATTCACGCCGAGATTCGAGAAAAGATTTTAAGCATGCTTAAAAAGTGTTTTGAGCCCATACGCGCGTGGAGTGCGCATCGACCAACAGCGACGTATATCAACGTACACCGAGGCGTACACTAAGCGTACAAAGCGCGCATGTAACGCGTTTCTAACGTGCCAGCATGCATGTAACGCGTTTCTAACGTGTCTCCGATGTGCTCCTGACGTATGTTGAATTTTACATTATTGTCAACACACCCGGCGCGCGTTTGGCTTATATTATGCTAATGTGTATCAGCTATTTTCCTCGTTTCCTGTGTGTTGAGACCTCGTTTACTGTCCTTCCATTGGGACCTAAAAGAAATAGATGGGCTGCTTGTGCCTCCAAGCAAAGCTTCTTCGCTACTGACTGACCATCTGATTACTGGTTAACCGCTCAGGTCTGAGCCTGCCCAGGAAAAGTGGTTCATGTCAGTCTATCCACACATACAAGCCTTGATGGTATAGTTTGGTGGTCATATTCGAAGCTCTTATTGGATGTCATGACGTCCTAAATTTTGGTAAAAGTCCCATAAAATCGAGGCAGCGCCCCGACATGACCATTAATTCAAACAAACCAACCAACATAAAATGAATAGGGAGCATGGTGACGTAGTGGTAAAGCATGGGAATCCGAATCGAGAGGTCATGGGATCGATCACCGTGGCACTGGCAGCACCGTGTTGTCTTTGAGCATATTAGCTCCCCGGAGGACGAGGAGCCATGCAAATAATGTACCAATCGCCATGTAGCGTAATTGCAACCGAGTTTGACGGTCCCTTGCCGAGTTGCATCTTGGTACCGCTCTGGCCAGTGTTGATTCGAGCCCCGCGCCGAGCATTTGTGAGACGAGTGTGAATATGTTGTTCGATCCCGGGATTCGATCATATAGGTCTATTGTTCGAATGTGTTGCTACATCTATGGTCATATTGGGATGTTGCCTTGCTTAAAAATACGTGCTGAAGACATATAACCACACAACAACTAAAGCTTATAACTTTTCCTAGGCCGTTTCAGACCTAAGTGGTTAACCAGTTATCGTGTAGTCGATCACTCAGTTATAAGCTCTGTCTGGCAGCCCATGTATTTCTCACGGCCCCAATGCTGAATGGGCGGGGATGGGCAAAGTCGCATCGGTTTGCCTTCCTTATCAGTTTAGTTAACTTTGAGAGATCGCTGGTTTCATTTGCAGTCACGCTCACATTGAACAGCCTGTTCCTCGAGGTAAATTCTTGTTGCCTGGCATTGTGGTAGAGTCATTCTTTGAAAGAAGAAGAAGAAGAAGAAGAAGAAGAATGATTTATTTACGTGCAGAGAGGTCCCCGGCGAGATCGTACGTTATCTTGTCGTAAAGAGCCATTGAGCAAAATTTTAAGCTTCCTTGACTTCTGGTTTACATACAGAAAGCGTTGGCTCCTTCCCAATATGACTGAACAATTGCTGATATGGACGTGAAGTCATATAATCTAACCAGTCCAAACATTTTAGATATAATTAACACTTCTTGGAATTTCCCTAGCGCTTTATGTCGTTATGTTCAGCAAGTAAAATAGTGTTTACTCATGTAAATCGGACGACGAGCATATTCAAATCCAAACTGTACATAACTTCCCTGGTGAACTTTTCGATGACGCTGGATTTTTTGTTGGAAATTTGTTTCTGCACAAAATTCAAAACTTCCCGCTATGCGAAACTCGATGAGAGACTGCGCATGACGCAAAATGATCACGTGTTCAGATGAAGGAAATAATATATCTCGATCGAAATATATAATGATATTTAGATTGACATATTATATGTCAATTTAGATATATTATAATAGGGTATATTTCGTTCGAAATATATGGTAATTAGGCATATCTCCTTCTAGATATAATATATCGATTTACCGGTTGTGCCCTACTGGTAAGTGGTTGTCAAGGTATGCACTAACCGAAACGGTTTAACATCATTAAGCAAATATCGTGGTGTTCTACGAAAATGGACAGATATCGTTGAAAGTAAATTATAAACCTACATGCTCAACGATAACTGTCCATTTAGCTTGTGGACGGTTATCGTTGCGGCTGCAACGATAAGTGTCCATGGTGGACAGTTATCGTTGATGGACAGTTATCGGTGCTACATTGCGATTCAAAAGCTGTCGTAGTTAAAGCTGCTAAACGGATTTGCATTTTCAATTGATATGGTGTTTTAAAAACATCGTCAATGCACAGTTGTACAGTCGAATCACTTCAGTATTGTTTTGTATTTGTTACTTGCTTAAATTAAAGGAAAGCAAATAAAGAATAAACACAAACTGTTTTCCGAAGTTACTGCTGGGTTTCTGTTCCATCGAATGAATAAGTGTGAGACCCAAACCGGACTGTACAACCACAAACGATAGATAGGAGACTGATAAAAGGTAATATGATTGGAACTACAGTAGCAAAAATGTGGTGCCGAATAGACTAGGTGGCGAAATAAAAGTGGGTCCGATATGGCAGAGGTGCCGAAGCATCTAGGATCCGAAGTGACTCGGGCCGAAATGACTGGGGCCGAATTGACTAGGGTCCGATTTGTCTAGGTGCCGAAGTCGTGGTGGTGCCGAAGTGTCTGTAATTCACAGAGATAGGTAAACCCCCTTGGCGCATTATAGTAGAATGTATTAGATTCTTGGTAATGAATATTCTAAATTCAGAAACGATTTGAAAAAACTTGTTAAACTAATACAATTTATATAACATGAATACGATAAAACACAATATATTCAACATTACGAAGTTTGCTAGTTACTCTCACCGACTTAACCCATATATGACGAATGAATTCACCTATCGTTACCATTTGGGTGAGTCCACTTTAATATTTAGGGATATTAGATAAGATATTTTACAGTTACATTTAAAACATTGTAACCAGAAAACTGTGCAACATTGGAGTTTTTCAAATGAGAGTCAAAACCAATGCGGTCTTAGTTGATATTGGGCCATAAAAGTCACAACTATTTGAGCCGCGCCATGAGAAAACCGGATTTTTACTTATGCGAAAACAAAGCGCAGATCAGCTTAACTGCGAAGCTGATCAGCGCCTTTGTTTTCGCTACACCGATAGTACAATCCCTCTTCTTCCTAAATCCGAAATTTCAAGCTTTTAGCCTTTTTCAGAGACTGTACAGATCGGTTTGTGTCGGACCTGAACGGAAACCCCGAAGATCTGTTTTCTCGCGCCGCGGCTCATTTTCAATACAGTCTTAGCAAGTTTGTGATCATTATCACAAGAACCAAGGGATCCGTTCTGCATCATAGCATGACTTTCGCCATTTTCCTCTGAATCTTTCTCCCCATATTTCTTTCTGCACAACTTGTTTCGTAGAAAACTCGGTACAAGGCAAGCCAGCGGAAGAATACAATTTTCATCCAAAGTAGTAGGAACTTCCGGTTGAGTGAAATGACTGATTATAAGACCGACGACGATGGTAATAATTGCTCCGATGAGGTTGAAGTACATGTATGATATAGAATAGAGCAGCTGTAAGCCAGATTTGGCATTTCCTTTAGGAGGGGTAGTGGGTTTTTGTGTTATGATTAAACTGCCAGTTTGATTCACTAGAGTATTAATGTCATAATACAGCATGCCTGAGTTCGTTGTGTTCAATATGCTCGCTGTTCCGTTTATACATTGTGTTATTGGACCTAGAGGAAGATATGGGGTTTGTTCCACAACGCCACCAAAGTTTTGTCCTATAGCTATCCATCCTATAAATCCAAAGCCAAGAACTATTCCACTCACAGCACCTTTCGTTGTTGTCCTGCGGCAGAATATTGATAGTAAAAACAGTCCGGTCGTCGGTCCATCGATAGCGCCCATAAAACTCGCCATTATTTGTCCAAGAGGCCCTTTCAAGTTGGACAAGAGGAACGTTATTCCAACCGATAAAACGCCAAATAAAACTACCATTGATTTTGATACGTATATTGCCCGCTTTTGGTTCATATTAGGGAAATGAATCTTAATGACATCTTCGTACGCTACGGCGGCGAGGCTGCTTAGACCGGAAGATATTGTGCTGAGTGATGCGGCAGATAGTGCGGCAATGAATAGTCCCGGAAGTCCAGGCGTCGAACGAAATAGTTCCATCACGGTAAATGGTATTATCTGGTTTAGATTTCTCACTTTTCCTGCTTTTAGAGGATCGCATTCTTTATTTGAGAAATAGGCGAAAACAGTTATTCCTTCAAACATAACCAAAATCCAAACAATCGAGTAAACAGGTGCGGCAATGTACATTATCCTCTTAGCTGTCTTGACACTAGGCGTGGAATTAATACGCTGGACTCCTGATTGCGTGAAAGTCAGATACAGAAATTGTGAGATAGAGCCGAAAACCAGCGTCCAGAATGAATGTCTTTGCGTTGGGTCTGGATTGAAGTCGAAAAAGTTTAACCGAGACTTAGCTAGTTCTAATACCTTTCCGGATCCACCCGTTTCGAAAGTGCATTTAATAAGAACCGCCATTATACCCGCAAGCATGACTAATGACTGGAACACATCAGTCCAAATAACTGCGCGAATCCCGCCAATGGATGTATACAGAACAGCAGCAGACGAGAATATTGTCACAGAGATCCAGAAAGGGAAACCCGCGGCTGCCTCCAGTGCAAGAGCTGTCCCATATGTAACTATGCCCATGTAGAATATGAAATACATTACTCCAAGTATTGCTGCAATGAAGCGCACTATATTGTTGCCATAACGCCTGTAGAAGTATTCATACACGCTCGTGACTTTCATTGGGTGGAATATTGGTACCACAATAACCGTTGACAGAAGATAAGCAATGGTTACTCCAATTGTCTGAATGCAATATTGCATTCCATATGCGTATGCCTCGGCAGGGAATCCCAGAATAATGATCGAACTTTGGAAGGTGACCACGAAGGACAGCGCGACTGGCAGGACATTTAATTGGCGATCCCCAAGAAAATAGGTCAAGGTCGTATTCTGTCCCCTTTTATAACATGCGAAGAAAACTCCAATACTTATAGAAATCAGAATCAGGAATCCAAATACAACATAATCCGCTACTGCGAAGGTATTATGGTCCAAACTTGAATCCATGTTGAATTTTCAATGATTTTAGAAGCTTTGGTCTAAATCTGTCGATCTTCGTTATTTATAAAAGGAACAGGGTCACCCTAATTAGAATAAGATATCATTAAATGTCCACCAACAATATAGTCCTATAAGCTGTCTGTAAGCTGTATTTAAAGTAAGACGATTCCGCTGTGAAGACAGGTTCAAGCATCACAAAGCAGGACCTTCATGAGAAAACCATTGGTGCAACATAAGCTTCACAAAGTGACACTCAAATGTCCAGTAATGGAATCGATGACCACTCAGTTCAACGATTAATATTAATGGTTTTAATTATTGACATTCCATTCATTAACACAATGTGCAGTTTCAAGTCGATGATTCCTCATAAAATCCGGTTGTTCATTTATCTACAGACTGTTTTTGTACATGCACATGCTATTCTTATTATACGTTAAAAATCCAGGTAAGAATTTTTGTCTATTAGTTTATATGCACTTAGTGAAAGCATCTTTTCGACCTCAGTAGTATTTGCAAGTTTACAAACATGACAATATCTACTTTTGCCATAAAATGTTTCATTAAAGGTCGCGCAAGGTGGCCGACAACCTTCGTCTTCCCTTTCACAACTCGGTCCAAAGCAGCGGTGTGCTTGAAGAATTAATTATCCTGTTGAATAAATTTATCTTTTTATAAACCATTAAATATAATGCAAGATTCAGTAAAAATGATCTGAAACACATTTTTTTTTCATTTACAACAAAACTTGATAAATTGCATTTGATCAAGCGTTACCGATGGACTTTGATGATTTTTTCCCCATTTGCGAATGTTACTTAACTCCAAACGCTTATTGATAAACGCAAAAAATGACTTTCTAAACTTAGTAAGTGTAATACACATTTTTTTTTCTGTAACTTGATGTTTGTTTGTCATCTTACTTGAATCACTGTAGAGCGGTCGGGTGGGAATGTGGGCCCCTGTCCAATGGAGCCTAAAGAAAACGATGGGCTGCTTGTGCCTCAGGCAAATATTATATGCTACCGACTGTCCATCAAATTACTGGTTAACCGATCAGGCTTGAGTCTGAACAGGAAATGTGGTTGGCTATATTTGAAGCACTTTTTGGTGTCATGACATCCTAATTTTGTGTAAAAGTCCCATAAAACTCAGATACGAGTTTTATGGGACTTTTACACAAAATTAGGATGTCATAACACCAAAAAGTGCTTCAAATATAACCAATTATCCGAGTTTTATGGGACTTTTACACAAAATTAGGATGTCATAACACCAAAAAGTGCTTCAAATATAACCAATTATCCGAGTTTTATGGGACTTTTACACAAAATTAGGATGTCATGACACCAAAAAGTGCTTCGAATATAACCAATTTTTTTACCAATTTATTGGATCCGAGCATAAAATGAAGGCAACGTCCCGACTGGTCGGAAATCCAAATTGTTGGTTTTCTCATGCAGTGGCTCAGTTGTATAAGGGCATGATCCAGTACTTTGAAGCACGAATCATTCTGTTCGCTGGTGCTACTAACTAAGAAATGCTTTGTTTGTTTGTATGAATTGATGCTTAACGCCCCTGTCAACCGCTATGGTCATGTCGGGACGTAACTGCAGATCTACAAGTCGTCCGCTGCCTCCGAGCCGGGTACCATTCTCTCCAGCTTTGTCAGTAGAGTTCACGACCAACAAAATAAATGAAGTGAACGGAACGAAAGCCCGATTGTCGGACTAGGTCCGACAAAAACAAGCCTCTACAGCTGATCTGCGTCTTTGTTTTCGCATATGCAGATTGTTGGTTTTCTCATGCATTTTAGGTATATTGTTATGATACGAAACAGTCTTTTTGTCTACGCGCCAGCGCGTAGACTACTCTAAGGTTTGAGATTGACCTACTTACAAGACAACTCATACACCTCTCTACAACTGCAACTGCACGTTTGAGTCTAGTGGCTTGACCATCGTGTTAGTAGGATTCCGGGTCGTTTCGCCAAGGACCGTGTAAACCCCCACAAACACCCATGCAAACCTCCCTTTGGTTGGTAACATTTGTACCAATAGTGCAGTAGGTACCAAAAATGGGGCAAATTGTTAAATTCGTGGAACTGGTGCATGACTGCATTCTATCTAAGCAACAACGGAATGAAATGAACCGACCATATTGTGACGCTATATGGTCAGGTATGAAAGCGTTGACCGCGCCCCACCTGCCGTGTAGCCAATTACATTCTACCCAAGCCACAACGGAATGAAATCAAGTCAAGTCAAGTCAAGTCAAATGAACCGACAGTATCGTGACGGTCGATTGTCAGGTATGAATGCTTTCACCGCACAGCGTTTTATTTCTGTTCAGTCAAATGCACCACGATGAAATGGGAGTACGGTCAGATTCTTTGACATTCTAGTTTATATATGCGAAGCGTAGACCAAGCTTTTTGTTAAAGCTTATACTTGTTTAAAAATTTAGACAGACGTCCTCAGACAGTGAAAAATACAGCGCTACAAATGCAGTTTAAATATAATACCAGTCAGGTCAGTTAAACTGCTACTGTAACATGTAATCAGTACTACCTGTTGTCATGCGGTGCAGATGGGGCTCGTTAGCCTTGGAAGGCAACTCATCTAGGAGTTAAGCTAGTTCTCTACACAAAAATCTAGCTGGGCAGGGGGAACTCATTAGTCTTGGTTGACAGCCCTCCTAGGAGTTTACAGGTCTCTAAACAAAACCTAAGAAAGGGTAGATGGAGCTCTTCAGCTGTGGCCAGCAATTCATCTAGGAGAAGGAAACTCCAAAATCAAACCTGTGTGTCTGGATATGCCTAGTCCAGATATGCAAAGACTGTTTCGGTAGATGGAGCGGAAGAAATCATCTGATTCAACGGTTCAGAAAGCGATACAGCAACATGTTGTGGAACATGCAGAGCGTGACAAGGCACTAAAGATGTTACGGTCATCCACTGCATCCAAACCCAACTCCAGACGTCTTGACCTGTGTCTTGCCTCTGGGCGCAGCTGGGCGAGGACTAGAGAGTGAGGTTGACGTTGCGCACCTCTTCCTCACTATAATCCAATTTCATAGCGCATGTCATCTTATTTCTCAACACACAAGCACTTGCATACACAACAATTTCATCACACTTGCACCCACATACCTACAAAGTCCTGTGGCGATGGGCGAGTGGCGAAGCAGCAGGTGTAGGACACACTGGGAGCTGTAGTTGCAGACCTGCACACAGGCGGCTCAGTTCTAATGGTCGCTTTCTGTGAGGAGAAGCAGTAAGCAGAATTCGGCAGTCGGCTGAGTGACTGAGCAGACCTATTTAGGACCGCACTGCTCACCCCCGTAGCATGGGGAAGGGGCTAGAAAAGGTGCCCTAAACAATTGCCTGCTTCAAACCCCCTGGTTGGTTAACCGCGATCAGCGGGGATCCCCTTAAGCGGTCGAAATACAAAGAAAAAAGCTAGAGTAATCCCCTTACGGATTGGCGCATGGAATGTGCGCACTTTAATGGATAGTGCTGGGTCAGATAGACCACAGCGTAGAACGGCCCTTGTGGGCAGAGAACTTGGGAGGTATGATATACAGATAGCTGCATTGAGTGAGACTCGGTTCGCAGATGTTGGGGAGATCAAAGAAGTTGGTGCTGGATACACCTTCTTCTGGAGTGGACGCAAAAGTGAAGAGAGGCGTGAAGCAGGAGTTGGCTTTGCCATCAAAACAGAACTTGTTGGTAAGCTGTCAGGATTGCCAAAAGGCATTAATGACCGTCTAATGACATTGAGACTTCCTCTGTCAGGCAATAAACATGCAACTATTGTCAGTGCTTATGCACCCACAATGACCAATCCAGATGAGGTCAAGGACAAGTTCTATGATGACCTAGACAATGTTATTTCTGCAGCACCCCGCACAGACAAGCTTATCCTTCTTGGCGACTTTAATGCCAGAGTGGGTACAGACCACCAGACCTGGGAAGGAGTTATAGGTCCAGAAGGGGTTGGAAAGTGCAACAGCAATGGTCTCTTGCTTCTCAGGAAGTGTGCTGAACATGATCTTCTAATCACCAACACAGTCTTCCGTCTACCTAATAGGAACAAAACATCCTGGATGCATCCCCGTTCCAAACACTGGCATCTCATAGACTATGTCATAGTGCGGAGAACAGACAGGCAGGATGTTAAAGTGACAAAGACTATGTGTGGTGCAGACTGCTGGACAGATCATAGACTGGTTGTCAGCAAACTCAACCTAAGAATACAGCCTGCGAGGCGACCTCAAGGCAAGAAAGCTCCTAAGAGACTGGATGTCTCAAAGCTGAATAAAGACAGCATGAGACAAGATTTCTTAACAGACATTTGCAACCAACTGGATGCAATGAATCTCAGTTCAGAGGACCCCGAAGAAAACTGGACAGTTTTCCATAAAACAGTTCTTTCTTCAGCTGCAAACACCTTAGGCCATCCATCTCGCAAACATCAAATAAAATATAAAGGTTTGATCCTTTGGAAGCAGTAAAAACATTCAAGACTGGTTTGATGAGAATGATGATGAAATTCAGAGGCTTCTTGAAGAAAAGCACCGTTTGCTCAAGGCACATCAAGATGATACTAGCTCAGTATCAAAGAAAGCAGCCTACAGCAACATTTGTAAGACAGTCCAGACCAAGCTTAGGGACATGCAAGATTCCTGGCTGAGGAAGAAAACAGAAGAAATTCAGTCTTTTGCGGATAGAAAGGACATGAAGAAATTTCATGATGCACTGAAAACCATTTATGGTCCAAAGAGTTCTGGAGCCACCACATTGCTCAGTGCAGATGGAAACACTCTTCTCACAGATAAAGAAGCTATCTTGGAAAGGTGGGCAGAACACTTCAATAGTGTGCTTAATCGACCATCAAGCATCAATCAGGATGCAATCGACAGACTTCCATAGATAGAGTGCAATGTTCTGTTAGATGAATTTCCTACCGTTACGGAAACAAGAAAAGCAGTTCAACAACTATCATCTGGCAAAGCCCCAGGTGCAGATGCAATTCCTGCCGAAGTTTACAAGGCTGGGGGGCTACCCATGGCAGAGAAACTGACAGAGTTGTTTCACTGTATGTGGAGGAAGGAGGCTATCCCACAAGAATTTAAGGATGCATCCATAATCCACCTATACAAGCGGAAAGGAAATCCTCAAGTCTGTGACAATCACAGAGGCATCTCCCTCCTATCAATTGCTGGGAAGATACTTGCAAAAATTCTGTTAAATCGTCTGAATGCTCATCTTGATCAGACGGGACTTATCCCAGAAAGTCAATGTGGATTCCGAAAAGACAGAGGGACAATAGACATGATCTTCACAGCAAGACAGCTTCAGGAGAAATGCCAAGAACAGAATGTAGATCTATACATGACGTTTGTTGACCTCACCAAAGCCTTTGACACTGTTAGTCGTGATGGACTCTGGAAAATCATGGCCAAGTTTGGCTGTCCACCCAGATTCATAGCTATGGTGCGGCAGTTTCATGATGGCATGCAGGCACGTGTGCAAAATGATGGAGAGTTCTCTGAACCATTTGAAGTAACAAATGGGGTCAAACAAGGCTGTGTTCTGGCACCAACACTGTTCAGCATGATGTTTTCTGCCATGCTTATGGATGCTTTTCAGGACAGTGACACTGGTTTTCCAATCAGGTACCGTTTTGATGGCAACATATTCAACCTCAGAAGGTTGCAAGCCAAAACTAAGGTCCAGACTGATGTGCTAGATGAGCTCCTCTATGCAGATGATATGGATAAGAATGCCAACACAGAGGCAAAAATGCAAAGAGCCATGGATCAAGTCTCACAGTCATGTGATAACTATGATCTCACAATCAGCACAAAAAAGACAGAGGTTGTACACCAACCAGCCCCCGGAAAACCATATAATGAACCAACCATCACTGTGAATGGGCAAAAACTGAAAGTTGTTGACAAGTTCACCTACCTGGGAAGCACTCTCTCCAGAGCAGTGCATATTGATGATGAGATCACTGCCAGAATTGCAAAAGCTAGTGTGGCATTCGGAAGACTCCGTGCAAATGTCTGGGAGCGAAATGGAATCAAGCTTGACACTAGGCTGAAAGTCTACAAGGCTGTGGTACTGCCAACCCTCTTGTATGCATGTGAGACCTGGACAGTATACCAACGCCATGCAAAGAGACTTAACCATTTCCACTTAAGCTGTTTGAGAAAGTTGTTAAAAATCAAGTGGCAGGACAAGATTCCAGACACAGAGGTCCTGAGGAAAGCAGGGATGCAAAGTATGCATACAGTCTTAAAGCTAGCACAGATAAGATGGACTGGCCATGTTATAAGAATGCCTGATGCGCGACTTCCAAAGAAAGTTTTCTATGGTGAACTACAGGAGGGAAAGCGCTCTCATGGTGGCCAGAAGAAACGCTACAAAGACACCCTCAAAGCCTCTCTGAAGGATTTCGAAATACCAATGGGGTCCTGGGAACAGACTGCACAGGAGCGATCAAAGTGGCGAGGTCTCATCAACAAAGGAGCAGCTCTCTATGAAAAGAAGAGAATCTGTGAAGCTGAAAGAAAGCGAAGAGAGCGCAAAGCCAAAACAAATGTGCCACCAGCAGACTCTATGACATTGACTTGCTCTACTTGCAACCGACAGTTTAGAGCCAGAATTGGCCTAGTCAGCCATCAAAGAACTCACCAACACACATCAGCACAATTCAAGAAATAATGATGGTCTTTCTCATTAGTGAGAGACGAACTATCAAATATAAAACCTCTGCCTGTCAGATTTATTGGTGAATTCGCTGTACCAACAATTACACACAGGGCAACAACTAAAATATCTATTCACATAGAGGCTAAATTGTCCCAACACCCCATTAATTTGCCCAGAGTACCGCGTACCGTTTCATTTTTTAGCCGAGAGATTGGAAGCTGAGAGTTGGGGAGAACTAGAAATATTTTAAGGGAGCTGGAGACCTCAGAGTTGGAGACCAAGCATAAATATTTGGGGTTTTAGGGAGCAGGGAGATGAAGAACACAGTTTAAGGGAACTGGGGAAAAAGATCATTTTTCTTTCAGGGAGTAGGGATCTCATACCACCAGAGGGGTCACATTCGTGAAATGGAGGAATTAAATCCTATACACACTTCAGTGTAAGAAAAATTACAATGTCCGTCCTGGTCATCCTTTGTTTTGTTTCCCGTTACTCCCATCAATCAATTTCAGATTATTCTTGGGAGGTGTAAATTCTACACTCCGGTGTGTTTGCAGGATGAGCCTACATACATGTACATGAGGATAGTACCTGTGTAGGGATTTCCGTCATTTCGACAAAGCGTTCTGACAATAGTGCTGGGGCTATTGATAGTTGAGCCGCTGCACGACACAACCAACAATGTGTTGCGAAAACAATGGCGCTGATCAGCTGTGCAGTGCAGTGACTGCACAGCTGATCTGCGCCTTTGCTTTCGCATATGCATATTGTTGGTTTTCTGATGCGGCGGCTTAGTTGAAAATGACAGAGATACCTTTCGCCATGATCTGAATATGACATCCGTAGCGACTTTAATGTATGGAATAGAATCAGAAAAGATAACACTGTACTGAAAACGAACCTTTCATTCAATTAAAGTTTTGCGCCAAAAATACAATAGCGATTGTCTAAGTAGGCATTTAATAGAGTATAATGAGAGGCAAAAGGAAGTATACATCATAATTATTTCGTACGTTTCTGTTGTTAAAGTTGATATTCAAATTAGCTACTTCTGAGAATTTAATGATTTTCATTTGCGGAAATGAAGAAAAAATAAACGAAACAGCAAACAGGGTGAAAATGAAGGGGATTGCTTTAAGATTTATTTCAGGTGGGGGCTTCTAAATACTGATTTCGGTGATTTAAAAGAAATGTTTCCACTCCAAACAAAGCTTGTAACCGGCTGATCGACCACCTTATTTAGGTTTACCAGTGCCTGCCCAGGAAAAGTGGTTAAGTGGCTTATAAATACTTATAAGCTTTAGTATTTATTTGGATGGATATATTTTTCAGCACATTCTGCATTTTATGCGACAAACCTGACATTATGCATTAAACCAAACAAACCGGGCAAAATTTGAACTAATTTTAAGGGAATGCCAATTGTCAAAATCTAATACTGTATCATTTTTACCAGTATAAAGAAAAATTGCAATTTTACAAAGAAGATCGGCTCTTATGGACAAATGTTTGTACGAGCCATTCAAACATCAAATACAGATTTTTTTATGCTCATATACCCATCTTGGAAGGGATCAGCAACACGCTTACATGTATCAGCAGTGTAAAAGTTACTTCCTGGTTTGATTCCGTTTTCATCCGTTTGGCATACTGGATGAATTTTAGTAAAAGCTATCACAATAAACATGTTCTCCAAGTACCTGACTACAATCTTTGAAAGTTTGTCCACTCAGAGAGATTCATTTTTAGGAAAGGAAAACATGTTATTTATCATATGCACTGAAAACCTTTTACAGCAGATATAGTAAGTAATATGGTTTCTCCCAAAATATTGACTTTTGTTCGAAACACTTTCAAAAACTGTAGTCAAGAAGTTGAGGGATCATGTTTATGGTGTTAGCATGCCACACGGATGAAAACGGAATCAAACCAGGAGGTACATGTAACTTGGAACACTGCTGATAAGCGTGTTGCTGAGCCCTCTAGAGCTGAGTTTTTGGGCATAAAATAATCTGTATTCGATGTTTGAATGACCCGTACAGGAATGTTTCAAGAATATCTAGTCTCTTTGGTAAAGCCTTTTTTCTTTATACAGGTTAAAACTCATACAAGTGTTAGATTTTGACAATTGGCAACCCCTTACTGCTTATAATACAGATTCATTTCAGATTATTGATAATCCGGTCAGGTGCACGTGCAAAAATAAAAAAAGTAGCCATAGTAAGCGTTTCAAACAGCAATTTATTAACATGGTTCACATGGTTCAGTTGTTCTATTTGTAAAACATGTAAAAAATATTTGAGCGCGGATATGATAAAAGGGGGTTTCGGGCATTCAAGTACATTTTATGCTATTTAAATTTTAAAATATCTGTCATGTCCTGCTATTTATGTCAAACTGATAAAATATCATTAATAAAACATAATCCAAGACACTTATATTTCTTATACAGTAGAGTGAGTTATTTTTATCATGTATGTTGCAATGATAATCGTTGCACCATAAGGTCTAAAAAAATAACAAAAACAAAACAACAAACACAAAAAACAGTTACGCCAGCGGTGTGTGAATGTGCCTATCGCATAGTCTGTAAAGTGATATAGATGTTGAACTTCAAGAAACACATAGTATATATCAGAACAAATCATTAAATTATCACACAGAATTTAAAAACAATATATGTGTCTTGGAAATAGTACAGCTATTTCAATAATTTTTGTCATCCGGGCAACGCCGAAACGCCACCAACAATTATTCTTACGTCATGTTTAGATTGCATCAGCTACACACCTTTTAACCCTCAAATCTCTGCTATTTGTGAAGATAATATCTTCAAATTTTCAGGAAATACTCAAAAATACTTGGTCATTCGCATGTAATAAATTAAATTTGAATTTCCATTTTGTGAGATCTTTGCCTATTTAAAATATGAATATGAAAAAATGGTTAATATGGTCAACCAAAAATGTATACATTCTTTTGCCTCTGAGTAAAATAAGTATGCACTATCTAAATATAAAAATAATTCCACTGAGTAGACCTGAAGTTCGTCATCACCGTCACTCTTCACACGTGACATGTTTTATCCGGGAGTTCCCCCAGAATCACTACTTGAATTCACGTGATACGCAATGGTTACAAATGGGTACAATGCTCGCCGTCCCACGTCGCAGTTTTCGCCTTACGTGAGGTAAGTTTTTTTTACCGTCTTGTTATCATTTCTTTTGAAATTTAATTAAGCTCGCCAAAGCCTCGTTTAATAAATTTCATATAAAAATGAAAACCCCTGCAAGAGCCTCTATATAGCACATTGTATGAGAAACTGAACGAAACTTAAAATGTTTAGATAATCTCTGTTACAGTACTTCGTTTTCCATTTATTGCAGTGCCAAGTTAATGGCTACCTACAAAGATCAGGGTTTTCTGCTTCTTCAAAGGCATTATTTGACTGTGTCTCGAAGTTACTAAGTACAAAACGTTTGAAAGGTACCGGTTGTCGGGTGGGAAAATGAGCCTAAAGAAATACTAGTAGATGTGCTGCTTGTGCCTCCAGGCACAGCTTATAAGCTAATGACTTAGCATCTGATTACTGGTTCACTGCTTACATGTAGGTCTGAGCCTGCCCAGGCAAGTGAGTGGTTTAAAGTCAAGCCTTCCATACATATAAGCCTTGGTCGGAGGCTTACTTGTGGTTATATTGGGTGGTTATAATTGAAGCATTTGTTTGGGTGTCATGCCATCATAATTTTGGGTAAAAGTCTCATAAAATGGAGGCAATGTCCTGACATGACTATGGCTGTTGAATGGGACGTTAATCGACTGTTCAATCAAATGTTCGAGGCAGATAATCTCCGTCCATGTGCATTTGATATTTGATTAAGTTTCATTAGTAATGGATCTTTACATCCTCTTGTAGAGCTCAGCTTGACTTGCGATTCGGCAAATGCAGATAATTCAAAACTTAAAAAGAGATATTTACTGGTTTAGAGTATATTCATTTTTATTATACTTATTCATTGACTTCAGCAAGTCGTCATTAGTTACGTCTTTGAAACCGTGGGATGTGTGCACTGGATGATAAACGAGGGCTTCTGGTAAAATACAAAGATGCGTCGATGATAACGAACTTATTAACATACTCAGGGTTCATATAAAATCACACTGTTTTATTTCATATACACTGGAATGCATTTAAAATATCACACTTTGAAGGATAACAAATGACTAGCATCTACCAGAGCCTTTCTCATACAGAAAAAACTCTGCCAATAATACAAATTGTATCTATAAAACTATTTCTGAACCAGTTTCTCGTAAACTCTATAAAAGCCTTGATATATTTCACCGGACGCCAGTGGACCGCGACGCTCACATGAAATCAAAGCTACGGCCGATAAAGCACAGTAGGTCTCATGATGCTACTTACTACTACTACTACTACTACTACTACTACTACTAATGAAAACTTGCTATCCAATTCGATGAAAACCAAAGTAACTATGCATCTGAATATAAAATAATACCCAGTCTTCATATTGGAAGGTACCGGCACATGGATTTCGAAAGTAAGTGTCTTTAAAAAATGACGGTAGACGATTGTTACTGGATGTATAATAGACACACGCATTTGTCTCAGTTTTCTGGAAAAAGGTACAAGTAGACAATGATAAGGAAAAGGTGCAATCAGAAAGAAATTTCCATTCCAAAAACCGAGGTGAGAAAGAACTAAATTGACAATTATGTACCTATACTAAGAAAACATATAGTAAGCCGAGTGAGCAGCTATTTCCCAATAGGCTGTCACTCAGTTACCCGAACTTAACTAAAAATATGGAAAACGTACGTAAGGTGCAAACAGCACAAAAGGTCTACGCCAAAATATAAAACAAATAGAACCACAACAGAAGTATCGCCTTGGAACGATCAGTAATACTAGTATAAAATTACTAGGGGCTTAAACCGGTTTTACAGGCAACTAACCTCACCCTCATCTTCCGCAGTGGTTCACAACATTTAGTTAGTTCTTTGGTCCTCGTGGCGAATCTCTAACTAGTCAATGAATCATCAAGGACAAATAAATAAATCACATACTACACACTTTGCATACTTTGGAAACTACATACTTTGGAGAATTCGCGTGGACCGACGCCAGCTCACTCACATCCTATAAACTCACCCTGTGAGCCTTCAGCTCAGGTGAGCTAACAAATCACGTCGCTTCAGTCCACCTTGTTTTTCACAAAACCTAAATCTGCGTAAAATCTCGTGTCAAACGACATTTTGCCGAGGTATTCGTCTCTTGTCCTGTTGAAGTGCAGCTCTTCAATGCAGTCCCGAGCATATCTCTGGTAGTTCCAGTCAAATTTGTTGGTGAAGAGCTCTCTCCTGGTGGACAACAATGGCAGGTCACCCACACCAAAGTTACAAATCATGCGTACCCGACGTCCGTGGCAAGGCCAGTTATAGATTCCATTCCCCCAGTTTTTGAATCGGGACAAAAAAGGTTTAATTGTAGTATCGTCTGTTTCCGGCCAACCTAAAACGAGATAATGGTAAGAAATAAATTACAATATTTGGTACAATTATTTCCTACTCAGTTTTCTTCCCTTAACCATACAGTGTATAATAGATGGTCCTATAGGGGACCAACAAGCAAAGGTTTTTAGCTTTGGGGCCAAACCCAACATGCATTTGGTCAGGGACCTCTCACTGAATACACCTATTCGTTTTGGATACAGGCTCATGTTCTCGATTCTCCACAAAGAGGCTCCAACATTCTCTTAATCCCCAAAACATGTTGTTGTTTTCTGTAAATTGTATTTTTAGCAAACAAGTTTTAAAGAATCACATGTTTGCTTTTTCCAAACTGTAAAATCTTTTGACGCCATGAGGCTCTTGGAGGCGAATAGCCCAAAGTCAGTTTGAATACTATTACACATAATCACAACTGGAAAATTGACAAGAGTATGCACTGAAATTTTAGCCCAAACCAAGGAAATGTTAACAAACATCATGGTAGCATATAATAAGTGTAAGGAAAATGAATTACATTATTCCAATACACGTGAATACAATGTAGCACATGCTCGTGTAAATAGGCGTGTAGCCCAGCACATGAAGCACGGAAGAAACCTTCACCTAAGCCTGCAATCAGCCGCAGTTACAAACGAAAAAGAATTTCAGTAGACACCACAAGCTAATCAATCCGATCATTATTAAGGGACCACCACCTCCAATACAATTAACGAAACGATACTGTACCAGTGCGTCGCCGAAAAGTGGAGGGGCGAAGCAAGTGAGTCGCAAAGAAAAACTTCCTAGTTGGAATGGCGTATGGCGCTGTCGGTTTCGCCTCTATGCGGAAAAAAAATAATCAAAACTGACTATACACCATTTGAACTAGCAGGTGAAATAGCGGTACCATGGAGAAATAGCAAAAATAATAATAAGGACCACATGGATATTTTGAATCCAGGCAAAGCATACTTACAGAAATGGTAAAGCGCTTTTAGATATTTTTTAGTTAAAATGAAAACTAGTTCCAAACTTAATACTTATAGCTGAGTTTTGTTTATTGTAATGATTACAATGTATAGTAAAAGTGTTTTCATAGGTGAGAATGCAGTTTTAAAGATTTGATGGGGCAAAAAACAACCTAACTGTATTACATTATCAAAGATATTTATCGCATGCTCACATCAGGAAAACATATCCGTATAATGTATACCCCCTAATACCCCACTTTTATATAGCAATACTGGGGTATGCAGGGGTATACCTATTTTTCTTATTTTTGTTCCAAAACATAGATTGTGGGTACTCGTTAGAACCGCCTCGGCGAGGCGGTTCTAACGTGTACCTGAGCAAAAATAAGAAAAATATCATTTTTTTTTCTATTGAAACTTTAATTTTTTACAACATTAAAAATCTCTGTATATTACATGGGCGTGTTTTCGTAATGTATTGCATGCTCAGTCTTATTCAGAGCCCTTACCCATGTATGCTCCACGTATCCGAAGACTAGGATTATGGTTCAGGGTAGCGAAGAAACATTCATCTGGTACACCCACTTGTTTCACCCATTCTAGGAGATCTTTGGCTTTCTGATTATGAAGTGCGAAATCCACAAAGTCTCTATTTACAACAATATGAACTGACCCCTTCGTGGCCGTCAAGTTATGAGGGGGTGGGGGTAAGTTATTCCAGCGATTTTTATTTGCTCTGAAAAAGATATAAAAGAATGCGGTATATGCATTGAAGCGTACATTGGTGCTTATACATGGTGAGATTTTCTGACCGGTGAGAAGAGACCGTCACCTTTCTCGAAAATATGCTCACTGCTCTTAAAGGATCTCAGTTTAATTTTTATTTGCTATTACTGCAGCTGGTGTTGTGCCGTGTGGCGGCCCTAAAAAGTCTCCCCGTACATCATCCATAGTGCAGGTTATATTTTCCTTTTGGTCCTTTGAGATCAGAGAGGATATTTTGAGAAATCACAAAATTATTATCGGTTTAAATTCATATTCTTACCAACGTTCAATATATTTGGCCCCATTTTGATTATACTAGTTGTTATGTATGACAGTTACTTGTTGAAAGATGTGCATTCAGTACTGGTAAACTTCCCAAGGGAGTATGCCCAGGAAAGTATGATGTTATACATATGATGTTTACTTGTTGTCCTTAGCAATTATTTACTTTTAGTGTCCCAGATATTGGACATAAACAGGTTGTTTACTTCAGAATTTTCTAGAAATTTCAAATTGTTCTTTGACGGAAAAATCTGGAAGAACCAAAGATGTAGAATCTTCTAGAAAAATCTTTTTTATGTCAAAAGAATATTGTGGAATTTTCTGGAAGGATAATGGCCTCTCTAGAATATTCCAAAACATTAAATTTTGGTAAACAACTTGTTATTTTTAGTATATGATATCATAGAATTTGCTGGAAGAATCCTGAATGTTCCTCAGTGCTATATAAGGGCTACAAATTTTCATAAGGACAATCTTTGGGTACTGTTACTATTAAGAAGTCAAAATCTATCTTACTGGAATTTAAACTTATTCTTGGATTACTTTGTGATATTCGATTCTGGATTGGGACATAGTGCTATTTTGAAACAAACTTTAATTCTTGGGATCAGAAACTGATACAGACTTGTGTTAAAAAATTCTGAGGGACATTCAGACATTCTTTAAGGGAATTAACATCTTGAAAGGTATTGTACATTCATTTTTGTTTGATTGTATATATGCTTTTGATTGTTTCACATGTAATTACTGGTTAAATCACTTCTAAATAGATTTGTTAAATTTTAAACAAAGCTTGTTGCTGGCTAACCAACTTGTTGGTTTCCTTAATCTTCTAGTTACGCCTGGCACGTAACAGAATTGGGGGCTCGAGTCCGGGATTGAAATTTCTTGTGCACCAAATTTATTTAAAATTCTAAAGTATCTTCACTGTATGCTGTTTAAATAGCTAAAGCCAGCAAAAAGCAACCATGTCATTCAAACTAAGTGACTTTATTGCTGCGCCTTCTCAGGAGCTGTTAGATAAGGCCAAAAAGAGTGACCTCTTAGACATAGCTGATCATTATGGGTTGTCAAATATCAAGACTTCCATGTTAAAACATGAAATTAAGAACATTTTGATTCAGTTTTTTGTTGACGAGGAAATTTTTGATTCCTCGGCTACCTCTAAGATTCTAGTCACTCAGACTGACTTGCAGCTGAGAGAAATTGAAATAAAAAATCAAATTACATTAGAAAAATTAAGATTAGATCAAGAGGAGAGAATAAGAAGGGAGAAAGAGGAGCGAGAAGAGAGAATAAGGTTAGAAACTATAGAACGAGAAGATAGAATGCATAGAGAAAAATTAGAACTTGAGAAATTAAGACTAGAAATGGAAGAACGAGAGAAGGAAAAACAAAGGGAAATGGAACGAGAAAAGGTAGAAAGAGCAGAAAAGCTTGAAATTGAAAAAGAACGGCTTGAAATTGAAAAGGAAAAGTTACAATTTGAGTTAAAAATGAAAGAGCTTGAGTTACAAGGCAAATCTAAATCAAAATCTTTGCCTTTGGCCACTAGTATGGTATTTGATGTCACGAAACACATTCGTCTCGTTCCTCCATTTCAAGAAAAAGAGGTTGACAAATATTTTTTACATTTTGAGAAGGTGGCAGAAAACTTGAAATGGCCAAAAGAGCACTGGACCTTGCTTTTGCAAAGTGTTGTAATTGGTAAAGCTCGAGAAATTTACACTCAGCTTTCTCTTGAGCAAAGCTCAGATTATGATACAGTAAAGGAACTTATTCTTAAGGCTTATGAGTTGGTCCCTGAGGCATACAGGCAGAAATTTAGGGATTGTAGAAAAGATCATGACCAGACTCATGTTGAATTTGCCAGAACAAAAGAACAACTATTTGATAGATGGTGCTCTTCAAAGAAAGTAGGTTCTGATCATGCAAAGCTAAGGCAGCTCATGCTTATTGAAGAATTCAAACGGTGCATAAATTCTGATGTTAAGGCTTTCTTGAACGAAAGAGAAGTTGAAAACTTGGAAACAGCAGCACGTTTAGCTGATGACTATGCTTTGACTCATAAGGCTTCATTTGTCAACAAGCCATATCCTAGGAAACCATATAACCCTCAATCAAAGCAAATTACCCCTCAGTCAAAACCATATTCCCCTCAGTCCGGTCCCAAAGCCAATCCCAGTAATCCAACTGACAATTCCAGTCCAAAACCCAAATTTTCTAGTGAAAACAAAGGACAAAATCCCTTATCCCAGCCAATTTGTAATTATTGTAAGAAAACTGGCCACATTATTTCTGAATGTTTGGCACTGAAACGAAAGAAAGAAAGAGAAAATCTAGATAGTGCTAAACCGACAGGTCTCACCTCCTTAAAGGCTAAACCACAGTCTTGTATCCAGGAAGAAAACCCTATACTGACCAGAACTTGTAAAGAGTCAGTCTCTGAGGATTCTATTAGGGAGATTTATGAACCATTCTTATCAGATGGTTTTGTGTCACTTAACAGTGACTCTGCCCAGTCTACCCCTATCAAAATCTTACGAGATACCGGAGCTTCTCAATCCCTTATCTTGGCAGATACCTTGCCATTTTCCGAGAAGTCTTCTTCTGGGACAAGTGTCCTTATCCAGGGCGTAGAGTGTGGATTTGTTAATGTACCGCTCCATAATATCTATTTGTCCTCAGACTTAGTTAAAGGTCCCGTGGCTGTAGGTATTAGACCTTCCTTACCCTTTAAAGGTATTCATTTGCTGTTAGGCAATGATTTGGCAGGAGATAAGGTTGTGGTAAACCCACTTTTGACCAGCACACCATGTGTTGATCAACCGCCTGATCCCATTGAGCAGGAAATTCCTGACCTTTACCCTTCTTGTGCTGTTACTAGGGCAATGGCTAAGAAAGCCAAATTATATGATGGGATGCAGGACATAAATTTAACTGACACTTTGATAGGTCAGTCCTTTAATAAAGAGATTTCAACATCTCTTTCCCCTAGTCAGTCTGATATTCAGACTGACCCTAGCAATCCAAGGTCGGGGTCAGAAAATGACCTTTCACCCTCAACGTCAAATGATCAAGGTCATGACCAGATGTCAAGGTCACAGCTTTGTAAAGAACAACACAGTGATTCTGATATCTCGCCTTTATTTGAAAGGGCTTTTAATGAAAATGAAATATCCCAGGTTCCTGTTTGCTATTATGTCAAAAATGGCATTTTGATGAGAAAATGGCGTCCTCCGGATGTCTCCGCAGAAGATGAGTGGACTGTTAACCACCAAATTGTGGTTCCTAGGGTTTATCGCCCTGAAATCTTAAACTTGGCCCATGAAACTCCAATGTCAGGCCATTTAGGTGTAAATAAGACCTATCACAAGATTCTAAATCATTTTTACTGGCCAGGAATAAAATCTGATGTATCTCAACACTGCAAATCCTGCCACACTTGTCAGATGGTAGGAAAACCCAATCAGACTATTCCTAAAGCTCAGTTACAACCCATTCCTGCCTTTGATGAACCTTTCAGCAGAGTGATTATTGATTGTGTAGGTCCCTTACCCAAAACAAAGAAAGGTTGTGAATATCTTCTGACCATAATGTGTGCTTCAACTCGCTTTCCTGAAGCTATCCCACTCAGAAATATCAAGGCTAAAACAATAGTTAATGCACTTGTGAAGTTCTTCACATTTGTAGGCCTCCCAAAATCTATCCATTCAGACCAGGGCTCAAATTTTATGTCAGGAATTTTTCAGCAAGTCATGTACGAACTTGGAATTAAGCAATTCAAGTCATCGGCTTACCACCCTGAAAGCCAAGGTGCCTTAGAAAGATTCCATCAAACTTTGAGAAACATGATCAGATCTTACTGCTTTGACACTGAAAAAGATTGGGATGAAGGCATACACTTGCTTCTATTTGCTGTAAGAGAATCTGTACAAGAGTCTCTGGGGTTCAGCCCATTTGAGCTTGTTTTTGGGCACACTGTACGTGGACCGTTAAAACTTCTAAAAGAGAAATTTCTCTCAGATGATGACAGTTCTTTGAACTTACTTCAGTATGTGTCTGATTTCAAAAACAGACTATCAAAGGCCTGTGATGCAGCTCAGTCCAATCTCAAATCTGCTCAAAGCAAAATGAAGATTCGTTATGATGAAAATGCTAAAGACAGAAATTTTGAACCTGGAGACAAGGTACTTGCTCTCTTGCCCATTCCTGGCAGACCTTTACAAGCTAGATATTATGGCCCGTATACTGTTGATAAAAAGTTAAGTGACGTGAATTACATTGTTAACACTCCTGGGAGGCGCAAGCAAAAACAGCTATGTCACATTAATATGCTCAAGAAGTATATTGATAGGGATAGTTCTGTTATTTCATCAGTAAATATAGTGAATTCTGTCCCTCATGAACAAAATCAAATGGACTCTGAGGACTTCAACTTGGAGAAATCTGATCCCTCGTCATCGAAACTCCAGAATTCTGACATACTACAGAATCTTGATCAGAAACTGTCTCACCTTGATTCAGACAAAAGACTTGAACTGAAACAGTTAGTTCTCGAATATGAGCACTTATTTCCGGACATTCCATCCAGAACTGACAAAATCTATCATGATGTTGACATTATTGAAGGTTCAAAACCTGTAAAGCAACATCCTTACAGAATGAACCCTGTAAAACAGCAATATCTCAGGGAAGAAGTTCAATATTTGCTGGACAATGATTTCATTGAACCCAGCCAAAGTGAATGGAGTTCTCCTTGTATTCTTGTACCAAAGCCAGACGGGACATTTAGAATGTGCACAGACTATCGAAAAGTCAATTCTGTCACTAAAACAGACACTTTTCCCATCCCACGAATCGATGACTGCATTGATAATATTGGACATGCCAAGTATGTTACAAAGTTCGATCTGCTAAAGGGATTTTGGCAGATACCCCTCACGGACAGAGCAAAGGAGATCTCGGCATTTGTTACACCAGATGGACTGTACCAGTATAAAGTCATGCCATTTGGAATGAAGAACTCGCCTGCGACTTTTCAGCGGCTGGTCAACAGTTTGATTTCCAATCTGGATGGCTGTAAAGCATATATCGACGACGCTATTATCTTCAGTGAGGAGTGGCAACAACACTTGCAGACAATCAGAACATTCTTTGACCGGCTAAGTGATGCTAAACTAACTGTGAACTTGGCAAAAAGTGAATTTTGCCATGCAAACTTGACATTTCTTGGACACATTGTAGGTCAAGGTCAGGTAAAACCTGTAGAAGCTAAAGTTGAGGCTATCTCAGATTTTCCTGTACCTACTAGCAAAAGACAACTGATGCGCTTTCTGGGTATGGCTGGATATTACAGGAAATTCTGCAACAACTTCTCGGCTATAGCTGAGCCTCTGACAAACTTGCTTGGTAAGAAGGCCAAGTATGTTTGGACAGATGACTGCCAGAAGTCATTTGATAAGCTCAAGGCCATACTTAGAAGTGCTCCGGTTCTCTTAGCACCAAGTTTTGACAAAGAGTTCAAGTTGGCTGTAGATGCCAGTGATGTTGGTGCAGGCAGTGTATTGTTGCAAGAAGATGACAATGGTGTTGACCATCCTGTTTGTTATTTTTCCAAAAAGTTTAACAAGCATCAGAGAAATTACTCTACCATAGAGAAAGAATGCCTATCTCTAATCCTTGCGCTTCAGCACTTTGAAGTTTACTTAGCTTCTTCACATGCACCAATTGTTGTCTTCAGTGACCACAATCCACTGACTTTCATACATAAAATGAAAAACAAGAACCAGCGTTTACTCAGGTGGAGTCTCATGTTGCAAGAGCACAATCTTGACATCAGACATATCCGAGGAAGAGATAATATCATTCCAGACACCCTAAGCAGAGCTTAAGTGCCTCTACAATGCTGATGTCCAGCTTTGTGCTGTTGTATTTGATTAGTTTTGCACAAATTTTGCTAAACATATTGTATACAATTATCCAGTATTGCAAAAGAAAGCTTTATTTTATAAAACTTTCTTTTCTTTGAAGAGGGGAAGTGTTATGTATGACAGTTACTTGTTGAAAGATGTGCATTCAGTACTGGTAAACTTCCCAAGGGAGTATGCCCAGGAAAGTATGATGTTATACATATGATGTTTACTTGTTGTCCTTAGCAATTATTTACTTTTAGTGTCCCAGATATTGGACATAAACAGGTTGTTTACTTCAGAATTTTCTAGAAATTTCAAATTGTTCTTTGACGGAAAAATCTGGAAGAACCAAAGATGTAGAATCTTCTAGAAAAATCTTTTTTATGTCAAAAGAATATTGTGGAATTTTCTGGAAGGATAATGGCCTCTCTAGAATATTCCAAAACATTAAATTTTGGTAAACAACTTGTTATTTTTAGTATATGATATCATAGAATTTGCTGGAAGAATCCTGAATGTTCCTCAGTGCTATATAAGGGCTACAAATTTTCATAAGGACAATATTTGGGTACTGTTACTATTAAGAAGTCAAAATCTATCTTACTGGAATTTAAACTTATTCTTGGATTACTTTGTGATATTCGATTCTGGATTGGGACATAGTGCTATTTTGAAACAAACTTTAATTCTTGGGATCAGAAACTGATACAGACTTGTGTTAAAACATTCTGAGGGACATTCAGACATTCTTTAAGGGAATTAACATCTTGAAAGGTATTGTACATTCATTTTTGTTTGATTGTATATATATGCTTTTGATTGTTTCACATGTAATTACTGGTTAAATCACTTCTAAATAGATTTGTTAAATTTTAAACAAAGCTTGTTGCTGGCTAACCAACTTGTTGGTTTCCTTAATCTTCTAGTTACGCCTGGCACGTAACATAGTCTTTGTATCGACTAGCCTGCTGAAAGTTGAAAAATTACTGTAACTCTCTTTGGCTCCATGTTGCCAAATCTAAAGGGTCACTGACGAGGCTTGAATAGCCGAAACCGCGGTATGGCCCATCACCTTTCTCGAAAATATGCTCACTGCTCTTAAAGGATCTCAGTTTAATTTTTATTTGCTATTACTGCAGCTGGTGTTGTGCCGTGTGGCGGCCCTAAAAAGTCTCCCCGTACACCATCCATAGTGCAGGTTATATTTTCCTTTTGGTCCTTTGAGATTAGAGAGGATATTTTGAGAAATCACAAAATTATTATCGGTTTAGATTCATATTCTAACCAACGTTCAATATATTTGGCCCCATTTTGATTATACTAGCTTTTGTACCGACTAGCCTGCTAAAAGTTGAAAAATTACTGTAACTCTCTTTGGCTCCATGTTGCCAAATCTAAAGGGTCACTGACGAGGCTTGAATAGCCGAAACCGCGGTATGGCCCATCACCTTTCTCGAAAATATGCTCACTGCTCTTAAAGGATCTCAGTTTAAATTTTACTTGTCAAAACTTATCATCAGCAAGAAAGTGTTATTTTTGCGCTTTATATCGACGCCAGTGCCCCAATGATTCACTTGCCCGCACGCAAGCACACACACATGCACGCATCCGCCCATTTACACCCACACTATCACAGAAGCATGTTGAATGGTTTATTAATTTGGAAATGACACTGGCTATGCATACGGACCATACGACTAGCTGAAATAGCTCCTACTCACCTGTACGTTGAGCCATTGGCAAACCGTACGGGGTCGCATTCATAGCCTTTTCGAAAAGCCGTTTAAGGGGATGCCAATTGTTAAAATCTAATACCTGTATAAAGAAAAATGACAATTTTTCCAAGGAGACTGGATATTCTTGAAACATTCTTGTATGAGTCATTCAAACATCGAATACAGATTATTTTATGCCCAAAAACTCAGCTCTAGAGGGCTCAGCAGCACGCTTATCAGCATTGGTCAAGTTACTTCCTGGTTTGATTCCGTTGTCATCTGTCTGGCATGCTGGGTAAGTTTTACTAAAAGCTACCACCATAAACATGATCTCCAAAAGCTAGACTACAATCTGTGAAAGTTTGTCCACTCGGAGATGATTTCTTCTCGGGGAAAACATGGTATTTATCATATATGCTGAAAACCTTATACAGAAGATACAGTAAATAGTACGATTTCTCCCAAAATATTGACTTTTTGTTCAAAATACTTTCACAGATTGTAGTCAAGACATTGGAGATCATGTTTACGGTGAAAGCTTTTAGTAAAATTTATCCGGCATGCCAGACGGATGACAATGGAATCAAACCAGGAAGTGACTTGAACAATGCTGATAAGCGTGCTGCTGAGCCCTCTAGAGCTGAGGTTTGGGGCATAAAAGAATATGTATTCGATGTTTGAATGACTCATACAAGAATGTGTCAAGAATGCCCAGTCTCCTTAGAAAAATTGTCATTTTTCTTTATACAGGTAAAAATTATACAAGTATTAGTTTTTGACAATTGGCATCCCCTTAACCACAATGAAATCAGTGAATTGTGCCTTGCATATTGCCACTTGGTATGCAATGTCTCCTAACGGACTAGGGAACCAGACGTGGCTATACAGCGATCGTTCTTCTAATGCCGGGACTTGGGGCCAAACATCGTAAATCAAATTGTTTGCAAAACTGATAAGTGAAAAGGTGAAATATTGTGCTTCACATTTGCGTCAAATATATAACATGTACATGCACGAGTTGTTCAATATATTGTTGTATGACAAATGAAACGTCCTTGTAGATACCAGCAATACCGTGATAACGGCCAGCGACACAACAATGGCGATAAACTACTCTCTTATCGCAAAATACTGATATGAATTGAAGACAACATCACGGGAACATCCCCAACGAGGTTTTTGTTAAATCTCGATTGACTTTGTTCTTTGTAGGTCTCTTCATCTTGCCTTATAGACCTCGATAGGATTTGCATACTTGGTAGTGCTACTTTTTTGTTTTTCGTATGAACTGCTCACATTCATTATACTCTGTGTGTTAAAGTATTGCGATAACTTTGTCATTCATATTTGATAGGCGAGACAGAACACTATTGAAGTGTTCCGCCCGTCTTTCCGAGGCATCGTTCTTATCTTTGTGAACAAAACTTCCGTCTGCACTAAGCAGTGTGATGACCTCATAATGTTTTGCCATAAATGGTTTTCAGTGCATCATGGAGTTTCTCCATGTGTTTTCTGTTTACATTACATTTCTTCAGTCTTTCATGCCCTTGGCGTTTGTCTAGACTGCCTTACAAATATTGCTTTATGGTGACGAAAGTTTTGGATCTTGAGCTATAATGAATCTCGCTCTCTCTCTCTCTCTCGCTCTATCTCTCTCTCTCTCTCTCTCTCTCTCTCTCTCTCTTGTCCTCGAGAAACCTCCGAATATCCTCATCACATCATAATAATTGGTCAAACCATTATTTCTAGGATAGATAAATGAACAACAACTTAAAACTGTCCAATTTTCTTAAACATGTTAAATAATGTGTTCTAAAACGCAATTTACTTTTGCATTTAGATAGATGCAAATGTCACGAGTGAAATCGTGTTAGTCTCTTGTTATAAACAAACGTTTTCAGCCATATCTCCACATCTTATTTGGATAGATTACATGTACTGTCGGAACCTTTAAAGTACACGCTCGTACAACAAATACATGTACAATACTTGATAGGTGTAAATGTATTTCCTCGTGATGTTTGAAGCTTGGTGGAAAAAAAAAAACCGTTTGTTTGGATTTAATATTTGCACCGCATTTCGAATCAGAATAGACCTGCTGCATATACTATTAAATAAATACCCGGATCATCATACGAAAATGCCAGTTTCAGTGACACAATCACCATCGTGAACTCGTATAAACTTTTACTTCTACTTTGTACTCCAACAATCAATTACTTACTAAAACTGGAAGGCCTAGCGCCCTTTTTAGGGGACATTTGGTAAACAGTATAGCACCAGGTATGACGCCACAGAACGCGGCTTCCCGTCTGGGGCTATCCTGTTTGCTTAGAGAAATTCCATCGAAGCAATAAAAATTCAAAATCACTCCTGGCGCCCCTAAAATGAAAATGGACTCGCCCAAATGATAGTGATGGGCAAGCCCATTCGTCATGAATGGGTTATGCGACAATATCCAAAATAAAATCGCATTAAGGGTAAACATTACTATTGTTAATGAGCATACTGTTTACGCAACGTCGGCGTTTAGTATGTGCATGTTACGCGTAGTTTTTAAGATGTTTTGTTTTGATTTCTCAATGACGTTGCAAGCTGTAGAATCTTATTCTGTTTGTTTCTGCATAATTGAGTCCTAAAGCGGCTATTGTTCATTTTTATTTTAAAAGAAGTTCTGTGGCAAAGGATATACCCAAATTCGTGTGTAAGGTTAATTATATGTGAAAACGTTTATTTCGCTGTTGATGACGTCAAATAAATATACGCGACGTCAGTGCAACGTTTGGCGTTAAAACGAAAAAGGCGGGAATATTGAACGTTTTTTCTCTATATCTTCCAACGCAACCCGGTGACCCCCACTTTTTATTTGAACTTTTAAATGGTTACCATGTTTCCTATCTCTTGGTGTAATTTAATCAAAATCATATGCGTAGTTTAGGAGATATCGCAAAATCACATACTTTTTCCAGGTTTGAAAAGATGGCGGGAAAGTTAATTTTGCATGTAATCTCCCCAGTTTAAGAGCAAATAGTCTCAAAATGTAAGAAAATAACACTCATCGTGTGTTTAAGTTGTTTTTGCAGTAATAACATATATATTAAAACACATGTCCGCTACGAGTGTGGTTTTCTGGAATGCACGTGAAACATCCAAAAAGTTCGGACACCATGGAAACGAGGCCGGTGACTCCTCCCTTTTATTTCGATTTTAGTTCAAGGATACAATTATCTTGAAACATAGGAAGTTTCATGAAAATCATATGCGGGAATTTAATAGTAATGTTTCCCTTTAACAGCAGGAAAAGATGTCCGTGAAATAAATACCCCCTGAAACCTAACTTTTATATATAAGCGCCGGGGTTTGCAGGGGTGTACCTATTTTTTCTTATTTTCGATCCAAAACATACATTGTGGGTACTCGTTAAAACCGCCTCGGTGAGGCGGTTCTAACGAGTACCCATAATGTATGTTTAGAGTGAAAATATTGAAAAAATCAAACTTTTTCGAATGAAATTTTAAATTTTTGCTTCTGAAAAAAAAAATCTGTACATTGCATGGGCAAGTTTTAGTTATGTGCAGAAAGGCAAGGCTACTCACCTTTTAACGGTGCCTTCCAAGTCATTCGCACCATTGTAAGTCATTAAAATTCTAACCAACTCATAATTTGTTCTCAGAGGGAATTCTTGTCCTGTCAAATTTATGAAGTATTTCCACTTTTTATTTCTCGATAACAACTCTTCCATGCACAATAAATCTGGTTCTAAAACAGAAAAGTGGCCCCACTGAACATCAATTCTTGTTTCTAATAGGAACACATTTTCGAAACAATTAGTGATACCCTCCATAGCGTGAAAAATGTCATTTTTAGTTTTCTTATCTACATGTATACAGTATATATTTTGTGGTCTGTATATTGCACGCAACAGTCTCTCTACTTGTTCAATATCTTTGTACATCAATAAACTAAATGCAATTGGAAAATCTGCTTCCAGTTTAGTCAAGGAACTCATTATATATCCTCTTTTGTCTATAAATTCCTGACAATTGTTTGTCATATTGATGTAATCAGTTGCATTTAATTCGAATTTTCTTGGTTGTGCGGACATGTTTGAAGCTCGGCGAGTTTCGACCAGGTCCCCGTTGATGATTGCATTGCAATTCACCTCCTTCACAGTCCTATCTTGTATGAAATATTTCTGATCAGGGAGAACTGCTTCTTCTAGTTTAGGATCATTGATTATCTTTGGTCTGATGTCATTCAGAAGAACTCCTAAACCTTCTAGCTTCACAGAAGCATCACGTGTGTGATTTCCCGCGGAATAATAACCCTTCATCTCTAAAGATCCGTCTGAAAATTTGTAACTTTTAACAAAATAACTATGGAAAACTTGAGAAGAATTAAATCCTTTCAAATGATGCGGTACTTCTAAAACCATTGAATAATACTCCGAGAAGTAAAAGAGGCAGCCGACAGTGAGAATGATCGCACAAGCGGCCGTGTACTTCCAGACGGGTTGAGCCATGGGTGTTGAGATGTCCCGGCAGGCAATCGCCCATCGGTCCCGCCGATTATACCGGCATCTGAAAAATATAATGCATACTGAAATACTCATTTATGACAAATGGACTTTCTTTAACTTTAGGGGGATTATGTGTAATTTCAGTTCGTTTTTCCACCATCAAAATTCTTTTATGCAAACAGAGTAGCCCCAGATCTGACGCCGTACCAGATGGGACGCCGCGCTTTTCGGCGTCACGCCAGAAGGTTTACAGTTTATTTCACATTACAAGGACGCAACAGGCTTGTATGAGTAAAGGCTGTTGCGATATGCCCATCAAAATGGTACTGACCTACAGCATAAGGTTGACCTGCAACCTTACAGTGTGATCAAGAGTTTGGTTATTGAAAACAATTCGTTCACAAACCAAACATTGGTATATCGGGCACTAGAGGACGGAACCTACATTATATTTTATGTCGAGAACACAAGACAGATTCTGAAAAGACAGTGGGTGCTTTGAAAGCGGCCGTGGTTGCAATAATTATAGAGCACGACCATAAAGTCAGACGCGATCAGCATTGTCATGTAGATGAATATGAACATCACATCAATGACCATTAGTCTGTTGACTATTTGCTGGCCACGTGTAGTTGTACTCATCATCATTTATGTTTTATTTCCGCGCCAAATTAGCAAGTCAGCATTAAAATTGTAAGAAGCAAACAGGAACGTTCTTTGCGCTTTTTCATAAAAAGACCCTTAGCTTTTAGAACAAATAGAAATATCAAAATACCTGTTTTGCTGGTGTTGTTGTCGTATAATAACTACTATCTATGCACTTCCTCGTGGATAGGACATTAATTTCCGTTATTCACATTTACATCTGAATCCGATTAAGGATAAATTAACTCGCAAACATCTAATCTTAACAATGTCACAGTACTAATGGATTGTTTTTCAAATATGTAGGCGAAGTTAGTTCTCTTATCTCAAGTCCTTGGTAGTGTAATGGCTAATCAAGGCAAAGTTACATTACGATAACATGGCTGTGTGATAGACTTTCAGTTTAAGGCCGTGAAAATTTAAGAAAATATTGAAGGACACGATTTTATTTGTTTTTATTTTTTTATTTTTTTATTTTGCTTGATAGTTTTAATTTTTTGCTTGATAGTTTTAATTATAATAAATGAGCCGCCTCGTGGGAAAACCAACAATCTGCCTAGGCGAAAACAAAGGCGCAGATCAGCTTCGCGGTAACCGCGAAGCTGATCAGCGCCTTTGTTTTCGCTACACGGATAGTACAATTCCTCTTCTTTCTAAATCCAAGTCTCTAATCCAAGTCTAATTTCAAGTCTCTAGCCCTCTTCTGTGCTTGTACAGCCTGGTTTGTGTCAGACCTTTTCGGAAACCACATTGTTGGATTTCCCACGAGGCGGCTCAAACCTAATATCGGTAAGGTACCAGTAACCAGTGCATCAACAAGGTTGTTTCTTGTTCCCATATAACCAATTCGGTGCAAAACTAAGGAAAATCATAAACTTAAGTCTCACGATATGATAGATGGTGTCTGAATAATACCGTCGTGTTGATAATAATATTAAGTTCAGTTGAAAAGTAAACATAGCAGATAGCGTATGAGTTGCAGTATCAGCATTGACACTATGCGTATAAAGGTCGATTTTGACCTTGGACGGATCAAAGAATTGAAGTGTCTGCTTAGCTGCACGTGAAAGGATTAAGACAGTTTATGTTTACAACCACATAATGTTACTGACCATGAATAACTTGTACTTTTCTGGTGCTACTCTATATAGACTCGTCTAACCTTTTGTCCGCCTAAGGTAAAATCGAGCTTTTAACCCAGGTCAACCCGATATAGGGAACTTGGAGATTCGACGAACTCGGAGGTAAACAAAGAAATGCGCATTACATTTAGGGTCGGCGCATTGTACGTACCCCATTCTAGTCAGGAGACAAAATTTTGAATGATAAAGCTCTGTCTCAATTTAGAGAGCGATAAGGACCTAGGTTTACATGCCATTTGTATATGACATGTCAATTTACAATTACAATAAAAATGTCAATTTACAATTTCAATAAATAGTCTTAACTTGAAAGCTTATGATTCAGGTTCAGGCTAGAATGATTAAAATGAGAGGTACTACATACATGTTGGACGCATGAATTCAATATTCTCAGTTGTGTTTTACATTTGCGGTAATATCCTAGGCCAAAGGTCGTCACAAATGGAATCTTATAGCCTATCGTCTAGACGATAGGGAATAACGCAACACTATTTGTTTACCTCCGAGTTTCTTGAACCTCCGAACCTGTATCGCGTTGCCCTGTGTATTCATACCCGTAATTACGTTCCTTATTTTTTCATTACAACGCATGGTATGCCTTTGTGCAAAGTGTTTTTAAGTCACTTTCAAGTGAATAAAGGAATGAATAAAAATATAAATGGGCCGCGTCATGAGAAAACCGGAGTGTTTGCCTATGCGAAAACAAAAGCGCAGATCAGCTTCGCAGTTACAGTAACTGCGAAGCTGATCAGCGCCTTTATTTTCGCTACACAGATAGTACGATCCCCCTTCTTCTTAAATCCGAAATTTCAAGCTTCTAGCCATCTTCTGCGGCTGCACAGGCCGGTTTATGTGAGACCTTGTCGGAAACACCCGAGACCGGTTTTCTCGCGTCGCGGCTCAAATCATGACCCCTTTTGTATATCTATTAAAGGCCTGACTTTGTAAAAAAATTGAGGACAAGACAAAGAAAGACTGAGAGCATGGCCGTTTCATTTAAAAATCAAGGACAACTAATTATGTTATTTTGTGTACTCATTTGTTAGCAATTTTATTGCTACAAAGCACATTGCAATACAGTACAAATATTAGCGTTCAATCCCTTATAATAATAATAATAATAATAATAATAATAATATATAATAATAAAGTCTTTATGTATAAGAGGATAACATATTTAGTGCGAGCACTAACATATGGTCCACATAAACATGGTAAAACACCAACAATATTTACAAATCATACAAATATAATGCTGACATAAAATCGTCTAGGATATCTTAAAACCTAACCCAGACATATTAATATTCAACAATGTGAGTTAGAAGATAATTAATCTTAATTTGCGGTAAAACATTTTAGTCTTAGACTGAAAATTAAAGTGAAATACATGTAGTATAACTCTTTTAGGCAAAGAGTGTTAAAGTCTGAATTTAAAAATAAGACTTAGTGTATTAACTAACTACCAGACGAACTTGTTGAAGCTGGTACATTAAGAACTACAGTTTTATGTAAAATGGTAGAAACAAAGGTAAAACGAATGTTAAGTTTGCACTAGGAAGATTTAAAGCGTCCCACTGAACAAGATGTCAAGTTTTCATGTTAGCAGACCGCCGCAGATCTAACAGGTAGCGCGAAGCAAAGGACATGTGGCGGAAACCAATGTCCAGACAGCATGCCCCCTACCCCGCGGTCCACCCACCACAGCGGACAGTCGACAAAAATGACAGATATGCATCGAGGGGTCTGTGCACGAGCGCACCTCACTATAGCATTAAGAACTACAGTTTTAGTTAAAATGATGGAACAAATGTAAAACTATGTTTAATTATTGCACTGGATAGAATTAAGATGACCCTTACAGAAAACGACCTCGAGGAAAAAGGTTAACACCTCAGAAAATGTATAGTCACTGTGACAGCAAACGCAGACTGAAGGTGCGTGTCAGAAGACTGTCTGATTGGGCTTTCCCTACCTACAGTAGGTCGCTGCTGACACGCATGCCCAGTCCTACGGACCAAATAATGGTTATACTCGCACAGGAAAGACAGTGGCATTACTTCCGGTTCTTTGCTTGCTTCGTTTAGCAAATATACCTTTATTGTAGTTTTAATAATAAATCGTTTAAGAGAATTGCTATTTCTTATGGTTGTTGGCAGACTATTCCAGAGTTTGACTGCAGAGACTGCAAAATAATTTTCATACAAAGTGCCATTTCTTTTAGGTACTCTTATTTTTCCATCGTCAATTGATCGCAAATTTCTTGAATGCACTTCCGATGTTTTGACAAATAAATCGGTTATATATTCTGGTGATAAATCATTTAAACCTTTGTACACCATATACACGTGTGGCATTTCACTCGATAGGGAAAATGGTAGCCATTTTAATTCAGTAAACATGTGTCGAGACGGTGTCATTATATCAACATCTAGAATGATTCTTGCTGCTCGTTTTTGTCATTTCAATAGTCTAAGAGTATTTCATCTGGAGCATCTTCCCCATATAAGACAGCCATAATCAAAAATTGGTAGGATGTATGAATAATAAGTATTCATGCTCTTTTTATCAACGTATTTTGATAGAAGTTTCAATAAGGTAATTCGCCTATAGTAATGTTTAAGCACATGACGTCTATTTGTTTATCCCATAAAAGATGTTTATATATTATTACTCCGAGATGTTTATGGGAGTCTACAATTTCAATAATCTCGTTATCTATCAGAATGTCGATTTTATCTAATTGTAAAAGTTTTTGTCTTGTGCCAAGAAACATGCATACAGTTTTCTTGAGGTTATTGAACATAACATTATCGATGCACCATTCGTTGAAACCAGTGGCGCCTTGATTTAATTTTGTTTTAACGATGTCTTGGCGTTTATCGGAGGCATGCTCTGTTGTGTCGTCTGCAAAAATATCTATATTAATTCCATTTGTATTTTAAGGTAGGTCGTTAATGAAAACAAGAAATAATACTGGACCCAAAACTGATCCTTGAGAAACATCGCGCTTTACCTTTTGTGGTGTAGATTTCATATTTTTGTGAACAATATACTGAATCCTATTAGAGAGGTATGCTTTTATCCGATTTAGTGATTGCGTATCAAACTTATAACATTGTAGTTTCGAAATCCCCTAAAGTCGATACCATGTTTGTTATGTTCCGTGTCGAGCAGGAACATCACCTTTTGTCACGTGATATTGGAAATTTTTTCACTGTCATATTATCTTCACTTTATAAATCAAAATGTAAGACAATCTGTTTCAAATAGGCAAGTTCCATATCTTAAACTTATTTGCATGCCTAGTTTCAGAATTTCCACTACCCAGGCATTGTTGTTATAAATTAGGGAAGTGTATGGAACGCCTTTACTGCCTCCGGATGTCTGAGTTCCTTATGTTGTAGGGACATATCTTTATGTTGTGTGGACCTATCGTTATGTTGTATCGAACTTTCTTTATGTTGTGTGGAACTGTCTTAATGTTGTGTGGACCTATCTTTATGTTGTGTGGAACCATCTTTATGTTGTGGGCAACAATCTTTATGTTGTGGGCAACTGTCTTTATGCTGTGTCGACCTATCCTTAGGCTCTGTAGAACTAGCTTTATATTCCATAGACATGTCTGTATGTTGTGTGGAACTGTCTTTATGATGTGTGGAACTGTCTTTATGATGTGTGGAACTGTCTTTATGATGTGTGGAACTGTCTTTATATTATGTAGAACTATCTTTGTTGTGTGGTGCTATCTTTATGTTCTATGGACCTGTCTTTATGTTCTATGGACCTGTCTTTATGTTCTGTGGACCTATCTTTATGTTCTATGGACTTGTCTTTATGTTCTGTGGACCAGTCTTTATATTGTGTGGAACCGCTTTTATGTTTTGTAGTACTGTCTTTATGTTGTGTGGAACTGTCTTTATGTTGCGAGAACCTACCATTATACCATGTGCTTTCATCATTATGATGGATACAGTTAATATTATGTTATGAATATACACCATTACGTCACAGGCAATTCTAACATGTGCTTTATCGATGATGTTATATTAAGTATAGATACTATTTTATCGTAGGAAACTGTCATTGTGTCCTGTTATATAATCATTATACTGGATGCTATTGCCATTATAGTATGTGGAACTGTCTTTATGTTGTGTGACACTGTCTTTATGTTGTGTAAAACTGCCTTTATGTTGTGCGGGACTGTCTTTAAGTGGTGTTGAATTGAACTTATGTTGTATAGAGCTGTCTTTTTGTTGTGTGCAACTGTCTTTATTTAATGTTGAATAGCATTTATGTTGTATAGAACTGTCTTTATGTTGTGTGCAACTGTCTATTTTTGTGTGCAACTGCCTTTTTGTTGTGTGCAACTGTCTTCATGTTTTGTGCAACTGTCTTTATGTTATGTGCAACTGTCATTATATTGTAAGGACTTATTGATTGTTTTTCGTAGTATCACTGTTTACCGGAACGCACCACATTTTATCGGAATCCGGGATGTTTCACCCCAAACCATTTCCTCCCCTAGTTGTTTCGTCCCCAAGACGTTTCCTCCCTAGTCTTCCCCCTAGTCGTTTCGCCCCACTTGTCGTTTCGCCACCTAGTATATGTGAGAGGGGGGATGGGCATATATTGAGATAGGGATGGGCCATGGGGCTTGTGCATCAGGAAAACATGTCCATGAAATGTATACCCCATTAAACCCCACTTTTATACAGTAAAACTGGGATATGCAGGGGTATACCTATTTTTCTTATTTTTGCTCCAAAACATAGAATGTGGGTACTCGTTTCGCCCCCAAGACATTTCCCCTAAAACAGACGTGTAGCTGATAATTCAATTACCGTTCTGGTAACCTGACAGACGTTTTCACGCCTTTTATTCAGTTAAAGGGAACAATCACAAGATCTAAATATTTACACGATTTCCAATTCACTGTATTATTTTTTTCTCCTTCTCTCGTTTAATTTACATTTATATCATTCTTATTTAAACAGGGGACCAATGGTCCTGATATCGATCACCTGAGATTTTGTCTTTGATGAATGACCTTTGGCTAAGGCCATGTTGGCCGACGTAAATGTAAACTTTACCTCAAATACTCACATAATTATTAAAACTATAATCCGTCTGTATCTATTAACTTTCAGATCTTTCTGGCAATATTTGACCTTTCTGTTTAAGTTAACAGTTTAATAGGTCAAGGTCAACCCAAGGTCAGATTTATATAAACCACGAAGGGCCAGAGCCCCCAATGGTACATTGAATCCAGAGAAGTTGATTTTTAAAGGATTTTACCACATATATGGGCATGACGGCCATCTTGGTCATGTGACCTAGACCACTTATATAAACTTTGGTTCCCCCTTCCTAAGGACACCACATATAAAATTTAGTTTTGATTGGTGAAGTGTTTCTGAGAAAATTCAGTTTTAAATTTAATATGTAAATGACCTTTGGCCAATGTCAAGAGATGACCTTGACCTTGAATACTCATAGGATTTCATTAACTCAATAACTTGTATGTATGTACCAACTTTCAGGTCACAGGCCACAAAACTTCCTGAAAAATCCAAATGCTTTCCATTTTTTTCCTTTGAGAAGCCTATGTGACCAATGTTGACCTTGCCATTAAGTAGGTCAATGTCAACCCAAGGTCATGAGTTATTCAAACAATGATGGAACAGAGTTCCCGATGATACATACCAAGTTTTATTGAAATCGGTCCAGCAGTTCTAGAGAAGAAGATTGTTTAAGGTTTTTACCATATATGGGCATGGCAGCCATCTTGGTCATGTAACCTGGACCATTTATACAAACTTTGATTTCTCCTTCCTAAGGATATCACATATAAAATTTGGCTTCGATTGGTGAAATTGTTCCTGAGAAAAGTAAGTTTTAAATCTAATATGTAAATGACCTTTGACCAAGGTCAAGAGATGACCTTGACCTTGAATACTCCTATGACTTCATTAACTCAATAAGTTGTATGTATGTACCAACTTTCAGGTTACCCGAAAAATCCAATGTTTTCACTTTTTTCCATTTCAAAGCCTATTTGTACAAAGTTTACCTTGCCGTAAAATAGGTCAAGGTCACCCTAAGCTCATGGCTTATACAAACTATGATGGGCCAGAGACCCCAATGCTACATACCAAGTTTCAATGAAATCGGTCCACCGGTTCCAGAGAAGTTTTTACCATATATGGGCATGGCGGTCATCTTGGGAATGTGATCTTGACATTTATACAAACTTTAGTTCCCCCTACCTAAGGATGCTCCACATGAAGTTTGGCATTGAATGGAACAGGGATTTCAGAGGAGAAAATCTTTGAAAAGTGTGAACAACGACGACGACAACAGCGGACGACGGAGCATGGCCATCCTATAAGCTCACCTTTTGAGATGAGCTAAAATATAACAAGAAAGAAAAACGAAATATTTGACGAGATATTTGATATTTCACTGTGTGCTTGACACTTTGTAACAGAGATTAAATGCCAGTCAAAAGTTTTGTACAATGCTTCTGTCAGTTACATTTTGTGTAAAACTGAAACCAACACTCTATGTAGCAAATGCTAACCTGTTATGCCTGTTGAGAAGAGTAAAGAGCTTTAACAATCATCACCATGGTCTTATTACAAAAATAAATAAATAAATAAATAAATAAATAAATAAATAAATAAATAAATAAAAACATCTGCTTGACAGATTATGTTACGCCCGACCCCCTTGATCTCCCAAGCCCTACATGCGAATTTAAATGACTAAAATTGTACAATCTGCTTCATATTTGATAAATAATGCGCTTTAATGTTATTCAATACCACTAAGCACCACCTTTACGTCTTTTTTGTGCCGTTGTGCACTTTTTACGCATCTTTACATCACTTTGCGCTACTTTTTACTGTATTTAGTTGTATCATTGTTTTTGTCTTTACATGCCGTATAATGATGTAAAATTAAGTAATTATATTATATGCATATGCATTCTTCCCTTTCATATATACTAGGGGGCGAAACGACAAGTTGGGCGAAGCGACTAGTGGGGGAGAAACGACTAGGGGGAAAACGACTAGGTAGGGAAACAGTTTGGGGGCGAAACATCCCGGATTCCGACAAAATGCGGAGCATTCCGGTAAATAGTGATACTACGAAAAAATCAATAAGTCCTCACAATATAATGACAGTTGCACATAACATAAAGACACTTGCACAAAACATGAAGACAATTGTACGCAACATAAAGACAGTTGCACAGAACAAAAAGACAGTTGCACATAACATAAAGACAGCTCTATACAACATAAATTCAATTCAACGCCACTTAAAGACAGTTCCGCACAACATAAAGACAGTTTCACACAACATAAAGACAATGTCACACAACATAAAGACAGTTTCACACAATATAATGACAGTTTCACATACTATAATGGCAATAGCATCCAGTATAATGATTATAGAACAGGACACAATGTCAGTTGCCTACGATAAAATAGTATCTATACATAATATAACATCATATTCTACCAGTATAATGGTGTATATTCATAACATAATATTAACTGTATCCAACATAATGATGAAAGCACATTGTATAAAGGCAGGTTCTCACAACATAAAGACAGTTCCACACAACATAAGACAGTACTACAAAACATGAAAGCGGTTTCACACAACATAAAGACATGTCCACAGAACATAAAGACAGTTCTACATAACATAAAAGCGGTTTCACACAACATAAAGACATGTCCACAGAACATAAAGTCAGGTCCACAGAACATAAAGATAAGTCCACGCAACATAAAGTCATTTCCACACAACATAAAGAAAGTTCGATACAACATAACGATAGGTCCAAACAACATATAGATAGGTCCCCACAACATAAGGAACTCAGACACCCGGAGGCAGTATAAGCGTTCCATAGAAGTGACTTAGTGTTTATAGATTGATGAAACACAGTTTGCAACTATCCTTAATAATAATGCTCACTCTCAAGCGAAACAGACAGAATTTTATAATTACTTCTTCTTTTGTATGAATACTTGCCCATATTCATGCTTGAAAATGTTCTTATTTATCTTCTGATGTGGTGTGTTTTCAATAACACCTAAATACCCCCCTCCTGTATGCAAATGTATTTATTAATTATTTGGTACAGTAGATCTGTTAGACGACAAAGATTTTCAACAGAAACAACATGAGCTGGGTAGTCATCTACAGAAATGAAGTCAACCCATATTTGACAAGTGGATTCGCCCATCATCATCATTTTGGTGACTCCACTTTCATTTTTTGTGGCTTCAGGAGTGATTTTGAATTTTTATTCCATTTTTCGATTAAATCTCTTTAAAAAAAAAAAAAAAAAAAAAAAAAAAAAAAAAAGAATAGTCCCAGATGGGGCGCCGCGTTCTGCGGTGTTGCTGTTTGCATTTGTCCCACAAAAAGGACACCAGGCTTATACGAGTTTAAGAAATTGACTTTTTGAATGTATAGAATTCAAATCCTTTGACCCCGCTTTATTTGAATTCCGCGATAAGGAACATATCCAAAGTTTGTGATTTTATCTCCTTTTTACCACCTGAGCCAGTGCATCAGAAAACCAACAATTTGTATATGCGAAACCAAAGGCGCAGATCAGCTGTGTAGTAACTGCACAGGTGATCAGCGCCTTTCTTTTCGATACACGGATAGTACAATCTCTGTTCCTTTTAAATCCGAAATTTCAAGCTTTTAGCCTGCTTCTGTGACTGTACAGACTGGTTAGTGTCAGACCTGGTCGGAACCCAAAATTGTTGTTTTTCTCAGGCACAGGATCAATTCTATTTACTCATGAATCAATCGATACGTATGTTGACAGTAGGACAAGCTAATTTTCAGTTTAGATTTTTGCTAATGATCGCTAATAGAGATGTCGCTTACAGGAATTTTTAACACCCACCAGAGAATCAAAGGTCATGACACAACTTCTGAGTGGTAACGAACGATTTTATTCATATGGTGTCTGGTTAGTCTCACTAGAAATGTATGTATATATACTCCCCCTTAAACCCCACTTTTAATCTATACTCCCTTAAACCCCACTTTAAAAAAAAACAAAAAAACAAAAAAAAAACAAAAAAAAAAAACTGGGGTTTGCAGGGGTATACCTATTTTTCTTATTTTTGATACAAAACATAGATTGTGGGTACTCGTTAGAACCGCCTCGGCGAGGCGGTTCTAACGTGTACCCACAATCAATGTTTTGAGCAAAATTATTAAAAATATCAATAGTTTTCCAATGAAATTTTCAACTTTTTGCTTTTGAAAAAAAAAAAAAAATAATAATAAAAAAAAATAATAAAAAAATAAAAAAAAAAAATAAAAAATAAAAGATAAAAAAATAAAAAGTAAAATCTATATTGTATAGGCAAGTTTTCATAATGGACCACGTCTCTGTTGTTATTGTCATCTTTGTTTTAGTCAGTGCTATTAAGAGTACCATCCCTGGCCCCGAGGTAAATATAACTTTTTTCATGCTCAGCTTGGCTAAGCATAAAATTTGAACTGCTCATAAATGCCAAATAGCCCAAATAAATTGAAATTTCAGATTTAGTTCATCAGATTCTGTAATTTATCCTGCTCATAAATGTTAAAATGCCAACAATTGTTGGCATTTTAACATTTATGAGCAGGATAAATTTTAGTCTCAGCCGAGCTGAGCATGAAACAAGTTATAATTTCGGGACCTGGTGTGGCCTTGTCAATTTGACGTTTTCTGACTGACCTCGCTTTGAAAAACCTGGTGCGCACTGCCAATCAACACATTTAGTGTTAGATCAACGGTTTGTCTCTTCTTCTTCGAACCGAAATTTCTAACTAAGCTCTAGGCTTCTGCTTCTGCTGATCGGAAACCCCGACTGTATACGGATGCCATTATCAGATTATATGAACGTAGATGGCTGCACCGAAGCTTTGTAATAACAAACACAATGGCCATAGGGGTTGATTTGTCAATCCGCACTTTGCACGTTGTCTCTGTGCGTTCTGCTGGTTGTCAATGCGATAATTTCTTACATCTGAAGGAAGTTATCAGCGTTTCTTTCTTTCTTTTGGATCTTATTAATATTTACATGGAAACAATAGAAATCGATATGTCTTGAGCGTTTTCTCAGAAATACTTTTCAGCCTTGAGATGCTACGTATCTTATTTCATTTCCCTGAAGAGTCTGACTTAAGAAGACATTTGAGCCGTCGCATAGGATAACCAACAATCTGCATATGCGAAACCAAAGACACAGATCGGCTCACAGCTGAGAAACACGTGGTATGGAATGGATGACGCACAATGTTTTCTGTCCGAATTTGAGATGAGAAATTCGAGTTTTCTCATATAGCGTTTACTCTATTGACTGATAGATAGGTGCAGTCAATGCAGAAATTGAACATTTAGTGAATGAAAGTAACATAAGGAATCCAGGTTATTTCGTTTTCGCAAACACTTCCGTCCCATGAACATATAGTGTCCGTTCGTCTCTTACTAATGAGAAAGACCATCATTATTTCTTGAATAGGTTCGTGTGTGTTGGTGAGTTCTTTGATGGCTGACTAGGCCAATTCTAGCTCTAAACTGTCGCTTGTAAGTAGAGCAAGTCATTGTCATGTGATCAGCTGTTGGTCCATTGGTATTGGCTTTGCGTTCTCTGCGCTTTCTTTCAGCTTCTCAGCTTCTCTTTTTTTCATAGAGAGCTGCTCCTTTGTTGATGAGACCTCGCCACTTTGATCGCCCCTGTGCAGTCTGTTCCCAAGACCTAATTGGTATGTCGAAATCCTTCAGAGAGGCTTTGAGGGCGTCTTTGTAGCGTTTCTTCTTGCCACCTTGATAGCGCTTTCCCTCTTGTAGTTCTCCATAGAAGACTCTTTGGAAGTCGCTTATCAGGCATTCTTATGACAAGGCCAGTCCACTTAGCTGTGATAGCTTTAAGACAGTATGCATGCTTTGCATCCCTGCTTTCTTCAGGACTTCGGTGTCTAGAAACTTGTCTTGCCACTTGAATTTTAGCATCTTTCTCAAGTGGAAATGGTTAAGTCTCTTTACATGACGCTGGTATACTGTCCAGGTCTCACATGCATACAAGAGGGTTGGCAGTACCACAGCCTTGGAGACTTTCAGCTTTGTGTCACGCTTGATTCCATTTCGCTCCCAGACATTTGCACGGAGTCTTCTGAATGCCACACTGGCTTTTGCAATTCTGGCAGTGACCTCAACATCAGTGTGCACTGCTCTGGAAAGAAAGAGTGCTTCCCAGGTAGGTGAATTTATCAAAAACTTTCAGTTTTTGTCCATTCACAGTGATGGTTGGTTCATGGCACGGTTTTCCAGGTGCTGGTTGGTGTACAACCTCTGTCTTTTTTTGTGCTGATTGTGAGATCATAGTTATCACATGACTGGGCGACTTGATCTATGGCTCTTTGCATTTTTGCCCCTGAGCTGGCATTCTTATCCATATCATCTGCATAGAGGAGCTCATCTAGCACATCAGTCTGCACCTAAGTTTTGACTTGCAAGGTTGAATATGTTACCATCAAAACGATACCTGATTGGAAAACGAGTGTCACTGTCCTGAAAAGCATCCATGAGCATGGCATAAAACATCATGCTGAACAGTGTTGATGCCATAACACAACCCTGTTTGACCCCGTTTGTTACCTCAAATGGTTCAGAAAACTCTCTATCATTTTGCACACGTGCTTGCATGCCATCATGAAATTGTCGCACCGTTGCTATGAATCTGGGTGGACAGCCAAAGTTGGCCATGATTTTCCAGAGTCAATCACGACTTACTGTGTCAAAAGCTTTGGTGAGGTCGACAAACGTCATGTATAGATCTACATTCTGTTCTTGGCATTTCTTCTGAAGCTGTCTTGCTGTGAAGATCATGTCTATAGTTCCTCTGTCTTTTCTGAATCCACATTGACTTTCTGGGATAAGTCCCTTTTGATCAAGATGAACATTCAGGCGGTTCAACAGAATTTTGCTAGTATCTTCCCAGCAATGCATAGGAGGGAGATGCCTCTGTGATTGTCACAGACTTGTGGATTTCCTTTCCGCTTGTATATGTGGATATCATGGATGCATCCTTTAATTCTTGTGGGATAGCCTCCTTCCTCCACATACAGTGAAGCAACTCTGTCAGTTTCTCTGTCATGGGTAGCCCTGCCCCCCACCCCACACCTCCCAGCCTTATCAACCTCTGCATGAATTGCATCTGCACCTGGAGCTTTGCCAGATTTCATGATGGTTGGAAATTCATCTAACAGAACATTGCACTCTATCTGTGGAAGTCTGTAGATTGCATCTTCATTGATGCTGGATCGTCGATTCAGCACACTATTGAAATGTTCTACCCACCTTTTCAAGATAGCCTCTTTGTCTGTGAGAAGAGTGCTTCCATCTGCATTGAGCAATGTGGTGGCTCCAGAACTCTTTGGGCCATAAATGGTTTTCTGTGCATCATGGAATTTCTTCATGTCCTTTTTGTCCGCAAAAGGCTGATATTCTTCTGTTTTCTTCCTCAGCCAGGAATCTTGCATGTCCATAAGCTTGGTCTGGACTGTCTTACAAATGTTGCTGTAGGCTGCTTTCTTGGATACTGAGCTAGTATCATCTTGATGTGCCTTGTGCAATCGGTGTTTTTCTTCAAGAAACCTCTGAATTTCGTCATCATTCTCATCAAACCAGTCTTGATGTTGGTGAGATTGATGTCCTAAAGTAGTAGCAGCTGAAGAATGAACTGTTTTATGGAAAACTGTCCAGTTTTCTTCGGGGTTCTCTGAACTGAGATTGGTTGCATCCAGTTGGTTGCATATGTCCGTTAAGAAAGCTTGGCTCATGCTGTCTTGATTCAGCTTTGAGACATCCAGTCTTTTAGGAGCTTTCTTGCCTTGAGGTCGCCTCGCAGGATGGATTCTTAGGTTGAGTTTGCTGACAACCAGTCTATGATCTGTCCAGCAGTCTGCACCACACATAGTCTTTGTCACTCTGACATCCTGCCTGTCTGTTCTCCGCACTATGACATAGTTTATTGGAACGGGGATGCATCCAGGATGTTTTATTTCTGTTTGGTAGACGAAAGGCTGTGTTGGTGATTAGAAGATCATGTTCAGCACACTTCCTTAGAGACCATTACTGTTGCACTTTCCAACACCTTGTTGACCTATAACTCCTTCCCAGGTCTGGTGGTCTTTTTTGTCATTTATACATTTATAAGTCTTCCAATCAAATAGAACAATAGCATGCAATTTCAATAGCATAGTAGGAAGGTAGCACCGTCACACATTCAATCGTTTTCTCTTTCTTATTCCAAAAATATATAATGGTAAATGTATACGTCGAAATACGTAGCTAGCATGAGAAGAAAATTTATGGTGAAGATATAAACCAAGTACACGTAGCATACGTCAACATCGTTGGTTATGACACATTTGATGGAACAAGAATATTTCCATGACAAGAATAAGAAAGCTTAGAAAAACGTCCAATGCAGAACGGTGCTCAGCAATATTGAACTAATACTAAAGCTATCCCACATGTATATGATTTATGTAATCTATATGGTCTATCATTTATTGCATGGTTATTTGTATCGGATTGACTGACTTAACATTGAAAAATGGAATAAGTAAAAAAAAGAAAAGGGAAAAAAAGGATAAGAAAAAACAAAAAAAAGAGAGTAGAAGTATGCACACACTCATGCAAATTCTTATAGAGTATCTTCGTTCTATAAGAAATAGTATACACTATTTTATGTCATTTATTTCATCAGAGGCCGGTCAACAAAATAATATCATAAAGAAATTGTAGTGAGATTCTCATAAGTTATTCTCGTGAAACTTTCAGAGTCTATCGATATAAAACGCTAAAACATGCGCTGACAATAAATATGGCGTTAATTAAGGAATCTAATCAAATGCCATTTTTTATTATGTATATCAAGTTTATTTTTTGAGAAGGCTATATATTCTTCGAATTCTCTCGTTTGAATAAATAAATTTAGGAACCCATTTAATAATTGCCGGTAGTTTATGTTTATATTTTGTGGAGAAAATATAGTATTTCGCCAGAAGAACAATGAAATTAAACACTAGATGCTTTGGGTTTGTACCATAATTAACACCAAAACTTATTGTGAAATAACTCAATTGTATTTCAATATTATTAAAGGTTAGTATTTCTTGAATTTGAGACCATAAATCTTGTACATACCATTATTCCCAAAATAAGTGTGCGCCTTGCACAGAAATCGCAAAGAACAGACGGGGCTAGTTTACATTTAAATAGGTATTTGTTGTTTGGCACAATCCTCATGAGATATTTATAGTTAAAATTACGTAATTTTACGTCGACTGTGCAGTTTATACTCATTTCATAATATTGCGACCAATTAAGTTGTTCTTGAGGAAAATCATCAGTTCATTTTGCTTCTGACTTTAAAACAGGTGTTTTCACTTTGGAATGAAACATGTATTATGGAAAGGGAATGGTTAAAATCAAAATGTGTTACAGCAAAGAAAAAACTTAGATTAGATTTTATTGCAAAACGAAAAGAATTTGATCTTGCTGTAGGAAGTAATAAACGAAATTTTAAAAAACGTAAAGATGATGACCTTATAGCAGCACAAAATTTAGACCAGAGAGAATTTTGGAAGAAAATAGGTTCTATTGGGGTTGCAAATGCTCGTCAATCTACTATTCCGTTGCAAGTTGAGTCTGAAAATGGTTCGATCACCAATGATATCCCAACAGTCTTGCAAAAGTGGAAAAATGATTTTTCTAGTTGCAAATGCTCGTCAATCTACTATTCCGTTGCAAGTTGAGTCTGAAAATGGTTCGATCACCAATGATATCCCAACAGTCTTGCAAAAGTGGAAAAATGATTTTTCTAATTTGTTTAACCCGAATGAAAATGAGATTCTAGACAATGAGGCAAATATTTTACACACTATAGGCGCTGCACAACCTATGATGAACGACCCTGAAATGAATGGTATGTTTACTTGCGATGAACTTAAAAAAGTTGTAAAACGCGCAAAATGCAACAAAGCACCGGGATTCGACGAAATTCCAGTTGACGTCTTGAAGAATGAAGCCACGTGTCTTTTCCTAGTTAAGTTTTTCAATATTATGTTTTTCCGTTGGAAAAATTCCTAAAGAATGGTCTAAATGTGTATTAAACCCAATTCCAAAGTCTTCTAATTTGAACAAACATGATCCATTGTCGTATAGGGGAATAGCACTCGCGCCTGCATCTTATAAGCTGTTTTGTGCATTAATTAACAATAGGTTAACGAAGTGGACAGAGAGTAACAATATCTTAGCAGATGAGCAAAATGGTTTTCGCAGTGGAAGAAGCACTATTGACCACATTTCGTCTTTAACGAACATAATTGAAACACGCAAGTTGAAACGCAAACAAACTTTCACCGCTTTTATAGATTTCAAGAAGGCATACGATTCCATCAACCGCAATTTGTTATGGTCTAAACTAGAAGACTTAGGCCTGGCTGGGAATATCTTAAATGTCATCAAAGTTATATATATGGATGTTCAATATTGCATACGTCTAAATGGGCTCCATACTGATTGGTTTAATGTTAGAACCGGCCTGAAACAAGGTTGTTTGCTTTCACCACTCTTGTTTAACTTATTCATTAATAACTTAGTTCAAACAATCAACTCATTGAATGTAGGCGTTGATATTGACGGAGAAAAAGTAGGAATCCTCCTTTACGCTGATGACTTGGTTTTAATAGCTGAAAATGAAACAAACCTACATCTTATGTTAGATACTTTGGGTATATGGTGCAGAAACAACAACATATGTGTTAACGGTGAAAAGTCGAACATTGTCCATTTCAGAACGCCTTCTGTCCAAAGGTCATCTTCCAGTTTTAAATGCGGAGATCTCAGCTTGGGAATTACCCATCAGTATAACTATCTAGGACTTACACTCACAGAATTCTTGAACTATGATATCATGGCATCGAATGTTGCAAAGTCTGCTAGCAGGGCACTCGGTTTAGTTATTCATAAAAGTAAACAAAACGGTGGCTTTCCTTTTGAATGTTTTACTAAGCTGTATGACTCGCTGGTGTGGCCTGTCATTGAATATGGGTCAAGTATTTGGGGGACTAGCAAGAGGTCATGCATAGAGGCCGTTCAAAACAGAGCATGTCGTTATTTTATGGCTGTGGGAAAGTATACGCCAAATATTGCAGTCCAAGGAGATATGGGTTGGACGCCAACGTCGGTCAAAATCTGGAAATCAATGGGAAGCCGGTGGGTTAGATTTAGGGAAATGGACGATAACCGCCTCAACAAACGTACTTCCAAATGGTGCATGAAACATGGTGAAAATATGTGCAAAAATTGGTTCTATAAATTTCGAAATCTTATGTCTTAGCTAGAACTAGATTGTATATTTGACGATAACCAAAACTACACTAAAAATGCCATATTGCGAATGATCCAAGAAAAAGAATTTGAGTTGTTTAAACAGATCTTAATACTGTTAACAGAGCAAACGGCGCACAAAGCAAGCTACGTTCATATCGACTCTTTAAGTCAGAATACAAAAGTGAAAGCTATATTACTGCAAACCTTCCAATTCATCACAGAAGCGCGCTCGCAAAATTTCGATGTGGGGTTGCGCCAATAAGAATCGAAACGGGTCGATACGAGAGACTGGCATTAGAGGATAGATTATGTACTAATTGCAATGTCGTCGAAAGTGAAAAACATGTAATATGTGAATGCCCATTATATGAAGACTTGCGAAAGTCGTTATTTGATAAAGCTAAACATGTCATCCAAAGTTTTGATTTCTTAAATTCAGAGGAGAAAATGATTGCTGTGCTCTCAAATTGTCACTTAGTAAGAACTACTGCCAAAATCCTTTATGACATACTTTCACGCAAACGTTCCTTTACGTATAATTAGTACAAATGTATTAACAAACGTATCTTGTCCGCACGTACTTAGTACCCTGTATGCTCCGGGCACAACCGGTTCCTGGAGATACGGGGCTGGATCGTGGAGAAGCTATACGTGACGCTCCGGTTCCAGCAATAGACTACGAGTCCTATAACTCGAGCTTATTCAATTGCGGTACATCCTTATTGTCATTTACTTTATTTCATATTTAAAGTAAGAATATCAACAACACAGTATTTGTTTAAATAGTTGTCTCTTGCTTGGTCATGTGTTTAAAACAGAATTTATTTTATTACATGTACATGTACTATTGTATATATAACGTTATCTGTAATAGATATGCCTTTAAACAATTCTAGTGATACATGCATAGATGAAAGTGTTTCATCGTTCCACTAATAGCTAACGTCATACGGAAACAGAAAATGGCTGCAAATGGTTTATGCATGAATGACTGTAAAAAGCTTGTACATAGATTTTTAAATCAACATCGAGCGAGTGAGTCAACACTTCGTTGTTAACAGACGCACGCCGAGACAGGTGCGTCGTCGCCCGTCTCGGTGTGCGTCTGCTGACAACTGACTGATCTGGAGCCTGGATAAATCGTACCTCCCCCTCCACTGGAGTAGGGTTGGGTAGCCCGCTCGCAGTCGGCTCGATGTACGGAGAATTCACAAACTCTGTACATAGTGTAAATACCATGGACAATTAACGTAAATGTCATATTTTAGACTTGCCTTCGTGTTATCATCATCATTATGACAGGCAAAATGCCAAATTATAGTGTCTCGTAAGCCTAACAGGCTGGGTATCAAATGTATATTTTGTTGTATTTGTATATGTATCTGTATTTGATATGTGACACTTAAATAAACCATTACTTACTTACTTACTTTTTTTCACTGCATTTAATCTAATGTTATATAAATGTTTGTTTATCGATTGTTGTTCTTGAGTGAGAATATAAAGGGTTTTGTTTCGTCTTAATGGTAAGTTTCTAACATCTTCATGTTTTAATTTTCTTTTCCAATCACTTTTTATATTTGAAACGATATTATGATATTTTAAAAAGTCATTACGTGATACATTGTACAGATTTTTAAGTTGTTCGATGGTGTAGAAATTTCTTGATCTAAAATCATATATATGTTCTATAAATTTTATGCCTTTTTCAAACCATTGTTGATAAAAATTAATTTATTATCACATTCTATTTGAGAGTTATTCCATATAATTTCCTTAGCAATAACATCGGTGCTTTCAACATTATTAATCTTACTCCACCCTTATAAAACATCACGCAGGAAAGTATTCTCTTTAGCAATCTGCTTACAATCATAACTATGTATGTTGCACTCTAAAATCAACCTTCCTCCAAACTTATTTATTTTTTCCAAATAATATTCTTTCCATAAGCCTTTATTATTTTCATCAAAAACTCTTCTTAGCCATCCCGCTTTCAAAGCCTCAATAAAATAATCAATATTTGCTAGTCTAAGTCCACCGTTTTTATAGTCTTGCATAAGCACTGTTCTTTTAATTTTATCTGGTTTTGAGTTCCATATAAATTTAAAAAATTGATGTTTTAATAGTAGTGATAATTTCCTCTGAAGGGTTGTCTAAAACTGTGAGAGGGTATATGAGTTTAGGTAGAGCAAAAGTTTTCACGACAGTAATTTTTCCCATTAATGTCAGTTTTCTGTTGTTCCATCTTTTTAGGCAGTTGATAAAATCATTAAACTTTGGCATTAGATTATTTTCAAGTAATTTAGATTTTTCATTAGAGAACACTATTCCTAACGTTTTCACCGACTCTGAAGTCCACTCGAATTTCAAATGTTTTAAATGATGTATATTGGCATATCTCAACGAACCTATTTTTAAAACAATGGTTTTATTAATATTTAACCGTAAACCTGATATTGATTTAAAATTGTCGAGTATATATATTAATTTTCTAAAAGATTTTAAAGATCCGTCCATTGCGAAAGTCACATCATCAGCAAACATGGTACTCTTGAATTCTTTTCCATTTATTTTAATCCCTGTAATATCTTGATCTTTCAGTAATGTAGCTGATAAAACTTCGATGCACAATATAAATAGGTAAGGCGAGAGAGGACAGCCCTGTCTCACACCTCGATTAATAGAAAAGAAGTCTGACATATATCCAGCATTTTGCACACAGCTATTGGCTCCCTGGTAAAAACATTCAACCCACTTTTTTATGTCTGCCCCAAAATTAAAAGCTTCTAAGCATCGTAAAATATATTTATGACTTATACTATCAAATGCTTTTTCAAAATCTGCAAAATAAAAGTCCTGGTGAATTTTCATTTTCTAGCTTTTCAATAGTAAGTCCGGTGGTCTTTATTAACTCTGGCGTTAAAGTCGCCAAGAAGGATAAGCTTGTCTGAACGGGGTGTTGCAGAAATAACGTCGTCTTTGTCATTATAGAACTTGCCCTTAACCTCATCTGGATTTGTCATCGTGGGTGCAAAGGCACTGACAATAGTTGCATGTTAATTGCCTGCCAGAAGAAGACTCAATGTCATTAGGTGGTCATTGGTGCCTTTTGGCAATCCTGAAAGCTTACCAACAAGTTCAGTTTAAATGGCAAAGCCAACTCCTGCTTCACGCCTCTCTTCACTTTTGCGTCCACTCCAGAAGAAGATTTCATAGGAACTGAGCAAGATAAGACAACATAATTGCATGACGAAATTCTCTATGTGCATTGTTCACAACGAATAACGCAAAACATGTACTCAGAAGGCACACATCTTGCTGCAGTATCAACCTTAATCTCAATACAAGAAGGAAGAAACACACAAAAATGCTATTTTTGAAAAGGTACAACTTCTATATAAATCAATATTTTTCGCTTCTAATGTTGCTAGCCGTGCGAGCAATGATCGCAAAAGTCATCTACAGAAAAAGAAATCCGAGACATATCACTTATTTGCCATACTATGATCTCAAATTTGGTCACTGATTTTCTATCGATTTTTCGCAATATTTTTTCAAAAATGTCCACCAGTATATAAACATGCCTTCACTTTGAGCGTGCGAGTCACGTGCATGTCATGTCTTTCTGCACCAATCAATGCATCATCTTGAAGGAGAGGAATTATTCTTGCCACAAGTATTACTTTAATATATTTACCGATGCATTAAGAAATTACGATGTCATACTACGCCATTTTCCAACTGCCCCCCCCCCCCCCCCCCCCGGATTCAGTTCTAGAAGTTGTCCGTTCATTCATCTACATTTTCTGTAAACGTAACATAACATGTTCGTTTACGCAACTGGTTTCTAAAAATATTAGACTATTTGTACATGTACTTACAACCGATATATGTTCCATATTGGAAATCGTAACTTTTTCATTTTTTTGTGCATTCAAATGCTTACTGATCCAGCGTTGGCTTAGATTTTCATCCTCATTTGAAACGAGAGCTATAAGACATTTGATACTGGGAACAGCTTTTTTCCATTTTCTATCTAGTAAATCTTTAAATGGCATTATTCAACAGGCAGAGCACGCAAAAAGAACATATAAAACATAATTGACATAAAACTGACATTTTTTTTTTCTTTTTCACGATCCTCATCATTAGTTTTTTTTTTTTTTTTTTTTTTTTTTTTTTTTTTTTTTTTTTTTTTTTTCATTATTTAACACCAAGTTCAAAAAGCAATATTTAGTGTTGATTTTCAAAAAGTAAATATTTGCATATTGATCAAGACTAAGATCATTTGAAGATGATTTGGTGAGGTAAAAAGAAGAAATTTATTTGATGATAGATACAAATTGGTATAATGATTGCTTTTGGCAATAGTAAAAAAAAAAATCTTATGATAGTATAAACAAACAAATGTTTATCCGAGATTATGTATGTTATTGCATTTCAAAATACGTGATACATATTTCACATACAGAGAATGAGTAAAGATCAGTAAAGTGCCGGCCCCACTGCGCTTAAGATAGCTTAAAATCGCTATATGATTCTTTAAATATTAACTTGGGTCCATTTCTTTACCCCAATATGCAAATTAAGAAAACATAAACACATTGGAAAACATTTTAAATGCATGCGCATTTTTATCACAAAATAAATGATTACACAATTGTACGACTGCTTACGATTCAGTTGGACCGGCACTTAAAGGTATCTTCGTTTCATAATGCACACTAAGTGCCGGTCCCACTGCACTTAGATCGCTATACGATTGTCTAAATATTAATTTGGGGGCCATTTCATCGGCCCCGATATGCAAATTATGAAAGCAAAAACACGTTGGAAAACATTTTGCATGCACAGTCTTTTCACAAATCTAGTGTTTACACAATCGTACGATTGCTTACGATTCAGTGGGTGCTGAAGACGGGTCTAGGATGCTTAACTCATTTAAGCCTGGCGTCCTTTTTATGGGACATAGGCAAACAGTATAGCCCCAGATGGGACGCCGCGTTCTTTAAAGGAATTTAATCGAAAAATGAGATAAAAAATCACACCTAACATCCCTAAAATGAAAGTGGACTCACCCTAATGATAATGATTGGCGAATCCATTCGTCAAATATGGGTTAATAACAATTCGACACGATATTCTAACAGACAACATCGACAACTCACATGAATAGTCTCCGTTTTAAAAATACATGTAACCGTTGTCCGAGGAAACTTTGAATTAAGTCTTCATGTGATATCTCAGTACATATTTTGAACGTTTTTCAAATCAGTTCTAGATGAGCCGCCGCATTGGAAAACAAACAATCTGCACAGGCGAAAACAAAGGCGCAGATCGCCACACGGTTAGTACAATTCTTCTACTTTCTAAATCCTAAATTTCCAGCCTCTAACCCTCTTCTGTGACTGTGCAGCCCGGTTTGTGCCAGACCTGGTCGGAACCCAAATTGTTGGTTTTCTCACGCCCAGTCTCAGATGTCTAAGGAAACAAGACAAATTGGACATGCTGAAATCACTGCAGTCGTGGAAATAGCCTCTCGTACCCAATACTCTAAAAATGCTTTATTCGGTAAAACGTCTCTATCGGAATCGTCTTCCAGACATAACTGATAACGACACGCGAGAAATTATAATTCAAATAATGAAACTGAAAAGTGCACATTTAAGCCCAGCCAAGAAGACGATTTGCACAGCCTGTGCAAATGTATACTGGGATTTTTTAAAAGATTTTTCCCTGTCGACACAATCGGAGAATGTATGTTGTTTAATGTGTTTATAGTATACACATGGAAAAAAAGTTAGGGAACACTTTTGGCTCTTAGGAAAAGTTTGAAAAAAAAAAAAAAAAAAAAAAAAAAAAAAAAAAAAAAAAAAAAAACATTTTCCTTTTGTCTAGCGATACAGAAATTTTTTATCACATATATTTCATACCTTGGCCAGGTTACAGGCAAGTTAATGGAAGCTCACAACATTTTGTCTTTGTGCTACGGAGGATATAATATGCTATATATGAAAAACTCAACTTTTATTGAATACGAGTGTGCCTTTTTGCTTCTGCACTCCGCAAAACACGATTTTTGAAAGCGAAACAGGAATAAAACATTGAATATGATTGTTCTCAATGAATAAACGACTTCGGATCTTAAACTTCATGTTTCATCTTCAAACCAACTAATCACACGAAATCTGCAGTTTGCATTGATTTCTATGGAAAGAAAAATTCGTGGATCAGTTTTTTTTAGCAAGTCAAGCCGAAATAAAAGAATAATTCCGCTATGACGCTATGATCAGAATGTGCATATTTAAATTCCTAAAGGGTCATATCGACTATCTGGCCCAACATTTACAACCTGCAAAATGTATAGCCAAAGAACAAAACGTGAGCATAAAACCTACCCCCGGAAAAGTATGGACAAACGGTCGGAAAATGAAGAATTTGTTATCAAAGTTTAACAAGCGTCTCAGTGTGATGCTTAATAAACGAAAAATAACGACAATGCGAGATCAACGAATGAAGTTATCGCAAAGAATAAGTGTTTTCCTTAAATCTAACAAAACAATTCTGAATAAAAGATGGTCGCTATCTGCCGCAGTTTATGTTTGATGCCAACCAGTTTCACATAGAAACAACTTTGGATACTACAGATTCTGACAAATTGTCAAAACATTCTTCATAATTTTTACAAAGAAGGATATATACAGTCCAAAGTAGGTAGTCACATTATCACAGGTGTCACCTAACTTATTTCCATGTGTATGTTATAGACTGTGAAGTGTTTTTGCAATCATCGACCGGCCATCAAAAATACATCTGGCTTATAGGCTGTCTGACAAGTGTGTATTAAATATGCACAATTTTTACCATCCCTCAATTTCAGTTTAAAATGACAAATTTTTGAGGGAAGGTAGTATTCACAGTATATGAGCCGCCTCGTGGGAAAACCAACAATGTGGTTTCCAAACAGGTCCGACACAAACCGGTCTGTACAAGCACAGAAAAGAGCTAGAAGCTTGAAATGTTCATATTTAAGTAGAAGAGGAATTGTACTATCCGAGTAGCGAAAACAAAGGCGCAGATCAGCTTCGCGGTTACCGCGAAGCTGATCTGCGTCTTTGTTTTCGCATATGCAGATTGTTGGTTTTCCCATGAGGCGGCTCATATGTTCAAGTAAGAAAAAAACAGACAAGTATGCCAATAAAGGCTACATTGTGTATACCTTAATAGAAAACTGGAACTCCCGGGAGCCAAATTGGCATGGGTATATTACCGTCAAGCTTATTGATGACGGCTCTTGGCAGTTTTGCTTTTCTCTATTGACGTTCAACTTAAATTAGCAATATGCATATAACCATTAGTAGTAGGCAATTCTGACGTCCATTTAAGGGAAATACGTAAGCATGACACTAGATCACAACGTGTTTTGACTGGTATTAAATCACGTTGTGATCTAGTGTCATGGCAACAATGCAATACAATTATCCAGTAGGATTGATTCTTTCATACGATATTTACAGTGACCTTCCACTGATTTTTAGAAACGAAAGGTCACCATACAAAAACATTCGGGATCCCATCCAAGTAGACAGATGGTGGTATAAAATATAAGTTTACGGGCGACTATGCTTATTTTTGACGAAGGCAATGGGTGAGACCTTTAACATAGTCGCTCATAAGTAGACACTCAGCATTGAAATAACGGTAAACGGTGAAGTACGATTTTGAGATGCGGGGAATCCCATGACCCCAATTAAACTAGGACACCGCGTTTCCGACCTTGTCTATATAGTAGCCCATAGACGAGGGTTGATTGAGGATTGATAGAAAAGGTTTTAAAGGTAAAATAATTGCATGAACATATCGTAAGGGTCTCCAAACGGGTGAAAATGCAAAAAAAAAAAAAAAAAAAAATGAGTCCAGTCGTCGAGCGCCTGTGCTTCTACCTATATTTAAAGTTTCAAGTGTATAGCTTTATTCTGCGACTGTACAGCCTGGTTTGTGTCGGACCTGGTCGGAACTCCAAATTGTTGGTTTTCTCATGCACAGGCTCATTTGTCGAAAAGTTTCCTGGCATAACGACTTTGGCATTTATAAAACGGCCTTTGTGGAGCTACATGTATACTTACAGGCATTTAAGCATAATTATCCTGTATGTTGAAATTTAGATTAATGGTATTTGATGATTGATATACACAAACGACATAATAAGCTAAGAAAAAGCTATAAGTCAGTATAAAAGGATTATAATGTACGTATATGTATTTTTCAAGCTCCAGAATAGTCGCGATAGCTCCATCTACAGCTAGGCAGTATAGCACGATCATTTCCTGTCAGATGCGGATACACATCCGTTTTTATTTAATTTCGGAAATGATGGCTCGTTGATAAAATTGTTAGAGATTCATAATAATTTCAAGTTTTTTTTTTTTAAATTTGCATTAAATCTGGTTTTCTCGTTACGCCATTCACAACATGTATATGGACATAGCTTTCATTCTGAGACATAAGCATACTTTAAAATCGAAAGATAAGGTCAGTGGCATATGATGCCGTAGGACTATACAAAATATGCCGAACCCTTGTACTATAAAATAATCGGTGTTCTGTTGTAGTTACAAATGTTTTGCTGTTTGCAACCTATGTACCTTTTCATATACTCAGTACAAAAAAAAACAAAAAAAAAAAACAAAAAAAAAAAAAAAAAAAAAACAAAACAAAAAACAAAAAAAAAAAAAAAAAAAAAAAAAACCGCAAAGTTTTTATTTTTATTTTTTCGCGTAAGTATAGTATATTTTTAAAGTCTCAGTAATTCTAAGGATTTGCCATTCATATGAGAGTTTCACAACTGAGTTTCGTTACGACTTGAAAGCGGTTGTAATTTTTAGGTGAAAACGTGTGAAATCAACATTTTTCTCTAAAAAACACAATTGGGAGAATAATTAAATAAAATTTTGCTTTAAGTATGATCATTGTGGTCCAGCAAATCATAAAAATACAAAATTATTTGCATTTCATTAAAAGAAAAAATTTGCTGGGATTTTTAAAAATGCGTTTAATGAAAAATAACAAGCTCTTTCGAAATTCGGCATTTTGGTCTCCTTTTCGGTAATGATGTCCCTATTTCGATTAAATAATGTTAGTTAACATAAATGCGACCCTCATAAAGCTTACCCTCAGTTAAAATTTCTGGTCGTTCTCCAGAACTTCCGGTTCATTGAAAACAGTTTCTCATGGTGATAAAATCAAGGTTACGACAAAGATTAAGAATTTGATAGTATTAAACTTTACTACAGTATTCGACGCCAATTTAACGTAATTTGCAATTTGCCAGTCCCGCGAATTTAATTTTTAGACGTCTTTAAAATTTTGCCAATTTTGGTTAAAATGTAAGGTGCATTACAGTTTATGAACAGTATACAGCTGTGTTTTAGACAGTAGTATGCTTCTGAAAGAAGTGTTTACTCATATCATTTGCAGCCAAGCCCAATTTTTACTTATGACACATTTTTTAAGTGTGCCAGATTGACCATCGTTTTGAGCATTTTGGCCACTTATTCATGTTGTTGACTATAGCAGCCAAAGATGTCCATAGTGACTCACAAACTCAATTCTGATTTATGAAAGGCAATCAGAAACTGATGAATTATCGTTTTAAGGCAAAAAAGTGAACAGAATAGGTTTTTAAAGTGGTAAAAAAGAATATTCATCACCACAAATTCTTGCGACTTTTTGTTTATGGGTACTCTTTATTGACGCCATAAAACATGATATTTCCGTGTCGAAAAAATATGGAATTCAGTCTGCGGGTAGGAGACATGTCATTCTTCGTTTTCTGTAAATTTGAAGTAGTTATCTTCAAGATTGTACAAGTTATGACAGAAAATATACCTTTTGCGTTTCTTTATGTACTGAGTATATATATGTATTTTGTTTTTGGTGTGGGAATTTCTTTCTGATTGCGCCATTTTCTAATCATTGCTTACTTTTATATTATGTGAAGATTTGTCTATCCACATCTTAACACTCATTTCAGTTTCTCGGGCGTGGTCATCAACGGACACATTTTTCTCCAGAAGACAAAAACTACACATCAGGAAAACATGTCAGTGTATTGAATGCCCCCTTAAACCCCACTGTTATATAGTAAAACTGGGGTATGCAGGGGTATACCTATTTTTCTTATTTTTGCTCCAAAACATAGATTGTGGGTACTCGTTAGAACCGCCTCGACGAGGCGGTTCTAACGTGTACCCACAATCTATGTTTTGAGCAAAAATAAGAAAAATAAGAAAAAAAATCCACTGAAAATTTTCAATTTTTACACCTTAAAAGATCTCTGTATATTGCATGGGCAAGTTTTCGTAATGATAGAACACTACAAGGAATCAGGTGTTCTTTCTTATTTTCCCCTATTAATGTTCACATGGAAACAATAGAAATCGATATGAGCGTTTTCTCAGAAACAGTTTGCAATCTTGAGATGCTATGTATCTTATTTCATTTCCCTGAAGTGTCTGACTTTAAGAAGCTATTTTCTTTGTAATTTCAAGCGAAAGAAAACTAGAACAATATGTTAAAGTACCGAGTAGAAAAAAAAATAAGTAAAATAAAGCGAGTCAAAGTCAAAGAGACTATTTATTTATTTATTTATTTATTTATTTATTTATTTATTTATTATTCGGATAAAGTTTTTGTCCGTTGCGCCTTACTACATTATATGTATATATTCAACAAAGTTGTTATTTCCACTGTGTGTCCTGCCTGTTTAGACAAGTATCACTAGAAATATTATTGAACATGTTTTCTATAAACGTAAATCATGTTTTAAACAGCAGTCACACAGTAGCGTATGTGAAACGCGCGCCGGGCGTGTTGAAAAAAAAAATGCAAAATTCCACATACGCCAGACGCACGTCAGAGACACGTTCAAAGCGCGTTACGAGCACGTTGGGTACGCTTGGTGTACGTCCGGCGCGCGTCGCTGTATGTCGCTAAAAATCGTCGCGCGTTTCACGCGCGTTTGGGATAAATAATAATAATAATAAAAAAATAATAAATAAATAAACATGCTTAAAAATTTTCTAGAATCTCGGCGTGTCCCGGGCGTGACTTATACAGGCGCGTTGAATACGCTTCGAACGCGTTTGGCGCACGTTTGAGGCACGTCAGTCTACGCTACATGCACGTTCCGATTTTATGAGAAATTGCTTTAGTAGCGTGCCCCAAAAGTATGTGAGACGCGCGTTGAACGTTTGCTGCGCGCCTAGAGCATGTGCTTAGCGTGTCTGGGACGTAAGACAAACGTACTCTAAAACTTTGAGATTTTTATACGTCCGGCACACGCCTCAGTCGCGCGCTAATGTGTGACTGCTAAGGCGAGTTAAAGGTACAAATTAATTTTTATACGTCCAAAATCTACGGCGTGTTGAGATTTTTCATACGCCCGGCGCGCGTTTGGGTTATACGCTAATGTGTGACTGCTGTTTTAAACGTAAGTTGTAAAACCAAATATACTCACAACCGATATATTTTCCATATGAACAATCGTAGCTTTCTCATTTACGGTGCCTTCAAATGTACATTGATTTAACGTCTGCTTGGTTTGTCATCATCATTTGAAAACAGAGCTACGAGCTATTTGATACTGGAAGCAGCTTTTCCATTTTCCGTCTAGTAAAATCTTTAAATCTCATGTAGCAGATGACACAAAAAGGGTCTTGTATCAAAGAAATGCTTGACTTGACTGACTTTTGAATCGGAACATGTGCTTCAATCAGCTAATTGCTATATGCATGCCTGTATTATATCCAGACCCTTTCATATTTTCAAATTGTTCTCGTTTATTCCATGTTTTCACATCATATGCATTTTGTAGAAGGTTTGTTCTTGTTTACCAGATATTGTCATATTTGAAAACCAGATGACAAATAGTCCTGTAAACGCTCACCTGAGATAGGGGATATATAGATGTATTTTGCTATTTATAGCCATGGTGGCCATCTTAGTCATGGGATCTAGACCATTTATATAAACTTTCCTTCCCCTTTTCTAAGGATACTCCACATGAACTCGTTTGACTATTATAGTCATATACATGTATATAGCTCCAGGGCAGGGACAGATGAGTCACTGGGGTCAATTTTATCTTCAGAATCATAAATAGTATATCCATTTGCCAATTTCCTAGAATTTTTCCCTTCAATGACATTTTAACAGTTTACTGCATAATTATGCGACCTAAGCTGAACTTGTCCTAAAATGGGCCAAGGTACATGGTCATAATTTATGTAGATTTTGTAGTACTCTAGTACCCGATGCTACATGCCAAGTTTTAGTGAAATCAGTCCACCAGTTCCAGAAAGAAGATTTTCAATGTTTTACCATATGTGGGCATGGGGGCCATCTTGGTCATGGGACCTGGATTGATTATGTACACATTGATTCCCCCTTCATGTAAAAGTTGGCTTTTTTTGCCGAGCGGTTTCAGAGAAGAAGATCTTTGAATGTCATGGAAATAAACATGTATATTGTCCCGCGATTTCAGAATCATAAATCCTCTGTCCATTTGTCCATTTCATTTACGTTTTTCCCTTCTAATGACATTTGAAAAACTCCCCCGATTCAAATGCATGGGCGACCTATGTTGACCTTGCCGTAAAATAGGCCAAGGACATCACAAGGTTATAATTTATATGCACATTGCAGTGCTCAAGTCCACAATGCTACATAGCTAGTTTTGTTGAAAATGGTCCACCGGTTCCGGAGAAAAAGATTTTTGAAGAGTTTTACCTTATATTGGCATGGCGGCCATCTTGGTCATATGACCTGGATAATTTATGTATACATTCGTTCCCCCTTCCTATGGATGATTATAATAAATTTAGCTTTGATTAGCCAAGCGGTTTTAGAGAAGAATACCCTTGAATATTATGGTAATATACATGCACATTGTCCCGGGATGGGGACAGACACGCCCCTGGGGTCCATTTTTTTTTCAGAATCATAAATCTTCAGTCCAATTACCCACTTCCTTCAAGTCACCCCAGGGTCATGATTTATATAAACGTTGTAGATCTCTTCTCCCTGATGCTTCATGCCAAGTTTCAAAGTCATAGGCCTTCTGGTTTTGGAAAAGAATAATGTATTTTGCTATTTATAGCCATGGTGGCCATCTTAGTCATGGGATCTAGACCATTTATATAAACTTTCCTTCCCCTTTTCTAAGGATACTCCACATTAAATTTGGCTTTGATTGGCCAAGCGGTTTCAAGGAAGAAGATCTTTGAATATTATGGTACTATTCATGTATATTGCCCCGGAGTGGGGACAGACAAGCCCCTAGGGTTCATTTTTTCAGAATCATAAAATTTCAGTCCATTTTCCAATTTCCTTCAAGTGTTTCCCTTCAAAGGACACTTTGACAATTTTTCCCCCATTCAAATGCATGGGCGACCTACATGTATGTTGACATTGCCTTAAAATAGGTCAAGTTCATACCAGGGTCAAGATTTATATAAACTTTGTAGAGCTACTCTCCCTGGTGCGTCATGTCATGTTCAAAATCAAAGCCTTCTGATTCTGGGAAAGAAGATTTTTAAAGGTTTTATTTAAGTGCAGGTTATATTTTCTCTTTGGTCCTTTGAGATCCGCGAGGATATTCTGAGAAATCAGAAAATTATTATCGGTTAAAGATTCATTTAACAGGTTTGGTCCCATTTACATAATATTAATCTTTGTATCGACTACCCTGTTGAAAGTTGCAAAATTTCTGTCATTCTCTTTGGTTCCATGTTGCAAATATAAAGGGTCACTGACGAGACTTTAATAGTCGAACCCGCGGTATGGCCCATCCCCTTTCTCATTAATGTGTTCACAGCTCTTAAAGGATCTCAGTTTTAATTTTTATTTAAGTATTTTTAGCCATGGCGGTTATCTTGGTTATGTGACCTGGATCATTCATTTAATCTTTCGTTCCGTTTTTCTAAGGATGTCTTTGATTGGCCAAGCGGTTTTAGAGGAGAAGTTCTTTGAAGTGGACGACGGACGGATGGACGCCGGAACATGGTCATCGTATTTAAGCTGACCTTTTGAGCCTTCGGCGCAGGTGAGCTAATAATAATAATAAAAGATTAAAGGCTTCGCAAGGTGAACAGAATCAAAATGTTTACGGCGCTTAGTTTTGAACATCAAAAATCGAATATTTAAAAAATAAACATATTTTGTAATATTGGGGAAAAAGATAATTAAAGGCTTCCCTGGTTGAAAAGATTCAAAATACGTTATTTGTAATTGTTAAAGAATATTTAAAGAAAACAAGAAATCCAATTGAAAAGATATGTAAATATCTGTGCGTCATGCCCTATGGAAATAAAATGCCTAGCTCATGCCTTTCGATGTCACCCGACCGATGTCATTGACATCACAAATGAGTGTCATATGTCACCATCCCCTGTTTGATAACTGATTTTCGTAAATAATCAAACATTCGGACACTCTGGCAGAAGAGGTTTCAGTGTCTCTCATAATGTAAATAGGTAAGTGTTGGTCGTGCAACTTCTAAAAATGCACTTGCAAAGAGAAGACAGCTTAACATCACGAAAACACGCCCATGTAATACACAGATATTTAGCTGTAAAAAATGAAAATTTCACCAGAAACATTTTTATATTTTTTAGCTCACCTGAGCCGAAGGCTCACAAGGTGAGCTTATAGGATAGCCATGATCCGGCGTCCGTCCGTCCGTCGTCCGTCGTCGTCCACAATTTCAAAGATCTTCGTCTCTGAAACCGCTTGGCCGATCTAGTTGAAATTTTATGTGGAGCCTCCTTGGGAAGTGGCATTTCAAGTTTGATCGCGAAATCCAGGTCACATGACCAAGATGGCCGCCACGCCCATATATGGTAAAAACCACTCAAAAATCTTCTTCTCCAGAACCGGTGGGCCGATTTCCACGAAACTTAGCATGTAGCATTGGGGACTTCAGCCCATCATAGTTTGATAAAACGATGACCCTTGGATGACCTTGACCTATTTTACGGCAAGGTTAAATTTGGAAACATAGGCTTTTACATAGGAAAAAGTGAAAACTATGGATTTTTTGAAAACTATTGCAGCCTGAGGCCTGAAAGTTGGTAGATGCAAACAACTAATAGAGTAGATGAAGGTATGTGATTAATATAGGTCAAGGTCATCTGTTGACCTTGGCCAGTCTGTTGTCCATACACACTTTTCAAAGATCTTCTTCTCTGAAACTGCTTGGCCAATCAAAGTGAAATTTTATTTGGAGCATCCATGGGTAGGGGAGACAAAAGTTTGATCGCGAAATCCAGGTCACATGACCAAGATGGCCGCCACGCCCATATATGGTAAAACCACTCAAAAATCTTCTTCTCCAGAACCGGTGGGCCGATTTCCACGAAATTTAGTATGTAGCATTGGAAACCTCAGCCCATCATAGTTTGATAAAATGATGACCCTTGGATGACCTTGACTTATTTTACGGCAAGGTCAAATTAGAAACATAGGCTTTTACATAGGAAGAAGTGAAAACTATGGATTTTTTGAAAACTATTGCAGCCCGAGGCCTGAAAAGTGATAGATGCAAACAACTAATGGAGTAGATGAAGGTATGTGATTAATTTAGGTCAAGGTCATCTCTTGACTTTGGCCAGTCTGTCGTCCATACACACTTTTCAAAGATCTTCTTCTCTGAATCTGCTTGGCCAATCAAAGTGAAATTTTATGTGGAGCATCCATGGGTAGGGGAGACGAAAGTTTGATGGGGAAATCCAGGTCACTTGACCAAGATGGCTGCCACGCCCATATATGGTAAAAACCACTCAAAAATCTTCTTCTCCAGAACCGGCAGGCCGATTTTCATGAAACTTGGTATGTAGCATTTGGGACTCCAGCCCATCATAGTTTGATCAAATGATGACCCTAGGATGACCTTGACCTATTTTACGGCAGGGTCAAATTTGGAAACATAGGCTTTTACATGGGAAAAGTGAAAACTATGGATTTTTTTTTAAACTGTTGCAGCCTGAGACCTGAAAAGTGGTAGATGCAAACAACTAATTGAGTAGATGAAGGTATGTGATTAATTTAGGTCAAGGTCATCTCTTGACCTCTGCCAGTCTGTTGTCCAAACACACTTTTCAGAGATCTTCTTCTCTGAAACTGCTCGGCCAATCAAAGTGAAATTTTATGTGGAGCGTCCATGGGTAGGGGGAACGAAAGTTTGATTGCGAAATTCGGGTCACATGACCAAGATGGCCGCCATGCCCAACTATGGTAAAAACCACTCAAAAATCTTCTTCCTCAGAACCGGCTGGCCGATTTACGCAAAACTTGGTATGTAGCATTTGGGACTCCAGCCCATCATAGTTTGTTGAAATGATGACCCTAGGATGACCTTGACCTATTTTACGACAAGGTCAATTTTGGAAACATAGGCTTTTACATGGGAAAAGGCGAAAACAATGGATATTTTGGAAGCTGTTGCAGCCTGAGACCTGAAAGTTGCTAGATGCAGACAACTAATAGAGTCAATGAAGGTAAGTAATTAATGAAGGCCAAGGTCATTTCTTGACCTTGACCCAAGGTCGTTTAAGTATCAAAATTAAAATTATGGTTTTCTCAGAAATTACTGGGTTTGGAAACTATTGCAGCCTGAGACCTGAAACTTTGCAGATGCAGACAACTTATGAAGTCAATAAAGGTGAGTGAGTATTCAAGGTCAAGGTCATTTCATGATGACTTAATACTCCAAGATCAGGCTTCAGGTGAGCGTTCTCAGGACCAATGGTCCTCTGGTTAATATTTGGCGATGCGGTTCTAACGTGTACCCACAATCTATGTTTTAGATAAAAAATAAGAAAATTTGGTATACCCCTGCAAATCCCAGTTTTTTCTATATAAATGGGGTTTACGGGGGTATACATTTCAGGACATGTTTTCCTGATGGTACTTGCTTATTAATTTAGAAAGAGAAGACAGTTAAAATCTGTGAGTTATATGAAAAATAAAAGGGAAATTTCTATGTCAATACTTACAAACGGCATATATTCCATTTTGGAGCTCGTAATATCATTATCTGTGTGGCGTTTTGTTTTAGTATGAGTTTTCAAACGTTTCAATTATTCAAAAATCATCATGTCGTCAGAAAAGCTGTAAACATTTGATTTTTTTTTTAATTTTAATGAGACCTGGACGGCCTATAAATGTTCATTTTAGGTGATCACAAGAAAATCTGTATTAGTTATGTTCCAGATAAGCCAACGTGATTTGCAGCGTCGTAATGACAGGTTAAGCGTTGAAACATCAGGAAAACATGTCCGTGAAATAAATACCCCCCTTATACCCCACTTTTATGTAGTAAAACTGGGGTATGCAGGGGTATACCTATTTTTCTTATTTTTTGCTCCAAAACATAGATTGTGGGTACTCGTTAGAACCGCCTCGCCGAGGCGGTTCTAACGTGTACCCACAATCTAAGTTTGGAGCAAAAAAAAGAAAAATATCAAATGTTTTTCTACTGCAAATTTTCATTTTTTTTACAACTTAAAAAATCTCTGTATATTGCATGGGCATGTTTTCGTAATGAGTACATCGGACATTAACTGCTCGATTGTGCAGGCTGTTCTGTGCGTTTTGTTCTAGTAACTTGATACAATTTGCTTATCTTTGTCTTTTTCACCATTTCAATCTTTACACCATATTTTTTTCATCTTCAACTGAGGTCAAAAAAGTAATATTTAGAGGTGATTTTCAAATGTTCAGTAAATATTTGCATATTCATCAAGACCAAGAAGACTTCGCAATGGAAAATGACGATACTTATAGTATTGATCTCAAGTAAAAATGATAAATGATTGCTTTTGGGTTTGATAAGTTGATACAGAGTAAAGGTACATCCATTTCATTTTCATACTCTATGAAATAAAGTACCACACAAAGACGTTATTTGTTACATTTTTTTTTTTTTTGAAAGTGTTATCGCCTTATTTTCCGTAGCAAACCAGAAATTTTAAAATGGGACAGGTCGTTTCCTAGTGTGACCTGGCCCTTAGAGAACACTAACCATTATCACCTTGAGAGTCTTACTATTATCATAGTCTTTAGTTAAAGTAGGCTAAAACAGACTATTAAATAAATGTTTCATATGGTCGTGCAATTCAATCCTGTGTCGATATGAGAGGGTACTCTTCGAAAACACTAAAAGCGTTTTGTAACCTTATTTGAGTAAAAACACACCTCTTTTTTGAAAAACTCGAAAGACGAAAAATCATGACGTTTAATAACAGATATATTAAAATATGAGCCGCCCCATGGGAAAACCAACAATCTACCTTTGTTTTCGTTACTCGGATGGTACGATTCCTCCTCTACTTAACTCCAAAATTTCAAGCTTCTAGCTCTTTTCTGTGACTGTACAGGTCGGTTTGTGTCGGACCTGGTCGGAAACCACATTGTTGGTTTTCCCACGAGACGGCTCATATATAAATAGAGCCCAGCCTGGGCAGCCATGAAGCCTATTATTCTATTGTAGATCGGTGATAAGGTGACGGAAGCCTTAACATCACACAGAGGTAAGATTGCTCGCTGAGAACGGGACCGAGATGCTTTACTATAATTCGACACGAAAGTTTAGCAGACAACATCTACAACTCACATAAACAGTTAGTCTCCGTTTTAAAGTTTTGACAAAGATCGTCTCAGTATACTTAAAACTTTTCATAATGTCATATTTCTGTTTATGTTTGGAATGAGTCATAAACGTCCAAGCATGCTGAACTCACTGTAGTCGTGGAAATAGGCTCTCGTACCAAGCACTCTAAAAATGCCATATTCGGTAAAACTGTCTTTATCGATCGCTTTCTTTCGGAATCGTCTTCCAGACAAAACTGATAACGACACGCGAGAAAACAAACTTGTCGTTTTATGAAACCGATAATTTTACGTTTTGGTATAGCCTCGATAATGGGTTTATATAATTTTGCACAATACGTACCCTGTGGTATGGCAAACGAATGCCTCATATATCGAAGCAGAGAATTTATGTGGTTTAGTCGTTTTTTATAGACTTAAATGAGCCGCCTCATGGGAAAACCAACAATCTGCATAGGCGAAAACAAAGGCGCAGATCAGCTTCGCGGTAACCGCGAAGCTGATCAGCGCCTTTGTTTTCGCTACTCGGATAGTACAATTCCTCCTCTATTTAACTCCAAAGTTTCAAGCTTCTAGCCTGCTTCTAAGGCTGTACAGGTTGGTTTGTGTCGGACCTGTTCGGAAACCACATTGTTGGTTTTCCCATGAGGCGGCTCAAATGATGTGAAACATATCAGTAGTAGTGTTTTTGCAATCATCGACCGGCCGTCAAATGAGCCTCGACGCGAGAAAACCGGTCTTCGGGGTTTCCGAACAGGTCTGACACAAACCGGCCTGTACAGTCACAGAAGATGGTTAGAGGCTTGAAATTTTGGATTTAAGTAGGAGAGGAATTGTACTATCCGTGTAGCGAAAACAAAGGCGCTGATCAGCTTCGCGGTTACCGCGAAGCTGATCTGCGCCTGTGTTTTCGCCTAGGCAAAAATCCGGTTTTCTCATGTTGCGGCTCAAATAATACATCTGGCTTATGGGCTGTCTGACAAGTAGGCAAAATCATGAAAAACTCTACAACGAACCCAACATTATGGTTAAGGTCAAACCGCACTGCGGGTCAGTCTGTGTCATCCAAAGCAGTCTGAACAGTTGGGAAATCCATACCTTGATAGTTAACGACGAAATCTGGCCTTGACACGTCAAAATCGTATATAACACTTGCGAGTTCTTATACTATAGTGTGCGTATATTATGTAGCACTGAAGCTAAAACATCTTTCAAACGCTATGACTCAATGAAAGTAAAGTCGTTTATGGCTTTGAAAACAAAAGAAATGACCATTCTAAAAATGAAAAACTACAATTGTTTTGGCTATTTTCATTCTGGTAGCCACAATTTATGCATCGAGAATAATATATTCGTCGCATTCTAGAACCTCGAAAGAACCAAATGACATAGGAACGACAGCATGATGTTTATTGATGACGACTCTGACAGTTTTGCCTTTTCCTATTGATGTTCAACTTAGCAGTAGGCATGCAATAGGCAAAATCCATTTTCAGAATATAACCCTTGCGTGAAAGCTTTCTCAAATCAGATAAGATTAAAAAAGATTCTAAAAGGCCTATTCAGTCACATGCATCAATCTATACCTTGTCGTTTTTGTTTTGCAACAAGAAAGATAAGACCAGGTTTATCACAGAACTTTAACTCGTATTTTTATAAGTCTGGCGTCCTTTTAAGGGACATAGGCAAACAGCATAACCCTAGATGAGACGCCACACAACGCGGAGCCACATCTGGGGCTATTCTGTTTGCTTAGAGAAATTTCATCGAAAAATGGAATACAAACTCACTCATCAAACCCCTAAAAATGAAAGTGTACTCATCCAAATAATAATGATGGGCAAGTCCATTCGTCTTATATGGGCTAAGTGTGTTCAGAAATATAGAACCACCCACCCTGCTACCCAGCCGCCATTCTGAGTATCGGAATGTTTTACAACGTCAGAATAGTTAAGCAGATACAGCATGTTTGATTTGATGTTTAACATCCAGGGCCCAGTTGTTAAAAAATTAATGACATCGTTAGAAACGATTCGTGAAAATTACACTCTCATTTTTGTTGATAACATGTGAGAATCCTTTGCATGACAACGGATTCTCACATTTTAATTGCTTATGTAGTCGGCATTTACTTAACAAGTTGAGGTCTTAACGAAGCTAAATTGGCCCCAGGTTAACATGTCGCGACGGGACCAACGCTTCCCGGGTATAACACCGAACCCCCCCCCCCTCCCAACTAAAATACAATACATTTAAACGTTTATGAAATAAAGAATAAGCGCATTACCTGTGTTATATTCCAGTCTATATTGTGTTACCACTGATGATGTAATTTGCAGACTATGAACTTCGTGATATATGTTTCTGGCATCAAACCAACAAAATAAGACGTTATTATTAAAATCTACCATTTGTCAGATAGATTCCTGGCATGAGAACTTTGGTATAAAAACGATAATGAATATTCAGCCTATGCAGAGCTCCACGTACTGGGTGTTTTAAGTAGAAAAATAACGACTTAATTTGAGCCGCAACACGAGAAAACCGGTCTTCGGGGTTTCCGATCAGGTCTGACACAAGCCGGCCTGTATTGTAATACAGTCTAAGAAGCAAGCTAGAAGCTTGAAATTTTGGGTTAAAGTAGAAGAGATATTGCACTACATGTGTAGCGAAAACAAAGGCGCTGATCAGCTGTGCAGTGACTGCACAGCTGATCTGCGCCTTTGTTTACGCTTAAGCATTTTGCTGGTTTTCTCATGCAGTGGCTCATTTGATAATGATTATGTTGTTGTATAAACAGCGAAAAAAAAATAATAAATAACTGACGATTTACTTCAATATGTTTATTCAGGCCACTTTTGGTTGGCAATGGTTGCACAAGTCATTTTGTAACCATGTTTCGCGGAATGAAATTTGCACTTCTAAAAGACTGTAGAACATGGTTTTTATGCATCGTGTGAAAACTCATATTTGCACATACGAACCCTTCGGCGACAAAACAAAAATAAACGATACATTTGAAGCAAAGCTCACACTCGTCAACCTATACGTCGATTTGCGGTGATTTTTGTCTCCAGTAAATCAGCGCAGAAAGACGGTTTTACGATGATTTACTGGAGACAAAAAAAAAAAAAAAAAAAAAAAAAAAAAAAAAAAAAAAAAAAACAAAGGCTATAGAATTACATTAGTTTTAAGGTACCGACCCAAAGGATTGGTCATATTTGTTACCGATTTTCAAGTGATCAAATTTTGACCCTTCACTTTATTCGTGCAAAATTCATTGCCTGGTCTTGTAGCATCGAAAAAGTATTACAGTAGTTTGCAAGTGAAACTTGTCATGAAACAAAACATCGATTTTATGAAGGTATTTAGGAACTTTCCTCAAATCATCGACCCCTTGATCGGTACTCGAATGTATTCTTCAAAGCCTACATAAACCGCAACTGGGCAAATTCACAAAATACACATATTTTTTTTTATAGTTCCTTTGGCATATGACAATGCTTTTCCATATAGTATATATGTAAATATAGACGAAAAAAGAACCACGTCCACGTTTTAAGGATGTTCGCTGCTAACATTTGACATTTCGGAACTTCCGGTTTTTCTTTTGTTGAATATCTCGTAAACGGTTGCAGATATTTTCCCAATATTTCATATTTGGATACATAATGATGATATGCATTGAACGAGCCATGAAAATTGTCAATCTAAGAAACTTCATTTTTTTCACCCCATTTTCTGCAACTTTTCAGAAAAATTTAGTTGTCAGTGAAATTTAGGGGGTAGGGTAGATTAAACTTGAATATTACACATTTTCAAATTAATTGCACTATTTCTTTGTTTATTTTTAAATAGCTGCAGTATATGTGTACATGGTCTTCTAAGTCAGTCTTTGTGTCTTTGGTGTGCTGGTTTTAAAATTTTAGGTGGTTTTATGAAATGGGCTTAAAGAAACAAAACAGCTGAAAAAAGGCTGAAAATGGTGATTTTCAAGTTGTTGGTTCTCTCTTATATGCACACTACCCTATATATTTCTTTCTTTTATTCGAACAATATAACAACGTTCTATGTTGTGTGAAAATACAAGAAAAAGTTTGAATAAGCAAATATGGGTTTGGCACATTTTAAAATATTGATTTTTTCCGACTTTTCAAGTATGGGGGTAGGGTTGGAAAAAATACTCGTAAAATTTTGTCATCCACTTCAAGTTGCAAATTTTTCTGTGCATTTGGTCCAAAATAGTTTGCGTTACGTAAATATTATGACTTTTGAAAGCATTCTAGGTGTATTTTTGTTCAAGACGGGTTTGTTTCAAAGAATTAAAAATTAAATTAATTTTACTAAATTTAAAACATGATGCTCAGAGGTCTCATTCAGAGGCCTGTAGCTTGAAAAAATGCACACTACCCTATATTTATTTTGCTTTCAAATGTCTTATGTTGTATTTTGGAATCAAAAAAGAGTGGTTAGAAAAAAAGTTTGAATACTTTTTCATTGGCAGCGAACATCCTTAAAGCGAAGGGAATATAAGCGTGGCCAATATAACACGAGGTCTTTCTAATTGTGTAAGAAATGTATGTTTTTCAATTTCGATGAAGACCATTGAGAAATTAAGATTCAAAACCTCATGAAATGAATTATAAAAGCATTTAAGAAGTTGGTAAGGGACATAGAAAGTTACCTTCCAATATCTGCCTTTCGATCTATATCAGGGGTGACCTTTGTAGACTCGACAGGTTCCAAGGTTTTATATGGACATTAGTGTAAATTTCTTTCTTTACTTGTAAAACTAATTATTTCCAATTAGTTTGTAAAACCTACACAAAAAATGAATCAGTGACCTGGGAATGTTATTATTCTGACTCTGAAAAATCACACTTCCCTTGTTGACCTATAACCAATGAAGATCTTACCCAAGATATGATCATCTCAATGATTTTTTCAATAGTTTAAAAGAATATTGGAAGACGACCAAGAGCTTAAAATTAGCAAAGAACTTAGGTGTTATGTTGGCCATAGTTATTCTTCCTCTGCTGTACGCACCATCAAACTTGCCAGTGTAAAATCCACCAAATCAACGTATAGGTTGACCAGTGTGAATCAGCCAAGTATCCGTTTTAATTGATTAATACACATAAACCATCAGCTTAGAAACAAAACAGAACAAAATCATTAATTTAATATTAAAATATGTACGTATGCTATTTTTATGCTTCAATCTACAAAATGGCGGTGACACCGCCATCTACAGGCAGTATAACACCATTGATCATTGACGCCTTCTCACTCAATAGAAACAATGTGGTGTTCACAATGTCCTCTACCTCTGAAAGGAAAAATAACATTGGTATTTTGTACACACACAATTTATTTATTTATTTATTTATTTATTTATTTCATCAGGAAAACATGTCCGTGTAATGTATACCCCCTTATACCCAACTTTTATATGCAAAACTGGGGGTCTGCAGGGGTATACCTATTTTTCTTATTTTTTCTCTAATACACAGATTGTGGGTACCCGTTAGAACCTGTTTTTAGCAAAAATATGAAATTATACATATATTCTCACGTTTTTTTTTCAACAAAAATAACCATGCATTTGTAATATTTGAAATTTTATGGAATTTAACTAACGACATCATTAATTTTGAAACTAACGACATCGTTAATTTTGAACATCTGGGTCCAATTCGGCACAAATGCGTTAAAATAACGGTTAGTGCCAGAAATTAATACGGAAAAAAGTAAAATACCTGCAAAATGACCGAGTGGTATCCTGTCCAACATTTTCCCAGCTATTTCCGGGTTGCCCCATCCAGACCGTCTAGCCAATGCTGTCAGTACTACGGTGGGATTGACACTGTTCACGCGAATCTAAAGAAACATCAGCAATTTTATATCCATCTAAATTTGTTTCTTGTAGACAGAGACAGCATTGTTGCCAAACTCTGTATATGAATTTGAGTAAACGTATGATAACGATTATTCTTATCTTTGTTCTTTTAGCCTGTCCACTGTATTAAAGGATTTTACATAGGTTTTACATAAATTAGACAATCAGTTAAATTCAATTAGAAAGATCGGAATGATTCGTACATGTAAATACCTTGTGGGGTCCTAGTTCTAAAGCCAGACATCTAGTAAGTTGATCCAGTGCCCCTTTTGTACTGCAGTAAACAGATCTCTTCTCCAAGGCCTTGATCCCAGCAATGCTTGAAATCATAACAATGGCACCGCCGCTCTGTCTCTTCACCATACATTTTGCTATTATCTTAAGATACATAGAGAATCATGTAGTCGCAGGTACAGTGAACGCAAGTTTCTACACACACACACACACACACACACACACACGCACGCACGCACGCACGCACGCACGCACGCACGCACACACACACATACACACGCACGCACGCACGCACGCACGCACGCACGCACACACACACACACACACGCACGCACGCACGCACGCACGCACGCACACACACACACACACACACACACAATGTATAAATTGCTTTTCCTCTACCGCCAATTTGAATTCAATGTTGCGAGTATCATCACAGCTAAATAAATGCGCTGAAGGTCGCCGATACGAGACCCGTCGTCTTTTGTCACTCCTTGATTATGAATTTAAAAATTCATCTGTCCATTTTTACTGCAATTTGACTGAATTTGTATATACACTGTACAGGATTAGCGACTTTGTATATACACTGCACAAGATTTTGACGGAAACCAAAGTGATGAAGCCCAGCTCTCTGTGTTTTTGCCCAAGCGAGTCTTCAGCGATAAGCGATACTTCATTACAGTTGCAGATACTAAGGCATTAATTTGAGCATGGCACATGTCTTCAGTTATTTATAATGCATTTTATATGCTCTCTGCATCACTCACCTGAGATATATTAAATGGAGCCATAAAGTTGACGTTCATCTGACTGGAAAATAGAATAAACAAGTAGCCCAAAGGGCAACGATCGCTCGCCTGAGAACCAACAAGTTAAACTACTGTGATCAAAACATTTTCCCATTCTAACTCTACGGGGATTTTTTTTTTCAGACACTCAATAGCTGCTAACTCTTTCGTCTGACGTCGAATCAGGCAGAAGTTCAAACTCATCCGAGATTTGTGGTGTCCTTGTTATCTAAAATAAGAATAAAGAATATCAGAAAAAATGGAGTCGCTAATGTTGCCAAGACTATTCGAATTTTCAACTTTGCGACTTAGTCAGTGGTACGATCTGGCCAAATTTCCAACACAAATAAAAATAAATAAAGGCTCTAGTTGCCACAGTATGTGTCCCATTATAAGTCTTAAGGATTTTATCAAACGTCCTAGGGCAGCTATTATCCGGTCTGAGGTCGAATCTGGCCGAAATTTGAACCCGTATTATGGTATCTTTGTTACCACCAAAAATAAAGATTTGATAAAAAATGATACCTATCAAGGTCCTCCTTAGATACATCTAGAAACGATCTCATAATGTTGTTTCCAGCATTATTTACCAAAAGGTCCACTGATCCGAGCCGCTCGACTAGAAGTCTAGTAGCTTCCCAATCACGTAGGTCAACGGCATGAATGTCTATTTTGGGTACCTACAGTATGTGAAATGTGAGAGCAACTAAACTTTTGTTTAGTCTGTGCCGTCAAAATACAGGTAAATCACAGGTAATCAATTATTGATTTTTGGTGACAGGAATAAGCCAATCACATTACTGTATTTAGGACTATATATCATCTATTGGCTGAAATTTGATGTGAATGGTCTGAAGTCTAGTGAGAAAATGACAACTGAATGCTAATCCCCTTTATATAGTCCAGCTCTGTCTTTAAAAAGATGTCTATTGTAAGCAAGATAAGATGACTCTGGTCAATTTATTGTTTATTTCCGATGGTTTTATTATTGCTGACCGTACCAAGGCGGTACTCCTGTTGTGGTTTTATTTGCTATGTTTTGGGTCGATTTATACTGTTTGCGTATTATGTACAAGCATATACACTAATGGAGTTCAGTTCAGGTAATAAGTTCAGGTAACTGAGTGACCATCTTTAGGGTAATAACTGTTTGTTCGTATGTTCTATTTTGTCGGTGCATGTTTGTCTTTCCGTTGTTTCCCGCCTGGGTTTTTGTGTGGAACTTTGGTTCTGATTGTATCGGTTCTTGATTCCTTTCTTTACTTTTAACTTCTTTAAAAATAATCATGGTGTAACTGTGTCTCTCTCTTATGGATCGCTAGATTAAAAGTTTAAGTTTCTACTTACTTCTATTTTCAGACTGTCTAAATCTTCTTTAGTTCGGCTGACTGCTATCACGTCCGCTCCCAATTCCGCCAGTCGGATCGCTATACCCCGTCCTATCCCTGCACAACATTTATCATTCAAACAATCATAATAATATTATGTATGTATAGTTTAATATGAAAACATGGAGGCACATATCTCCAGATTAAAAATGAATTTAATCAAACGTTTATGTCTTTTCACGTCCTTCTGGATGTAACTACACACGTCTAAATGGGATAATTCATAACAAAATTTACGTTTCTTATGCAATTGTTTATTCAATTTCCTTGTTGATCAAATTCACAACTTGTACAGAGCTGCGCGCATCAGCCTCGCAATGAAAGCACCATGTTCGTGAAATATAAACCCCTTACATCCCATACCTTTTCCCACAATCAATGTTTTGAGCAATACTTGAACTGAAAAAATAGTGAAAATTTTCAAAGAAATTATTTTATGTTATTCTTAAAATATTATGTGTGTATTTCATAAAAAGGTTATTTAGCCCAGGCACCTTTTCCAGCTCCTGTCACCAGCGCCCTTTTACCATCAAATCTAAAGTCCATTGCAACAGCACAAAATTTTAAGACGTAGGCCTAGATGCATAAATTATTATAGTCGTGTATTATCTTATCTCACAGACAGTGGCAGTGTCGTGTCGGTATAATTATGCTACATGGTCATTGAATATAACCAAAAAGCTTTAGAATAGCTTGCATATCGTATAAGATCATTCGGAAAACAAGTCTGTCTGTGTAATGTATACACCCTTTAACCCCCCTATTGTTCAGTAAAACTGGGGTTGCAGGGGTATACCTATTTTTCTTATTTTTTGCTCCAAAACATAGATTGTGGGTACTGGTTAGAACCAAGGCGGTTCTAACGTTTACCCACAATCTATGTTTTGAGCAAAATAAGAAAAATATAAAAGATATTCAGCTGAAAATTTTCAATGGTTACCTGGACACGCCTACCAAACGATCAAATACTTCTCCACCGGTGCATATAGTAAAATCGATTCGATTGTTACATGGTGAAGGATTAGATGACGCATAAAGGTAGACATATTTTACATACTCTTATCTTTTTTGCACAAAATACATTTTTAAGGAAAAAAAGTGAAAAATCGGGGAATACAATTCCCCGTAATATTCACTTCTACGCTTGTGGTGTCAAGCTGAGGTCATATACTTCACGCATTTTGGTTTAATTCATCAAAAACTACACACGAGTAGCTAGAAGATATTGAAAACTCGCGAAAACTGATGATAAATAGGAAGCTAATTTAATTCTGAAGCCGGTCACAAGTTCTTACGACCATCACGCACACACGGCATGCACATTCAGGTATATTTTTGAAGGAAATTTCAGCTGACAATGTAGCAGGGCCGAGAAAACCCCGAGGGAACTGCCGAAAATTGTTGGTCAACAATTCGATCTATAAAAATGATAGTGAAAATGTTTGTCATAACAGAATCTTTAACTCGTCTCAGAAAGTCTTGAAATGCATAAATGTTCTTTAATTCGTGCTTGTCTGATCATATAGCACCGGCGATACACATGGGTTTCATAATTAGTCGTTCTTGCAGTGAAAATTTATACCAACTCCAAATTTGCAGCTGCAAAGGCTTTCTATACAAATAGTATGCTTTCTAACTATTTTTATGGCCTCGTACATGTCCAAAATATCATTTTCAGTGTTTTGGATTTTTTTTCATATTTGGAATGCACTCCTGGTCGATTTTCTCGGGTGAAGCATTAGATCGTCTGGTGAAAAATTCGATCGGGGATTGTGTGTGTCTGTTAAACGCATGTTCTTAGTGTTGTCTCACGCATTGTAGTAATAATAGACATATAACTCTGATTTTAATAGACAATGTCTCGCTGCATTGTCTCACTATATATATATCTTTAATCCATGAGCGGACTGGCGCAGTTGGTAGCGCATCGGACTTTGGGCCGAAGGGTCCCCGGTACGATCCTCGTCAGGGGCGTCGTCTGTTGTGGCCTTGAGCAAGTCACATTTCCACAGCTCAATATGTATATATGTATTATATGTTCTTATGTATATAATCATGTCATGTCAAGAAAACAAAAAAGTGCGAAATGGAGCTCCTTGCAGGAACCAATTTTAAATTCAGGTTTTTCCAACCTCGGAAATTTTTTTTTTTTCCCACCTCGGATTTTTGGGGTGGGACTTACTTTCTGATTGCGCCTTTTCCTGATCGTTGCCTACTTTTACCTTTTCTATATTAACCTGGCACTATTAAACAAGGATGAAGGATTCGATGAAAGAACATCGGAATTTCGCATTTGAATTGCACTGATTTTTAAACATTGAAGTAACATTTGCTGTTAAAAAATTAACCGTGATGGACAAGAATCTTGCAACACAAAATCGCCGAGCTTATTTAGACGAGCATGTTTTTGAAAACTGTAAATCGAATAGACTTCTTATGAGTCATTACTTTTTGTTTTCTATTTGACATCAGGCGGCCACGAACTTCACTAAAACTAGGAATACGTACATAAGGTTCAAGCAGCATAAAATTCTACTCCAAAACATAAAACAAATAAAAATAAAAACACATATAACCTCCACAGACGTATCGCCTTGGAACGATCAGTAATATCAAATTTACTGGCGGGTTTAAATGTACTTTACATGGCCATATTCTACCCCTAAACTTCTGTAGCGGTTCATAAAATTTAGTTAGTTGTTTTGTCATAGTGGTGAATCTCCATCTAGTCAATGAATCATCAAGGACAAACATATACCATGATAACCGCCATGTTGAATCAAAAACGAGGACATTAGAGATTAAGTCGGTGCCATCATAGAGTCTGACGCCTGACCCACCGGCGTGCAATTAAAGAAGGCAGCGTAGTTATCACTCATGATTGGATTAAAACCCCATAAACCTGTCGCAAAAATTTAAGCTTAACTGTCAACAAAGAAGTTTGTATTATGTATTTGAAGGAATTGGTTTCTTAAAATGACAGGATCATTTCAGTGAATTGTGAATATGTAAGATATCGTCCTCGAAACAACAGCTGCTGTTTCTATCCATCGAGAGTTTATCAGTTCATCATAGCATCACAGATTGCATGTTTAAAGAATAACGCTGCTCGCTAATTGGATCAATAACTCATGTATTAAAGATATAGTGAGACAATGCAGCGTGACATTGTCTATTTAAATCAGAGTTTTGTCTGTTATGATTACAATACGTGCGGCAACACTAAGAAAGGGCGTTTAAATCAAGACATATACATTCAACGATCGAATTTTTCACCGGACGATCAAATGCTACACCGGAGAAAATCGACCAGGAGTGCATTCCAAAGCTTAAAAGAAAATCAAAAACACGTAAAATGGTATTTTGGACATGTTCGAGGCCATATAAATGGTATGCAAGCATACTATTTGTAGAGAAAGCCTATGCACCTGCAAATTTGGAGCTGATATGAATTTTCATTGCAAGTACGACTAATTATGAAACCCACATTGGTCGCCGGTGCTATATGATCAGAAAAGCACGAATTAAAGAACATTTATGCATTTCCAGACTTTTAGATGCGTATTGATGATTTTGTTTTGGCAAACATTTTCATTATCATTTTTATAGATCGAATTGTTGACCTACAATTTTCGGCAGTTCCCTCGGGGTTTTCTCGGTCCTGCTACATTATCAGCTGAAATAATCTTCCAAAATATACCTGTTTGTGCATGCCGTGTGTGCGTGATAGCCATCAGAACTTGTGATCGGCTTCAGAATTAAATTAGCTACCTATTTATCATCAGTTTTCGCGAGTTTTCAATGTCTTCTAGCTACTCGTATGTAGTTTTTGATGAATTAAACCAAAATGCGCGAAGCATTTGACCTCAGCTTGTCATAGAAAGCGTAGAAGTCATTATTACGGGGAATTGTATTCCCCGATTTTTTACTTCTTTCCTTAAAAAAAATATTTTGCGCAAAAAATACAGAGTATGCAAAGCGTGTTTACCTTTTTGTGTCATCTAATCCTTCACCATGTTACAATCAAATCGATTTTCCTATATGCACCAGTGGGGAAGTATTTGATCGTTTGGTAGGCGTGCTGGAGTTCATGGGATTTTTTTTACCCGGTTCTTTCATACAAAATTGCATGGAAAGACCTCGATCTTTATTCAAGATGTCAACACACCCAATCGCAAACATGTGGTTAATTTCATTTTCGCACTGTGGATTCCAGTCCCGCCAGTCTAACATGTGGGTCAAGTTCTTCTTGTGTATTGGTATCCCGCATCTAGAATATCTAAATAATTAGTTTGTATATAGGTGAGGAAGTAATGTGAATAATTAAAACTGCAGTTGCACTTGTACTATTCAAACTGCAGTTGCTGTTATAAGCGTAAAACCAAAAAGTGCAGTTGCAGATATACATGTATTGCTCAAACGGAGTTAGCCACTCACTTACGTGTTACCAATTAATTCGTCAATTGAATTATTGAGGGGATGGAGTACAAATTTGATGGAAAACGAGCTCTTGTTACCGGTGCAGGAAAAGGTATTATGGGAAATGATACATGATCATACATGTACTTTGAAAAAATTGATTCATTCTGTTCTGACAGAACCTACTCTTTTTGCTACAATTTGTGAATGTCGCAGGGATGGATCCATGATTTTAAGGGTGGGGTATGAAAGACCCTGCCGAGCCGAGCTGGGAGAAAGACCCTGCCGAGCCAGAATTTTTACTTATTATTGATTAAAGCTGGATATCTTCATGGCAAATAATATACAGAATGATAATTTATAGCATTTGAAATGATTTGATATGATTGGAAACCTTTTACATAAACTCAGTTATAATAATTTGCCAAATTTATTGGAATTGATAGAAAAGCTCAACTTTAGTACCAGTCGAATAGAAAAATGCCATCAAATTTTGTTTTAAAATTAACCATGACGAACAATATCTTTTACACCTGTGCTATGTTATCTATTTCAACATATGAAATCATTCATTTTTGGTATTTTGATTTAAATTGGCGATTACAAGTCAAAAACCTGGCTCGGCAGGGTCTTTCTCCCAGCTCGGCTCGGCAGGGTCTATCATACCCGACCGATTTTAAGAGAGAGCGTTCAAATTTACTAAAGGGGGGTCATTTTCCTCATGAAAATAAGAAAATTGGTCACAAAAGAGGGTTCAAGGAAACCACATTTTATGACCAGATTCAGATAGATGATCAAACTTTTCCACAAGCATAGTTGACTGACAGTCTTGCAGTGTCCAACAGATATGCCAAAGGGCAGTGGTTATGATCTTTCGCCTTGTAATCCACTTTAAACCCAGGGGTCGTGGGTTTGATTGAGGGCTTCTATAGTCCTTGGATGAGACTTCTAGCTGAGGGACCATGACCAATTTTCAAGGACAAACTGCTGACAAAGACATACTGTGATGCAGCTAGGCCGCTAGAGACTATACTTGCCTAACTTGTTAAGGTGAAGGGACCTAGTCTTCAGAACTGACTTACAGACAAAACAGTACTCTCACAAAGTGCAAAGCTTTACAATCTGCTATATACATGTATGTATTTTTTCAGGAATTGGACGAGCAGTTGCTCTCAAGTTAGCCCAGTGTGGAGCTAAGGTTGTTGCCATCAGCAGGACACAGTCTGATCTTGACAGCCTTAAGAAAGAGGTTAATAGTTTATATGCTTTATATGACATCTACAAGATACAAGATACAAGATACAAGACTTTATTTGACCAATTTTGGGCCCAGCAAGGGCATACAAAGATGTTGTACAGAGAATAAGAGAGGAAATCCAAATCAGAGATGAGAAAACACAAACTAAAAAACAATCTAATATAAAACAATGTATTAATCCAAGTGTTCATGCAGATACTGGCCAAGTTTGTGAAGTATATCAGAGTTTTCATTAGTCAGAATCCAGAAAAACTTCTGGAAACTATTCAGCTCCATAAAATTTCTGTTGGAGTCATTAATGATTTGAAAAAAAGCTGTTTCTGAACGCATTAAACTTTGAGCATTCCATCAAAAAGTGCTGCTCATCTTCAATTGCACCTGTAGAACATTTGGTACACAGCCTTTCTGACCTATCCAGCTTGATATACCTCCCAGTCTCAATTTTAAGTCTGTGAGCAGAAATTCTAAACCTTGTAATACTCCTACGGTAGCTGAAATTTCTTATCTCATTAATATACTTTTCACAACCAAAGTGAGTTTTAAGTTTACAGTATGTATCCAGCTTTCCAGAGCAATAAACTTGTCTAGTGGTGTACCACTCATTTAGATATAGTTTATTAATTGTTTTCTTAAGGATATTTTTAAACTTAAATTTTGACTGAGAGCTAGATTCAAGCTTGATATCTAATATACTACACAACTGCTTTATGCTACTGTACCAAGAGCATGCCTTTTTATCTACATCCTTTGAACACTTTAGGGCATTGTATAACAAGGTGTCCGAAGGCATATTCTCAACCCTGTGCCAAAAAAGCAATACATTTTTCACAATATCTAAGTAAAAGGGATGTCTTCCCAGTTCTGCAAATACAGCAAAATTGGAGCTTTTTCTGTTTACCCCCAGTACAAGTTTACAAAATTTTGTATTCAGTTTATCTGGTTCAATATCTTTATATATTTTATCCATAGATACATTATTTCTCAGTCTAGGGCTACTAGGATTTAATGCTCCCCAAATTTCAGAGCCATATAGCAGAATAGGCTTCACCGTGTGATCAAATACATGGATACTGGTTTTGACTGATGGCTGAAAAGACAAAATATCTTTAACCAATTTAAAGTAAGCCTTCAGAGCCTTGTTATACAAATTTTTTCTTGCCAAGGAAAAGGAGCCAGAGGCAGAAAACTGAAGTCCCAGATATTTGTAGTCATGTACATTTTCAAGTTTAGTGTTTTCAAAGAAAAATTCATCTTTAGAAGTTGTGCCACTTTTATTAAACACAATAACTTTTGATTTATTAATGTTTACTTGAAGGCACCAATCCGAACAAAATTTTTCCAACTTTTTCAGTTTTTCTTGAAGCCCTGTCTTGGAAGTTGACAGAATTACCACATCATCAGCATACATAAGACAATTGAGAGTTAAATCTCCTATATTTACTGGATCAATTGTTTCCTCAAGGTACTTGGGCAAGTCATTTATAAAAATTTTAAACAAGTTTGGACTGAGGTTGTCCCCTTGCCTTACCCCTAAATTTAAATCAATATAATTTGTCAGACCTGTCTTAACTTTAATACAAGATCTACTCTTAGAATACATGTTTTTGATAATATTATAAAATTTAGACCCAACACTTATTTTTAAAAGTTTGTATTTAATACCTTCATGGATAACAGAGTCGAATGCCTTTTGAAAGTCTATAAAGCAGGTGTACAGGTTACCCCCCTTGATGCTTATATATTTATCTATCAAGCACTTAAGAATGAACATGTGATCAGAGGTTCTGCTATGCTTTGTAAATCCGATCTGTGTTTTATCAATCAGGGAATACTTTTGAAGGTAATTATCAAGGCGTACATTCAAAACTGAGTTAAATAATTTGCCAATGGCGCCTGTAATAGTTATACCTCTGTAATTTGAAGGGTCCCCTAAATCCCCTCCCTTATGTAGGGGTAGGATATATCCATCTGTCCAACAATCAGGGTATGAGCCTGACAATAAACATGCATTAAAAAGTTTCAGAAGGCAAGGCCCCAGTATGCTTTGACTGGACTTGATCATTTCATTACAAATAAGATCAATGCCTGGTGTTTTGTTATTTTTCAGATTTGAGACTGCTCTGTGAATTTCTGACAACGTTATTGATTTGTCTAGTTCACTCTGAAGTGAACCAGTATTGCTCTCGAGATCACTGAGTTGTGCCTGAATAGTTTTAACTCTCTCTAAAAATTTGTCTTTAGTTTTATTCAAAGCTTGAAATAATGAAAATGTTCCAACCATAATTTAGGTTCCACCTGATCATCTGAGTGTGACATTTTGTCCTCTCTTAGGTCAGACAGCAAACTCCAATATGCCTTAGGGTCATTTGTATGAAGGTTGTCAATTTGATCAAGAATTTTTGTTTTAAACTGCCTAGACTTCAGCTTTCTGCTTCTTGCATACTCCTTGTGCAATTTGAAATAATGGCCTCTTACAACCGGATCATTTGGATAATAAGAATAAACTTTTCCATATGACATAAGCCTTTGTCTGAGTTTTCGTAAGTCTGTATCAAACCACTTCTTTCGCTTACGTACACCTTTCTACATGTAAAAAGAGTATCACCATATAATAAAGAACCTCTTTTTACCAAACTGGCATTATATGGGAACATCAGAATCAACATGACCAGATTTCAATCAGGTCAGGTCAGCATGACAGCAGAAACATATTTCTACATTACACCTTTATGTATATTAGAGTTAAAATAATTAAAAAAAAATGCACTTGTAAATGACTTTGTGTCTTATAGTTACACATAGGCAGTAGGTTAAATGTTACAAAACTCTCCCCTACATTATGTATGTTCTGAACTTCTGAGCAATGATACATACATGAAAAGTTGAAAACATTTTTAGCTGTACTGTACATTCTTAAATTTTCAGCAAAATGTACAAGTATTAATTAGCATCTTACTGAACTGTTAATCTGTTATGATTATAGGCACCAGATGGATCAGTAGAAACACACGTTGTAGACCTAGCTGACTGGGATGTGGCAAGAAAAGCGGTAGAAGATCTTGGGCCTATTGATTTACTAGTTAATAATGCAGGCACTAATACTCCTGAGCCTTTTGTTGAAACGAAAAAGGAAACCCTGTACAGGTACCTGCTATTAAAACTGTTATCATTTATCATTATGAAAACACGCCCATGCAATATACAGAGATTCTTTTCAGCATTAAAAATTGAAAAAATTCATTTGAAAAATTGTGATATTTTTCTTATTTTTGCTAAAAACATAGATTGTGGGTACACGTTAGAACCGCCTCGCCGAGGCGGTTCTAACGTGTACCCATAATCTATGTTTTGGAGCAAAAATAAGAAAAATAGATATACCCCGGCAAACCCCAGTTATACTATATAAAAGTGGGGTATACAGGGGTATTCATTGCATGGACATGTATTCCTGATGTAGGTCAGCTAAGTAGCAGAATCTTTTATTTTCAAATACCACTTACATGTACTTTGTGTTTTCTGGTTATTGACTAGCAGATTATTGCCTCTGGTTTATTTCATTACGAAAACTTGCCCATGCAATATACACAGATTTTTTTAGCTTTAAAAATTGAAACTTTTCAGCTGAAAATTTTTGATATTTTTATTATTTTTGCTCAAAACATAGATTGTGGGTACACGTTAGAACTGCCTCGCCGAGGTGGTTCTAACGTGTACCCACAATCTATGTTTTGGAGCAAAAATAAGAAAAATAGGTATACCCCTGCATACCCCAGTTTTGCTATATAAAAAGTGGGGTTTGAGGGGGTACCCATTTCACGGACATGTTTTCCTGATGTGCAAAGAAAGTCTTGGTCTAATGAGGCATTCTAGGTTCTGATAATTCTTTGGTAGATAAGATGCCAGCACATATTTATTTGATAAAGGTTGCATTTCTGCTTATTGAAGTATCTTACAGTGTTAACATTTCCACAATTGTGACGCTACATGAACTTCACAAGGTTTAAATCCATCACAAGTTGTTAGTATAGAATCTTAGATAACCCGATACTTGTCTAATTGTGACACTAAATATTATTGAGTTTGAGATTGATGTCTCATCAACAGCTGAGGTCATCTGGAGAAAGGCCATTTTAAATGATCAGTCGGCATGGGAAATTGGGAATGTGAATGAACCAGATTAAAAGCCTAAACTTTAAAGTTGATTCTTTCTCTCTTTTAACAGGCTTTTTGACATCAACTTCATGGCCATTTACAACATTACTCAGGTAAGCAAATGATTTCAAAAACTTGCCCATGATTTTTTTCACACAGAGATAATATTGAAATTTTCATTTTCATTTTTTTTATGCCCCCAACTTCGAAGAAGTTGAGGGGGCATATTGGTTTGGGTCTGTCCGTGCAGTCAGTCAGTCAGTCAGTCTGTCTGTCTGTCTGTGATGCGTGAGCACTTGGTCAGGAACCGTTAGAGCCAGGATCTTGAAATTTGGTATGTAGTTTGTATATGAAAATTAAGAGGACCCATATTTTTTCTTTCAGGTAAATTCAAGGGGCTAGGGGCCCATTCTGTTAGAGTTATTTCCCTTTTTAATTCTTGATAAAGTGGATAGATAGTGGGTACCTTGTGTGCGCAACTCCTCCTACAGTTTTATTCCGATTCTCGTGAAACTTTACAGATGTTGTGACCATGCTTTGAAGATATGCATGTGGTTTTGATATAATCCTCAGATTAATTTTTGTCACTTTTTTCACAATTTGAACTTAGCCATTTTTCGGGCATTTTCACAATGAAAGTGAATGGGCAGTGGGTACCTTGTGTGCGCAACTCCTCCTACAGTTTCATGCCAATTCATTTAAAACTTTACATGTGTTATGGGCATGGTCTGAAGATATGCATGTGGTTTGGATATAATCCTTGGATTATTTTTTGTCATTTTTTTCACAGTTTGAACTTAGTCATTTTTTTGGGCATTTTAGTGAATGGATAGAGGGTACCTTGTGTGCGCAACTCCTCCTACAATTTTATACCGATACTTTTGAAACTTTGCAGACATTGTGACCATGCTTTGAAGATATGCATGTGGTTGGGATATACTCCTCAGATTAATTTTTGTCACTTTTTTTACAATTTGAACTTAGTCATTTTTTGGACATTTTTACATCTGAAAGTGACTTACCAGTTGGGGGCATAGTGTTTCATAAACACATTTTCTAGTTTTTAAATATTTTTGCTCAAAAACATACATTATGGTTACATATTAGGACTGCCTCGATGAGGCGATTCTAACAAGTACGTACAATGTATGTTTTGGATAAAAAAATTAAAATTAGGTATACACCTGCAAACCAGAGTTTTTATGCCCCCAACTTCGAAGAAGTTGAGGGGGCATATTGGTTTGGGTCTGTCCGTGCAGTCAGTCTGTCAGTCAATCCCTCCGTCAGTCAATCCCTCCGTCAGTCAGTCTGTGATGCCTGAGCACTCGGTCAGGAACCGTTAGAGCTAGGATCTTGAAATTTGGTATGTAGTTTGTATATGAAAATTAAGAGGACCCGTATTCAAGGGGCTAGGGGCCAATTCTGTGAGAGTTATTTCCCTTTTTAATTCTTGATAAAGTGAACAGATAGTGGATACCTTGTGTGCGCAACTCCTCCTACAGTTTTATTCCGATTCTCTTTAAACTTTACAGATGTTGTGACCATGCTTTGAAGATATGCATGTGGTTTGGATATAATCCTCAGATTAATTTTTGTCACTTTTTTTGCACTTTGAACTTAGCCATTTTTCGAGCATTTTGACAATGAAAGTGGGTACCTTGTGTGCGCAACTCCTCCTACAGTTTCATGCCAATTCATTTAAAACTTTACATATATTATGGGCATGGTCTGAAGATATGCATGTGGTTTGGATATAATCCTTGGATTATTTTTTGTCATTTTTTTCACAATTTGAACTTAGTCATTTTTTCGGGCATTTTAGTGGATGGATAGAGGGTACCTTGTGTGCGCAACTCCTCCTACAATTTAATACTGATACTTTTGAAACTTTGCAGACATTGTGACCATTATGCTTTGAAGATATGCATGTGGTTGGGATATACTCCTCAGATTAATTTTTGTCACTTTTTTTACAATTTGAACTTAGTCATTTTTTGGACATTTTTACATCTTGAAAGTGGCTTACCAGTTGGGGGCATAGTGTTTCATAAACACATTTTCTAGTTCTATATAAAAATGGGGGTTTAAGGGGGTACACATTTCACGGACATGTTTTCCTGATAGAAGCTTAAAAGGGACTGAGAAATATAGAAGTAACATTTTCTTAAGACAGAAAAAAAATAAAGATAAGTAATTGTGCAAAATTTGATACACTTCGTACATGTATCTATTTAGTCAAAAAGAGCTGATGGGTCTTTATTCTAATTATTCATCTTGTATGATTTGAGCCTGTGCATGAGAAAGCCAACAAATTGGGTTACCAACCAGGTCTGACACAAATCAGCCCGTACAGCCACAGAAACAGGCTAAAACTTGAAATTTTGGATACAAGTAGAAGAGGAATTGTACTATCCGTGTAGCAAAAACAAAGGCGCTGATCAGCTTCGCAGTTACTGCGAAGCTGATCTGCGCCTTTGTTTTCGCACAGACAAAAATCTGGTTTTCTGACGATGCAGCTCATTTCTCAGCTTGCACATTTTCAAATTCAGTGATTTTTCAGGTTGTGGCAAAGGGTATGATTGAGCGAGGACAGGGTGGCTCGATCGTGATGATGTCAAGCTATTTATCATTCCGGGCTATGGAAATCCGAAGTGTTTATTGCTGCACCAAGGCGGCTTTAGATCAGTTGACACGTTCACTGGCTATGGAACTAGGTCCACACAAGGTACTTTGACATGTTCACTAGCACGTTGCAGTTACATGTACTTTGTTTTAGCTTTGTACATGTAGTTAAACTTTACAAAGTGGTAATCATTTCTGTTCTTCAGGAAAACATGTCCATGACCGGAGGACCATTGGTCCTGAGAACGCTCACCTGAAGCCTGATCTTGGAGTATTAAGTCATCATGAAATGACCTTGACCTTGAATACTCACACACCTTTATTGACTTTAAGTTGTCTGCATTTGCAAAGTTTCAGGTCTCAGGCTGCAATAGTTTCCAAACCCAGTGATTTCTGAGAAAACCATAATTTTAATTTTGATATTTAAATTGGGTCAAGGTCAAGACATGACCTTGGCCTTCATTAATTACTTACCTTCATTGACTCCATTAGCTGTCTGCATCTAGCAACTTTCAGGTCTCAGGCTGCAACAGTTTCCAAAATATCCATTGTTTTTGCCTTTTCCCATGTAAAAGCATATGTTTCCAAAATTGACCTTGCCGTAAACTAGGTCAAGGTCATCCTAGGGTCATCATTTCAACAAACTATGATGGGCTGGAGTCCCAAATGCTACATACCAAGTTTCGCGAAAATCGGCCTGCCGGTTCTGGAGAAGATTTTTGAGTGGTTTTTACCATAGTTGGGCATGGCGGCCATCTTGGTCATGTGACCCGAATTTCGCGATCAAACTTTCGTTCCCCCTACCCATGAACGCTCCACATAAAATTTCACTTTGATTGGCCAAGCAGTTTCAGAGAAGAAGATCTTTGAAAAGTGTGTATGGACGACAGACTGGCCAAGGTCAAGAGATGACCTTGACCTAAATTAATCACATACCTTCATCTACTCCATTAGTTGTTCTACCACTTTTCAGGTCTCAGGCTGCAACAGTTTTCAAAAAAATCCATAGTTTCACTTTTCCCATGTAAAAGCCTATGTTTCCAAAATTGACATTGACATAAAATAGGTCAAAGTCATCCTATGGTCATCATGTGATCAAACTATGATGGGCTGTAGTCCCAAATGCTACATACCAAGTTTCATGAAAATCGGCCTGCCGGTTCTGGAGAAGATTTTTGAGTGGTTTTTACCATATATGGGCGTTGGCCATCTTGGTCATGTGACCTGGATTTCGCGATCAAACTTTCGTCTACCCTACCCATGGATGCTCCACATAAAATTTCACTTTAATTGGCCAAGCAGTTTCGGAGAAGAAGATCTTTGAAAAGTGTGTATGGACAACAGACTGGCCAAGGTCAAGAGATGACCTTGACCTATATTAATCACATACCTTCATGATGGCTTCATCTACTCCATTAGTTGTTTGCATCTACCACTTTTCAGGCCTCAGGCTGCAATAGTTTTCAAAAAATCCATAGTTTTCACTTTTTCCCATGTAAAAGCCTATGTTTCCGAATTTGACCCTGCCGTAAAATAGGTCAACGTTATCCAATGGTCATCATTTTATCAACTATGATGGGCTGAGGTCCCCGATGCTACATACCAAGTTTCTTGGAAATCGGCCCACCAGTTCTGGAGAAGAAGATTTTTGAGTGGTTTTTACCATATATGGAAGTGGCGGCCATCTTGGTCATGTGACCAAGATATTGCGAACAATATTTCAATGCCACTACCCAAGGAGGGTCCACATAAAATTTCAACTTGATTGGCAAAGCGGTTTTTAGAGAAGATCTTTGAAATTGTGGATGACGGACGGACGACGGACCGACACCGGATCATGGCCATCCTATAACCTCACCTTGTGAGCCTTCGGCTCAGGTGAGCTAACAAGTATACTACCTTGAACCCCAATTTCATATAGAAAAACTGGGGTACTGGGGTATGCATTTTCCCTTATTATTGATCCAAAAAGATTGTGGGTACTCGTTAGAAATGCCTCGACGATGCGGTTCTAACGTGTACACACACACTATGTTTTGAGCAAAAATAGTAAATATATATATTTTTTTTCCAATGACATTTTCAATTATTACAGCTGCAAAAAGTCTGTATATTGTATGGGCAGATTTTCATCATGTCAATGAACACATATCTATTACGCTATTGTTACCTTACAGGTTTTCATTAGGTGTTCATGTCTTTAGAAATACTTCAAATACCCTGAAGGGTAAACTTTCATTTCAAACTCAATGCTCTATACAGTGAATGAGACTTGAAGTCACATTTGATAATGACTATGTATGTTCACATTTTATATACATACAGATTTTCTTACAAGGCGCCTCCTTAAATCTAAAGCTCAGTTCTGTTTTCACAAAAATGAGGGCTTTTCAAGACAATGTAAGTTCCCAAGCTTCTCCAGTCTGTCGGATGAAGCAATAACCCTGTCTGTGTATGATTTTAGCTGTTAATGGGATGTTTAACCAACCAAAAGATTGTAATTCAAATTAACTCATTTAAGCCTGGCGTCCCTTTTATGGGACATAGGCAAACAGAATAGCCCCAGATGTGACGCCGCAGAACGCGGCGTCCCATCTGGGGCTATTCTGTTTGCTCAGATGAATTTCATCGAAAAATGGAATAAATAGTCAAATTCACTCCTAACGCTCCTAAAATTGACAGTGGACTCACCCAAATGATAATGATGGGCAAATCCATTCGTCAAATATGGGTTAATTTCAAGTAATTCAAATTAATTTCAAGGCTGTAAACCATTTCCTATCTTTATTATTTTTAGATTCGAGTGAACAGTGTGAATCCTACACTTGTGCTCACACCTCTGGCTATTACACATGGTTGGGATAATCCAGAAAAGGCTAAAAGAGTAGTAGACATCATACCACTCGGCAGACTTGCAGGTATAGAAAACTTTCTTGGTAAAACTGTGAACCTCGCACATCATTCATAGTGCAGATTATATTTCCTTATGGTCCTCTGAGATCAGCGAGGGTATTCTGAGAAATCAGAAAATTATTACCGGTTTAGATTCATTTTCTAACCAATCTTTAATATATTTGTCCTCATTTGGATTATACTAGCCTTTGTATCAACTATCCTGTTGAAAGTTGCAAAATTACAGTGATTCTCCTTGGCTCCATGTCGCCAAATCTATGGGGTCACTGAGGAGGCTTAAGTAGCCGAAACCGTGGTGTGGCCCATCCCCTTTCTCAATGATATGTTCACTGCTCTTAAAGGATCTTTATTATACCCCCGGCATACGAAGTATTATTATACCCCTGGCATACGAAGTATTAGGGGGTATATAGTTTTTGCTTTTTCCGTCTGTTTGTCTGTCTGTAAACTTTTTTTGTGTCAAAGTTTTCTCAGGAACTACTTAACCTAGAATTTTAAAATTTGGTACAAAGCTTGGGTATGTCAAGTTGTATTGTGTATTTGAGAATCAACAATCTGCGGCTTATCATTCCCTTTATTTATCCATTTTTCTCTCTATCCGAGAAATTTTTCCATCTTATCAGCTCAGTCTATAAAAGACTTAGAGACTTCAAATTTTATATGCATGTTCAGAATGACCAACTCTATTATTGAAAACAAGATTATGATTCTGTGGTTAAATTTTGTCTTCTTTTTTTACTTTGTTTCTTTTCCCATCTGTCACTCCTATACAAATCTGCACCTTTTTGTGTCAAAGATTTCCCAGGACCTACTTAACCTAGAATTTTAAAATTTGGTACAAAGCTTGGGTATGTCAAGTTGTATTGTGTATTTGAGAATCATCAATCTCTGACTTATCATTCCCTTTATTTATCCATTTTTCTCTCTATCTGAGAAATTTTTCCATCATATCAGCTCAGTCTGTATAAGAGTTAGAGACTTCAAATTTTATATGCATGTTCAGAATGACCAACTCTATAACTGAAAACAAGATTATGATCTTTGTAGAAGCGGACAGTACACCTGGGTATTCATTTGATGACTAGATGTATACCTTTTTCTGTAATCTGCTTTTTGTCTCAAAGTGGCATGAACACTGATGGCTACTGCCGGGGGTATGTGAGCTTCGCTCACTTTTGCTATATTTTAACTTCACAAGTTCACAGATATGTTAACTTCCATGTGAACCTTTGATGCAAACTTGAATGACTTTGAAGTTTTCCCCAATTTCAAAACTGCTATAGGAACAAAAACTGACATTGCCAGAAAACATCTGGCTCATACAACTACTAAAGTACATATGTTTGAGATTGTGTTCATGTGCCATTTGTAGAATGTCGTGTGTTCATGTGCCATTTGTAGAATGTCATGTGTTCATGTGCCATTTGTAGAATGTCATGTGTTCATGTGCCATTTGTAGAATGTCATGTGTTCATGTGCCATTTGTAGAATGTCATGTGTTCATGTGCCATTTGTAGAATGTCATGTGTTCATGTGCCATTTGTAGAATGTCATGTGTTCATGTGCCATTTGTAGAATGTCATGTGTTCATGTGCCATTTGTAGAATGTCATGTGTTCATGTGCCATTTGTAGAATGTCCTGTGTTCATGTGCCATTTGTAGAATGTCATGTGTTCATGTGCCATTTGTAGAATGTCATGTGTTCATGTGCCATTTGTAGAATGTCATGTGTTCATGTGCCATTTGTAGAATGTCATGTGTTCATGTGCCATTTGTAGAATGTCATGTGTTCATGTGCCATTTGTAGAATGTCATGTGTTCATGTGCCATTTGTAGAATGTCATGTGTTCATGTGCCATTTGTAGAATGTCATGTGTTCATGTGCCATTTGTAGAATGTCATGTGTTCATGTGCCATTTGTAGAATGTCATGTGTTCATGTGCCATTTGTAGAATGTCATGTGTTCATGTGCCATTTGTAGAATGTCATGTGTTCATGTGCCATTTGTAGAATGTCAAGATGGTTTAAGTCCTTAAAATTGTGATCTGGTAAATGTGCTGTCAGTGAGACTATAAAGAATAAAGCAAGAAAACAGAATTCATGAATACACCACAACCTCTTTATGACATGAGCCGCATCGTGACAAAACCGGATTTTTGCCTATGCGAAAACAAAGGCGCAGATCAGCTTCGCGGTAACCGTGAAGCTGATCAGCGCCTTTGTTTTCGCTACACGGATAGTACAATTCCTCTTCTACTTAAATCCGAAATTTCAAGCTTCTAGCCTGCTTCTGTAACTGTACAGAACCTGTTCTGACAGAACCTACTCTTTTTGCTACAATTTGTACATGTCGCAGGGATGGATCCATGATTTTAAGAGAGGGCGTTCAAATTTACTAAAGGGGGTTCATTTTCCTCATGAAAGTAAGAAAATTTGTCACAAAGGAGGGTTCAAGGAAACTACATTTTATGACCAGATTCAGTTAGATGATCAAACTTTTCCACAAGAATAGTTGACTGACAGTCTTACAGTGTCCAACAGATATGCCAAAGGGCAGTGGTTATGATCTTTCGCCTTGTAACCCAGCAGGGTTCGAAAAACGCGGGTATTAAACCATAAAACCCAACCCAGTGGGTTTCAGCGGGTAAACCTGTATACCCACTGGGTAGCGGGTAGTGTTTAGTATTAAAAATTTTATCTTTATATCTCATGATGATACTGAAGTTTTGAGCAAGGTATTATAGGTATTTTAGAAATATATTATGTGTACAAGTAACAAGACATTTAAATTTTTCTCCTTTGAATAATCTACTTGGTTTTGTATGAAGCAAATCCAAAAGAACAATCAGCTATCTAACCAAGCTGGCAAGATTGCATTAGGGTTGTTTGATAATTAATAGACGGAAGCATGCAGATGTTTTAACTTCTCATTGAGTTTTTTGTTTGTTTGTTACTAAATGGCTGATCGTGCACAGAAGAAAGACGTCACTTGGTCTGTGATAGGGTTTTATCAACAGACTTATGATAAGAGAATGGTAAAAGATATTTCTACTGCCATAAAAATAATCAGATATATCTAGCTAAGTCACATTTTACTTATAATTCATCATTTAACTACCATGCCAGATGTCATTATAGTTAGACCTACAAGGCAGTCAACTAAGTTACAATTTTACAACAAACATACCAAGGACACTCTATCGAGAGGACGACACACTCAATGGAAATCGCTCATAAAATATTGACTATGTACTATGCCCATTTTACCTGTCCGCTAAGCCGCAGCAGTCGATATTGTCGCCATTTTGAAATGAGATAAATCATACCTATTCGAGTTTTTATTAAATAACTCCAAAGATTGGTTGCATTCAAATTGATAAATAAAGAAAATGAAGTGCACAAAGTCTACCATCATCATAACAGACAGTTTTAGAGCCAATTGTTAAACGAAAACTTTTCAATTTAGGAAAAAACGTAGGAAAAAGAAACCCCTAAAACAAATTTATGAGCCGTAAATTTCCCTAAAAAAATCGTCCTGACAAACTGACAGTATAGCTTGAACTTAGGCTTTGCATATGTTAACTTGAGGATTTGTCTTTAACATACAAAGTAAACAAAATAATTATTGGTAGAAAGCTCAAATAAAGCTGTAAAGTGTTCCAAAAGCGCCACCGTTGATTTTTGTTTTCTAAAAACGGTCCGCCATTTTGTCACGCGGACTTTGTAATTTCTAATAAGTTTACTTCTACACATTTCAAAATATCAAACTCTTATATAAATTTTTCGAAACTTTGATGTATCTGCTTTTCATAAATATTATACTTACTAATAGCACGCAGCTTATGTCTAAGTAATCGGTTCCGATTTATGACGTTTTCGCTACTCGGATAGTACAATTCCTCTTCTACTTAAATCCGAAATTTCAAGCTTCTAGCCTGCTTCTGTAACTGTACAGGCTGGTTTGTGTCGGACCTGGTCGGAAACCCCGAAGACCGGTTTTCTCGCGTCGCGGCTCATATGTGCTATAACGAGAGTGAAATGTTTAGATATATAACATAATTAGTCCAAGATGACGTTTTGGGATCAGGTTAGTCCATGCTGTCTCCAAAACCATGCTGTAATGAACCAATTATTAAGAGGTTGAGGTGTTATTAGCGAAAATTTGTGAACCTTTGCGAACTTACAGTATTCTGGTCCCCAGGTTATAAAACATTTCTCATGCTCAACTCAGCTGAGACTAAAATTTATCCTGCTAATAAATGTTAAAATGCCAACAATTGTGGGCATTTTAACATTTATGAGCAGGATAAAATACAAATTTTTGAGTTTTGAACCTGAATTTATCATTAATTTTGAATATTTCAACATTTATGAGCAGTTGAAGTTTCATGCTCACCTGAGCTGAGCTTGAAAAAAGTTTTATAACCTCAAGACCTGTTATTCTTTCTTTGCCAGAGATAGACGATGTAGTGAAATCAACCCTGTTCCTACTAAGTGACAACTCTTCCATGGTGAACGGCCATCACCTTACAGTGGACGGTGGAGCTAGTATACATATATAAGCCTGTGCGTGAGAAAAACAACAATTTGGGTTCCGACCATGCCCAACACAACCCAGGCTGTACAGTCACAGAAGATAGTTAGAGGCTGAACATTTTGGATTTAGAAAGTAGAGGAATTGTACTATCCGTGTAGCAAAAACAAAGGCGCTGATCAGCTTCGTGGTTACCGCAAAGCTGATCTGCGTCTTTGTTTTCGCCTATGCAGATGGTTGGTTTTTGCCTATGTGAAAACAAAGGTGCAGATCAGCTTCGCAGTATCTGCGAAGCTGATCAGCACCTTTGTTTTCCTTACACAGATAGTACAATTTCTCTTCTTCTTAAATCCGAAATTTCAAGCTTCTAGCCTGCTTCTAAGACTGTACAGATCGGTTTTTGTGTCAGACCTAGTTTGAAACCACGAAGACCGGTTTTCTCGTGTCGCGACTCATATGAACCTGATCATGAGTAAAGCCAAACTTATAGATACCTAGCCAGGCTGGATCATGATCAGCCCTGAAAATTTTGCAATATTTGAATTTTTGATGTAGAAATGAGAGAAATATACTTACATACTTATTGTTCTAAATTAATAAGAATGGACATTCTCATGATGTAACCCATATGAATTGTGTCATAATGATGAAGTGTGCCATAAATGGAGAAATGAGTTGTGATTATTTTGTTAACAAATCTGTGTAAATTCTGTCCTTTATGTACAGTATTAAGATAAAACTTCATTTAGTATTTTCAAAATCAGTATGAAAATGAAATGATTTAAAAGGGGGGGTCTCACGCTATATGAAATTTACATAGGGTTCTGCCCACGCACCGATTTTTATAATATTATGCATATTGCTTGCTTGGTGCATGACCACTTTATTAGTAATACAGATTTTCTCCTAACAGCTTAAAACTTTTGAATACAACATTTTGTATTAGAGGGGGTCCGAATATAGGGGTGTGTGTGATTAAAGTCGCCCATAACCGTCATAATAGCCTCTTCCCAGTTCTGTTTGTTTGAAAAATAATCTAGAATGATCACCTATCAGTTTGGTATTATATAATTGTTGATAGCTATAATATTGAATTCAGCTGATCATCCTTTGTTTTGCAGACGACCCCAAATTTTAGCTCCATAATGGTGTAACCACATGTTTGATTTTCAATATTAACATGTTCCAGGTTTTGTCAACCTATAATTTTAACCTCAAATTAGGCTACACATATATAGATCATATGCTGAAAATTGCGTGAAATTTGAAGACCGGTAACATCTTTTTCTAGAACATTGAGTGAAAGCAGTCAGAATTCTGAAAAACGTAAAATTGATAATGATTTATCCAATTATAAGTATTTTATGTTATTAACATGTTACAAAGCAAACTTTTTGTGAATAATTTTCCAGCTAAACAATTTCGTGTCTTGCATGACCATCAACGCTATTATTTTGAATATTGGTTTAAGTGAGAAACTTGCACCCTGTCTTGGACCTTATAAAGCATATCTGCCCATTATTTTTAGTTTTCATAATTAGATTTTAGAAAATGATTCTATCTATTAGTTAGCCATTATCTATAGTTTATTTGTGTTTATGATGCAATTGCCTAGTTTTTACTGTTTTGATTATTTTTTCCAAAAATTAAGTTGTTTAGGTATTAATTAAATGAACTTATACAGCTATGTTGTTATTTCTACATCCTGTAACTCGCGCCATATGGAAAACCCAAGGGATTTAGCATTTTGCATGAAATAAACCCGATGAGGCTAAGGACAGTTCATTTCCTGCTGATTACTATATCACAACCTAAGAAAAAACACCCCATCCGACCAAGTATATAATGAAGCAAAACTAATAGGATGAAGAGAGAAAACAAAATATCAATAGATAAAATTATATGATAAGTTACTAACAAGAGGAACTGGTTAACTACTTGTTTGTTTGGTTTTTTTTTTCTCCTCCATTTGAAGCAGTATATGCATATACAACATCAGTGATGTAGATAATTATTTTCCACCATGCGTACTGTACGCATCAAAATAAATATACAGTGCGTACCGACAATACAACTGTGTACACGTTTTCTGAGGATTCTTATTCTCTCATTCAGAATTAAACGTGTAGCTTTGTGTACACCTTTGGATAGGACCGTTTATAAAAGTTTGAAAATTCAAGTAAACTGGTTGATAATCCTGTAATCACATGTCATTCTATCATTTAGGCGTGTTAAACCATACATTTGTTCCCTGCATAGATAATAAGAGAAAGAATGAGGAAAACGGGATAGGTGGGATGGCTACAGAACATGGAATACATTTAAATTGAAAACAATGATCAGATATCGACGCAAAATGCCTATTCAATAAACCAAAGTGACACACTACCATTATACTTCATCAATAAACCTCTGGTAAACGATTTGTCTGGTCGGGGTACTGAACGGAGAGCATGTATATGGTATAACTACTGAAGATACATAATGTATTGCATGATGATCAAAAGCTGCATTAATATCATTATTGTAACTACTTGTGCAGCCAGACAAAACTAGTTAAAAAAAATGTCATTTTGTGATAATTTTATTTTTATTTTTAATCAGAGTACGCAGAAAACCGTAAAATGTATGCGTACCGCTGATTTTCACTGCGTACATGGTACGTACAGGTCTGAATTTAAAATGCGTACAGAGCGAAAAATCGTGCGTACATACCCAGTACGCATCGTTATCTATTTCGCTGAACATTGCATTTTACCAATATAATATCATGTTTGAAACAGGTTTTACCATGTATCAAATCTAAGATGAAAGCTATTTAACTTATGCATGCATTTTATCACCTGCGGCAGTAGGCAAACCTATTATTTTTGAAGTTTCAAACATACTTCCAACACTTCACAGTTGGAAACCCTTAATCGAAATAGGGCTTGTGAACTTATGAACTTACATGTAGCAGACAATTTATTTTACCTAGCTGACATATAATTGACAAAACAGCTAAGGTTTGCTAACTAAGGATAGGATTAAAGAAGAGTACCTAGACAACTATCAGCATGAAATCACAAACATTTTGCTGCATTTATAATTGACTATTTATTAAAAAAAAAACCATGAGCATTTATGGATTCATAAATGTGTTAAAAACCTTGAGATTTTTAAACATCAAGTTTGGATATTTGACTGAGTGTTCAATTGCATTATTCATTTCAAAAATAGGAAAAAGAATCACATTTAAATGGTAGAAAGATTGTCAATAATGGATATGTTTAATGAAGAATTAAAACAAATCTGATATTTAAAGTGAAAGCTATACCTGAGCATCACATCTGAACACTTACAAAGAGAAAAGCCTGTGACATAGCTGAATTATAAGTATAAAGATAGTAGTGATCGAAAAGTTAGAAAGTGCCACTGTATTTGATATTCTTGTCAATCTGTTAACTAAAGTTGGCATCAGCAACAATTAAATAAGTTAAGCAATGAATTTGTAATCTTATAAACGACAATATAAAGATGGTAAAACAAATGGAGGAATCAGTCAAATGTCTATTACCATTACGGTGGTCAATCACAAATTAAATGAATCTTACTCAAGTAGAATTATCCAAATACATCTAAACCTAAAGAAATAACAAGTGATGAAATTATAGACACAACATATTTCATTAATATATTTAAAGCTGAAAAAGTTTGCTGATCATTTGTATGAAAAATTGATAATAACTTTGAGGTAGGTCACTATAACATATGTGAAATTGCCAAATCAAATAACCATTTTTATATTAAGAATTCATATTACTTATGTAATTTTTTATTTCCAATGATAAAATTATGGAATGACATGATTTTAGACGAAAAAACAGCTAAAAACATTAAAAACCATTTTTGTCAAAAATTGACTAACATGTATATCATGTACATTTTAACAGTGTTACCAGTTTGGAAAATTTATAAAACTTTACCAGCATGAAGAGGGTACCACTGGCCAATTTTATAGACAGTATCATAGGTTGACAAGCACTGGAACATATCAAACAAGAGGACCAATGGTCCTGTAAAAGCTCACCTGAGATCTGCTGCATATACCAATAAACATGTTTGAATATTATGGTATTTAACCCCAGTGCAGGGGCAGATGAAGCCCTTGGGCCATTTTCTTCTTTTTTTTCCAGAATAATCGATATTCTGTCCATTTGCCAATTTCCTGCTGGCTTTTCCGTTCAAATGACATTTTAACAATTTTCCGCATTTAAATGCATGGTCAACCCATGTTGACCTTGCCATAAACTGGGTCAAGGTCTTCACAGGGTCATGATTTATGTATACATTGTAGTACTTAAGTCATAGATGCTTCACACCAAGTTTCTTTGAAATAGGTCCACTGGTTCCGGAGAAGAAGATTTTTGAAGGGTTTTTACCATATATGGGCATGGCAGCCATCTTCGTCATGTGACCTTGATTATTTATATATACATTGATTCCCCCATTCTATAGATGCTTCACATGAAATTTGGCTTTGATTGGCCAAGCAGTTTCAGAGAAGAAGTTTGAATAGTATGGTAATATACATGTATAATGCCCCGGGGTTGGGGCAAATATGCCCCTGGGGTCCAATTTTTTTCAGAATCATTAATAGTCAGTCCTACTGCCCTTTTTCTGCAAGACTTTCACTTTAAATGACATTTTAAAGGTTTTCCCCATTCAAATGCATTGGCGACCTATGTTGACCTTGCCGTAAAATAGGTCAAGGTCATCCAAAGGTCATAATTTATAAACACATTGTACTACTTCAGTCCCCGATGCTTCATGCCAAGTTTCGTTGAAATCGATCCATTGGTTCAGGAGAAGATCTTTGAAGGGTTTTTACCATATATGGGCATGGCGGCCATCTTGATCATGTGACCTGGATTATTTATAAACACATTGATTCCCCCTTCCCATAGATGCTTCCTATAAAATTTGGCTTTGATTGGCCAAGTGGCTTCAGAGAAGAAGATCTTTGAATATTTTTGTAATATACATGTATATTGCCCCGGGGTGGGGGCAGACCAACCCCTGTGGTCCAATTTTTTATTTTCAGAATTACCTACCTTGAGTCCATTTGCCCAATAACCTGCAAGTTTTGCCTTTCAAATAACATTTTAACAATTTTCCCCATTCAAATGCATGGGCGACCTATGTTGACCTTGCCGTAAAATAGGTCAAGGTCATCCAAAGGTCATAATTTATATACACATTGAAGTGCTCCAGTCACCAATGCTTCATGCCAAGTTTCGTTGAAATCAGTCCAGTGGTTCCGGAGAAGAATAATTTTGAAGGGTTTTTACCATATATGGGCATGGGGGCCATCTTGGTCATGTGACCTGGATTATTTATAAACACATTGGTTCCTCCTTCCCATAGATGCTTCATATAAAATTTGGCTTTAATTGGCCAAGCGGTTTCAGAGAAGAAGATCTTTGAAAATGGTGGACGACGACGACGACGGTCGCCGGATCATGGCCATCCTATAAGCTCACCTTGTGAGCCTAACGGCTCAGGTGAGCTAAAAATGAGACACAATTTGTCATTCTCGAAAATATTTTTAATAAAATTTTGACAATTTCAAATTTAAGTTTCCATAAAAAGTCTTTCTGTTTATCTATTTAAGCAAAAAAGGTATCAAAGTCACCTATGTGGAGTCCTTTTTGAATACCAGTTATAATTGGTTTAATAAAAGTTAAATAAGTGATAATATATAGGCAAGGTATAACGCAGGTATGGTCAGAAAGGTGGAGTAAGTCAGGGTGCTATCCTGAGACCTAGAAATGTTTTTCAAAAGAAATAAATGCATTTTTATAAGTGTTAGAATGAAGGCATTCACCATGCAAAGCGAAAACAAAATTGGTGCGTGGGCGCATATGAGACCCCCCCTTTCACTTAACAAAGGTGCAAAAATAATATTCCATTATCCATGATCAGACATTAACTGTTGTAATTCTTACTCTTTAATTGAGCTGCATCGTGAGAAAAACAGGGTTTTGCTTGTGTGAAAACAAAGGCGCAGACCAGCTTTGCTCAGTGAAGCGAAGCTGATCAACGCCTTTGTTTTTGTTACATGGATAGTACAATTCTTCTTCTTAAATCCGAAATTTCAAGCTTTTAGCTTGCTTCTGTGACTGTACAGGTCGGTTTGTGTCAGACCTGGTCAGAAACCTGGAAGACGGGTTTTCTCACATCGCGACTCAATTCCTGTAATCACATGTACATGTACTATACATGTACTATATCTTAGGGAGCCTGATGGAGTAGTGATAGAGCATCATACTCTGAATCGAGAGGTCCTGGGTTTGATCATCATGTTGTGTTTTTGAGCAAGACACATTAACTCCCTACTGTACTGGTTAAACCCAGAAAGTGTTCGCTCAGTCCCAACATGACTGAAGAATTGATGACTGGGACATTAAGCCTCAATACAAACAAAGTATATATCTTAACATGCAGAATTAACTGACTTTAAAATTGAAGTGAATAAAATGAATGTTTGAGTGGCATCTATAATATCCTTATTGATATGTTCCAGTTTCTCAAAATCTTTAAAAAATTCTACAGCATTATGAATATATATGAGCATGGTTGCTAGAAAACTCATATTTGGGTTTTTTGACCAGGTCTGATACAAACCAGCCTGCCCCAGAAGCAGGCTAGAAGCTTAAAGTTTTGGATATAAATGGAGAAGACATTTTACTATCCATGTGGTGAAATCAAAGGTGCTGATCAGCTGTGCTGTTCCTGCACAGCTGATCTGCATCTTTGTTTTCACATAGGCAAAACAGTTTTCTTGTGACACAGCTCATTGCTTTCAAAGACATTTTATAGAAAATAAGGTGCTTGTTAACAATGCTAAGTGCTAATCTTTTAAGGAAATTATTCAGAAAGAGAAAAAAAAATATTGTTAATCTTTTATTACAACTTTTACAATCATTGTATGATTCAAAATGTTTTGGTATTATTTCTGTCAACCAGGGCCCAGTTGTTCAAAAATTTGTTAGCTTAACATCATTGTTTAGACCGCAACTCGTTAAGTAAATGCCTACTACATAAGCAAATACACTGTTATTTTTTGTTGATAAAATGAGAGAATCCTTTGCAATGCAAAGGATTCTCACATTTTAACAACAAAAAATAACAGTGTATTTGTAATATTCAAGTTTGAAATTTTAACAAATCGTTAACTAACGACATCGTTAATTTTGAACAACTGGGCCCAGAGTGCTGATTTTACCTAATCACAGCTGAGAAACACTTGGTATTGTATACCAACAAATCGATAAATGATCGGGTGACGCACAATTAAATTCTGTTCAATGTTGAGATGAGAAATTTGAGTTTTCTCCCATTACGTTTACTCTATTGACTGATAGATAGGTGCAGTCAATGCAGAAATTGAACATTTATTGAATGAAAGTAACATATGCAATCCAGATTATTTCGTTTTCACAAACACTTCCATCCCATGAACATATAGTACTTCCCATACAGTAGTATTGAAGTGTTTGCGAAAACGAAATAATCGGGATTTCTTATGTTAGTTTCTTTCAATACATGTTCAATTTCTGTATTGACTGCACCTATCTGTCAGTCAGTAGAAGAAACGCTGTAGGAGAAAACTCGAAAATCTAACGTCAAATTCATTCTCATTGTAGTGTGTGTCACCCGATCATTTACCTGTTTGTATGAAAACAATACAACGTGATTCCCAGTAGTGATAATAATGATGAAAAAGAAAGAATAAACAGTTTATGCAATTTATGTGTTTTGTTTGTTTTGAAATGCACTGTCACCATTATACTCCACAATAATAGAGCCGTCTCGTGGGAACACCAACAATGTGGTTTCCAAACAGGTCCGACACAAATCAGGCTGTACAGTCACAGAAGCAGGCTAGAAGCTTGAAATTTCGGATTTAAGAAGTAGGGGAACAGTACTATCCGTGTAGCGAAAACAAAGACGCTGATCAGCTTCGCGGTTTTCGCATATGCAGACTGTTGGTTTTCTCATGAGGTGGCTCAATAATTCTTCACTGTCAATGAAAATTCACAATTAAACTGTCTCATAAGATTGGTGATTTGGAAGGGAATAATACCTTGATTTCAGACAGATTTAAAAAAGAAGAAATTAGAACGTTTAAAATCAATTATACATTGCTGTAGATGAGAAACTGTATAGATGTAGTTCAAATCTAATATAATTTTCTATGTTCTATATGTTCTATGTACAGTACAGTTGTCGAGATGCTTTGAGCATACACGCATTTGCGCATTGTGCGTGGTTGCGCGTAGGGGATTATCTTTACTCGCGAGTCACTCACAAACTTCGCACAATCTTGCGCGATCATCTCGCAAACGCGCAAAACCATTTGTCAAACCGCGCGACGTGAATCAGATATGCGTGATTTATACAATTTAAACAAACTTGTTCGTAAGGTGTGTTGTAAAAAATGTTTCATGGTGAATTTTCATGCCCGCCTGACGTCATCATGTCAAATTTGATTGCATCGATTACTGCCTGGTCCCTCCAAGTATTCATACTTAATACATGTAGATATGCTTCGTACAAAGGTAGTACAAAGCGACTAGGCTAGAGATACATGTACATGTAGAATATTCCTCTGACCAGAAGGAAAATTGATACACTGTATATTTTCTATCTAAATAATGAGAAGAAAATAGTGTAAACAGAAGGTCTGCGGTGAGCCCCGTCACATACCTTAGCTATCCCAAATACAGGTATGGAGAAGAATTTTTCTGTTAAACCAAGCATTCTTTTTCTCAGTCTTGGTAATTAAACAGATACAAGTAGGCAATGATCAGGAAAAGGCACAATCAGAAAGAAATTCTTACTCCAAAAACCGAGGTGGGAAAAAACAAAATGACAATTAGGTACTTATACTTAGAGAACATATCGTAAGCCGAGTGAGCAGCTACTTCCCAATAGGCGGCCCCTCAGTTACCCGAACTTAACTAAACATCACGAAAACATTTCAGTGTAATGTATACTCACTTAAACCCCACTTTTCTAATAGCAAAAGTGGGGTATACAGGGGTATACCTAATTTTCTTATTTTTGCTCCAAAACATAGATCGTGGGTATTCTTTAGAACAGCCTCACCTTGCGGAGGCAGTTCTAACGTGTACCCACATTCTATGTTTTGAGCAAAAATAAGAAAAGTAAACAAAATCTACAGAAAATTTTCAAAAACAGTATATTACATGGGCATGTTTTCGTAATGACTATAAAAACATGCATAAATTAGTTACATTGTAGTTGTTCGGTCTTCATGGTGAATCTCTAAACACCATTGAATTTAAACATGTACAGTATGTCTTGTATGTATATTTATATGCAGCTGTAAAACCAACTTGTTACAAAATAAATCTGTGTTATTTTAATTTGTGGTTTTACGTCCCAATTAACAATGTCATTTACATGAAAAACAAAAATAAAAAAATTATAAAAAGCAGGAAAATAAAATAAAACTCCAGCAAGTTCATATGTGAATACTAGACTAAAGTTTTCGCGCGCATGCAATTTTACGCGGTGGGCTGTGGTTTAATTTACATAGATGATGGTAAAAATAAGATACGCAAGATGAGCCTCAATCATTTTTTTCATTTGATAAAAATGACGTGTTATGCTTCAAACAATTTTGATGATTGACTAACACCAACTCACTGTCAAACAGTAGCTTGGCTAACTGGCTAGCATGTACTTTACAGTGAACAAGTTAATTGTTTTTGTTTTTTTTTATGTCCGAAATAGCCTCAAACATAAAGGACTGTCCGAAATAGTCCCAAACATAAAGGACAAAACAATTGATTAATAGCCAAATGTACATGTAGTTGTAGTTAAATTGAGCTGATTTACCAAAAAAGCGTTGAAACTAAGCAAAAAAAGTAGTAATTTACAAATACTTTTTTTTTCTTATTTTTGCTCTAAAATATAGATTGTGGGTACTCGTTAGAACTGCCTCGCCGAGGCGGTTCTAACGTGTACCCACCACCAATGTTTAGAGCAAATATATTAAAAACATCAAAACTTTTCTAATGAAATTTTCAATTTTTACAGTAGAAAAAAATCTGTATATTACATGGGCAACTTTTCGTAATGGGCACCAGAAGTGATGCTGCAGAAGGTTGTGTCTCATCTGGGGCTATTCTACTTGCTTCAAGGAACTTTATAAAACAATGGAATAACAATTTAAAATCACTCCTGATGCCCCTTGAATTGAAGTGGACTCATCCAACTGATATGGCTAATGATTGGAAAGTCCAAGCAATGTGCTGTATCAAAACATTGAAAAACTTTTAAAGAAGTCTTGCTTGGGACATATGACAGCAGCTGTAGGTTTGAAACCCCGACCTCTATCCCAAATGCCAGACACTCTACCACTGAGCAAACCAACTCCCTAACCAATGACTGATTTTATTATTTGTTGCAACATGATTTTAGTTGTTGTGATTCATCAAAACACATGCTTCTGATCCATACCCATAACAAGAGGACCATTGGTCCTGTAGCTCACCTGAGAGATCATCACATTGTAAGTTCATGGGAATTAAATTAAATCTATTATTTCATAGCGAATCAACCAATCAGAGTTCCAGCAATCTGCCCAAAAACAATATGCAAGCTTTCCTACTGCCCAGTGATGCTGTGTGTGTAATTTGATCAAGATCTGCTTACTGGCTTTGGAGATATTGAAATTTGGATGTTTTCCTAGTTAAGTCTATGGAGACTACTGACCCCCAGGGCATGGCAAAATTTGACCCCAGGGGCATGATTGGCATAATTTATAATGGGGACTACCAAACATTGCTACATACAAAATATACAAGCTCTGGGCCTTCTGGTTTCAGAGAAGATTTTTTTAGTTTTTCCCATTGTAAGTCTATGGAGACTATCAACCCCCGCGGCGTGGCCAAATTTGATCCCAGGGGCATGGCTGGCACAATTTATGTAGAGGCCCATTAGCCAATGAAACATACTTAATATCAAAGCTATGGGCCTTGTGGTTTCAGAGAAGAAGATTTTTTTATTTTTTTTTTCCATTAAAACATATATGTTGCCATGGCAACCAGAGTTCCAGTCCGATCTGCCCAACAACACTATGCAACCTTTCCTACTGTCAAGTCATGATGTGTGTGTAATTTGATCAAGATCCACATACTGGCTTTGGAGATATTGAATTTTGAATGGTTTTCTATAGTAAGTCTATGGAGACTTAGCGACCCCCCGGGGCGTGGCCACATTTGATCCCAGGGGCATGATTGGCACAATTAGGGGATAACTGTATTCAAATTTTTCATTTGGGGCGGTATATCGTCGGATATACGGTCGGAAAGCGGAGCCGTAAAACATGATTTCCGACCATATATTCGACGATATACCACCCCAAATGAAAAATTTGAATATTGTTATCCCCATTCTAATGTACTTTTTAACTATAAACATCGAAAAATGCTTTGTTTTTCACGAAATGTGAGCGTGACAAGCGACGTATAACCACGACGTTAACCAATCAGAAGCGACGTTGCTCATGACGTTAGGTTTCTGACGGTACATCGCAGAATATACTGTCGCAAATTTTTGACGTTATCCAATAAGACGTCGCGTAACATTCTTGAGTGCATTAGAATTTATAATGAGGACTAACAAACATTGCTACATACCAAATATAGAAGCTCTGGGTCTTGTGGTTTCAGAGAAGAAGATTTTTTAAGTTTTTCCCATTGAAAGTCTATGGAGACTATCAACCCCCCCCCCCCCCCCCGGGCGTGGCCAAATTTGACCCCAGGGGCATGGCTGGCACAATTTATGTAGAGGACCATTAGCCATTGCCACATACCAAATACCAAAGCTGTGGGCCTTGTAATTTCAGAGAAGAAGATTTTTTTTTTTTTTTTTTCAATTAAAACTTATATGTTGCCATGGCAACCAGAGTTCCAGTCCGATCTGCCCCAAAACAATATGTAATCTTTCCTACTACACAGTGATGCTGTGTTTATAATTTGATCAAGATCCCCCTACTGGTTTTGGAGATATTGATGTTTTAATGTTTTCCCATAGTAAGTCTATGGAGACTATTGACCCCCGGGGCGAGGCCAAATTTGACCCCAGGGGCATGAATGGCACAATTTATAAAGAGGGCCATTAGCCATTGCCACATACCAAATACCAAAGCTGTGGGCCTAGTGGTTTCAGAGTAGAAGATTTTTTTAGTTTTTCCCATTGTAAGTCTATGAGAGCTATCTGTTGCTATGGAAACCACAATTTTGAAACAATCTGCTCCAAAACCTAATGCAATCAATCCCCCAAACCAATGATGGTTCACATCCAATTTGATCAAGATTGGCCCACTAGTTTCAGAAATATTCTTCTTTGGAATTGTGGACGCCGCTGCCGCCGACGCCGGACACCTACCTATCCTATAAGCTCACCTGTGAGCCTTCGGCTCAGGTGAGCTAAAAATCTCATCACAACCATTGCAAGGCATGATAACATAGTCAATGCATTAACTTCAACCATTATCTTTTAATTGAAGATAATACTCTATGGGCTTGTTTATGATAATCTGTGTTCTTTCATTCACTTCCTTTGATGCAAAAGTATCACTGCTAGATTCCTTTTTCCTAACTTTAAAACTATGTGGTTCATCAGTCAGCTCTGACAGACCTCTTTTCTGGGTGGGCATTTCATTATAGTCTGAGATAGGATCCATCTTACTGAGTGCCACTTAAGTTCTGAGATTTGAAGGCAAGCTCATAGCAGATTTACACAAACTGACTAGACATTTTGGTGTTTCTAAGGAAACATTGGTTTCTAGAGAACTGTTGTGAATGTAATCAGGTGAATCACTTCCAAGGCTTGAACTGTCCATTTCATCTACAGAGAACTGTTTATCCTTTACACCTATTCTGTCATCATGTTCGTTTCCACAGAATACATTGCCTAAATGAAGTATTGAATCAGGACACTCTGTGACTTCACTGGTAGAGCTGGTTTGTTTAACTGTTGCATATGGTTCATTTCCACAATTATTTTGCGACAGAGCAGAGGCACTGCTATCAAATTGTTTAGACCTGCAAATCTGCTGAAAACAGAAATATGAAAACTTGAATGTAGATACGCAAAAATAAGACAAGAGGACCAATGGTCCTGTAAACGCTCACCTGAGATCTGCTGTATATACGAATGATATAGAAAATAGTCCCAGTATAGGGGCAGATGAAGCCCTTGGGCCATTTTTTTTTCAGAATAATCAATATACTGTCCATACAAGTTTTTCCCTTCAAATGACATTTTAACAGTTTACCTATTCAAATACATAGGCAACCCATGTTGACCTTGCCTTAAAATAGGTCAAGGTCATCACAGGGTCATGATTTATACATACATTGTAGTACCTGAGTCATCGATGCTTCATGCCAAGTTTCTTCGAAATCGGTCCACCGGTTCCTGAGAAGATTTTTGAAGGGTTTATACCATATATGGGCATAGCGGCCATCTTGGTCATGTGACCTGAATTATTTATATACACATTGATTCCCCCATTCTATAGATGCTTCATATGAAATTTGGCTTTGATTGGCCAAGCGGTTTCAGAGGAAAGGATGTTTGAATATTTTTGTAATATACATGTATAATGCCCCGGGGCTGGGGCAAATGAGTCCCTGGGGTCCAATTTTTTTCAGAATCATTAATATTCAGTCCTACTGCCCATTTCCTGCAAGACTTTCACTTAAAATGACATTTCAAAAGTTATCCCCATTCAAATGCATTGGCGACCTATGTTGACCTTGCCGTAAAATATGTCAAGGTCATCCAAAGGTCATAATTTATAAACACATTGTAGTACTTTAGACCCCGATGGTTCATGCCAAGTTTTGTTGAAATCGGTCCAGTGGTTCCGGAGAAGAAGAATTTTGAAGGGTTTTTACCATATAAGGGCATGGTGGCCATCTTGGTCATGTGACCTGGATTATTAAGAAACAAATTGGTTCCCCCTTCCTATAGATGCTTCATATAAAATTTGGCTTTGATTGGCCAAGTGGTTTCAGAGAAGATCATCTTTGAATATTTTTGTAATATACATGTATATTGCCTCAGGGTGGGGGCAGACCAACCCCTAGGGTCCAAATTTTTTTCAGAATTACCTACCTTCAGTCCATTTGCCCATTTCCTGCAAGATTTGCCTTTCAAATGACATTTTAACAATTTTTCCCATTCAATTGCATGGGCGACCTATGTTGACCTTGCTGTAAAATAGGTCAGGGTCATCCAAAGGTCATAATTTATAATCACATTGTAGTACTCTAGTCCCTGATGCTTCATGCCAAGTTTCGTTGAAATCGGTCCAGTGGTTCCTGAGAAGAAGAATTTTGAAGGGCTTTTACCATATAAGGGCATGGTGGCCATCTTGGTCATGTGACCTGGATTATTAATAAACAAATTGGTTCCCCCTTCCTATAGATGCTTCATATAAAATTTGGCTTTGATTGGCCAAGTGGTTTCAGAGAAGAAGATCTTTGAATATTTTTGTAATATACATGTATATTGCCCCAGGGTGGGGGCAGACCAACCCCTGTGGTCCAATTTTTTTTCAGAATTACCTACCTTCAGTCCATTAGCCCATTTCCTGCCAGATTTGCCTTTCAAATGACATTTTAACACTTTTTCCCATTCAAATGCATGGGCGACCTATGTTGACCTTGCCGTAAAATAGGTCAAGGTCATCCAAAGGTCATGATTTATAATCACATTGTAGTACTCTAGTCCCCGATGCTTCATGCCAAGTTTCATTGAAATCGGTCTAGTGGTTCCAGAGAAGAAGAATTTTGAAGGGTTTTTACCATATATGGGCATGGCGGCCATCTTGGTCATGTGACCTGGATTATTTATAAACACATTGATTCCCCCTTCCTATAGATGCTTCATATAAAATTTGGTTTTGATTGGCCAAGTGGTTTCAGTGAAGAAGATCTTTGAATATTTTTGTAATATACATGTATATTGCCCCAGGGTGGGGGCAGACCCACCCCTAGGGTCCAATTTTTTTTTTTGGAATTACCTACCTTCAGTCCATTTACCCATTTCCTGCAAGATTTCCCATTCAAATGACATTTTAACAATTTTTCCCATTCAAATGCATGGGCGACCCATGTTGACCTTGCCATAAAATAGGTCAAGGTCATCCAAAGGTCATAATTTATAAACCATTGTTGTACTCTAGTCCGCGATGCTTCATGCCAAGTTTTGTTGAAATCGGTCCAGTGGTTCCGGAGAAGAAGAATTTTGAAGGGTTTTTACCATATATGGGCATGGCGGCCATCTTGGTCATGTGACCTGGATTATTTATAAACACATTGATTCCCCCTTCCTATAGATGCTTCATATAAAATTTGGCTTTGATTGGCTAAGTGGTTTCAGAGAAGAAGATCTTTGAATATTTTTGTAATATACATGTATATTGCCCCGGGGTGGGGGCAGACCAACCCTGGGGTCCAAACTTTTTTCGGAATTACCTACCTTCAGTCCATTTGCCCATTTCCTGCAAGATTTGCCTTTCAAATGACATTTTAACAATTTTTCCCATTCAAATGCATTGGCGACCTATGTTGACCTTGCCGTAAAATAGGTCAAGGTCATCCAAAGGTCATAATTTATAAACACATTGTAGTACTCTAGTCCCCGATGCTTCATGCCAAGTTTCGTTGAAATCGGTCCAGTGGTTCCAGAGGAGAAGATTTTTGAAGGGTATTTACCATATATGGGCATGGCGGCCATCTTGGTCATGTGACCTGGATTATTTATGAACACATTGGTTCCCCCTTCCCATAGATGCTTCATATAAAATTTGGCTTTAATTGGCCAAGCGGTTTCAGAGAAGAAGATCTTTGAAAATGGTGGATGCCGGACGCCGGATCATGGCCATCCTATAAGCTCACCTTGTGAGCCTAACGGCTCAGGTGAGCTAAAAATACTGCAAAATTAGCTGAAGTAATAAAAGATGAAATTTGAGTCTTTTACAGTAATTTTATATTACTGATCGTTCCAAGGTGATACTTCTGTTGTAGTTCCATTTGTTTTATGTTTTTTGGATTCAAATTTTTGTGCTGTTTGAACCTTATGTACGTTTTCATATTTTTTATGCCCCCAACTTTGAAAAAGTTGGAAAGGCATATTGCTTTTGGCTTGTCTGTGTGTCTGTCTGTCTGTGTGTGCATCCGTTAAATTTTGAACAGTGAATGATAGGGTTTTGAAATTTCATGTGTGTATTCCTCATGAAAAAATAGTTGACCCATATTTTTTTTCATGTCTGAGTTATGCCCCTTTTCTGACTTGAGTCCCTTCGTAAATCTTGTGTGCAAGATATCTCAAAAAGTATTTGAGCTAGAGGCTTCATATTTGGTATACTGATTGGGGCTGAAGAGTAGATGACCTGATTAAGTTTGAGAACTTTCCGTCGAATTTTGACAAAAATACGGAATTTTGAAATTTTGATTGATTTTTCCACTTTTCAATGAAACTTGAAACTTTTGAAAGGTGAATGTTAGGGTTTTGAAATTTCATATACAGATTCCTCATGAAAAAATAGTTGACCCATATTTTTTTCATGTCCGAGTTATGCCCCTGTTTGGAGTTATGCCCCTTTGAAAACAAAATTTGAAAATCTTGTGTGCAAGATATCTCAAGAAGTATTTAAGCTAGAGCCTTCATATTTGGTATACTGGTTGGGGCTGAGAAGATGATCACCTGATTAACTTTTAAGGATTTTCCGTCAAGCTTTGACAAAATTACTCCATTTTGAAATGTTCAGTCCATTTCTAACTTGTATGTAAAAAGCGTACATTCTGTTCCTGGATTGAGGTCAAAACAGAGACAACACCTTCTTCAGGAAATTGAATTTCACATCTTTTGAATGAAATGAATCATACAAGCTGTCAGCTTAGGGGCAAGCATACAGTTGGGGGCATAGTGTTTTACAAACATGCATTTCTAGTTTTATTTAAGTTTGGGTAACTGAGTGGCTACCTATTGGGAAATAGCTGTTCACTCAGCTTACAATATGTTTTCTAAGTATAAGTACCTAAATGTCAATTTAGTTTTTGGAGTGGGAATTTCTTTCTGATTGCACCTTTTCCCGATCATTGCCTACTTGTACATTTTTATCTAACTTGATGCCACAAGCGGTGACCAAACCCTTGATCTCTCACTTGATCTCTAACACAGCGATCCCTACATTGTTCTGACAAAGGTGTTTTGGAAACTGTTTCACCATGCAAAGAGCATAAAGAGTATTACATAAAGATTGTGCATATAAACTGTCTTGCTGGAAGTTTGTTAGATGAGAAAACAAATAGTCAGAAAAAGTTCAACATATTCATGTAAATTTGAGAAGAATACCGTCACAGCTGATCAGCGCCTTTGTTTTCGGCCCACAGCTAGTACAATGTCTCTTCTTCCTGAATCTAAAATTTCAAGCTTCTATAGCCTACTAAGTACTTATGTGGCTTTAGCTGCTGTACAGCCTGGTTTTTGTCAGACCTGGTCGAAAACCCAAATTGTTGGCTTCCTATGCAAAGGCTTGTTAACCTTTAGCTTTTCTGAGAGATACACTCCACATGCATCACTGTATCGTCCTTGTGAAGAGAGATCCAGTATTTCTAAATGTCGGGTTTCTATATCATCTGACTTCAACATGGTGTATAGGTGACTAGAATCATAGTGACTAAATGGACATCCTCCTTCACATGTAGGCCCAACATGCATTTCCTACAAACATAATACCTTGTGACATGTACTGTTATTTTTGATTTGTGGAGCAGACTGGCGCATAGCACTTTGGGTTACAGGGTCCCTGGTTCAATCCTTATCAAGGGTGTTGTCTGTTGTGGCCTTGAGCAATAAAATTTCCATGGCTCAATATGTAAATATGTGTATGTGAACTAAGTTGCAATAAGGCCATTATTTTTTTATTTTCTGGTTCTCGGGAGAGCCGACCCTATTTTTCCAAAAATCAGAATAAAATAGAAGTTCTCTACTTCCATTTTATTTTTATTTTTCCCTCTTTCTCTCATTTTTAGATGGAACAAAAAAAATTCAGTCTGCAGGGGTGAGCTAATAAAGAAACTATGCATATGTTATTATTCTGCAATTCTATTTTTTTTTTTCAGTATTTGATGACTTAGTCTGACTGCAGTTAGTTATATACATGTACACATGTATATTTGTTTTTAGTCAGGGATACTTTGCTACAAAAACACATTTCTGAGCCTCAGAGATGGCCAATTTGTGACTTGAAAATAATGTCGACAGCATTTGAAAAACTAAAAATAGTTGGTAGTGTTGGGACTTTTATTTTTAATTTTATTCCAACTGAAAGATTTGAGACATTTTAATTTTGTTTTTATTTCTTCCTCCTACCCTATGTCTAGCCAATTTTTTCCCGAAAACAAGAAAATGAAATAATAATGGCCTAAAATGCTCTACAAAGCTTAAGTTGATAGTCAATACATGTAAGAGACTTTAAATAAAGATGAAGATTATAATTATTATCATCATTATTGCTTTCTATATGAATTTTATACTAAATTCTAAATGTGTATAGTAATTATGTTATAGACAAGAAAAGGTATATTCCTCGCCAAAAGTTTAGCATAATAAATTTTCTAAAAGGAAGCAAAAAAATAAATCCCAGTGAGTAGATATATCAACACCGTTATCCCTATCCCATATTATGGCTGCAGGGGAAACAATCTGAATTTTTTCTGATCAGCAAAAATTTCATAAAATGAACCTTGTCAAATTTCATACATGCAACAGATAAGAAATTAATATAGTACAGTCATTATAATTCTGATATCCGAAATGCAGATATAAAATATTTTCAAAATGAGTTGCATTCAACATTGCTATAAATTCTTATCCTTGTGACCTGTCAAGAAATGTTGGTGTTTGACCTAAGCTCTTCTATATTTTGTCTGTAGTGTATTGTTAACTTCTGACACACTCTTAATTGACATAGGATGAATATTCTACAAAAGCTGCCTAAGAATCATGATAGGTTATGTACATCCAAACCAAAATCAGGAAAATATTCCACAAAATTATTAAAAAAAAAAAAATAAAACCTTCTACTTCTGTTACCATCGAAAACATCAAGCAATTCAATGGCGTATACCTGCAGTGCCTTACAGGAGTGCCCTCTATAATTTATTCTGGAGCCTTCAAGTCCATAGAGATGTCTAATATTGTATGTGTATCTCTTCTCATTTTCAGCCCAGTTGTGGCAACATCCATTGTTGTTTGTAGGTGAGTGAGAATATTCCTTCTTCCAAAACATAAGAGCCTCATGGACAGGAAGGCCAGCTTCTTTCAGGAATAAGGTATACTGAATCTGAAAAAACAGACATCAGGCAGATCCTTTTAATAACTCAATGTTATGCATGATGTCGGTCTCGTAACTCAGTCAATGATATTGAGCACAGAAATTTAGATTGTAAATTCCTATTCTTGCAGAGTAAAATCATGATTTTAAACTGTAAAAGCCTACCAAGGGACTTAATATTATTCAAATTAAATGAGCCGCTCGTGGGAAAACCAACAATGTGGTGTCCGAACAGGTCTGACACATAGCGACCTGTACAGTCACAGAAAAGAGCTACAAGCTTGAAATTTTGGATTTAAGTAGAAGAGGAATTGTACTATCAAATATGAGCAGAATATAATAAAGTGGGTTGGCATTGTTGCATGTTTTTCATTATCAAATACTGGAAGTTAAAACTTGTTCCTGAGAACAAATTTTTGCTGACATTTACGAAATGTTTGCATTGAGAATCCGAAGTTTTTTCTATTAAAATACAGACTTAGTGACTATGACCCAGATATAATAGATATAATAGATTGCATGTAAATTCATGAACTCGAAATAATGCATACTTTAATGAAAAATGTCTAAATTATAGTTCACACAAGACATGCTTACCCTAGCATGATGATTCAGTCTATGATGCTGCCTCAATGACCTATGTAGCTGTCCCATACATGGTGGAAACAGAGGAACATGACTATCAACATCGTCGTGGGTAAGGCTCCATGTCACTGATTGAGGACTGAGTTGGTGCCCAAGCTTCTGGTATAGCATGCGCTAAAAGTAATTGAACATAAATTCTGATTTATTAGTCAGTGGCTGCTGGCTTTATTATTTAATGATTCCTTTTCTGAAAAGAAGTTGAATATATTCTCTTCTAACAAAAGACTCCAAATGAACTTCGTCAACCCTACCATGCAATAGAAAGTTAGAAACCAAGGGTACTAATCAACCACTGCCTAAGTGCGTGTCTCAGGACATATGCTTTTAACAGTAATCTGAGTTTCTGGGCTTAAAACACAAATATCTAACATGAAGTTGTTTACCTGTAAATTCCTAAACAATTTAGACATCCTGACATCTTCATTTGAGTTCATCATCTCTTGTCCTGCATCCAGGAAACCAGTGTCCAGTAACTGAGAGAAGAGACTGGTAACCAGCTCTCTAAGTCTGCAGACTGGTACACTAGCTATTCCTTTATTTAACAACACTTCTCTATAGGCAACTAATTGCAACACAGTCTGAAATGGTACCTTCAGGACCTTGGAACTGTCACCACTAAGATATGCATGAACAAGTTGCTTCCAACCATGAAACTCTTCCTTCAATTTCATAAACAGGTCTAGCGTCTGCTGTATATGCAGGTTACAACATGATGACACCGTTCTGATGTGTTGCTCAAGAGATCGAAAACATTTAACCAGTTCTTCCTTTGTCATGCAGGAAAATCGGAAATCAAAAAGAATTGTTTCAGCTTTTTGGAAGAAATTTCTCAGTTCCTTGCTTTCATTGAAAGCCAGTCTGAAAAGAAATCGAAATGCTTACTATACATACATACACAAACATGCATCCATGTAAAATATTGCTGTAAAGATCAGTTTAATATATGTAAGTTATCCATCCACTTTTTATAAGTAAAATTGGGTTAGCATATGTTTTGACTTATTTTTATCTAAAATTCAAAGTCTCTTGCAAAGTTGTCTTGAGGAAAATATTGTATCTTCATTGTTTAGTAAGTTACAAACAAAGTGACATTTACAACATAGCTAAAGTGATTTAAAAACTTATTGTCACATTTATTACATTGTATATAGTGCTTTGTTGATGTTTAGAATCAGTTGAGTTTGTCCAGCAAACAGCTAAGTTTATAAACAAAACCAGAGGACCAATGGTCCTGTAAATGCTCAGTGCTCACCTGAGACCTGAGATACATGTATATAGAGATTATCATATGACAATTTTCATATCGTACCTCGTATTAACCCGAGAATACCATATCAGCCCGAGACTCTCGTATCAGCCCGAGGGCCGAAGGCCCTCGGGCTGAATTTGCGAGAGTCTCGGGCTGATACAGGATTCGAGGGTTGATACGTGGCTACGATATGAAAACTGTCATATCGTAATCTTTTTATCATATATTTTAATTCATGACCATTTTTTCCCTTTCTTTCTTTGTTTTATTTTATTTTATTTTATTTTATTTTATTTTATTTTAATTTATTTTATTTTACTTTATTTTATTTTAATTTAATTTGATTTAATTTTATTTTATTTTTATTTTATTTTTTATTTTATTTTATTTTATTTTATTTTATTTTATTTTATTTTATTTTATTTTATTTATTTTATTTTATCTATTTAGATCTATTTTGACATACCGCCAAAGCGTGCAGTAGAGCGCATATTATTTCCACATTAGCACAAATCGAAAATTCGTCTCGACATGACAAAATACTGTTGCCTGTGACATAAAACCACAATCCAAACAAATCTAAAATGCCTGCGGTACACTACCTAATGAACTCAATACAATAGCCGAGTGCTCCGAATATAATTTTATTAGCCAATCATTTGGTGATACGGCTTTTTCTCCCTAGGGATGATATGGGTCACGTGGGTATGTGAGCCAATCATTTGGTGATATGGCTTTTTCTCCCAAGGGAGTGATATGGGTTTTATCAATTTTTGAACGGATACGGCTTTCGAGATACTGTGCCGCGATACGTGAACGTAACTCTTGTCTGTATCGCATATGCAAAAAGAACATATTTTGTAGTAAATATATGATAAATACATGTACCAATAAACTTGTTAGACTAGAATGGTAAAATGCATGTATATAACCCCAGGACAGGGTCAGAATAACCCCTGGAGTCAATGTCTTTTTCAAATCATACAAATTCAGTCCATTTGCCAATTTACTGCAAGTTTTGCCCTTCAAATGACATTTTTACAATTTTCCCCATTCAAATGCATGGGCGACCGAAGTTGACCTTGCCGTGAAATAGGCATAAATCTTCTGTCCAGTTGCTCATTCCTAGCAAGTTTTCTGCCATTACATGACATTTTCCTATTTTTCCGCATTCAAATGCATGGGCGACATAAGTTGACCTTGCTGTAAAATAGGTCAAGGTCATCCCAGGGTCATGATTTATACAAATTTTGTAGAGCTCCATTCCCAAATGCTTCATACCAAGTTTCAAAATCATAGGCCATCTGGTTCTGAAGATGAAGATTTTTAAAGGTTCTTGCTATTTATAGCCATGGTGGCCATCTTGGTCATGTGACCTTGACCATTTATATGCAAACTTACGTTCCCCCTTCCTAAGGATGCTCCACATAAAGTTTGGCTTTGATTGGCCAAGCTGTTTCAGAGAAAAAGATGTTTGAATATAATGGTCATATACATGTATATAGCTCCGGGGCAGGTGCAGACAACCCCCTGGGCCCAAAATATTTTCATAAACATAAATTTTCTGTCCATTTGCTCATTTCTAGCAAGTTTTCTGCCATTAAATGACATTTTCCTATTTTTTTCCCATTCAAATGCATGGGCGACCTAAGTTGACCTTGCCATAAAAAAAAGTCAAGATTTTTAAGGGTTTTTGCTATTTATCCTATCTTGAATTGCATTCTGCAATGAATAAATCTTTACCTCAATATGAAATGAGATATCTTGTCTTTTAATGAGCCTTCTATCAAGCAATCTGAGTCTTCAACAGCTTCTGTGGCCAGCACAATGTCCTGTAGCTTCATTCTGTCACCATTGGTGAGATATACCTGTAAATGAGGCATCTGATATGAGCCACTGTGAGACAAAACCTATAAGGGTACATTGGTACCTTCCTTGCTTTGTTAGAAATATGTTACAAGCCTATGCCAGTCATTGGAAAGCAAATTTTAATGCCCCTCACTTTTGCCCAAACTGGACAAAATTATGCCGTATTATCAAACTGTTGTTATAACCAGTGGCAGATTTAGAGGGATTTCTGGGGGGGGGGGGGGTGTTCAAACCCCCTCTAGGTCCAAATAAATTAATTTTCATGGGAAAAATTATGAAAACTCTCCCTTTTGGGCTTTAGTGGCTTTGAACTCCGCTCACAATTGCTGGATCAGTCCCTGATGATCAATATCATTATTGGGCAATATGTTTCATGAACCAGCTTTCTTTCATTGTTATTGTTGCTTCTTTATAGTTGTATTGTCCTAGTCATTGCCTTCGATTAATGTCATTGATTAGTAAATGTTTCTGTATACATTTTTTTTTTGAAAACACAACAAAGTACATGTATAATATAGTTTTATGCCCAGAAGACAGTGTCTAGCCGTCCGGGTCTGGACGTTTAGACCGGCAGTCTAGCTGTCCATGTCTCTACGTTTAGACCAGGTGTCTAGCCGTACGGGTCTGGACGGTTAGCATATATCCACATTTAAGCTAACCGTCCGGGTCAAATATATTTATCGATTTTGAAGTAATGTCCGAGTCTAAAAATTGAAAGGATACCTTTTTTCTGTAAATGAAAATTAATACATGTAAAATGAAAATGCGCTACAAGTGAACATGTTCTTTTGAAGATTCATCCGTTAAAAGGTGTGACAAATTGTTATAAAACATAGGATATTTACAGACTGATTAACGTGACGCAAGCATCAAAGTTAAGCCTTTCTTTGTCCGAAAACACTGAGTTCATGCATCGTCAGTTCGTTGATGTCTTAATATTCTGCAATTCTTCTTTAATGTTTTGTTTAAAGTCGGTGTTAAATTGCATCATTAAAAGGGCTAAAATTGCTGTGTTATATTTGATAAATAAACAAATTCAGTAATGAATGCACTGAGAATAGAATGCGCTGAATATCTTATTTAAAAAAATGAATATTATAAAGACAAAAGTAGGCAATGATCAGGAAATTTCGCACTCCGTACAAGACAAGACAAGACATAGCACTTTATTCTCTCAGTCCACAAATATGGCAGCATGAGGAATGACGAATATAGATATACAAAAGAGGCAAACATGTGTAATGACAATATAGTTTTAACTTATCAAAATATTTTATGTGTTGAAAAATGTATAATATTAGTATAAATATGACAAACTACATGTTTAAGTATTGAACCGTCATAAGCATCTGTTTTATCGTTTGATATACTAGCATTTTCGTTTGTACCCCTTCAATCGGGTTCAGCAGCGAGTAGGCGAGGAGGGCGATTTTTTTGTATTATTCATTGGGCAGGGAGGGCAGAGATTTTTTTCGTAATCTTGAATGCAAAAAAAAAAAAAAAAAAAAACAAAAAAAAACGTATTACAAAGATTCAATACAAAAGCATAAAACAATTAGAACAACAATATAGAAGTATCGCCTTGGAAATATCTGATTAAAATAAACGTAAGCAAATTCTAACTTCGACTCGCGTATGATTTAGTGGTTAAACCAATGCATTGTCGCATTTGCAGATCTGTGCAGATCAGACACAATCTGACCGGTTAATCTGAATAGGCACAAGTAGAAGTAAGTTTACCTGGTGCAGAAAAACACAACACAAATCAAGGAGAGAAATTCTACCACTAGATTCAATCATTATGTTAAAAAAAATATTGAATTTCCTAGACGCCATAAGATATTAAATGTATTTTAATCTGTTTTACATAACAAATACCGTCGTAATAACATTGAAATTTGCCCGTTTATTAAAAATGATTACTAAAAATCGATAAACATATTTTACCCGGACGGCTAGCCTATAGGTGGATATGTGCTAGCCGTACAGACCCGGATGGCTAGACTCCCAGTCTAAACGTACAGACCCGGACGGCTAGACTGCCGGTCTAAACGTCCGGGCCCGGATGGCTAGACACTGCCTTTACAGAATTCTAACCTGACAAAGGAAATTTAGTCTTGTTTCAGCATATTTGGTCAATTTCTGCAGTGATATATTGCCTCCAGGGGGTCGAAGATAAAACGCCATCCCCAGTCAATCATGCCTGTCTACAGAAAAAAATGATACAACTCGAACATAGCTACACAGCAGAAAACCCGGGATTGATTGAAATAATAAGGGTAAAAAGGTACAAGTAGGCAAAGATCAGGAAAAGGCGCAATCAGAAAAAGATTCCCACTCCAAAAACCGAGGTGGGAAAAAACCAAACTAACAATCAGGTACTTATACCATGAAACATATCGTAAGCCGAATGAGCAGCTATTTTCCCAATAGGTGGCCACTCAGTTACCTTAACTTAACTAAAAATATGAAAACATACATAAGGCGCCAACAGCACAAAAAATTTTAAACACCAAGACATAAAACAAAAAGAACCACCACAGAAGTATCGACTTGGAACGATCAGTAACACAAAGTTACTGGCGGGCTTAAACCGGTTTTACAGGTACCTAACCTCACCCTCAGCTTCTGCAGTGGTTCACAACATTTAGATAGTTCTTCGGTCCTCGTGGTGAATCTCTAACTAGTCAATGAAACATCAAGAACAAACAAATAAATCATGATAAACATCCTGATGAATCAAAAACCAGGACTCACAGATTGAGTAAGCTGCCCGACGATGGAGATCCCTGGGCGCCGAATAACCTACTAACTCCGGAGCAAAAGAAAAACACCAGTTGGACCCCGGTGGGCCAAGCAACAGACAAGAAGCTCCGGCCCCAACCAACTAAAATGAATAGCTTTAAGTCGGGGCCATCATAGAGTCTGACGCCCGACCCACCGGCGTGCAATTAAAGAAGGCAGCATAGTTATCAACCATGATTGGGTTAAAAACTAAGCATGCAGACTGTCGCATAACATTCAAGTTATAACCTATACGTCTGTAACGTGTTATGATTTTTCCGAACTGAAGAGAAAAATCATTTATTCCTTTAAGTTTCTTTAATTTGTAAACCAAGTCACCATAAAATTCAGGTTCCGAAAGGCCCTCACTTAAAAGTGTCTTTAACCCAACATTATATTTGGAAATCAATTCATAGTGTCTACGATAAAATTTAGAAAAGGTTTTTCGAAGTTTATGATACCGATAGCCCTGTTGGAGAAGTTTTGCCGTTAAACATTTATTTCGAGCGTTGAAGTCTGTAACATGATTGCAGACTCTAGCAAACCTAGTAACTCTGTAAATTTTATTTACAGCCGCAACTGCAGTTTTATAACAACAACTGTAGGTATGCGCTACAACAACAACTGCAACTATAAGACTATAAAGGTACTGCCATTCCATGACATCAAGGGAATACTACAAATACTCCTTCCCCCTGGCCATAGTACAGTGGAACTCCCTCCCTGAGCCTGTTGCAGAGCCTTGGTGTCTGCAAGTTGCAGCACTCACGCCCATGGATCCCAAAATGTTTATTTTTTATTTTTTTTATCTGATTTTTGCCGGTTACCCTAAATAGCACAAAGGACTCCTTTTCGCGAAAAGGACTTTAAATAGCGAAAAGGAGTCCTTTTCGCTATATCATCTTACCCTAAAATGAGAAAAGGACTGATGTTTGTAGAAAAGGACTTTCATATAGCGAAAAGGAGTTGATATTTGTGTTATTGCTTCTCATTTCAACAGAATGTGTTACGAAATATAGTTATAGATCTGCCAAGTGGCGCGATGTCACTCAACTGATACAGTAAACGTAGTGCAAAGTGGCGGAAAGAGGAGTAAAGTAGCGTAAACGGGTGTAAAATGGCATTTTAAAGCTATTATTTATCAAATATAAGGTAGATGATACACATGTATGTAATACGCATGCATGTGTGGGGAGAGAGGGGTCAGGTGCAAGGAGTTTCCTTGATCTGACGCACAGAAACATTGGTGCAGTTTTTTTTTAAGAAGACAATATGTAATTTCAAATAAAAATGATTCCTCTCAAGTTCTTCGGTCCTAGCTTACAGTTTCCATGTGAGAGTAATTTTCTACACAGAGTGATGGTGTGGGATTCAGATTTTACGTAAAATTTTACTGAAAGAAACATTGTGCAAAATAATGATCTTCAGAAGACTTAAAACTTGTAGGCATGTGTGATGGAAGGTATAGAGGCATTTATTTTATGACGTTTGTCTCTTTCTTATACGTGGCGTGCAATATTTCAGCGATAGGCCACAATGTCTGGTAAAAACTGCAAAGTGTCACGCATGTGGTGAAATATGTCAAATATTGTTTGGAAACTGGTCGTTGTTGTCTCTTTGTTTTAGGAATTCTATAGGTGTATCTTATAACACAGAGAGAAAGAAGAAAGAAACAATTTCAGCGTGTATTGAGAATCGTTTGTGTATATTAAGACCATGTGACTGAGCAATAACAGGTGTGAAAACGTGTGTCAAGTTACTGTGCGGTAAACGAATTATCAGTCACGTGTCTGTTTGCGAGGTGTTAAAACAATCGGCTACTGTTGTTGAATTAATCTCTAATAGCGCGTGTCATTAATTAGATAAAGGACTTTCTACGGATGGACTAAGAACTCAATTAGTGACTTACTTAGCACCTTTAATTACATGCTGAGAGCACAATGCACATGCAGATGATATAGCGAAAAGGACTAAAGGAATAAATTGTAGTCAGTTAGAAATGGAAATTCAAACCGGCACAATAACAAAATATGAAAATACCGGGATTATTATTATTATTATTATTATTATTTTTTTTTTTTTTTTTTTTTTTTTTTTTTTTTTTTTTTTTTTAGATACATGGGCACATCAGTTTACGCTCTGATATAACATAAAAGAAAGGAAAACAAATAAATGAAGTTATTGTTCTTCAAAACTACATGTACTTACACTTTTTTTTATTTACTTCTTATTACATTGTTGGGAAAAAAACGTGAATTATGGGAGAATATGACTTGAAAAGAAAGATTGATCGATGCCGGTCAGTACTGATGAAGCATTTTAAAATTCAACCACCCAACTAGAATACACTACGTACCATCTTTATATGAAAGAATTATATGCAGACTTGCATCCACTGGTGAGCTTATTTAAATGATTTGATTAAATTTTGGGAAATCATTGACCTGCCTGTCATTGCAGCTGATAAGGAAATATGCTTTCGAGTCAAATAATTTTAAAACATGTTAGCTTTTGCAACTAACATGTTTGCGCAATGTTAAATTTCATTAATTTAAGCAAGTTTTACGATTCTATGATACGTTCAAGAGCAATTTTTTTTTTTTTTTTTTTTTTTTTTTTTTTTTTTTTCAACCAAAGTTAGTACCAAAATTAGTTTGCGCTAAAACATCATTCTCAGAGATTTGATTGTGTCAGTTATGCTTTCCGGCGTTATCATAATATGAGGAAGCATCTAGATTGGTTGTATAGCGCTCAATTGGTCGCATGTTGCGCATGTTGCAGTTTTAGTTGCGGTTCTACGGAAAACCTTACTGGTCACGGTTTCGTTTCAGTTAGTATTCGGCTGTGTCTTTATATACACTAATTATTCCTTGTTAATGATAAAGTATGAATATCAAAGAATAAGCTTTACAGCCTGTACACATTTGTTTCCATGGGTAACGGGAAATGCGCACGTGATACCTTGCCAGTAAGCCGCTAGTAGCATTTTTTTTTGGGGGGGGGGGGGGGGGTGGGAGGGGGGTCGGGGGAAGAAAATAAAAGTACATTTTTAACCATTGTGTATTACATTGCGACCAAAAATCCCATTTTAATCGGGCATGGCTGATAAATTGTTAGAAATATGATTTTAAAAATCTTCTTTATGGTTTGTAAGGTTTATTTCCAGTATGCAATCGCTAAGCAAGAATTTGTCAGCTGACAATGTATGCTAAGTGTGTGAACAAAGTGCAGAAAAATTGTTAGAACAAAACATCAGGAAGACATGTCCGTGAAGTTTATACCCCCTTAACCCCCACATTTATATAAAAAAAAAACTGGGGTTGCAGTGGTATATATCTATTTTTTTTTTCTTATTTTTGTACCAAAACACAGATTGCCGGTACTCGTTAGAACCGCCTCGGCGAGACGGTTCTAACGTGTGCCCACAATCAATGTTTTGAGCAAACATATTAAAATTAACCAAATTTTGCCAATGAATTTTTCAATTTTTAATGCTGAAAAAGTTCTCTGAATATTGCATGGGCAAGTTTTCGTAATTATATTGCATGGGCATGTTTTCGTAACGATGTGTCTGAGTACCTTCTGGTTAACTGAAAAGATTCCAACCGCCCAATTACCGTTGACGAGAACAAGAAAAGCGATGCAAAACTTACGTTAATTTAACAATGAATCCCCGCTCTGATTTTTGACTTATTTTTCTTGAGCACATTTCGATCCCCAGTCAAAAATGCTATATACAGTTGCACCGGCGAGCAATATATCTTTGAAATCTTAATGAAAGTGTCTCATCATTTGTGACCTTTTGAAACATTGTGCATAGCCAGCCAAGAAAAGTCAAGATTAACACACACATGTACAAATTGGACGCATTTTTACTTTTCTGGGCACAAGTAAAAATGCGTCCAATTTAGCAACAAGAGGTGACATGGGTTTGCATTCCTGCTATGTTAAACAGAAACTTGAAATGGTTAGATTGTGGTGCAGAATAAAACAAATGCCTGAAAATAGATTAAGCTCAGTCGTACATAAATGGTCGCTTAACATATGTAAGTCTTGGGAGAAAACAATGTTGTCCTTCATCGCCGAGAATAATTTAGGAGACATCATGTTAGTTGACAGGCCTGATAAAACCGCGTGTTTGGCCCTAGCCAGTCGAAAATTGATACAATCTGAAACTGAAAAATGGCAAACTAAATTAATGTCTAACGGAAATGACCAAAATGGAAACAAATTAAGAACATACCGTACGTATAAATCAGAATTTACAACAGAAGATTATGTTAAACTTAATATGAGTAGGGACCAACGAAAATGTTTGGCCAAATTTAGATCCTGCAATCTGCCTTTAGAAATTGAAAAAGGGCGATACACCCGTCCTAAAACCCCAGTCAACCAGCGAATCTGTAAACTGTGTGATTCACGTGAAGTGGAAGATGAAACTCACTTCCTAATATCGTGTAACTTTTTCGACGATATAAGATACGAATTGTTTAATTCTTGCTCTCTCATAAATGTAAATTTTCAGAATTTAACTCAAAGTGATAAACTGACATATATAATGCAAACATCAAGCCTACAACTTAAACTCGCAACATCATTACAAAAGATGATCAGAAGAAGAAATATGATAAAATAACATGTGTTTCTCTAGGCAGGGCTTATTGCACAATTATCATTTGTATTTTAAGGTATTTTTCATTTACACAGCTTTGTTTCATGTACATCAAATATCCGTTGTAAACGTCAGTTGACCCCCGCTTGCTCTGGGCACAACGTGACGTTCCTGGAGATGCGGGCGGTGGCTCGTGGAGAAGCTCTATGTAACGCTCCGGTGCCAGGTCTTGGCGAGTAAGTACCCGAAGACTCGCAGACTCGCTCCTTCGGTCTACTGGCGGGTCTACTGGTGTTTACACGTTGCAACGAACACAACAATGTAATTTCAAAGATAAGCTATTTTTAATTATCATTTCTATTCAGTTTTTAGGTGGTCGACGGTAGGCGGCGGGTGCTGTGCTGTCTGGACATTGGTTTCCGCCACACAGTGCCTGCGGCTTACCCTCGTCAATTATTTGCAATTGCTGTGATTTCTGTCTATGTTTTTCCTTCTTTAATTTTAATTTTGCTCCTAAAGTTAACTTTGTTTTAACTGCAGTTATAATTACCTTAAGCAAAGTCTTAAAAAAGAATATTCTAACGTCTATTTTAATGTATCCTATTAATGTAATTTTTTTTTATAATAAAATGTTTGCTTTTTTTGTAATCGTAAGATCTAGTAAGAGTCTTAGTTTTTTTATTATATATTCTGTGTACATGTATATAAATGTTGATAAGTATAGTATTTAAAAGTACTTTTTACGCTCTTAAGTAGTAACTTAAATAGTATGTATTGTTTTATATAACTTTCTGTTTATACTTGTATTTTATGGATAAAAACAGTGTCTCGTAAGCCAATTATTGGCTGAGTATCAACCGTTTTATTGTGTAAATTGTTATAAACTTGTAAAGTTGATATGTGACACTTTAATAAACTATTACTTACTTACTTACTTACTTACCATGTACATGTATGGGTTATAGGTTTGATATGCAGGAAAGAGGTTTTCGTTTATCACCACGAAATATTACGTTACAAATATAAAATAAAATTAAAAAAAATATTAAAAAAAAAAAAAAAAAAAAAAAAAAAAAAAAAAAAAAAAAGGTAAATGGTCTTCACCTATAATAGATTTAATATAGTCTTGTTTCTTAACAACAAGTCCTAGTCACACCTCTCCTTGTCGAAGAAAATACTACACTGCGCGTTGCCAGTTGGAAACAAAGGATACAATTTTATCCTATGGCTAATGAGGCAGTGCAAAAATCAAGTGCATGTAGCTATGTCCCTTTTCCACATACTCATTACTTTAAAGTCCTTTTCGCGAAAAGAAGTCCTTTTCTTATTTTAGGGTCAGTTGATATAGCGAAAAGGACTCCTTTTCGCTATTTGAAGTCCTTTTCGCGAAAAGGACTCCTTTGCGCTATTTAGGGTAACCCGATTTTTGCTATTCTTATCCATTTTAACCTGTCACCTGTTTTCACCCTTCACTTTATCACTTAAACCTCTGTACTATAATCCACCTTTTTCTGTCTGATGCTAACAGACGCTGCCTAGAATGTCCGCGAGGGCGTGTGGCAGTATAAAGAGATGTGTAGAATGCCCGGGGTAGAATGCTCCAATCTCTTGACAGAACAGTTTTAAAAGCAAGGCTATAAGACGTTGTCATTGCTGGTGATGATATAGCCTAACTAAAAATCCGGGCATCCAAAAATCTGCATGACGCTTGGATCCCAAAGTTCAGTGTAAATTGAAATGGTAAAACTTGTTGACTCGCATTCTGCATATTTTTTAATAATAAAACTGTAGTGTGTTTCCTGGACTGGTGTCTGATAATGGTTTTTAGCAGATATTTTGCAACTGTTGAATTGTAGAAAAAATATTTCCTTGTTACAATTGAGCATTTAGTTTTTCGCAAAATGTGCCGGAAAAATGGTTCTGGTAAAAACATTTTGAATAGGGATTTTTTGTACAAAATGTCATGGAAGGGAGCGTAAAAACTTTAAATTCTTAGTGTTAAATTACGATCACTCAAGTCCATTATAAAATGACATAAATGACTTACCTGAGAGGAACTCTTCATGATCAAGTAAAATTTTCGAAAACGGTTTGCATTTTCTTAATCACCGATTACCTCCCATGCAAATACAAACCCCTATTCAAAATTCATTTTGGCAAAAAAAAAAAAAAAAATCTGCTGACCGATACTCAAATTGCTTGCAGGTCCTATCATGACAAACTAAGGACAAGGTTTTGGACATGAAAGTAATTTTCCTATCATCCTCCACACGAAAATTTTCTGCAAAAAGAAAAAAAAAACATGATCAGCATCAATGTTGTAAACTATAATTGTTGTTGTTGTATCAGTGTTTTATGTCCTTCCACTAATAGCGAATGTCATACAGAGACAGAACAGTTTGAAAATCTCATCCGAAAGGCCCGAGAAACCCTGGATTGAGCAGGCTGCTGATCATACGTTTTGCAGAATAACAGCTTAAATTAAATTTCTTTTTACAGAAGTGCGTGTTCACATTTAGCTTGGCTGGCAGCGACTGTCCTCTTTGTTGACTGTCCCCTTTGGTGTACATGTATTTCCAAAGAGGATCCGATATCGATACGCACGTCTGACATGATTGTTTCATGAGGCTTTGGTAAAAAATATTTCTGTCATGTCATTCTTCCTCTTCTATTAGTGGTGGCAGGAAATGCTCCTTAGATAATCACGGTGGACGCAATATAAGAATAATTATTATCAGGAAAACATATCCGTGCAATGAATACCCCATTAAACCCAATTTTCATACAGTAAAACTGGGGTATGCTGGTGTATACCTATTTTTCTTATTTTTGCTTCAATACATAGATTATGAGTACTCGTTAGAACCGCCTCGCCGAGGCGGTTCTAACGTGTACCCACAATCTATGTTTTGAGCAAAAATAAGAATAATATCAATCATTTTCAAATGAACTTTTCATTTTTTACAGCTGGAAAGAATCTCTGTATATTACATGGGCAAGTTTTCACAATTAACACTTGATTTCCAAATATCAACTACAGCCCAGACACCAGGCGAGCAAGGACACAACACGAGTTCTCACATAAACATGACCTAACACTTATGAAAAGCAAGATGACTAGCCCTCTCGCAATGCTCTAAAGGTGATGGGCTTAAAAGTGCAGTACGGTGGCCGCTGGTGATAGTAACAGCACAGACTGCTTTGATTTAAGGGTGCAGAAGGGTTGAAAATGCACGTCCGTTCTGTGGATGAAACCCGTACCATTGGAGCCAGACCATGAGAATTCAACAGATGCAACCGATATGCTTTTAACTATATAGTCGGCTACATCTGAAAATGCATTGTTAAACATACATTCACGATTTCTACAGATTCCATAAACATTGAACGAAGCGGTATTCGAAAATCAGATTCCGGATAAGCCCCCGTGGTCGAGCGGTTATAATCACTCGATCATCTCACCGCTGTGTCTAGTGTGGATTCGAACCCCGTACTGCCTACATGTGAGACAAGGCAAGTTCTGCTTGCTGGTGTGTCATGTGTTTTTTTCTCGGGGTTCTCTCGTTTTCGCCCCACCTACTAATTGGTCTGTCTCATATGAGCTGAAATAATCTTGAAAGGGACGTAAAACTGAATTTAAAAAAAAAATCCCTTGGTACAGTCACGACTCCGGTTGCGCTAAATGTCTTGCGCGGTTGGCAATTACGAATGTAGCGAAAACAACTGAGCCGCATCGTGAGAAAACCGGATTTTTGCCTATGCGAAAACAAAGGCGCAGATCAGCTTCGCAGTAACTGCGAAGCTGATCAGCGCCTTTGTTTTCGCCACTCGGATAGTACAATTTCTCTTCTTCCTAAATCCGAAATTTCAAGCTTCTTACCATATTCTGAGACTGCACAGACCGGTTTATGTCGGACCTGGTCGGAAACCCCGAAGACCGGTTTTCTCGCGTCACGGCTCAACTTTGTTATGAAAAAGATGCAGATTTTTGTCCTCTTAATCCTTCGACTACCCTGTTAAAAGATGCAATATATTTGGCCCCATTTGGATTTTACTAATCTTTGTATCGACTACCCTGTTAAAAGATGCAAAATTACAATCATTCTCTTTGGCTCCATGTTGCCAAATATATAGGGTCACTAAGGAGGCTTAAGTAGCCGAAACCGCGGTATGGCCCAAACCCTTTCTCATTAATATGTTCACTGCTCTTAAAGGATCACAGTTTTATTTTCAATTTCTTATATTACTGCAGCTGGTGTTGTGTCGTGTGGCGGCCATAAAAAGTCTCCCCCGTACATCATTCATAGTGTAGATTATGTTTTCCTTTTGGTCCCTTGAGATCAGCGAAGGTATTCTGAGAAATCAGAAAATTATTATCGGTTTAGATTCATTTTCTAACCTATGTTTTAATAAATGTGGCCCCATTTCAAAGGGGGATTTTACTAGTCTTTGTATCGACTACCCTGTTAAAAGATGCAAAATTACAATAATTCTCTTTGGCGTCATGTTGCCAAATCTATAGGGTCACTGAGGAGGAGCCGAAACCGCGGTATGGTCCATCCCCTTTCTCATTAATACGTACACTGCTCTTAAAGGATCGCAGTTTCATTTTTTTATTTCAAATATTTTAAATAAATGATATGATAATAAAAGTCTATAATGGTCTGAACTCATTTACGCAAAACTGAACGCCAGTTCTACAAACGTCACCTTTGTGTGTTAAAACTGGTCGGCCTTATTGTAGATGCAGCAACACTCTACTGTGGATGAAACAGGTGGACTCAAAACTTTTGACGATGACGGCCATTTGCGGAACCGGGAACATTTCGAAACCTTGAATGTTACTGTAACAACAACCAGAGTGTATTTGGTTTATGAAGCGGAGATGCAGATCTTGAAATTTCTTTAATAAATAAAATACATTATGAAACATACTTAAATGTGAAATAATTATAAGAGCATACGTTAGTTTAACATTTTCCATGTGTTCTCAACATTTGATATCAGATCTTTGGCGAATTTTGTCATATATGGGTCTACAGAGCTTGTCCCACGCCTAACAAACAATGGGTACCCCTCTCTGTAGTGATGTATCAGAGCATCTTTGGGTTCAATCGTCATCTCCGAGGGCTTATCAGTTCTATACTTTTGAAGGAGATGAACACCTATCACTTCCATGCAGTTGGTCTGTAGAATAAACTTTGACCTATCTTTGCTTCCAAAAGTGTAATTTTGTCTTCCATGAACGAGCAAGGTTTTTAGTTTATATTTTATCGCGGAGTCTTTTCCTTCAAACTGAGATTCGGTGTATCCATCCGAGACAGGGAAAACAGTACTGCGGAGAATATAAGCACATCGTTTTGGCTGGACCAACAAGAGGTCTGACCAATTATGGATGCTTTCCCTCCTAGGAATTATAAATTCATCTAGATCTAAGTAAATAATGTATTTTGAACTATGAAAATTTCTGTACAGACAATCTGTCATAGACGCAACTTGTCCCAAGTAGTGGATATCAGCCCGTTCTGGAGGCCTCCATTGAACAATGTCTACTAAAGCGTTTCTTTGATACAGTTTAAAGATGGCGTCGTTTTTTGTGTGACTACTGTAGTTATAGAACACAAATCTATCGCCTCCCATGAGTTTATTGAGTTCAACCCATTCCACGATCTCGTGGGATCTGTCCTCTTTAAAATCAAATGGAGAATGTAGACACACTGTAAACTGTGAATCTGTGTTCGTCGTGGAGTCTGTGATCCAAAGAAAGTTTCGAGGTTGTTCCCAAAGGTTTGGAACTATTGAAACTGCGTCAGGGTGAATATTTTTCGGGAGAGAACACATGAAATGGACAGCTTCCCATCTGAAAAGATAAATAAAAGAGCGACATCAAGACGAGTCAGGCTATAGATTTTGCGAAGTTAATGTGAATCTGTCGGTGCCTAAATCACGTAAACATTCTCATACCGTTCATGGTATACTTTTGAGCGTCTATCATGTCAGAATCCTATGTCGGGAGGTGAGGGAATAGAAGTGAAACTACATGTATTAGACAATGACAACGAAAATTACCAAAGACACAAAGTTAGATTGCAAGACGGCTAGTATAGAATGGATGTACAAGAAGCCGAAACCGAGTCTAGGATTGAAGATACGCAATCTCAAGTAAATGTTTTTAATATGTTAAGCTCAGTATGTACAGAATGCAGCACTGATGATTGTACTGACAATAACCATGCATCGATCTCCGAGTGGTCACAGTATTTAAATGAAGAATCTGGTTTCTCTGATGGTACTCAGTCTTCTGAACACCAAGCATCTGAAAACGTCCCCTCGAGTAACAGACACATTGATTCCATGCAAAACCTTAACTTCAACCGAAAAGGTTTCCATATCTGTAATCTAAATATAAGGCATTTAAAGCCGAAACTTGACGATGTAAAACTTCTTCTAGATTCTTCAAATTCAGTTGATATTCTAGGGCTTTGTGAAACTTTCCTAAATAAATATGTCGATGATAAGACAGTTAGTATTGAGTGGTACTTATTTGAAAGAAAAGATCGAGATCAATGCACTGGAATCGTAACCGATAATGGGGGTGGAATACTCATGTATATTGCAAATCATATAAATTATAGAAGGAGATCAGACATAGAGTCCCATAATATAGAATCTATTTGGATAGAGGTTCAGATAAGAAATAGCAAGCCGTTTTTATTGTGCTCAGTTTATCGACCACCTTCTGCCACAAATGACTGGTTTGAAAAGTTTGCGCTACAAATAGAAAATTCTCTATCAAACTGTAACGAGGTATACATAATGGGCGATATCAACATTGATATAAAAAATGGAAGTCTCGCCAATGTTACATGGAAAGAAATCATTGAAAATAATGATTTGACTCAAACCATAAATGAATGCACGCGTGTCACAGCTAAATCGGAAAAAATAATAGACCATGTTTATTCCTCAAAACCAGGAAATATTTCTGAATCATTTGTTCCAGCTATAGCCATCAGCGATCATTATCCTATCTGTTTTACGCGTTCGACATTAAAAAATCAAATAAAAAGGAATGCTCATAAAACTATACAGTACAGATGTTTTAGAAAATTCAATGACGAATTATTTTTAAATGAGCTTTTTGAAAACCTAAACGGCATCTCTTATAGTTCAACTGACTCAAACAATAACTTTTTAGAATGGGTCTCAACATTTTCTCACACTTTAAACAGAAACGCTCCTATTAAATCAAAACGGGTCAAGCATGACACGCAACCGGATTGGCTAACTGACGACATAAAAACAGCAATGAAAAACAGAGATAAATATCACAAATCAAAAAAATGGTCTCAATTTAAATTTTGGAGAAACAAAGTAAGCATCATGGTACAAACAGCCAAGAGGGAATTCTTTTCAAAAGCGGTTTCTGAAAACAAAGATACCAGCTTTTTATGGAAACATGTCAAGCAAATACAAGGAGGAAAAAATGATTCCGGATTGCCTGACGAGCTTGAATTTGACAATGAAATATGTAATACCCCTGTCGACATACTAGATAAGTTAAATGGTTACTTTGCAAATATAAGTGACAGATTAAAAGCATCTTCACAAAACAACCATAAACAAGCAAATGACTTTAATAAACCCTTTATTCATGAACATGAGCTTATAAATTCCATTAAGAAATTAGACTCGACAAAAGCCACAGGGTTAGACGGGATCTCGGCTAAAATATTAAAACTTTCCGCTAATGTCATAGCTCCATCTCTTGTAAGTATCATAAACATAAGTATTTTAAACGGCCAATTTCCAGACATTCTAAAGGAGGCTAAAATATTTCCCGTCCACAAGGGTGGCGTCAAATCAGACCCATCAAACTACCGTCCTATATCCATCCTTCCTATCATCTCAAAACTTATTGAAAAACATGTCACCAAACACATGTTTGGTTTTCTAAATAAGCACAAAGTACTCCACAAGGCTCAATCAGGTTTCAGGAAAAAACATTCGTGCAACACAGCTCTCATAAATTTATTAGACAAATGGATGAAAAGTATTGATGCAGGCGACGTAGTAGGAGCAATCTTCTTTGATCTCCGAAAAGCCTTTGATGTTGTAAATCATGACATTCTTTTACAGAAACTACAACATTATAAATTTGATACGCAATCACTAAATTGGATAAAATCATATCTCTCAAATAGGATTCAGTATATTGTTCACAAAAATATGAAATCTACACCTCAAATGGTAAAATCCGGTGTCCCACAGGGATCAGTTTTGGGTCCAGTATTATTTCTTCTTTTCATAAACGACCTGCCTTTATATACAAATGGAATAAATATAGATATCTATGCAGACGACACAATAGAGCATGCCTCCGATAAACGCCAAGACATCGTTAAAACAAAATTAAATCAAGGCGCCACAGGTTTCAACGAATGGTGCATCGATAATGATATGTTCAATAACGTTAAGAAAACTGTATGCATGTTTCTCGGCACAAGACAAAAACTCTTACAACTAGATAAAATCGACATTATGATAGATAACAAGATTATTGAAATGGTAGAATCCCATAAACATCTAGGGGTAATAATTGATAAGCATCTTTTATGGGATAAACAAATAGACGTCATATGCTTAAACATCACTAGGCGAATTACCTTATTGAAACTTCTATCAAAATACTTAGATAAAAATAGCATGAATACTTATTACAATTCGTACATCCTACCAATTTTCGATTATGGCTGTCTTATATGGGGAAGATGCTCCAGAGGAAATACTCTTAGACTATTGAAATTACAAAAACGAGCAGCAAGAATCATTCTAGATGTTGATATAATGACACCGTCTCGACACATGTTTACTGAATTAAAATGGCTACCATTTCCATATCGAGTGCAATACCACACGTGTATTATGGTGTACAAAGGTCTAAACGATTTAGCACCAGAATATATAACTGATTTATTTGTCAAGACATCGGAAGTACATACAAGAAATTTGCGATCAACAGGCGATGGAAAACTAAGAGTACCTAAAACGAACGGCTTTTTGTATGAAAATTCTTTTGCAGTCTCAGCAGCCAAACTCTGGAATAGTCTGCCAACAAGTATAAGCAAGAGCGATTCTCTAAATCGATTTAAAACCACACTAAAGGTATATTTATTAAACGAAGCAAGCAAAGAACCGGCCTAAGTGATGGCACTGTCTTTCCTGTGCGATGTTTGGTTCGTAGGACTGGGGATGCGTGTCAGAAACGACCTAGGTAGGGAAAGCCCAATCAGACAGTTTTCTGACACGCACCTTTGTTCTGCGTTTGTTGTCACAGTGACTATACAATTGCTGAAGTGTTAACAATTTCCCTCGAGATCATTTTTGTAAAGGGTCATTTTAAACCTATCTAGTGCAATAATTAAACATTCGTTTGTTTCTATCATTTTACGTTAAACTGTATTTCTTAATGTACCAGCTACTGTCCATCTGGTAGTTAGTTTATACACTCAGTCTCAGTTTTAAATTCAGACTTTAACACACTCTATCTGTATATTAATTATAAAGGCATTTGCATAAATTCTTATATTATTTCACATTAATCTTCAGTCTTAATGTTTTACTGCAAATTATTAATCAATTATCTTTTAACTCACACTGTTGAATATTAGCATAACTGAGTTATGTTTTAAGATATCCTAGACCATTTTATGTTAGCATGTATGTATAATTGTATGATTTTGTAAATATTGTTTGTGTTTTACCATGTTTTATGAGGACCATATGTTAGATTAGTGCTCGCACTAAATATGTTATCCTCTTTAAATAAAGACTTTATTATTATTATTATTATAAACTGTCATGATTATCGTCATCAATCAATTTTAATACTATACTGAAAAGTATCGCCGCGATTTTGGGCGTTTTCGGACAGGTCAAAATGACAATAACAGCTTTAGAATCATGTTAAGATATGTTTTCTATTTCTTCTTTATTAATCATTTCAACTTTATAACAGCAATCTATATTTACTTAAGTTATTGATTCGAAGTAGCTCATAATTACGTTTGCTTTTAACATGTCTACCACAAGTTTTATTTCAAGTAATATAATAGTATGCAAATAATGTTGTGTATATGCACTATTAAACTACAATTACTATGTTAGTAGTACAATGCCCATTCAAATCAATGCATATTCAATGACTGAACTATAGTTTCCAACACGTTTTTCTTACAATGAATTGAAACAGCTGCTAGACTTGATATGCAGTTATTATTAAAAGATATGAATGAGAGAAAGAAGCTTGCAAACTATTAATACAATCTATAGAAAGAAGGAAACAGTTTAATATCAAAACAATACGATACTGTCTGACTATATATTTGTGGTGATTCATGATCATCCATATACATGTTTATACCTTCTGTCGAAGTTTTCCGGATGGGGGTCAATATACCCGGCAGATATGGTATAAAGTGCCCCGATCCCTTCTGGTGCTGACGCTGATTTGAACCACAACAAACAGTAAACGTCATGTGAAGTCGCTGCGTCCCTCATCCCTATGGCCCGTATTTTCCTCACCGAGTTCAGTTTATCAATGTATGCAGAGAAAACGAGCGAGTCCCCTTTCCGAGAAACATTCTGGAAAGCCGAGCTGTGGAAATTGTGCAAGTCCAGTTTCCACCCATTCTTTGTAACATTTCCCTCACTAAAGAAATCACTATGTTCTCCATAACTACTCCGAACGAAGAATCCATGGAACAGAACATTCAGTGTGTATCCCGTTAAAACAAATCCTAACAATATTATGATCAATGTTTTCTTTTTCTTTTTGAAGAAACCTGCTGTGTAGGTTTGTACCATGTTGGTTTTACTTTGTGTCCACATATTTTATTCATTTCATTATCGGTGTGTCATAAGTTCATAACCAGATTTACTATACCGACGGGTCATTGCTAAAATGACAATGGCCCGATTGATAATCCAATACATACACACAAGTCGAGACAAAGGCAAGTTTTTGTGAATAGGAACTCCGTTAATTTCACAGGTATCGGTGCACTGGTTATATGTGGAGATAAAACTGACAGGGCTGTATATATAACAATTTACAAGGTGATAAAACATGCATGAAATCCATACCATTGCAACAATGAAATTAGAGCTCAATTCAGTTTAAATGTAACAGCAGTCACACAGTAGCGTATGAGTGAAACGCGCGGCAATAGCAAAAATCCACATACGCCAACACGTTCAAAACTCGCTACAAGCGCGTTGGGTACGCTTGGTGTACGTCCGGTAAAAGTCTCTGCCCGTTTCGCTCGCGTTTGGGCTCAATTTTTTTTAAACATGCTTAAAGGTTTTCTAAATAAAAGCTCGGCGTGTCTCGGGCGTGTGACTTATACGTCCCGAATAAGTTCCACGCGCGCTACAGGCGCGTTTGGGTTATACGCTACTGTGTGATTGCTGTTTTAGTTGGGACCACAGAATTCAGCTCAGTCACGATCTTTATCGACTGTTTCAACAAATTTACATGCATTTTATTTATATAACTAAGCTAAAAAAATCACTCCAAAAAGATGACAATGCTAGGCCTCAGTTGATTTTCCATGATGAAAATGTTAGGCCTGGTCAATCCCCCCGGGCCCGCCTAAAAAAGTAAAGACGAAAATGCAAGGCCGGCGCGCGGCATCAATCATTGATGGCTTTTAATGCAGGAAAGGTCTGGGATTCATGCACAGGACTCCTCGTGAAAGCTGTTTTGGATCGCTTTGAGCAAAATGGCACACGTAATAAGATCTCGGCAGTTCCTGAGGGACGAATGCACCAGATTTCCACAACAGACTATCTGGAGACTCTTATGCTTATCACGAAAACATGTCAGTGTAATATATACCCCTGAACCCCACTTTTATATAGCAAAACGGGTTTGCAGGGGTATACCTATTTTTCTTATTTTCTATGTTTTGAGCAAAAATAAGAAAAGTATGAAAATTCTTTTTTTTTTTTTTACATTTTAAGAAAAATCCATATATTACATGGGCAGGTTTTCGTAACAAGGTCTGTGTTGATGTCATAATAATGGTGGTTACTACGCACACAATTGACTTTTAGGTCACTATTTTTGGGGACTCTTGTGAAGTGTAGAGGAACTCGGCGACGCATTTGAATTGAATTTTCATTTATTCAGATATCATGAATAAAATACAGAAACCAGTGTTGTTGATAAGTTAATTGAAACTTTTTTGATCGGGTAGATATAGTGTTATTACTTCTTGCATTATTCAGAGATCTCAATACCAAAACTACCAAACCGAAATGCAGAAGCAACACTTGATAGTGTTGACTTCCATTCATTAAATACGGCATGCAAACAAGATTAAAATTGGTTGGCTTCAGTAAAAGTGATCCATTAAATAAACATCGAAACTGGGTACTCACAATATTATTTGTATAAACGATTTCTGAAACCTTAATGTGGCGCAAATCTCAGTAATATGATTATGTAGACCAAGCTGAATGGTGTTACTAGTGTTATGTCTAATCTTTCTAAGTTGGGGTTTCAATTTAAAATGAAAGGCAATGTCACGGTTGTTTTCCCAATATGGTACAATTAAGTTTTACCATCAGGAAAACATGTCCGTGAAATGTATACCCCCTTAAACCCCACTTTTATATAGCAAACCTGGGGTTTGCACGGGTATACCTATTTTTATTTTTGCTCCAAAACATAGATTGTGGGTACTCGTTAGAACCGCCTCAGCGAGGCCGTTCTAACGTGTACACACAATCTATGCGAGGCGGTTCTAACGTGTACCCACAATCTATGTTTTGAGCAAAAATAAGAAAAATATAAAAATAAATCTGAAATTTTCCAATTTTTACAGCTTTAAAATCTCTTTATAAAACAAGGGCGTTTTCGTAATGCTAAAATCGGATGAAAATTAAGGAAGATGTGTTGGTTTAAATATTCCTTAATTTCTTTATGAGGCGGCGGCCAACTTGGATATTCATAAGGTTTTATGACGTCATAAAGCCCTAATTAAATATGCATAATCAATTAAATGCAACACTAATAACATTTTTGTTGATTTTTGCTTTTTTGTAATGTTTTCTAGTATTAAATTACTGTTGCTTCTGATCATATTTCACCATTATTAGATTTTGTTATAAAAATTTACTCAATGCTGTAAAATACGTTAAGGTCGTCACAGGGTCATGATTTATACATTAGTCACCCATGCTTCATGAAATCGGTCCACTGGTTCCCGAGAAGATTTTTGATTTTTTGTTTTTTTACTGTCGTGGTGGCCATCTTGGTTACGTGACCTGGATTTTTTGTATATACCATGGTCCCCCCTTCCTATAGATGTTCCATATGTAAAATTTGGCTTTCATTAGCCAAATGGATTCAGAGGAGAAGAGGTTTCAATATTATGTTAATATACATGTATATTGCCTGGGGAGGGCGCAGATGAACCCCTGGGGTCCAATTTATTTTCAGAATCATTGACATTCAGTCCTACCGCCCATTTCATGCAAGATTTTTTTCCTTTAAATGACATTTTAATGCTTTTCCCCATTCAAATGCATAGGCAACCTATGTTGGCCCTGCCGTAAAATAGGTCAAAGTCATCACAGGGTCATGATTTATATACACATTGTAGTACTTTAGTCGTCAATGCTTCATGCAAAGTTTCATTGAAATCGGTCCACTGGTTCGCGAGATTTTTGAAGGGTTTTTACCGTAAATGGACATAGCGGCCACTTTCGTCATGTTTTAGCCCTTGTGGTTTCAGATACTATTTTGTTAATATTTTTCGAACAGCTAGGTTCGCAGGAACTTTAAAAGTTTCTATGTCAAAGATCACATGCTATGCAATGTATTTTTTTTTTTTTTTAATTTTCTGAGATAACGGTTAATCCTTAAATACCAATGAATTTTAACCCTCAGTTTCAACAAAACATCACATCACTTCCCTAACGATAATGATTGCATGCTCTGTACTCATTGGTGAAGCTTTGCTGTCTGTGAGCGCATTACACTAAAGCCTATGGAAAATCAAAAAGTGACTATCAAAAACATATTGACATATTACACAGTCTAATTGATAAATACAGCTTGCGAGGTACGGTCATACTAGTTGGAGACATGAACGGAACATTACTGTCAAACCGAAAAAATCCTCACGATGTAATTTTGAAAGACTTTGTGAATGAACATGGGCTATCGTGGCGCCAGGAAGACATGGGAACAGAATCAACGTTCGTGAGTCACACTGGTAATGGCAATTCCCAAATAGACTATATTTTAAGTACCACAAAGGACATTTTGAACTCTGTTAAAGTAGAAGAAAAACATTACTTGAATCAGTCGGCCCATACTGTTATCAGTTCTACCTTGAGTGTGTCAATGGAAACTCTCCATAGCGATAAACATAAGAAATCTCAGCCTAAAACTGTTACTAAATTAATGTGGGATAAAATTGACACTGAAAGTTATCAATCATATCTGACAAAGGAATTCGAAACTCTACACGGTGATCAATGCTGGGACTCAGAGGAACAACTGAAAATCATAAGTGACAGTTTAAATTTGGCAGCCCGTAAAGCAGTGCCAGGACGGACAGTTAAGTTGCAAGGTCCTCGATTTAGGGCATCGAATGAGGTAAAGGCTCTACTGAAGGACTGTAAAAGTACACATGCTACATGGAAAGCCAATGGATCTCCGGGCCCCAACAGTGTTTACTATGTTGAGAGGAAGACGGCAAAGAAAAATTTACGCCGGCAAATTAGGCGGGAAAATTTTAACTGTAAAGAGCGTTTCTATAACAATCTCATGGAAAACCCAGATTCAAAAGCATTCCATAGACTTATACGGATGAACCAGAATGATAGATCAAATTCAAGTACATGTTTTCTTGTCAATGGTGAAAGTATATAGTCTGATTTTTTTCAATGTGCAGGGAGGAGCCTGTCAATTTTTGATTGACAATGACAAAGTTGACCATTACATTTAAAAATAGGTAGTTCTCACTTGGACTGTTACTTTGACGCACTTGTTATTGTTGAACCAATCAGTGTCAAAATCAAACCTCATGCACTGAAAATGATGGGTAAACACATTCTGTCATAGAAAAAATATTCTGTACTACATGACTTATGTATGACCATATTGAAAATTCCCTTAGTAAATGCCTGGTAAACATTCTTGTTGTATGACTCTCTGTTTGTCGTTTCAAGTTTAAAACTTTAATTTTGATACAATTAAATATCAAATGATGCAGGCTTACTTTAAATTACTAATTTACTAATGAAGGCGGCAGAAAAAGGTGCAGTAACTACAGTGCGGATCTGTAAAGTGCTACTGACAGCTCAGTAAAGTTAGCAGCGATTCTGTAGCCGCAGCAGCAGCAGCAGCAGCAGCAGCAAAAATAATAATAATAAAAAAATAAAAAAAATAAAAAATAAAAATAAAGAAATAAAAAAAAAAAAAAAAAAAAATGAAACGGTCAAGTTGGCTGCAGCGAAACTTTTTGCCACCTATTGTCTATTGCTCATACAGACAAGGCTTCAGAGTATCATCGTCTATCTTGAAGCTTACACTGATGAGCAAATCACTAAGGTGAGCTACGGCACAATTCGGTCTCTCGTTTTCGTTTAAGTCTGTCTATGAGCGCTATAAGATGATGAATGTCATCACAAACAGACGTTTTTTTATCCCACCTATTACCCAGTCTATGGACACTTTTACTGTTGGCAGGCTCCTTAAGCTATGTTATGGGTGGGATAGAAAAGTCTTGTTTGCAGCATAAGTATTCATTTCCTACAGCACTCACAGCCAGATGAAACTGTAAAAAATCAACAACATTTTCCATAAAGTTGGTAATATGAGGTCTAGAAAAGTTATGTTGCAGCATTCATCATCATTTTCTACATAGCGATCACAGCCAGACGAAAAAGAAAAAAAATAATAAGAATGAAATAATAAAAAAATGGTGACAAACATTTCCACTTACATGGAACTTTTTTCGTAGGTGACGTCGAAAAGATGTGATTGTGGCAAAAATGTCATTTTCTTATGCGTTATCACCTACATTAAAACCAACACATTCTGCGAAAAAAATGTTCGCTGCAAGCCAAATTGCTGCTTACTTGACTGTTTTTCGCTGCAGCAAAATTTCCGCTAACTTGACTGTATTTTGCTGCTGCAAATTTAATTCTAACGCTGCAAGCAAAATTGCCGTTAACTTGACTGCTTTTGCTGTAGCAAAATTGCTGCTACATGTAACAATGACCGATTTTGCTGCAGTAAAATTGCTGCTAACTTGACCGTTTTTGATGCAGCAAATTTGCTGCTAATTTGACCGAGCTGACCTTGTAGGAAAAATAAGTCAAATCAGCTGGTTCTCCGAATCGCTTTATTTTTTTCGAATGGTACTTTATTGACCTTCTACTGCGGTCATGTACCATCAGTAAAGCAAAGAGTTGTTTACAAAAATAGAGGCATTGGCAAACTTGATAGAAATATTTGAGTGTAGCAGAATGGTAATATTTTAGAAACAAAATGTTTATGTTTTTGTGTGTCTACCATATACTTCACCTATTTTGAAATCATTCAGGTGAAACACAGGTATAGCACAAAGACAACAAGCATAGTCATCTTTACCTCAATTATACATTGTCAGCTCTGGGACCCTATCTCAACAATGAAATCATCCAAGGCTGGGCTTAGCTAAGCCCTACCCTGCACATTGAAAAAAATCCAAGTATAATGGACTTAAGTAAACAAAGACAAACCTTGAAATCATACTATGAAGACCTTGCGGTACCAAAAGATGATATAAACTTTGATGACAAATACTTAGAAGAATGTGAGTCTTACACTGAACTTATTTATCAACTGAAACATATGAAAGATAATGACATAACTGAACTGTTTACAGACAGTGAAATTGAATCCTGTATTAAACAACTGAATAGTGGGAAATCGGCAGATGAATTCGGCCTATGTGCAGAACATTTAAAGGCAGCTGGTGGCGTCCTGATTCCAGTACTGAAAAACATTTTTAATGACACATTGCGGTCGGGGAAAATTCCGGAATACTTTAAGGGAGGGGTGCTTACACCAGTGCCAAAGAGTGGAAAAGACAATAGACTTTTAGATAACTATCGCGGAATAACAGTGACTTCAATCATAGGCAAGTTGTTTGAAAAACTTATTTCATTAAGACTGCTGGAAAAAGTGAATAGTAACCAATCAGACTTACAATTTGGATTTACAAAGAATCTCAGTCCAATAATGAGTGCCTTAATTTGTTCTGAAGCCATAAATGAAGCAAAACTGGAGGGGAAACCATTATACCTGGTAACAATTGATACCAGGAAAGCTTTTGATGTTGTAAATCATGTGATTCTCAAAAAGACTCTCTTTGACGAGGGTGTAGCACCAGATCTTTGGAGTGTTGTGGATAATCTCTACAGTGATATGTCGTCCAAAATCAAGTGGCACGGTCAACTCAGTGAGAAGTTCAGTATCCAACAAGGGGTGCGCCAAGGAAGCATTTTGTCGCCGCACCTCTATAAAATGTACGTCAACCCACTTCTGGAAGAGCTGAAAAGGAGTGCCATCGGAGCACATATTGGTACCATATATGTTGGGACGCTGGCGGTAGCCGACGATTTCCTGTTTCTGTCAAATTGCCCGGACGAACTCCAAGTTATGCTCAACTTGTCAGGATCATTCTCTGGCGAGAGACGATACAATATTCATCCAACAAAAACTACATTGGTCTCAAGAATATCAACAAGACTTAGTAGGGGGGAAGATATAAATAGACAATGGTTCATCGGAGAGTCGATAATAGGACAAAAAACAGAAACTGAACATTTAGGTATTATTAGAAGTGAAAAAGATGAAAACAAACTGAATATAAATAAAAGGATCAGCCTTGCTAGAAGAACATTGTATGCTCTAATAAAAACGGGAGTTCACGGTTGTAACGGAATAAACCCAAAGACTTCATTTAAAATCTATCAAGTGTATGTCTTACCGCGCCTCCTATACGGTTTGGAGGTCCTGTCGCTCAACAAAAAGCAGTTAGACGAGCTGGAAAAGTTTCATTTAGAGACATTGAAAAATATTCAATCATTACCGACAAGAACTGCCAACTCTGTTACATATTTATTATTGGGCGCCCTCCCACTGAAAGCTGAAATGGATAGAAAACAACTAGGATTGCTTCACTCAATAGTTACTAGTGAAAATTTGACTCTGCAAGAAGTTTCAAAACGTCAAATACCAATGAAAAATCAGGGTAGCATTTTTAAACATATTATGGAAACAATGGAGAGGTACGAGCTCCCGACCGTAGAGGAGGTACAATCGCTGAATAAGGAACAGTGGAAACAAAAAGTGAAAAAAGCAGTTAAAAATTACTGGACGCAACTACTACAGAATGAAGCAGAAACAAAGTCAACGCTGGAATGGTGCGCGATTTCATCTCTGCAAGTAGGCCTGACCCACCCGGTTTGGGACACAGTGGATCCAAATCGGCTGGATGTGATGAGAGGAATCGTTAAAGCACGCATGCTGACCGGGACATATATTCTCCAAACACATCGACAAAAATTCAGCATCGATGGGGTGACGGACGCGACCTGCCCTCTGTGTTGCCTGGAAGATGAAGACATCACTCATGTACTGACAAGGTGCCCAGCCCTCATCGAAATAAGGAACTCACACCTTGCCAAGATAAAGGGATGTATTCAAGACTCAAAGGGTCCACATGCATGGTCAAATCTGGTCAGTGACTCCAATACATTGGTACAACTTATTCTAGACTGTCAGAAGTTTTTTCCTGTTCAACCAAACAAGGACAAGACATTATTGAAATCTGTTGAATCCTATTCAAGACTATACTGTTACAAAGTTCACCTGAAGCGGTTATTCCTATACAACAACATCAAGGGTACTTCGGGGAACGATAAGGCTGCTGACCCGACATAAAGTCAAATTACAGCAAGGGCAAAACTTTAGTGGACTCTACCGGAGGACACGTGCGCCTATACTACAGGCGGAAAATACAACACAAAGAAGAAGAAGAAGGTAAATTATGATGTCTTTGGGGCAGAGCCTATTTTGACCCCAGGGGCATGGCTGGTAGGATTTATAAAAGGGGTGTGAAATATTGTAGAGTATACAATAATATAAAAGATTAAAAGTTCCAGGCTTCATGGTTTCACTGGATTTTTTCATTTTTCCCCATTATAAGCTTATAGCAGATAATGATCGGGTGGGTTTACAAAATGATTATTAAACATTCTACACACAAAACAGAGAAGCTTTTGGCCTTGTGGTTTCTGAGATTTTTTCATGTTTTTCCCATTATAAGCCTATGTCAGATAATGATGCTCCTTGTGACATGGCCTGTTTGGACTCCATGGTAATGGTTGGCAGGGTTTATAATTAGAGATTATCACATGGGCATTTTGGTTATCGCCCGCAGTATCAACCCGAGACTCCATTATCAAGCCCGAGAGCTTTAGCTCGAGGGCTGATAATGGTCGAGGGTTGATACGAAGGGCGATGACCAAAATGCCCATGTTATAATCTGTTTATCACATCTTCTTAATCCTCTATTCCAAAGATTTGTTAGAAATGCGAAAAACGTTTATTTCTGCGTTGAAAAAGAAAATGGCACCATAAAAATGAAGTTACGATGACGTAACGTCATTGAACTTGACGTCACATATACCGTGGCGCGACAACGTCGCATGCAGGCATTATAACCTCTCTCCGTTCAAAATGCATGATTTCCGGTTATCAGCCCGCCCATGCCATGCAGATAACCAGAGAGCAGGAAACACATTATCACATATGCAAACTTGAGGTTATCGCTGGAAATATAAGTCTAAGTATGTGATAAAGGGAATTACTAAACATAGCTAGACACAAAATATAAAAGCTCTGTGCCTAATGATTTCAAAAATGAGGATTTTTTTTTTCGGTAAATAGCTGCTCCAATGCCTTGTGTTTAAAGAACAAGTATTTGTCTATGATTATGTCATCCCCTGGTTATTGCTTGATTTCAACTTTCATTTGGCAGGTATCCTGTCTGGACAGTTTGCCCCTTGAGATTGTGTTGTACATCTGCAGTATACAGCTAAGGTGGTGGTGGTGTTAGAGTAAAAGTCTCACTGAGACTCATCTAAAAGTCTTGAGCTTAAAACTTGTGCCCCTATTATTACTTAGCACATATTTCTTCCAAAACTAGTTGACAAATTCTCCCCTTATATCTGAAGAGGAAAAATGGCTGTAAAATAGTTTCACTGATATATTTTCATATAAGAAATGTGTCAACCATAGGTTTAATTGTGGGTCCACTTCCATATTAATCAGGCATGTCACAGGTCAAGCTATATTGTGCCTAGTAACCGGTTCTCTTGTGAAGAGAATAAACAACTATATTTGGGCAAATAATTTCTAAGTGTATGAATATTGCACATAACAATAAAATAAACAAATGCCAAATGGATGCACTCTTTAGCTAGCACTTTCACTTCAGCTGCCCCACCAAGAAAAGCAACAATCTGCATATGCTAAAACAAAGATGCAGTATAACTGCACAGCTGATCAGCGTCTTTGTTTTCGCTTCATAGATAGTACAATGGCTCTTCTAACTAAATCCATAATTTCCAGCTTCTATTTTCTGTGGCTGTACAGCCTGGTTTCTGTTAAACCTGGTCACAAACCAAGATTGTTGGTTTTCTCATGTGAAGGCTCACTTATCAGATCAAAAGCATTAACCCATGAATTTTTCAAAAAAAAAAAATAAAAGATAAAAGCATAAACCCAGTTTTGTAAGCGCAGCAGCCTATTTATGGGACATACATATAGGCAAGCAGCAAAAGTCCCCACTTTTCTAGACTATACTGATAGCTATAAAATAAGCCGCAACACGAGAAAACCGGTCTTTGGGATTTCCGACAAGGTCTGACACAAACCGGTCTGTACAGTCTCAGAAGCAGGCTAGAGGCTTGGAATTTTGGCTATAAGTAGAAGAGGAAGTGTACTATCCGAGGAGCGAAAACAAAGGCGCTGATCAGTAACTGCGAAGCTGATCAGCGTCTTTGTTTTAGCGTAGGCAAAAATCTGGTTTTCTCTCATCGCGGCTCAAATACAGGCATTTTGTAAAACTCAATGAAAATAGGTAATTCTCATTTCCCCTCAAATATCTAAAATATTAGCCTTTATTTTTATGCGAATGATAAGGGTTTTATATATGGGTTAATACAAAAATCCATCACCACAGATGAAAAAGTTACAAAATGAAAATCTAATGCATCTTCAAATATAACATTGTTGTTTTTAACAACAGGTCATCATTGTAGTCCAAATTGGGAAATCATAATATTTGAGCCACATCACGGGAAAACCAACAATCTGCATAGGCGAAAACAAAGACGCAGATCAGCTTTGCGGTAACCGCGAAGCTGATCAGCACCTTTGTTTTCGCTACTCGGATAGTACAATTCCTCTTCTACTTAAATCCAAAATTTCAAGCTTCTAGCTCTTTTCTGTGCTTGTACAGGCCGGTTTGTGTAGGACCTGTTCAAAAACCACATTGTTGGTTTTCCCACGAGGTGGCTCATTTGATTCAACCAAGATTACACTGAGGAATGGAACTTATCATTGGCTTGGTTACATACAGGTTTTTATTGTTGGCATTTCCTTAACATCCGTATATGGTTGGCTGGTTGCTTTTATGTTTTACATCACACTCACAAGTTAAGGTCATACAGAGACATGACCTCTGTTTAAAGTCATCTGAAAGACTACTCAAGATCGAACTCACAAACCTTAATTTACAAGGCGAATGGCCTTACCACTATGCAACGGAGGCTTCACATCCACATATTTAAGTTGGAACAGTTCATATTAATTCATGATTTGGCAGTCCCCTGACTCTCATGTAACAGTAAATGCTTGTCATTTTGTCCCAACATTTCCTAGGTTTTAACAGATAATTTTGATTATCGCTGTGGTGAAGCAATGCCAGCTAGAAGTGAGTCTTCCTCCCTCTCCGCAGCGTGCTGTCGTAGTTCTTGTAACGTCCGCACAAACCGTGACCATTCATCTGACTTTGGACTGGCAAAACTCTGAAATGGACAAAAGGTACTGTATGTTGAACAACGTATGTACAATAAAATTGATATTGATCCTTAAATTTTGAGCCGTGACGCGAGAAAACCGGACTTCGGGATATCCGACCAATTTTTTTGTCTGACACAAACCAAGATGTACAGTTCTAGAAACAGGCTTTAAGCTTGAAATTCTGGATTTAAGAAGTAGAAGAATTGTATTATCCGTGTAGCGAAAACAAAGGCGCTGATCAGCTGTGCAGTAACTGCACAGCTGATCTGGGCTTTTGTTTTCACAAAAGGAAAAGATCCTGTTTTCTCATGATGCGGCTCATTTAAAGAGGTGTTTTCTTAAACCAGAGGACCAATGGTCCTGTAAACGCTCACCTGAGATCAGCTGCATATACCAATATACATGTTTGAATATTATGGTATTTAACTCCAGTGCAGGGGCAGATGAAGCCCTTGGGCCATTTTCTTTTTTCAGAATCTTCAATATTCTGTCCATTTGCCAATTTCCTGTTGGCTTTTTCCTTCAAATGACATTTTAACAGTTTTCCCAATTCAGATGCATAGGCAACCCATGTTGACCTTGCCATAAACTTGGTCAAGGTCATCACAGGGTCATGATTTATATATACATTGGAGTACTTTAGCCATTGATGCCTCACGCCAAGTTTCCTTGAAATCAGTCTATTGGTTTCAGAGAAGATGATTTTTGATGGGTTTTTACCATATATGGGCATGGCGGCCATCTTGGTCATGTGACCTAGATTATTTATACACACATTGATTCCCCCATTCTATAGATGCTTCACATAAAATTTGGCTTTGTTTGGCCAAGCGGTGTCAGAGGAGAAGACGTTTGAATATTATGGAAATATACATGTATATTGCCCCGGGGTGGGTCACATGAGCCCCTGGGGTCCAATTTTTTTCAGAATCATTAATATCCAGTCCTACTGCGCATTTCCTGCAAGACTTTCACTTTAAATGACAATTTAAAAGTTTTCCCCATTCAAATGCATTGGCGACCTATGTTGACCTTCCCGTAAAGTAGGTCAAGGTCATCAGAGGGTTATGATTTATATACACATTGTAGTGCTTGAGCCATCAATGCTTCATGCCAAGTTTCGTTGAAATCGGTCAACCGGTTCTGGAGAAGAAGATTTTTGAAGGGTTTTTACCATATATGGGCATGGCGGCCATCTTGGTCATGTGACCTGGATTTTTTATACACAAATTTGTTACCCCTTCCTATTGATGCTTCACATAAAATTTCGCTTTGATTGGCCAAGTGGTTTCAGAGGAGAAGACGTTTGAATATTATGGAGATATACATGTATATTGCCCCGGGATGGGGGCACATGAGCCCCTGGGGTCCAATTTTTTTCAGAATCATTACTTTTCAGTCCTACCGCCCATTTCCTGCAAGACTTTCACTTTAAATGACATTTAAAAAGTTTTCCCCATTCAAATGCATTCGCAACCTATGTTGACCTTGCCGTAAAATAGGTCAAGGTCATCACAGGGTCATGATTTATATACACATTGTAGTGCTTGAGCCATTAATGCTTCATGTCAAGTTTCGTTGAAATCAGTCCACCGGTTCTGGAGAAGAAGATTTTTGAAGGGTTTTTACCATATATGGGCATGGCGGCCATCTTGGTCATGTGACCTGAATTTCTTATATACACATTGGTTTCCCCTTCCTATTGATGCTTCATATAAAATTTGGCTTTGATTGGCCAAGCGGTTTCAGAGGAGAAGATCTTTGAAATTGTGGACGGACGGACGACGGACGGACGGATGGACGGACGCCGGATCATGGCCATCCTATAAGCTCACCTTGTGAGCCTAACGGCTCAGGTGAGCTAAAAAAGCCCCTATAAGTGGAGATGAAATGGCTTACAGGACAGACCATGAGCAGAACCAGTGTTATATAAGCCCGAATGTGAGAAAACTGGTCTTTGGGATGATTGACCATTTTTTACAACCAAAAAATTTTCTATATATTGCATGGGCGTGTTTTCATAATGTTCTGCAACCTGTCAGCTATAAATGTAATGTCCCATACCAAGAATTTGGGAAGGTAATTCTCTCAGACTATTCTGTCTCTAAAATTTGTTTCCTATACAAATCTTGTCAACTTCAATATCTTGATTAAACAAGATACATGTATTTGATCAAAATGCACTTATTTAAACTTAGCACTCCTCAATATAAATGTACACTGGCACCATGGTTGAAAAATTGTCAACATTATTTACATAATAATCGTTTGACGCATTTGATTAATTTTTCAATCCAAACACTTGTGCAAACAAATATTGTTTGTTAAGAAACCACTGATTTAATCATGGGAAGAGTTGTGGTAGACCACAATTGAATTTCCAAGAAGCCCCCTAGAAATCCGGGTTATTTACATCCTCATTCCACAGCGCACCTTAAAGAGAATGAATTATTTGTGAAGAGGAAAACAAACACACAGCACAGATTCATGGTAACAGCAATATGAGCCACAACCGGAGGGTTTCCAACCATGTCCGACACAAGCACAGAAGATGGCTAGAGGCTGGAAATTCCAGATTTAGAAAGTAGAGGAATTGTAGTATCTTTGTAGCGAAAACAAAGGCGCTGATCAGCTTCGCAGTTACTGCGAAGCTGAGCTCGCCTTTGTTTTCTCATAGGCAAAAACCCAGTTTTCTCATGATGCGGCTCATATTAAAGCGACTAGATTCATGGTAACAGCACAGCCAGACGATATTAAAGCAATTTGTGTTTTTTTTCTTTGTACATACTTCAATCTCTCATCTTCTTTGTTCTAAATTCCAAGCCTGAACCCATCTTATATGGCCAAGTTAATGAGATTTATGGCCAGACAAAAAGGATTCATATAGTCATGTTTTCCCATTATGTGCTTATGAGAGAGGTGAGATAGTGCAGACATCACCAAAATCATCATGCATGCACCACGAAAACATGTCCGTGAAATGTATACCCCCTTTAACCCCAGTTTTGTGTAGTAAAACTGGGTGGTTCTAACGTGTACCCACAATTGATCTTTTTAGCAAAACTATTGAAAATATCTATATTTTCCAATGAAATTTCAATCTTTAATAATACTTTAGTCATAAATGCTTCATGCTGAAAATAATACTTTAGTCATAAATGCTTCATGCCAAGTTTTGTTGAAATCATTCCACTGGTTCCAGAGAAGAAGATTTTTGAAAGGTTGTTTTACCAAATTTGAGTATGGTCTCCATCTTGGTCAAGTGACCTGGATTGTTTATGTACACATTGGTTCCCCTTCATATAGATGCTTCATATAAAATATGGCTTTTGTTGGCCAAGCAGTTTCTCAGAAGACGATCTTGAATATTATGGTAATATACATGTATATTGCCCTGTGGTGGGGACAGACCAACCCCTGGGGTCCGAATCTTCAGTCAATTTCTTCCCTTCAAATGACATTTTAACAATTATCCCCATTCAAATGCATGGACAACCTATGTTGACCTTGTTGTAAATAGGTATATGGTAAGGTAATCACAGGGTCATGTAATTCATGTACACATTCAAAATTCCACTTGTCCAGGGACAAGTAATTAAGAAAAATCCCCATGCCCTTTCAAAAATATACTTGTCCAACAAGGTGACAACTATACATAGTTCCTGCATGATGTCACAACAAGAATATTTTGACACATAAAATGGCTGATTTTTCAAGGCAAAGCAGTTATGTACAGTTACTGTTATGTGATCATGTGAGTGGTTCACAAACCGTTAGAGGTTGACAATGGAAAAGGTGCATAATTTCTAACAAGCTTAACCAGCTAACTGTCACCTTACTGTATTCAAAATACAGTTGATCCCATGTATGCAAACACAAACGGCCATTTTGTGTGGCAGAAAACGTGATATTTGTCATGCAGGAACTATCTATACATTATTTCATGAATAATAAATGGATTTATTTAAAAACTTATCTCATACTAATTAATTGGTGTCTTTGGGCATCAAACTGTTAAAGAAACTTTGTATGTGACACTAAACATACGCATAGTTTTGCAACAACACAGTTGTTGTTTAAACCAGTAAGAATATTTCACTTGTCCAAGGACAAGCAGGTCTTTAAAAGTCACTTGACCTGTCTTCTCAGGTCGGACAAGTCGGGCATGCTATTTCCACAGGCCTGATTTATGGGCATGGCAGCCATTTTATAAAATTTGACTATGAATGGTCAAGTGGTATCAGAGAAGAGGATATTTGAAAATGGTGGAAGACAATGACCACTTTGACAGATGGACGGGCTGACGGACACCAGGTACCTGCCTATCCTATAAGCCTTGTTAGTGTATGGCTCAGGTGAGCTAAATAAGAACAGTCAAGTCCAGCTTTAAATTTATTCACTGTTTAACATCACAGACAGCAGCTATGGGCATGCTGAGAGTTGTATTTCCATATGCTTACCTCTGCTACATCATAGATATATATTCTCCCGACGTCGTCTCCCGCGGCTATACTATGTCCACTCTGGTGCCAGCGACAGTGGTTCAACGCTATACCAGTGTCTACAGAGACAGAAGCTGAGGGGACCTATAACAGATAAATAAAGATTATAACCATACATCATACATATATATATATATATTCTGCTGCATATATTAATGAAATGTCCTTTAGACGAAATGGTTTTAGACAAAATGTCCTGCAACCAAACAACAAACACAATACCATATCTTTTTTTGAAAGTTATCATCTTTTTAGAAAGAAAATCTATTTTCAAAATGCTTTGTGGTAGAACCTTTAATAGTTATGAACAAATTTTTCTTTTTTGCAAGATATTTTGCTGAAGATATACACTCTCTTCAAAAGAAGGTATTTTCAGTGGCAGACATAAAAAAAAAAAAACATTACAAAAACACGCCCATACATTAAACAGAAATTTTTAGAGATATAAAAAATGAAATTTTTTTTGTAAAAATAACTTGACATTTTTAATATTATTGCTCAAAACATAGATTGTGGATACGTTAGAACCGCCTCAGCGAGGGGGTTCTAATGAGTACCCACAATCTATGTTTTAGAGCAAAAATAAGAAAACTAGGTATACCCAAGTTTTGCTATATAAGTATGGGGTTTAACGGGGTATACATTGGACATGTTTTTCCTGATGGACAGTATGATATGATAACTGAACAAATAAACAAACAGCCCCTACCTCGGTGTCCTGGTTGAGATTCCAGAGGTCTAGTCTACCCATCCCATCCACACTAGCAAACAGAGCTGGGTGAATGGGGGACCACTGTACATCATATACATAATCACTGTTGTCCTCAAATGAATGGAGAAACTTCTGGTCCTGAAACATTCAATATACCTAAATCATTACGAAAACTTGCCCATGCAATATATGGAGATTTTTTAAGTTGTAAAAATTGAAGAAAAAGTTGTAGAAAACTTTTGATATTTTTCTTATTTTTGCTCAAAACATAGATTGTGGGTACACGTTAGAACCGCCTCGGTGAGGCGGTTCTAACGAGTACCCACAATCTATGTTTTGGAGCAAAAATAAGAAAAATAGGTATACCCCTGCATACCCCAGTTTTGCTATATAAAAGTGGGGTTCAAGGGGGTATACATGTCACGGACATGTTTTCGTGATGATAAGGATGAACTCTTCAATGATGAGGAGCGTGACTAACTAGCCTGCACATGTAAAGCAACTACTGTCTGAACACCATCTTTCAGAAACTGCATTTTTCGAAATCTCACTTTTCTGAAACACCACAAGAAAGCTATGACCATGTCATCTTTTTGCATCTCATGAGTCCTAAAAAGTGACACAAAAAGTTTGAAAATCGGTTCAAAAATAAGATAATTATGCCCAAAAACTATTTCACCCTGGTCCGTCATTACGTACAGGAAATTAAAGCAACGTATAGGCTACTAAAGCGCAACGTATAGTTTACTAAAAAAAATGGCGGATTTTGGTGGACACGAATCGGTGAGTAAGATTTGTTTATTGATTCTGATGTTCCTTTTTTGTTTATCTTAATCAAACACACCTTACGGACCAGCAAAACTATTGTGTTATTTGCCTCGATCGGTACATTCTGCAGGAAATCACCCATTTAAGTAAAATGTTCGACACCCTTAGACAGCTGATTGCCAAATCGTGTGTTTTGAACTTTTCCGAGAAGAAAACCTTATATTGTGGTCAAAGTTCGATGGTAAATGGGTTGATTTTTGATGTCGAACATAGATACTGACCTAATAAGACGTTCTGGCCAAAAAAAATTTCAAATGTCCTTTGATAGCGAAATTATTAATGATTTTTCATTACAACGCATTCGACACCTAAAACGGTACAACGAAAAAACAACTAAAACGTTCTAATTTGGGTAAAATAAACCTTATTACGATACTATGGACTCAGTTAGATCCTCTTAATGTCTGCCCACAATCTATTTCTTGTGCAAAATTAAAAAAAATATCAGAATTATAACTGAAAATCATTGTTTTACAGGTGAGAAAAATAACTTTACAATTGCATAGGCATGAATAATTATAATAATAATAATACATGGGTTCCGAGTCACCTCGATCCAAATTTTCTTGTCCAAGAAAGTCTCGGCTATGTCAGCTCGACCCATTTTTCATCAGAAACTACCGGACCATCCCCCTTAATTTATGGATTTTGACCCTGAATGTTCTGGTTCACTACATGGCATACATTTTATGTATGTGAACTACATGGCATACATTGATGTATGTGAATAAGATAACTACCTGTACATTGTCTTTTGTCATTGACTTTTAGTGGTTTACCTTATATGGTCATGCATATAGAGAACACTTTAAGAGGTGGTCAAAACTGACTTCCACATTCTGTCTTCGGGGTTCTCGACCAGATTAAATACAAACGTGTTGTACAATTAGAGAACTCGCATATTTTATTTGGAGAAAATAAGGGATTCCTCTGTCTATAAATTAAAAAAACGGAGCTGATCAACTTCTAAGATCTGTTGATCGGCGCCTTTGAACTTCTCAGTTTATGCACAACTGATCTGCTGAAATACAGCAAAATTTATTATAGGTTAGATAAAGTAGAAAATATAGCCCAGGAATAGACACAATTAAATTTAAAATCCCAACCCAGACACCAAGCGGGAAAGATATAGACTTAACAAGAACAAACATAATAGATCAACAGAAGGTTCAGGATGCCTGAACATGAAAATGTGACAACACACATGAAGAGCAAGATGACTAGCTCTTTCCAAGGAAGGTAGCCATCCGGCTTCCTTCAACTAAATACAAATTAAGCGTATACAACAGAAGCTGACATGCCAAACATACAACATAAAGAATCACAGTAGAATCGCCTTGGAATGGTCAGCAAAAGAAATTTTACTGGAGGGCTTAAACCGGTTTTACTGGCGCCAAACCTCACCCTTAGTCTACTGTGATTCAATAACAAACAATGTTCGGTTCTCATAGAAGCGTCCTAGCTCGTCAATGAAGCATCACAGAAAACAAATGTAAACACTGTGATGAAACAAAAACGAGGACTCAACAGTAACGCCGACACTGAAAAACCGCCGGGAGCAAAAGAAACTAGAAAACGTGCCTTGAGAGGCACGTATACCCCCGGCTGGTAGCTCCCCACCCCGACCCCTAAGCCCACCGCGCCCGACCCAGACATGTTCACTGACACGTTGAATCTCAATTCCCGAATTAAAAAGAGCACCCTCAACAAGTAAATCTGTAAAATTTGAATTTGCAAAAATCACTGTCTAAAAGCATTGACAGGTGTGGGTGTGTGTGTGTGGTGGGGAGTGTAGTAGAATGACAGACTATTATAGACCAGTATACAGAGCTGACTTGTATACTCAATCTAGGACTTGATCGCGGACATTGAGGGTCAGGTCCTCGGTCCTAGATGGAAAATAGAATGTCATTCTTTAATAATATTAATCAAAAAAAAAAAAAAAAAAAAAAAAAAGATGTCCTAGATCTTGACCTCTAGCCCCACCCTGGGCATGGAACCTAGAGTGTAATGTCATTAGGAACAAGGCAAACCTTATAGAATACCTATGGTGCAAGTATGAATGATTTCTAAACATGGCGGTTAAAAAAAGTACAGAAAATACAATTTTTAAAGATGTTCTAGATTTTGACCTCTAGCCCCACCCCCCGCACATGGACCCTAGAGTCTGAACCTAGCATGGTACCTATGGTCTAAGCATGAATGCTTTCTGACAAGACTTATTTGATGTCAAGAAAATAAACTTACAGAAAATTTATCATGGTCTCTATCATATTATAAATGTGTCCTAGATTTTGACCTTTAGCCCCACCCCTGGGGATGGTACCACTGATATTGAAAGAAAACCCTATAGGGCATCTATGAACTAAATTAGAATACATTCCTATGATTGTTTGTTAAGATATGGACTTAGAGAAGACACAGTAACATTGTAAACAGCACATTTTAAAAGTGACCTAGATTTTGACCTCCAGCCCCACCCCCCGGGCATGGACCCTGGGGTCCGACCTCATGGAAATAAAGCACACCCTATAGGGTACTTATGGTCCAAATAAAATAGTTTCTGACCATTGGTTTATGAGATATACACCTCTAGAGAAACTTTAACCAAAACTTTGACATAAATTCTACGAACGTTCCGGAATTACGAACGAAGAAACGAACTAACGAACGCTCGAACATACGAACGGACGAACGGAAAAGCGAAAACTATATACCCGTCGGCATAAATGCCGGGGGTATAAACAACTATTTCAACCTTGGTGGACCCGACCAGAGACATATGTTTATCCCGTAACCTTAACTTGTTGTCAGGTCCCTCCCATCTGTAAGACAGCTTTAGTTCTGTACCGTCATTGAGTCTGAGGGCCCACCCACCGGCGTGCACTTAAAGAGGAAAGTAAAGTTTTTACCGTATCTGGATTAAGAACTAAGCATGCAGTATATTGCATTAAATTCAACCGATTCTTCGATATCGATTGACTATCTTTTTTAAATTTAACAGCAAAATGATCAAATTTTTTGTCTTACGGGAGCGAAATATTTGGATTCGAGGACTGTAAAATGCTAGAAATCATCCAAAATAATTTCTTGCGTTCACTGGTGAATTTCCGTAAAAGTACTCCATTATATATGGTCCTTGGCGAATTTGGCAGATACCCATTGGAATTAGCCATCAAAAGTAGAATGATTGGTTTTTGTGTCAGAATTTTAACAAATAAACCGACTAAATTGTCCTATATACTATATAGAAAACTTATAGAAACACCGGATCTTAACCCAAAATGGGTAACTAAAATTAAACAAATTCTTGATGAATGCGGCATGTCAGAAGTCTGGTTATCTCAGACACCTCCACGGAACTTACGAAAACTGTCACCGAAATCCTGCAGAACCAATTTTTTCAGTCATGGGGAGCGGAACTCAACGAATCGTCTAAGGGTAGAAACTACGGAATTTTCAAGGAAACGATTGAATTGGAACCATATCTGACCAAACTGCCGCCTAGGTTATATACTCCACTTGCGAAATTAAGAACTGCTAATCACAGATTCCCTTGCGAAGTGCTTAGATGGCATAGGCCCAAAATTGAACTATGTGATCGACTGTGTCATCTCTGTGACCAACAGGACGTCGGAGATGAGATACATTACCTGTTTATCTGCCCCGATTTCGCCGAAGAAAGACGCTAGCATATCAAACGCTGTTATTTTACGAGACCAAACATCGTAAAATTCAAAGAACTTTTAAACACGTCAAACATGAGCGAAATGCGAAACCTCTGTCTGTTTTTAGAAATACTACAAAAAAACGCTGTTCTCCGTAGTTAATAGATTCACTAGAATTGTCTTTATACACAGATAAACATCTTCATTATTATTGCCCGGATTGGATGCCATGACACGAGGGGTGGGTGTCGGGGAGCTCTTAAGTAGCAGAATTTGCTACCTCAGAGCCCCCCCCCCCCCTCCCCCGTCCCCGTTTTTTTTTTTTTTTTTTTTTTTTTTAAACGAGTTTCAACATGCTGCCATGCTTTCAGCCAGACGGAAATCGCGACCATGCTTAGCACGTGCTTGACATACGGACAGTTATTTAGATGCGCTAATTGACGAGACAGACGTGTTGACAAATAAACAATAACGACTGCGCATCACTAAATTGCTCTAGATCGCATACTAATAAAAGTAAGAAATCATTTAAAATTCCAAAACACATTTTCAAATTTTCTGCATTTGTATGTCTTCTCAATATACTCATCGGATTTATATATTGCCATAAACTGGACCTTAGCCCAGGCTGAACACATACCGTTCTGTACAGCTAGGGACTATACCGTTTGTCATATCCCCATTAGTATGATAATATTTATTGGAAACCTGTAGTTACCAGCTCGTTATACCTAAATGTCATGTTTACTGTATCTTCACTACCCCCACCCCTTCTTCCTCTATTCTCCTCACTTACCTAGACTCTACCATAACCTCCTTACTTATACTTTACCTTAATTTCGTGCTTGCCATGTATTTTTTGTAACATTAACTCGATGTCACATGTATGACCGGAGTTGTGAAATAAAAGATTTGTTCGTATATTGTTCGTTCTTTCCATAACTCTCATCCAAAATTTTCTTAAATTTAAACATTAAGTCGCCATAAAACTCGAGTTTGGCTTCATATGATGGTTTTGATGCCTATTTTAATGTTTTAGGGTTTTACCTGTGAGCTATATCAGCAAATCGTCTTGAGATAAAATTATACAAATGAAAACTTTGGATGAAATAAAACGCTATAGTAACAAAGAATGTTACATACAGTATCGTAATAATGTTTATTTTACCCAAATTAGAACGTTTTAGTTGTTTTTTCGTTGTACCGTTTTAGGTGTTGAATGCATTGAAATGAAAAATCATTAATAATTTCGCTATCAAAGGACATTTGAAATTTTTTTTTGGCCAGATCGTCTTATTAGGTCAGTATCTATGTTCGACATCAAAAATAAACCCATTTACCATCGAACTTTGACCACAATATAAGGTTTTCTTCTCGAAGAAGTTCAAAACACACGATTTGGCAATCAGCTGTCTAAGGGTGTCGAACATTATACTTAAATGGGTGATTTCCTGCAGAATGTACCGATCGAGGCAAATAACACAATAGTTTTGCTGGTCCGTAAGGTGTGTTTGATTAAGATAAACAAAAAAGGAACATCAGAATCAATAAACAAATCTTACTCACCGATTCGTGTCCACCAAAATCCGCCATTTTTTTAGTAAACTATACGTTGCGCTTTAGTAACCTATACGTTGCTTTAATTTCCTGTACGTAATGACGGACCAGGGTGTATTTTGAATAGGCATTTTGCATGTGCATCCAAACACCTTGAAACTGAAAATCAAGCAAATCTGTGGAAAAATTTTAAGTATTTGGTGCTCAGCTAGGCATATAAAACAATTTTGTTTTGGTTTGGTGCATTTTAGATGAAAAATAATCAATTTAGATTTTTTTCTGGGAAAATAGTTACTTCCCTTGCTGGCAATTTTACAATGGAAAAAGCCTTATTCAAAAATATTTTCTTGCATAAAATTTTTATTTTCTTAACCGATTTTCAAAATTTTTGTGGCACTTTTTAAGACTTTTGGAATGCAAAATGGTGACATGCTCATATTTTTCATGAGGTATTTCAGAAAAGAGAGATTTCGAAAAATGCAGTTTCTGAAAGATGGTGTTAAGTCAGAAAATAACATGCATTACACTATAAAAGAACCAACTAGATGTGGTACACTATGATTTGGTTCATCATGAGAAAACTTGCTTTTTACCTATGTTAAAACAAAGCCGCAAATCAGCTATATCATAACTGCACAGCTGATCAGCGCCTTTGTTTTTGCCACAGAAATAGTACAATCCCTCTCCTTTTTACATCCAAAATTTCAAACTTCTAATTTTGTTCTGTAAATCTACAGGCTGGTTTAAAATGGAGCTGGTCATAAACCCTAGAGACCAGATTTTTCACATTGCCGCTCTCTTCATTAACCTGCTAGCTTAGATGGTATCAGAGCAGTGTATTCATAATTTTGAAATTGTCAAAATGATTCTTCAGGGAAAAAGAGTGGTCCTATAGGAAACAAGTGCAAGTGGCATTTTTAAGGATTTTTCTGATGCAGTTTCTGTGTTTAATCTTTGAGTTATAATTTTGCAATGATTGTAGCAAAGTTTAATTTACTTGAGTCAGAAAATTTTCAAAATTTGAATAGTTTTACAACCATATTACCTCCCTTTGACACCTTTCCGTACGTGTCTCCTCTCAGAAGACACTGCATTATTGCTAAAACTAGAAATTGGCTGCAAGCAAGGCTTTCAGTATACCCCCCGCAAAATTATCTAAGGCCAATAACTTCCTTTAAATCAAACATGCAAAACATTTGTCAAAAATATCTTTTCAGCATTATATGATTATAATCCTTCATGAAAATCCTCCGTATGTCTGACTCATGTCTGTAAGGTATTAATGGTCAAAATGGTAAGAAATGGTCAAAATTGGCTAAGTTTAAAAAGCTGTAAATTTGTCAAAACTAAAATTTTCAGCATAAAAATTCTTCATGCACATCTTCAATATATCTGGAACAAATCTGCAAAGAATTAAAAAGAAACAATGAAAGCCCTAGGAGGAGTTGATTTCACAAAGTATGCACTTCCAACCATTATTGTATGTAAGCAATAGTCGAAAAATGGCTAAGTTAAAAAATGCTGTAAATTTGTCAAAAATTATTTTTTCAGCATTATAATTCTTCATGCACATCTTCAATATGTCTGTAACATGTCTGCAAAGTACTGAAAAGAAATACTGAAAGCCCTAGGAGGAGTTGATTTCACAAAGTATGTATGTAAGCAATAGTCGAAAAATGGCAAAGTTAAAAAATGCTGTAAATTTGTCAAAAATTATTTTTTCAGCATTATAATTCTTCATGCACATCTTCAATATGTCTGTAACATGTCTGCAAAGTACTGAAAAGAAATACTGAAAGCCCTAGGAGGAGTTGATTTCACAAAGTATGTATGTAAGCAATAGTCGAAAAATGGCAAAGTTAAAAAATGCTGTAAATTTGTCAAAAATTATTTTTTCAGCATTATAATTCTTCATGCACATCTTCAATATGTCTGTAACATGTCTGCAAAGTACTGAAAAGAAATTATGAAAGCCCTAGGAGGAGTTGATTTCACAAAGCATGTATGTAAGCAATAGTCGAAAAATGGCAAAGTTAAAAAATGCTGTAAATTTGTCAAAAATTATTTTTTCAGCATTATAATTCTTCATGCACATCTTCAATATGTCTGTAACATGTCTGCAAAATACTGAAAAGAAACACTGAAAGCCCTAGGAGGAGTTGATTTCACAAAGTATGCACTACCAACCATTATTGAATATAAGCAATTATAGAAAATTTGCTAAGTTAAAAATGCTGTAAATTTGTCAAAAATTATTTTTTCAGCATGACAATTGTTCATGCACATCTGCAATATATCTGAAACATATCAGCAAAATATTAAAAGGAAACATTGAAAGCTGTAAGAGGAGTTGATTTCACAAAGTATGTACTTTCAGTACTATGGCAAACATGTTATAGGAAGACTTAAAAAGTCCCATAACTCTTGCAATACTGACCCTTTGGCCCCTAAATTCATACCACACATGTATTGTCTGATGGTGCAAGTGTGGTGAAAATTTGAAACAAATCAGGCAAAAGCTACTCAAGTTATTCAGCAAAGATGTCCAAATGTTGACGGAATGACGGAATCACGGAGTCACGGAATCACGGAATGACGGAATGACGGAATGACGGACAGGCTGAAAACAGTATACCCCCCTAAAACTTCGTTTTGCGGGGGGTATAATGATAAATACTTCTTTAGGTCTTACAATATGAGCCGCCGCATGGGAAAACCAATAATTTGCATAGGCGAAAACAAAGGTGCAGATCAGCTTCGCAGTAACTGCGAAGCTGATCGGCGCCTTTGTTTTCGCTACACGGATGGTACAATTCCTCTACTTTCTAAATCCAAAATTTCCAGCCTCTAACCATCTTCTGTGACTGTACAGCCTGGTTTGTGTCAGACCTGGTCGGAAACCAAAATCGTTGGTTTTCTCACACACAGGCTCATATATACTGACCTTTATACTCCAAAGCTTTATAGTCCAGTCAAATGATGATGTTATAAAATATGGTGAGAAATCTATCTGTCCCGGAACTTTATGACAGTCTATCCCAGTGACAGGGCCCTGGTGACCTTCAAACACCTCACTGATGCCAGCTTTACTGGAAACACACAGAAACACATAATAATATTCACTTGGCTTCAGATTCACTAATATTCTGGTAGATCTAAGATCAGTCCTGCAAGACAGCTGCTAATATAAGGATCAAAAATGGTTATCCATTCATTAATATTCGCTAGGTCTCGAGGGGAGTAAAAGCCATGTATTAACAGCATGCTTGCATGAGAATTGCTATATCAATACATGGCTTTCTTTTCATTCATATATGGCTGTTAATATCGTGTGACAAGGGTATTTATGCCGTAAGTAACTTAAATGTTGCAACCTTTACTATGTTGTCAAGAACATCAGGTACCAACAATGACAAAATGATAGACAAGTCCCAGTGCTTAGCTTATTCAGACTTGCCATTTAATGCTGAACACCAAGCAAGGAATCCTTTGGTATCATTTTTAACACCTCTGGTACGTCCCTGCCAAGGCATAAACACATTACCTACTACTGCTGCTAAAGCGAACACTCTAACCACTGAGCTGTCAGGGCCAGTTGGACTTAGTTCATTGTTATTTGAGCCGCAAAGCAAGAAATTTGGTCCTCAGGGTTTCCATACAGGTACGACACAAACCAGGCTGTACAGTCACAGAAGATGGTTAGAGGCTGGAAATTTTGGATTTAGAAAGTAGAGGAATTGTACTATCTGATAAGCAAAAACAAAGGCGTTGATCAGCTTCGCAGTTACTGCGAAGCTGATCTGCGCCTTTGTTTATGGGAAAGAATGATTATCGAAGAGAGACTGAAATATGTAAAGTTTATTTATTACAAATCACAAAATTCTAAATACCATAAAAAGACCCATGTAAGGTGTCTTTACAAACAAAATGGTAGACCCATGTAATTAAGCAATCTACCATAAAATAGACCCATGTAAGGTGTCTAGTTCACAAATAATTCACCATTATTTGTTCTTTTACCCCAAATATCCTAAATTTGAGTTCCTCCCCTCTTTGCAGATTCCCGCCATCAGTGCTTGTGGCGTGAACCTGCACTCTGGGAGGACCAGTCATGGGACTGGCCCCTTATAGCCAAAGTGGATTTTCTGTTTGTAGTTGAGCGTTAAGTATTTAGAATTTTGTGATTTGTAATAAATAAACTTTACATATTTCAGTCTCTCTTCGATAATCATTCTTTCCCATAAAATATAAATTAATGTTTAACATTAATTGCAGTTTATGGGAAAGTGACTTGTTTTTCTAAATGACTTCTAGCCTAGCATATATGGTCTACTTATATATACCCTTGACATGCAGATTCAATTTCAGTTTTGAAAGAGCACTTAATGTTACAGTTAACCATCCTCCACCCCACCACCGCCATTATCATAGTTCGCATAGGCAAAAATCCGGTTTCCTCATGATGCAGCTCATTTTATTGTTATTCTACTAAGATGACTAACTTACCTTCCATGCCTACAGGCAGTATATACAGAACAGTCTTCACTGCCGACTACAAAGTTGTTGACATCTCCAGACAAGAACGAAAAACAAATGGTGTTCACAGCCTTGGTCTGCTTGTGTTGGAGCTCCATACAATCCTAGCAAAAGAAGCACAGTACTGGTTCAAATAATTTAGATGAACAGATTCTAACAAAAGAGCAGCAAATTTAAACTAAAGAGTGGTTAGATGATCAGGTAAAACAGTGACTTACAACTTCCGTTCCAATATACTGATGCCTTAAAAGAAAGTCTTACTGTTCTTTATGACCTAAATAGTGCCAACTTCCTTCTGAATTTATTTTTGAGCCAGTTCTTCTCCCATGAACAATTTTGTTCAAATGCAACTTATTTTGTTCAAATGGAGGTTGTAGCATTTGAGCCGTTGCATAAGAAAACCTACAATTTGCATATGCAAAAAACAAAGATGCAGATCAGCTGAGCAGTGCCTTTGTTTTCGCTTCAAGGCTGGTACAAATTATCTTCTTCAATTCAAAATTTCAAGCTTCTAGCCCGCTTCTGTGATTTTTCAGGCCGGTTTGTGTCAGACCTTTCCAAAACCACATTGTTGGTTTTCTCATGAGGAACCTCTGGCTGATTTGTATCTTACCTGTGGTTGAGACAACATATCCAGACTCCAGGAGCACATTTTACCATCTGTGGAGACACTGATCAGATTGTGGGCATTCTGTGTACCAACTACATTCACACAGTATACTGGATGCTGAAATATACACAGTCTCAGTTATAAAACATACAAAATTCTCTCGAAGATAAATCTATAGTTGAAATAAGGAAACAGGATTTAATGGCTAAAAGTGGTGAAGATAACTTTTACTTTAAATTGTATTTCGTCTACATGTTTCAGTCAACAATGACCTTTTTCTGGACAAAGAAAACAATGAAATATTTTACTGAAGTACACTTCAACCTCATTATAAATCACCACGCTACACTGTGGTTTTCAAAATGACAACTCTGCTATACATCTATAGTAATTAACCTCATTATAACATGATTTCACTTATAACACAGTCTTCTGTGGACCTTAAGATAGTGTTATAATGAGGTTGACTTGTGCAGAACAGCAGCGCAGTAACATCACATGATTTGTTCTAATACTAGTGTTTTAGACAGTTTGTTACTAAGAAATGAGCCTGTGCGTGAGAAAACCAACAATTTGGGGTTCCGGCCAGGTCCGACACAAACCAGGCTGTACAGTCACAGAAGCAGGCTAGAGGCTTGAAATTGTGGCTTGAAGTAGAAGAGGAATTGTACTATCTGTGTAGCGAAACAAACTGTGAAGCTGATCTGCGCCTTTGTTTTCGCCTATGCAGATTGTTGGTTTTCCCATGTGGCGGCTCAAATGATAGTTTACTTACAGTGTGTGCAGCAGCTGATAGTGGTGTTCTCTGTATGGGGGTTCTCTTGAGGACTCTGTTATCCCAGAGCACTATCTGACCAGAGTAGGTACCCCCCACTACCAGGTTAGGGTGAAACTTGGCAAAACAACTCGACATCACAGCTGACTGTAAGGGGAAAATATTATAATGATAAATTGTTAACTGGTTATACCACAGTTATTATGGGGGTTCTCTTGAGGACTCTGTTATCCCAGAGCACTATCTGACCAGAGTAGGTACCCCCCACTAGTGAAACTTGGCAAAACAACTTGACATCACAGCTGACTGCAAGGGGAAAATATTATAAATAATGATAAATTGTTAACTGGTTATGCCACAGTTATTATGGGGGTTCTCTTGAGGACTCTGTTATCCCAGAGCACTATCTGACCAGAGTAGGTACCCCCACTACCAGGTTAGGGTGAAACTTGGCAAAACAACTCGACATCACAGCTGACTGCCAGGGGAAAATATTATAAATAATGATAAGAGCTGTCGCAGGACAGCGTAGCTCGCCTGACTTGTGCTTTGCCACTAAACTTATCAAAATCTATGACCCATGACCTTGACCTCAAGGTCGCTCAGGTGGGTTGTGATGGTACAGCATAAAATTTCAGACCAATCCACAAACATGCAAAGGTTCAACTTGATCCATCAACATAGCGATACATGTATATAGACTTCAAAAATCTTTAACCCAAAACTTTAACCAAAAATTTCTAAGGCCATGACCTTGACCTCAAGTTCACCCAGGGTGGGTCATAATGGTACAGCATAAAACTTCAGACCAATATCTACCAGCATGCAAAGTATCAACTTGATCCATATACATGTTCAAGAGATATAGACTTCTAAAAACTTTAACCGAAAACTTTAACAAAAAAATTCTAAGTTTGTGACCTTGACCTCAAGGTCAAACAGGGTGGGTCATGATGGTACTGCATAAAACTTCAGACCAATATCTACCAATATGCAAAGTATCAACTTGATCCATCAACATGTTCAAGAGATATAGACTTCTAAAAACTTTAATGAAAAAGTCACTATAGCACGAAATATAGGTCAAGGTCACTAGATCAATGTGGGTGCAAAGTCGGGACATCGAGGAGAAGCCATATGCAAGGTTTGATGGTTGTAGGCTTTATAGTTGATGAGATATTAAGGGTTGGCTTAAAAAATGACAAAGTCACTGGAGCATGAAATATAGGTCAAGGTCAGTAGGTCAATGTGGGTGCCGAGTCGGGACATCGAGGAGAAGCCATATGCAAGGTTTGATGGTTGTAGGCTTTATAGCTGATGAGATATTAAGGGTTGGCTTCAAAAATGACAAAGTCACGAAAGCACAAAATATAGGTCAAGTTCACTAGGTGAATGTGGGTGCCAAGTCGGGACATCGAGGAGAAGTCATATGCAAGGTTTGATGGTTGTAGGCTTTATAGTTGATGAGATATTAAGAGTTGGCTTCAAAAAATGACAAAGTCACTAGAGCACGAAATATAGGTCAAGGTCACTAGATCAATGTGAGTGCAAAGTCGGGACATCGAGGAGAAGCCATATGCAAGGTTTGATGGTTTTAGGCTTTATAGTTGATGAGATATTAAGGGTTGGCTTAAAAAATGACAAAGTCACTGGAGCATGAAATATAGGTCAAGGTCAGTAGGTCAATGTGGGTGCCGAGTCGGGACATCGAGGAGAAGCCATATGCAAGGTTTGATGGTTGTAGGCTTTATAGTTGATGAGATATTAAGGGTTGGCTTCAAAAATGACAAAGTCACTGGAGCATGAAATATAGGTCACGGTCAGTAGGTCAATGTGGGTGCCAAGTTGGGACATCGAGGAGAAGCCTTATGTAAGGTTTGACAGTTCTAGGCTTTACAGTTGATGAGAAACTAACACAGCATCTGAGCATTGTACAAAGGTGATCTAGATATTGACCTCTAGCCCTGCCCCCAGGCATGACCCCATGGGTCCCTCCACACTAAATCACAGAGGACCCTCATATGCAGCAATGTTCCAAATATGAATGATTTCTGGTCAGTGACTATCAAGATATAACAATTTTAAAAACTTTAACCGAAAGTGTGACGCGGACGCGGACACGGACGCGGACGTACACGTAAACGCGGACGACCGAGGTGACAACAATAGCTCTGTGCACTTCGTGCAGGCGAGCTAATAAATTGTTAACTGGTTATGCCACAGTTATTATGGGGGTTCTCTTGAGGACTCTGTTATCCCACAGTACTATCTGACCAGAGTAGGTACCCCCCACTACCAGGTTAGGGTGAAACTTGGCAAAACAACTCAACATCACAGCTGACTGCAGGGGGGAAAAGAAATAATTACTCACATACCATTGTTAAAGATAAAATGATTAGTTTTACATCCCTTTCAAGATGATTTCAGTCGACATGAGACAGGTCACTCAGTAGGTGGCAGGTGGGGGTAGTTCAGGAGTACCCCCAAGAAAAATCACCCAGGACTTGGTAGGACACGATGACTGGCGTCATGAGAAAACCAGATTTTGTCTATACAAAGACACAGGAGCAGATCAGCTGTGCAGTAACTGCAAAGCTGATGAGTGCGTTTGTTTTCACTACTCGAACAGTACAATTCATCTTCTACTTAAATCCAAAATATCAAGCCTCCAGCTTTTTTCTGTGACTACACAGGCCGGTTTGTGTCGGACCTGGTCGGAAACCCCGAAGACTAGTTTTCTGGCATCGCACCTCAAATGATTCAGACTGGTATTAAAATCAGCTACCTTCATCAATCAGGCACGTGGGTTGCAATTTCTTTTATTTTGAATGACGGAATATTTACAACTGCAGATTTATTTACAGTATTTGTTCTATTTAGTGTACTGTAGGCTTAAGTTTCTAAATTTTCAAATTTGCTCAAAAATGCTCAAAGTTCATTCTAATTAGTGCACACTAAATTCAAATACATGTAGATCACAAAAATTATTAAAGGAAGCTAGTCCAAAACTTGGATTTCAATGCATTCCACATATTCAAATTTATGCAAAATATTTCAGAATAGTATATAAAAAACTACGGTATTCCGGTGACAAAAATCATGTACAATACCAAATATGCCAGATTTTTGCCTATGCGAAAACAAAGCTGCAAATCAGCTGTGAAGTAACTGCACAGCTGATCAGCACCTTTGTTTACACTACAAGGATAGTGCAATTTCTCTTCTTCTTAAATTCAAAATTTCGAGATTCTACCAATCTTTCTTGGCTGCACAAGCAGGTTTGTGTTTGACCCGGTCCAAAACCCCCAAAGACCATTTTCTTTCTCGTAGTGGCTCATATATCGGTGTAGATAATTCTGTTACCTGACAATGGAAGACATATTCTGGTGTGGTTTTCTTAAACTTGGAGTTCCAGATGAGAACAACACCATCAGGGTCATGTGGTGCATCCTCATTGGCATTGTACGAGGCTACTAGTAACTCAGGGTGCTGGAACACAAGCAGATATTTTGTTTGTTGTATGAGTCTTAATGTCCCAGACATTCTTCAGTGATACTGGGACAGAGACAACTTTCCCCAGGTACTTAACCAGCTCTATGGTGACTGTGTCTTGCTCACTTGGTCATGTACACAACCTGAAGCAGGCTTTGAACCCATGACCTCTGGGCTCTGCTCCTATTCAGCCCTCTTGTTTAAGCTCAAATACTGGTTCTGATGTCCTGGTAATAAATCTTTTCTCAAGACTTTTTGAAGTTTCAAATTACTTAATGTACACATGGCCATGCTAGAGTAATGAGGTTCTATCATAATGTCACTCCATCTTACCTGTGTTGACCAATCTAAGCTGGTGATCACCCTGTGTTTGGACCATCGCTCATCAAAAAATTCTCTGTTCAGTTTTAATCTCTCTCCAGCTAGATCTCTGTAACAGAAAAAAATGCATAGGCTGGTAGTGAGTATCTGAATTCTTTGTCTTTTTCAGAGTAACTGAATTCTATGCCTATTTCCCGAGAATCTGAATTTTATGCCTACTTCCTGAGTATCTGAATTATATGTATATTTCCCGAGTATCTGAATTTTATGACTACTTCCTGTGTAACTGACTTCTATGTCTCCTTCCTGAGTATCTGAAATTTATGCCTGTTTTCTGAGTATCTTTATTCTTCGTCTATTTCCTGAGTATCTGAATGTTATGCCTACTTCCTGAGTATCTGAATTGTATGTCTATTTCCAGAGTATCTGAATTATATGCATATTTCATGAGTATCTGAATTCTTCGTCTATTTCCAGAGTATCTGAATTCTGCATATTGAGTGGTTTTGAGTTGAAATACCACCGACTCAGAGCTGTATCTTTCAGAGTGACACACTAACTTCTCAGAGTACTGGTTAATACCTAAAACATGTTGTCTTTTTATCCCAACATGTCTGAAAAATTGTTGACTAGGATGTTAAACAACAAAACAGACAAACAACGATCAACTTACTTATCACTACCGTCTCCCTCGGCTGACTTGCTGTAATCAATGTCTATGTCTGTTTCATCTAACGCCCTTTCCACTAGACGTGATGTGTGGTCAAAAAACTGACGGAACTCTTCAGACATCAAAATTGTCTCCCTTTCCTCTTCACTCAGTTCTTGAACTAAAAATATGGAAATGTAATCAAATTGGGTATCAATAAACTTCTTTTCTTTATTAGATGGAGAAAACACACCATTTTGTGAATGTAAGGTACAGTGGGTGTGTAACTATTTTTTCCTTAAATGAAGTTAGATAGAACTGGCCTGAGTAGAAAGAAAAGATGCTAATTGTGACCTGATTGTACTAATGAACAAAATACACATAAAGCTGTGTACCATACCTTGAAAAGAAAAAAAACAAGAAGTTGAAATTGTTTGCAAGAATATGTATGCCTCAAACATTCAAAATGAAAAAACGAAATGCAAAACAAAAATGTTTCAGCAAATATTCACAACAATAAAAAATACACTGAAGAGCTTTAAAAACTCAAAACACCAAAATTAGTATTTTTTGCACCAATGACATTTTCGGTGTTCCTACACAGGTGAAAGGGGTCGGTAGCTGTAGTCTACTTGTGTCTCTAGAGAATCGATCACGGTGCTAAATTATGTCAAAATTACGTCAACCATGACTATTCAAACAAGCTAGCATCAGTGCCATACAATCAGAGCAATTGGCAAAACTTGTGCTTTTCATGAGAAAGCAATGCTCCGTATGCCAAGGGGCAAATTGTAGTCATGTTCAATATTACTTTGCAGTTTTGGATTTTAGGGGTATTGCTATATCAAAGACTACTGCACTCACATTAATTTCATTTAAATTGAACTGCTACAAATATGAAAAACATCTGAATAAAAACTTTTGCATTTTTAAAGCTCTTAAGTGTACTTAGAAGTTAGGACCAAATCTAATAACTCCTAATTTTTTTCATGACACAAGTTTTCTTGAAGTCCACATTTATAAAATACAGTACATCTGACTTTTACCTTGCCATAAGGACAATTATTCCTAACTTCTACCAAAAAATAGCCATCTTTTTCTATACAGTACAGTAAAAACGTAACATGGCAATACCTTATTATGTCCCGTAAGCAGAAAATCAATAATAAAATAAAGGAAAAAATAAAGATAACAAAAACTGCAGCAAACTCAATCATCCAAGCAAAGACGAACAAAAAACTAGGAAAAGGATTTGGCACTAGAAATTGCAAATTTCAAACTAATTACATTTTAAAATACATCTTCCATAATGAAGAGCATAAAAATCCTGTATTCCCCATGAAGCACCATTATAAACACCCAAAATATTTTATATTCTTATACCTGTATTATGTCTTAAACTGCTTATATAAGCCACAGATCTGGCTACATTTCGGAAAAGGTGATCTGGCCTTGATCCTACAAATTACATTTTTGATTTACAAGTCCTAGTATGAGTGAGGGGGAGGGAAAAAGGATTAGAAGAAAGGCTAATACGCCAATAAAGAGGTATGTGTACTTATTTTCACAGCTACATTACAAAATTGATGGTTTATCAATATTTTTTTATTCAAATATAAAGGTTATTCAAATAGAGTGTCAGAATATGCAGATAAAATTATACATGAACCTATGTACATTTAAAATGAAGTTTCAGTGGGGGCAGGTTGTCAAATCGAACAGGGTTTGTCTTGTTGTGTGCAGTTCTTCATGGTCTTGAAAAAAAATGTCAATAAATATTACATAATCTTTTTTTTTTCATCACTATAAAGCCCCTCATAAGACCATTTTAGCTCAGTCAGAACCATTTTAGCCTGATTTTCTTCAAACTTTCAGTAAACTGGGGCTTTACTTAGTACCTTTCAGCATGAGATTTTTTAAATCTTTCAGTAAGTGCTCTATGTCCATGGTCAACAGCTAAGGACATGTCAGAATGACCAGTTATCATATGAGCCGCCTCATGGGAAAACCAACAATCTGCATAGGCGAAAACAAAGACGCAGATCAGCTTCGTGGTAACCGCCAAGCTGATCAGCGCATTTGTTTTTGCTACTAGGATAGTACAATTCCTCTTCTACGTAAAGCCGAAATTTCAAGCTTCTAGCCTGCTTCTGTGACTGTACAGTTCGATTTGTGTTGGACCTGTTCGGAAACCACATTGTTGGTTTTCCCACGAGGTGGCTCATATGGTCAACAACTAAGGACATGTCAGCTCAGCCAGTTATCATAGCCACATTGTTCCTGGGAGAACCTCCCTCAGCCAAGTTAGCAGTACATAGTGTACATTTCTCTAACCACTATCTGACCAAAGATTTTCTTGCACACCAGATAGAGAAATCCTACGTTTTACACCATGTGAGAAATTCTTATCACACCCTCGTTATCTCACCCCGGTCGCATGATGCTTTCAAGTGTTCTTTATTAACATTGGTTGTATAGGACATCACGAAATTTCGTCGCTAAGCGCACACGTCACAATGACGCCAAAACGTTTTAAATCAAAATGGCGGACACCGCGATTGTGGCATTTTTCTAGGTAAATAGTATAAAAATCAAGCTACGCCACATTAAATCGTGCAAGAAAAAGAATCCATCATTCGTGTAAGGTATGGATAGACAAATCTGTCCCTCGGGTCACAATTTGGCATCACTTGGCGAGCCTCGTGATGCCAAAATGTGACCCTCGGGACAGATTTGTCTATCCATACCTGACACTCATGTAAGATTCTTATATTATCCTCATCTAATACCAACAGAAGAGGAAGAATGGCCATAGAAACATTTTCATGGGTAAATATTCATGAAAGAAATGCGGAGACATGAATACTTTTACCAATAAGACACGCTACTGATCAAGCTGTCACACCCTGTCATAGAATGCAAGTAATTTGGCAGAGTTCACAAAATAAACAATACATAATACATGTACATTACAACAGCAGAAAAAAGATTTATGCCACTTACTTTGTATTTCTGGTTCCTCTTTCTGTATCTTCTCCTCTGCTGTCTCCACTGGCGCCACCATCTCCACATGTGGCATCCTGTGTACCGCCGACGGCATCATTTCACCAGAGTCTGTGTCACCCTCCTGGTCCTCATCTGTGTGACGATCATCGTCAAAAGTAAGAACTTTACGGTTAGTATACATTACTGCTGCTCAAGAACTCAATCAGAATGAATGACTATAATCGTCAAAACAAAGAACTTTACGGTTAGTATACATTACTGCTGCTCAAGAACTCAATCAGAATGAATGACGATCATCGTCAAAAGTAAAAACTTTACGGTTAGTATACATTACTGCTGCTCAAGAACTCAATCAGAATGAATGGCGATCATCGTCAAAAGTAAAAACTTTACGGTTAGTATACATTACTGCTGCTCAAGAACTCAATCAGAATGAATGACGATCATCGTCAAAAGTAAGAACTTTACGGTTAGTATACATTACTGCTGCTCAAGAACTCAAACAGAATGAATGGCGATCATCGTCAAAAGTAAAAACTTTACGGTTAGTATACATAACTGCTGCTCAAGAACTCATTCAGAATGAATGACAATCATCGTCAAAAGTAAGAACTTTACGGTTAGTATACATTACTGCTGCTCAAGAACTCAATCAGACGATCATCGTCACAAGTAAGAACTTTACGGGTAGTATACATTACTGCTGCTCAAAAACTCTATCAGGATGAATGATGATCATCATCAAAACTAAGAACTTGATGGTTAGTAAACATTACTGCTGCTCAAGAACTCAAACAGAATGAATGACGATCATCGTCAAAACTAAGAACTTTACGGTTAGTTCATGTATACATTACTACTGCTCAAGAACTCAATCAGAATGAACTAGAAAAAGTGCCTTGAGAGGCACGTATACCCCCGGCTGGTAGCCACAAAGCCCCCTCCCTACCCCCTACCTATACAACCCTGCACATGCTCACCCCTGACATTGAACCTCAAACCCCCAATGAAAGACAGTACCCTTATCAAATTCACTTTAGAAATAAGCACTGTAAAGCACATTGCACATTGCATACAAACATGGGGGAGTGGTGTTTTAGAATGACAGATCTATTTTAGAGCAGTATACAGAGCTGACGTGTATAAAAAAAAAAAAAAAAAAAAAAAAAAAAATGACCTTGACCTCAAGTCCCATCCCCACCCAATGCATGGACCCTTGGGTCCATCCCACCCCAACCCCCATGCATGGACCCTTGGGTCTAACCCTTATGTGGTACCTATGTTGTAAGTATGAATGCTTTCTGACAAATGGTTGTCAAGATATAGACCTACAGAATATAAATCTTGGTAAATATTCTGTATTTTATAAATGTGTCCTAAATTTTGACCTCCAGCCCCATCCCTAGAGTTTGGTGCCATGGAATTTAACTCAACCCTAAAGAGTATCTATGATCCAAATAGGAATACATTCCTATAAGTCTTTGTTAATATATGAACTTAGAGAAGGAAAAACACTATGTAAATAGCACATTTTCAAGGTGACCTAGATTTTGAACTCTAGCCCCGCCCCCAAGCATGGACCCTCAGGTCTGAACTCACGGAAACAAAGCAAACCTTATAGGGTACCTAAAGTCCAAATATGAATGATTTCTGAAAATTGGCTCATGAGATATACACCATTAGAGAAACTTTAACCAAAACTTTGACGCAAATATAAGGTGACCTAGATTTTGAACTCTAGCCCCACCCCCAGGCATGGACCCTGGGGTCCGAACTCTTGGAATCAATGCTAACCCTATAGGGTACCTAAAGTCCAAATATGAATGATTTCTGATAAATGGTTCTTGAGATATACACCAATAGAGAAACTTTAACCAAAACTTCGTCGCAAATTAAAGGTGACCTAGATTTTGATCTCTAGCCCCACCCCCGGGCATGGACCCTGGGGTCTGAACTCATGTTAAACAAGGCAAACCCTATAGGGTACCTATGGTCCAAATATGAATGGTTTCTGACTATAACTGCATGAGATATACAACACTAGAGAAACTTTAACCAAAACTTTGACACAAATTCTACTGAACTAACGAACTAACAAACTAACGAACTAATGAACGAACAAACGAACTAATGAACATACGAACGGACGAACGGAAAAGCGAAAACTATATACCCGTCGGCATAAATGCCGGGGGTATAATGACAATCCCCGCAAAACTAAGAACTTTACGGTTAGTATACATTACTGCTGCTCAAGAACTCAATCAGAATGAATGATGATCATCGTCAAAACTAAGAACTTTACGGTTAGTTTACATTACGGCTGCTCAAGAACTCAATCAGAATGACTGACAATCATCGTCAAACCAAAGAACTTTACTGTTAGTATACATAACTGCTGCTCAAGAACTCAATCAGAATGAATGGCAATCATTGTCTAAAGTAAGGACTTAAGGGTTAGTATACATTCAATCAATCAGAATGTATGACAATCATCATCAAAAGTAAGGAATTAAGGATAAGTGTACATTTTTGCTACTCAAGAACGCAATCAGAATGAATGGCGATCATTGTCTAAAGTAAGGACTTAAAGGTTAGTATAGATTATTGCTATTATCAAGAGGATGTACTTAAATCATTAAAAGTATAATATGATAAAAGAATGTTGCAATGTTTTATCTGTATCCCTTAAAGTTGTGAAAATTGCCTCTTCTTTTCACTCACTTACTACTAAACCAAGAAGGATTCCTCATTAAAAACTTCAGGTAAAATATGTAACACCAAAAAAGTATGAATTCAAATCCATACATAACTTAATGTAAGATACACACCACACCACGACACAGTGGAGTGTGATAATCTTAAAAAAATATGTTTCTATAAAGTAAACAAAAGTAAAAAATTGTACAGCGTAAAAACATGCTCATACGTCTATCAACTTCAGTTTAAGGATAACAAGCAAGCAAGACACATTAAGACATGTCCATGCAATGGTATAATTACCCAAACAATCTTCCACAACTTGGAATCATATCAAACACTAGAAAAAGTGCCTTGAGAGGCACGTATACCACCGACTGGTAGTCACCCAGCCCGCCTTCTCCCTCCCTCAACCACCCAGCACATGCACATGCCCTAACATTGAACCTCAAATCCCAAAGGAAAGACAGTACCTTTATCAAATACATTGTACATTTGAGAAATGTGTGTTCTAAAGCAGTTTGCCCATAGACATGAGGTTGTGTAGTTTTAGAGTACTACAGATCTACAGAGCTGACTTGTGTACTCCATCTAGGACTTAATCGCGGACATTGAGGGTCAGGTCCTCAGTCCTAGATGGAAAATGAAAATAGAATGCCATTCCAAAACAAAACAAAAAAAAATGAATACAAAAATTAATAATAAAAAAGTATTGATGTCCTCAATCTTGAACATAATCTTGAAGACAAGCCCCCCACCCCCGACCCCCACCCCCCGGACATGAACCCAAAGGTCTGAACCCAACATGGTACATGTACCTATGGCCTAAGTATGAATGCTTTCTGACAAGTGGTTGTCAAGATACAGACCTACATAATATACATTTCGAATAGCTATCATATTACAACATGTATATAAAGGTGTCCTAGATTTTGACCTCTAGCCCCACCCCTGGAGTTTGGTGCCATGAAATAAAAATCAACCCTACAGGATATCTATGATCTAAATAGGAATACATTACTATGAGTGTAATGTTAAGATATGGACCAAGAAAAAAAAAAAGAAAACATTGTGTAATAAAACATTTTAAAGGTGACCTAGATTGTGAACTCTAGCCCAACCCCCTGGCACGGATCCTAGGGTCTGAAATCATGGAAACAAAGCAAACCCTATAAGGTACCTGTAGTCTAAATATGAATGATTTCTGACCATTGGTGTATGAGATATACATCAATAGAGAAACTTTAACCAAAACTTTGACGCAAATTAAAGGTGACCTAGATTTTGAACTCTAGCTCCACCCCCTTGCATGGACCTTGGGGTCCGAACCCATAGAAACAGAGCCAACCCTACAGGGTACCTATAGTCCAAATATGAATGGTTTCTGATCATTGGTTCATGAGATATACACCAAAAGAGAAACTTTAACCAAAACTTTGACATAAGTTAAAGGTGACCTAGATTTTGAACTCTCGCCCCACCCCTCGGGCATGGACCCTGGGGTCCAAACCCATAGAAACGAAGCCAATCTTATAGGGTACCTATAGTCCAAATATGAATGGTTTCTTATATTTAGTTTATGAGATATACACCAATAGAGAAACTTTAACCAAAACTTTGACATTTCAACTGAACTAACGAACCAACGAACTAATGAACTAACGAACATACGAACGGAAAAGCGAAAACTATATACCCTTCGGCATAAATGCCAGGGTTTAATAAGAGAACTAACGGCAAAGAAAGAAACATTTTAGAAAGGGTCTGTCAAGGTAGGACATAGCTGTTGTATCCAGTTTGGGGTTTTCTTTTGTTTGTATTGTGGTTTAATTCCCAGTAAACAATTCTTTGGCCATGTTTGTACAGAGTCTACATCAGGATAACATGTCCATGTAATACATACCCCCTAATACCCCAATTTTTATAGCAAACCTAGGGTTTGCAGGGGTATACCTAATTTTCATATTTTTGATCCAAAACATACATTGTGAGTACTTGTTAAAACTGCCCTGGTGAGGTGGTTCTAACGTGTACCCACAATGTATGTTTTGAGCGAAAATGTTAAAATAATCTTTTTTTTTCTGATGTAATTTTCAATTTTTGCTTCTGTAAAAAAACAAACAACAAAAGTATATATAGCATGGGCAAGTTATCGTAATGTAACCAGTTCAAAGGAGAGTGATTGTGTTTGCTCAATGGTCAACCCAGTTCGTCATAAACTGAATGGGGTCTGAAACCTCTTACCACTTGTTCTAGAGTCAAACTCACCATTAGTAGGGAGGTCGGTGAGTTTCCCTAATTTTAAAAAATAATTAAATTAAGCACACCAATAGATGCAGAAGATCATTTGAAACAAGGAGCAGTTTGAATTTTGAAAATCCATGGAAAAATGATGAAGTTATTGAATTTTAAAAAAGTGTTATTGGGCTATTATTGCTTACTTTTTCTGCCATTTTATCGATCAATATACACAGCTGGTACCCGGCATTTTTGATGCGCCAGATGTATTTGGAATGGAGACAGTGGGTGTCTTTGACCTTCTTGCGGGACATGTGCGCTAAGGTTTAAAATAGAAATTTTAGCATGATGTCATTGTTTGAATATTCATTGACTATTTGGAGGACTTCTGCATTTTTCCCATTCTTCAAAGTATGGAATTTCCATGTCTGAAAATAGGCAATTTTCAATCCAATGACATCCATCAAAACAAAGTGCCAGGATGAAAAATTTGCATATCAGGTTAAAGATTGACCTTTTATCTATAAATATCCATCAAGATATTTAAAGAAAAACAATCATATGTAAAATAACAAAAGATTAAGAAAGTCACATGATAGCCAAGAAAACTGAAATCCAATGGCCGCCATGTTTACCTCCGAAAAATGGGTCATGTTCCACTGACCAAAATATATATAAAATCAATAAACTGAAACTAATTTAATAACTAATTTGTAAGTTTAAACATTTTTCTTTCATTTGGTATCATTTAATTTTGATTTTGATGTCATTTGAATAAAAAAATAATGCTTTGAAAATGTACCATTTTACATTGTGCCAGAAGGCATTATCGGAAAAATGTCAACTGCCGACCTCCCTACCATTAGGCCATGATGCACACACTGCAGTGTACAATGAAATAGATTGTGTAGCAGATAAAGTAAAACAATAATGAAAACATAGGACTAAACAAAACATATCTGTGAAATAAATACCACTTTAATACCACTTTTACATTGTAAAACTGGGGTATACACAGGTATACATTTTTTTTTTATTTCTGATCCAAAACATAGATTGTGTGTACTCATTAAAACTGACCCAGCAAGGCAGTTCTAAAGTGTACCCACTATCCATATTTTGAGCAAAAATATATAAAAAATTTCAAGGAAATTTTCCACTTTCTACAGCTGAAAAAATCCTCAGTATATTGCAAGGGCAATTGTTTGTAATGATTTGCAACATCCAACAAATGTTAAATGTTGAACAGAGACTACTGTAAACCAATTCATTCTTGTGTGAGATTTATTTTTGCAACTTTTGCAAGATAAATGACTTTGTGAAAATAAAGTGCCACAAAAATGTCCATTTCAAGTTGATCTACTTTACAATGTTTTTGTATAGGCTATTTCTGCAATCCACAAAATTAAATGCCATGAAAATAAGTTTAGAAAAAAAAAATCAGAAACTTGTATAGCCACGAAAATAAATTGGGTTACAATAGATCTCCGTAAAGGATGCAATATGATGACAAAGTCATGCAAAAAATGCATTAGCTGGAAAATGGGTTTAAGTAGAATAAAATTTACATGGCACACAAACAACAACATGATACAATTACAACAACAATTACAATTTAAAAAGAGGGATAGCCTAGAATCAAAGAGTGCACGATAACAAAAACACACTGTAGTCCAGATCAAGAGCGTAACTGGTGCTTACTGTTGCCCATTTACCATAAGGTACTAAAATCTTCCACAGAGTACATGCATTTTGAAAAAATATGAATTCTCCTTATCTGGACTAGCTCAATAAAACATGAAAGAAGCAAGGGGACTCCATGAGTAAACTTTGTCTCATCATCAATGACTATTTCGTATTCAATTTTTAATGAAACACACAACTTGTTTCTGTTTTAACATTTAAAATGGGTAAGTAATGGATAAGTAATATTTGACAAATGTAATAAATGAAGTCAGGAATAAGAAATAAATTGAAATGAAAATGTATGTGTGTACTTGTATTGGTCAATGATGTAGCCATTTGAGCCACCTCATGGGAAAAACCAACAATTTGCATATGCGAAAACAAAGGCGCAGATCAGCTTTGTGGTGACCGTGAAGCTGATCAGGGCCTTTGTTTTCGCTACTCGGATAGTACAATTCCTCCTCTACTTAACTCCAAAATTTCAAGCTTCTAGCCTGCTTCTGTGGCTGTACAGGCCAGTTTGTGTCAGACCTGTTCAGAAACCACATTGTTGGTTTTTCCACGAGGCGGCTCATTTATAGTTGATGAGGCAAAGTATACTTAACAAAATTACTAAGGCCACAATAAACAAATTCACAGCACATAGGAAATAAGTTATGTTGCAGTGCATGAACATTACTTAAATGGTTGTTTAAAGGCAGCGACAAGTACTATAATACTGATAGAAATTTCAGTTACATATGCAAAATTTCTAAATCAAAAGAGTGCACAAAGTCTTCTTTAACAGTTTTTAAAAAGTCTTCTTGTCCAACCACATTTTATACAAACAGATGATTGCAAAACATAAAACTGAAGAGGACATTTAAAATGTTTTGAGCAAACAAAGACCAACTTGGAAAGAACCATCTTTCTCTTTCAAGATGTGTTAAAACTGAAGTGAATCAATGTGAAAATACACAAAACAAAATAAAACAAAACAAAGATGTCTGAAAACAACAAATGTAGGTTCAGTAAATTTGGCCCTAAATGAACATTTAAAACAAACATTCATGAAAATAACCAGATAATCAATGACAGATTTTCTATTTTAACAACAGGCAGAGTAGAACAATCTATGTATTACTCATGGAGACCCTTGCTTCCTAACACTTATGAATGGTTCCTGTTTGCCATATTCAAAAGCATAAAATAGATGAAACATGTTTAAGAGCTAATTTAGGCTCCAAATTTAGGCTAGATTTGAATGCTGAACTCCTACTGCAGCGAACATGTATTCTTCTGGGTCCAATTGTTCAAACCTTAGTTAGTTTAACATCATCGTTAAGAACTCAACTCGTTAAGTAAATGCCAACAACAGAAGCAAATACACTGTTATTGTTTGTTGATACAATGTGAGAATCCTTTGCCTTGCAAAGGATTCTCACATTTTATCAACAAAAAATAACAGTGTATTTGTAATATTCATGTTTGAAATTTTAACTAATCGTTAACTAACAATGTCGTTAATTTTGAACAACTGGGCCCTGATGTTTATTCCATCTTGCCTTGTAAATCAGGGGCCAGTTGTTCAAAATTAACAATGTCGTAAGTTAACGATTCGTTAAAAAAATTTCAAATGGCAATATCATAAGTACACTGTTATTTTTGTAGAAAAAAATGTGAGAATCCTTTGCAATGCATTTCAACAAAAAATAGCACTGTATTTGCTTTTAATTCAATATATAGTAACAAATTGAGGGCTTCACAACAGCATTAGCTAACAAAGTTTTGAACAACTGGGCCCAAATCTTTCGAATTATTTATTTTTTTTTTTGCTGTCAAGATAAGGCAAACAGGAGCTCACCTATAACTTATGTTTACAAAGATTTTATTTCATTTTCTTTTCTACAAAACAAATATACCTTCATCATATAGACTAAATTCATCGTCCCATTCAAAAGTATCACTACCATGAAACTTTGGCGACCCATAATGAGCTGATGATCCCGATGCTCAAGAGTAAAAGGAGAAAAAAATGCTCAATTATCCATCACGAAAACTTGTCTATACAATAAACAGAGATTTTTTGAGCTTTAAAAATTGAAAATTTTCAGCCCAATTATGTTGATATTTTTCTTAATTTTGCTCAAAACATAGATTGTGGGTACACGTTAGAGGCGAGGCGGTTCTAACGAGTACCCTCAATCTATGTTTTAGAGCAAAAATAAGAAAAATAGGTACACCCCTGCATACCCCAGTTTTGCTATATAAAAGTGGGGTTCAAAGGGGTATACATTACACCAACATGTTTTCGTGATGTAACATATTCAGAAAAATTGAATTCCCCCTAAAATTGTAAGTTGTGACATCTTAAGAATCAATGGAAGAGATGTTCAAAATTTTAAGAAGAAAGGAATTCTTAATCATCTATCATATTCAAACAAACTTCCTAAAAAATGTCAACAGTTTTAATATGGAACATATGGACAAATGTAATGATTCATGAATGAATAAAATAAACACAAATGCAACACATCATTCTTTGCTATAACGTAATGATAAAAAAATCGCTAAGAAGAAATTATAAACTGATATAATAAATTTAAACTTTGGATGATACTGAATAATATAGATCAACGCCTTTTCTTGAAAAACTGTTTCCTGGTGTATGAACTCATTGAGAATGGACAAATTCTTCTGCTGTTTCTAAGTAATAAGCTTATGGTATTAAGCTGATCTATATTTTCAATAGACAACCTACCAAGTTTTGACCTATGACTTGGACTGCTTGTATCAGAGTGGTTGTCTAAAACACAATCACAGAAAAATACCTCATGCACATTTTTTAAACTTTCAAGCTACATTCATAGAAACTATAACAAATTTTTAAGTCCTGCCCACAGTACAAGAGATTAAAAACTTCTATTAAAGCAAGGGCCTCCATGACAAAATTTCTCAAGTGGAAATGGTGTCAGACAAATGGAGTTACATCATATGAAAGTCAAAACAATCCAGGCTGTATATCAACTTAAGCTGGCTAGAGGCTTGAAATTCTCATTACGAAAACTTGCCCATGCAATGTACTTACAGAGAATTGTTTCAACTGTCAAAATTTTGGCTCAAAATATAGATTATGGGTACACATTAACACTGCATCAGTGAGCCGGATCTAATGAGTACCCACAATCTATGTTTGAGATCAAAAATAAAGAAAATAGACATATCCCTGTACACCCTAGTTCTAAGGTGGGGTAAGGGGGTATACATTACAAGGACATGTTTTCATGATGCAGATTCTCTTTTATTATCAAAGTAGACAGTGGAGAAAACCAGCCACTAGGTTAGCAAACAACTGATCTTTGCCATATAGAAATATCATGTTTCTTATGATGCAGCTCATCATATATTTTCAGCTTCATAAATTTTGTTTTTCAATCAATAAGGCCTCTATGACTGTCAGAGGAAAGGCACCAACCTTGTCTTCAAAACTGAGCCATGTTATGGGAAAACCAACAATGTGGTTTCCGAACAGGTCCGACGCGAACCAGCCTGTCCAGTCACAGAAGATGACTAGAGACGGGAAATTTTAGATTTAGAAAGTACAAGAATCGTACTATCCATGTAGCGAAAACAATGGTGTTGATTATGTTACTGCGAAGCTGATCTGCACCTTTGTTTTCGCATGTGCAAAATGTTGGTGTTCTCATGATGCGGCTCAATTATTGTCAGCATTTTCCTAGTACATGCAATGGATATTGCCACCATAAGCAAAATAAAATGAGCCTGTGCATGAGAAAACCAACAATTTGGGTTTCCGACCAGGTCCGACACAAACCAGGCTGTACAGTCACAGAAGATAGCTAGATTAGCTTGAAATTTCGGATTTAAGAAGTAGAGGGATTGTACTATCTGTGTAGCGAAAACAAAGGCGCTGATCAGCTTCGCGGTTACCGCGAAGCTGGTCTGCGCCTTTGTTTTCGCATATGCAATTTGTTGGTTATCTCATGCACTGGCTCAAATGTAAACAATTAGATCAGCTTGGCTTGACTGTAATCTTTGTGGTTTTGTCATCTACATAAAAAAACATCCTGTATCTTGACTTAGAGTAAACATGTGAATTTAATTTACTGGGTACAGTAAGTCTTTTCTTAATACATAGTTCATCGTCTGTAATCATCTGTAAAGTGCAGATTCTAAATTTAAATTCTGAAACTCTATAATGCATCTGGTATTTAAAGATAGTTACCAGGTCTCGAGGTTATAAAAATGTTAATGCTCAGCTCAGCTGAGAATGAAATTTATCCTACTCATAAATATTGGATGAGCCCAAATCAGTATAAATTTCCTGTCAAGATCACCAAAGCCAGTAATTTTATCCTACTAATAAATGTTAACATGTCAACAATTTTAACATTTATGATCAGGATAAATTTTAGTCTCAGCTGAGTTGAGCATAAAAAAGTTTAATAATCTCAGTCTACTGATACTTATAACTAACTCACCGTAAAAATCCCAGGGTCCTCTCACTATGATTGCAATGGAATAAGAAAAAAAAATGTCATTCATTACGAAAACTTGCCCATGCAATAAATAGTGATTTTTGCACCTTTAAAACTGACAGACTGTACTACCCATAACGAAAAAAAGGTGCATTACCTGCAGTGGGAAAGAGCTGGTAAGCTGCTCTTCTAGTGTGTTGTCGGAAAAAAAGTTTTGTTATGTATTTTCTTTCCACCGGCTGTCTATGTTGGGACATAAAATGAGCTGCCCCATGGGAAAACCAACAATCTGCATAGGCGAAAACAAAGGCGCAGATCAGCTTCGCGGTAACCGCGAAGCTGATCAGCGCCTTTGTTTTCGCTACTCGGATAGTACATTGTCTCCTCTACTTAACTCCAAAATTCCAAGCTTCTAGCCTGCTTCTGTAGCTGTACAGGCCTGTTTGTGTCGGACCTGGTCGGAAACCACATTGTTGGTTTTTCCACGAGGCGGCTCAAATCTATTTGTATTGATTCCTGGCCCCTCTGTTTTTACTTTCTTTTGATGGGTCTCATTTGAGCCGCGTCAGGAGAAAACTGGAGTTTTGTCTATGCGAAAATAAAGGCGCAGATCAGCTTCGCAGTAACTGCGAAGCTGATCAGCGCCTTTGTTTTCGCTACTCAGATAGTACAATTGCTCTTCATCCTCAATCTGAAATTTTAAGCTTCTAGCCACCTTCTGTATTTTCACAGACCGGTTTATGTCAGACCTGGTCAGAAACTCCAAAGACCGGTTTTCTCACGTCACGGCTCATTTGATTCTGCCTAAATGTGCGAAGAATAAGGAAAATGATGACATTCCTTACTACATGTATCTAATAGCCACTATCTGTATCATAAAATGCAGAAGCATAGATAAACTTAGCTGCATCAAATGAAAGCCTGTTGTACAAAATCAGCAACTGAAAGCAGCGGTGAAGTTATGAATGAAATAGATATGGATATTGATTGACATTCCAAATGTTATTACCCTTATTGCTTATATACAGGTAACATAATAACTAAGAACCTGGGAAATGTGATTCAATACCAAAACCATATGGCATAGATTGTTGATATAGGATTGATCATCAGGAAAACATGTCCGTGTAATGTATACCCCTTGAACCCCACTTTTATATAGCAAAACTGGGGTATGCCGGGGTATACCTATTTTTCTTATTTTTGCTCCAAAACATATATTGTGGGTACTCGTTAGAACCACCTGCGGCAAGGCGGTTCTAACGTGTACCCACAATCTATGTTTTGAGCAAAAATAAGAAAAATATTTTTAAAAATCCAATGAAATTTTAAATTTTTTACAGGTGAAAAAAATCTCTTTATATTGCATGGGCAAGTTTTCATAATGAAATCGTTAAAACATGATGGCCTATAACTCATGGTTCCAGTACCATTGCCTAAATTGACTATTTGAATACATGCATACCTGTACATGCTTTCAAGAAAAACAAAGAGGTTGTATTTTCATAATTGCAACTGTGTAGCCATATTTTAGTGTGAAAGTTTTATGGCTTTTACATTAATTCAAGTATTTCTCCTATGAGATTTTTTTTTCAAGAAAAAAAAAATCATAAAGAAAACAGGTACATGTACTCATTGATGCATGAAAGTTACAAATGAGTGTGTAATTTTTTGCCAGTGCCAAGGCTTGCTTATTATCTAAGAGGAACCCTGTTAGAACACTTGAAGCAGACAGGAAAGTCTGAAGGTCATTTGTTCCTACATATGAGCCGCCCCATGGGAAAACCAACAATCTGCATAGGCGAAAACAAAGACGCAGATCAGCTTCGCAGTAACCGCGAAGCTGATCAGCGCCTTTGTTTTCGCTACTCGGATAGTACAATTCCTCTTCTACTTAAATCCGAAATTTCAAGCTTCTAGCTCTTTTCTGTGCTTGTACAGGCCGGTTTATGTCGGACCTGATCGGAAACCACATTGTTGGTTTTCCCACGAGGCGGCTCATATGACACAAAAGTTTATGTACTATGCCTTCATGCATTTCTAGTCTGAAGCTGTGTGGTGGACTATGAAAACCATTGATTATAAATTCAGCATAGGTTAATCTTGATATACTTAATACATAATACACCTACCACTAATTCTTTTACAAAGAGGCCTAGATAAATTATCATTCTACTTATTGACATATTTTGACATGAGTTAAGTTGATAATGGTTGCTTGTCATTAATAATTTCCTACATTACAGAAACGTGAATTGTTGTATATAAGCATGTGTGTGAGAAAACCAACAATTTGGGTTCCAAACAAGTCCCGCACAAACCAGGCTGTACAGTCACAGAAGATGGTTAGGGGCTGGAAATTTTGGATTTAGAAAGTAGAGGAATTGTACTATCCATGTAGCAAAAACAGAGGTGCTGATCAGCTTTGCAGTTACTGCGAAGCTGATCTGTGTCTTTGTTTTTGCCTATCCAGATTGTTGGTTTTCCCATGCAACCGCTCATATTTAAAAAAGTTCTAGACCTCTGAGTCTCGGATAATGTTTGCTTTTAGATATATCTAAAACTAAGAATTACTCACTGCGTCTAACACCTCCAGGTCCTTTATATGTCATAAGCAAGGCAAAAATACACCAAAAAATAATGACTGACAATGTTATGATTTTTCAAAACAGCTAATACTGGGATTCAAGCATGCTTATAGACATATGATTTTTTTCCTCATCTTTGTTGAATTATGTTCATTGGCAAAATGAGAAACAATGCCATTTCTTTGCCCTATAAAAACACTTATTTGAAAATACATGTAAATGTAAATGTGTATATGAATTGCTACTCAAGCTAACAACATGATTTTCTTTTTAAAATGCACACACAATTTTGTTAAATTGTTTAACACCACAAGAAGAAGTAATATAATTTCTTTTCAAAACGCACATACAATGTTAATTAACATGTCATGGTAAAAAATATGATGGTTACAAACACTGCTACACTTCAAAACAATTATTTTGCACACTCACAAATTGCAATATGAGTCTTACTGTTGGTAAATACACAATAGCATATGTATAGACAGAATACCAAAAAAAAAAAACAACAAAAAAACATGCCAACCTGCACATCTGCATTGGCAAGCCAAACAACATTTTTGTTGTGTACTGCAGAGAAAACCTGTCATCAGAAATTTTATCCACATCAAAAACTTCAAGGAGTAAAACGAGGCTCCTTGGCACACAAAGTCATGGGATAAATGTTTCTTTGACCAAATGGATACTTCTGATGTTCCTTTAAAAGAAATATGACTTGCTTGTTGTTTAAAATCCCTGTCAACCATTTTTGATGTATTGTCAAGCCAACATTCAAATTTTGGCAGTTAACTTGTTCTTAAAATGTTTTACTCAAGGCCACTGCATAGGGGCATGGGGTTTCAGCCCTGAACATTTCCACTCTGGATTCTGATGCTCTACCACAAAGCCAACCTGCTACTCTGATAAAGATGGGCAAGTTCATTCATCAAATATGGGTTATGGTATTACGAGTACATACCATCTCTATCTGCAGGCTCTAACCCAACAGTCTGTGTTTCTTTACAGTAAGACACATTTTCTCGTGGTGGTATATCTGTCTCTGACACCCGCACCAAGGACAATTTAGGTGCTGACTTTGATGACCTATGAAACAATTCAATATTCTGGGCTTTCACATTGTTGAATCTAGATACACATATCAATGACAGCTTTAGATCAGACTTTGACTAACTGAATAAATCTTAAGGACATTAAGGTTGTAAAATAATCTTGACTAAATCTTTACTTTCCCAAACTTATTATTGAATACCAATTTTTTTATTATATCTGTCATTCCTGACAATGTAAGAGATTTGTAGAATCAATTGAATGCATATAAAATAAAATGTCTTTAAATGTTTTCTCAGAGACTTAAGGCTAGTTTCAGAACATGTAAAATAGCATTAATAACTGTTTCCATCACTATTCCCCTTTTAAATAATTCACTGGAGATGGCAACTTCAGACCTAGATGTAGCAGAATTCTATGTGCTTTGTTTGTTTGATCTGAGGCTTAGCTTCCCAGTAACATCTATTGTAATGTTTGGATGTTGCCTCCATTTTATCATCATCAGGGACTTCTATTCAACATTAGAATGTGATATCAAAAATGTGCTAGAAAACATAAGCCACCTCATGAGAAAACCAACAATCTGCATATGCGAAACCAAACGCTCAGATCAGCTTCGCAGTAACTGCTGATCAGCACCTTTGTTTTCGCTACATAGATAGTTCAATTCCTCTTCTTTCTAGTAGAAATTCTTTATCCAAAATTTCCAGCCTCTAATCATATTCTGTGCTTGTACAGCTCGACCTGATCGGAAACCACATTGTTGGGTTTCTCATGATATGGCCCATATAACCACCACAGTAAGTACTGCAGGAAAACATACCCTTTAACCACAGTGGCTTGTGGTACAGCTTCTGTGAGACCAGGTGCTGGTTCTTGTGTCTTCTCTTGTGCTGGAGGTGGAGCTTCACCTGTACATATAAAATGAGCCAAGTCACGAAAAAAACTGAATTTTTGCCTATGCAACAACAAAGGCGCAGATAAGCTGTGCAGTAACTGCACAGCTGATCAGCGCCTTTGTTTTCGCTACACTGATAGTACAATTCCTCTTCCACTTATACCCAAAATTTAAAGATTCTAGCTTTCTTCTGAGACATTACAGGCTTGTTTGTGTCCAAGCTGGTTGGAAATACCGAAAACTGCTTTTCTAACGATGCGGCTTGAATTGTTCTGGAGATTATTTCTTTAACCAGCCAGTAATTTTACTGTGAACACTCTAGGATGAACATTCTTTTGTACATCCAGCTTATTTTTAGTTGACTTGAACATCTCAAATATTGATCGGTTTTTATGGCGAAAAACTGGGGTGAACGGATAAATATTATTTCATTATTTGCTGCAAAACATAGATTGTGGGTACTCGTTGACTTGTGTACCCACAATCTATATTTTGAGCAAAAAGTAAGAACATTATCAGTTTTGACTGAAATATATTATTTTTGAAGCTGAAAAAACTGTCGCGTAGGGGTATTTTAGTAATACAACTAAGCTGTAGTTGGTCTTACCAGCAGGTGGAATACCCAAGTTCCTCAGCAGCTCATCTGTTTCTTCTCGTACATTCTGGCTTGGCTTGGCTTTGGGTGCCTCTTCTGCCTAATAAAGTAGAACAGATATGTCTGTTTATTATTTTTTTGTTTGATTTGTTATACCAGTTATAAACATAAGAGTAAGAACTAACTGGCCTTGGTTATATGAGCCACTGCATGGGAAAACCAACAATCTGAATATGTGAAAACAAAGATGTAGATCAGGCTCAGCTTTGCGGTAACCAATCATAAATAAACTAAACAATCTCACAGCCATTCACTCCTTTGCATTGCAGAAATTCCTGATAGAAACCACTATGAGAAGCCAACTACATAGTCTCCCCTGCTCCACCTGGGGTAACCCATCCAGCCACTAAGCGAGTTCAGCATTGCTTAACCAGCATCAATATCCAGACACACTACCTGTCATTAAAAAAACTAGCTCATACACCAAGGCTTAATATGTGGCTTCTATACTCATCACTACACTACCCCTCCAATTTTTCCTTTAGGAGAGGTGTATATCGCATGGTAACGTCATGCACATTGCCACCAATGTAGAAATTACTGATATTAACCACTACGAGCAGCAGACCACTCAGTCATCCCTGCTCCACCTTTGGTCAGTACTCACCCATCCAGCCACTAAACGACTTCAACATTGCTTAACAAGCTATTGGACCGGTCAGCAAGCTACTCTTAGGTGAGAAAAAATCTATTTTGGTCACTGGAACTGTACCTTTCCTGCCTTTTCGCTCATTCGGTCGAGGGTACAACTGGATTGGTTCATTATCATTTTTAAACGCTTATAAAATCACAATTTGCAAAAAATATTATGGGGTATACACCTTGAGTTAAGAAATAATAAAGATCTAAAAAGATAAGCAAATCTTTCATGAAGATTTCAATTTTTGGTTCATTTTATCTGCTTTTAATTCAGTAAGGCCACAGTCATTAAGACCGAATAATTGGCCAACCGGGTCAGTAATATCCAGACACTATGTGTAGCTGACTGGCTGTAAAAGCATTGTCTTCTCTGACAGCTGTGGATAAATCTATACATGGTGTTGCAGTAAATAAAGATGGAAATCACACGGCAAAAGTGAAACAATCACATAGTTGTGAATTAAAAAATTCTTTCTGATCTAAAATTTTTTTTTTAAAAAGCTTTGACTTGTTAATAAAAAAAAATACAACGGAACCTCTTTGAGCTTGCGCTGGCGTTCTTTCTCCTGTCTTTCCTTTCTCATAAGCTCCAGTCGCTGTTTCTTTCTTTCTAGTTCTGCCTTTCTGTCTGACATGGTTGCAGTTAGAAGCCTGCAGATGCTGGCGAAATAAATTATGCCAAAATCGATTCGCAAAACCGGAAACCTTTTACCGGAAGTCGATGATTCATTTTGTGGTTGGATAAAAATTGTTGGACAGAGACCAGTAAATGTAACGTTGCCTGTGATTGGCCCGAAGTGTGGGCAGATCTACCGCGGCAAATTTAAGATGTAACGCTACCTACCATTGGTCATAAATGCGTATCTATCAAATGTCTTTTGTCACATGATAGTATAGTCGTTCTTGAATATTTTGCTATATATTTCTATTTAATCGGCTGCTGTTTTGCCATGCTACGACCAAATTGCGGATGTAGTTATTTTTGAATAATTATTTTTTCATTGTTGAGCGATTTTGGGGTGTCCCTAAACAGCGAAAAGTACCGTCCTTGAATGCTGGCTAACCCCCTATTTTTTTGCTGCACTTGTACACGGCCTGGGGCGATCTCTCGTCTGCAGAATGTGTCGGGGTCCACTATAAGCTGTGAAGCCTAAGAATGAGTCTTGTTTTGGGGCAAATTACAATGGGAGTCTATGGGAACGATAATTAGAGGTCTCTGCCCTAAAGAGAATATCACCTTCAGGCGTGCTCCCTGTTTCGACACTGAAATGAAACTGTGTTTTCAGGAACCAATACCCCCTTTGTATCTCTTCATGATTTCACATCTGAAGCCCAAGGCGGAACAGACAGAAACTGGCCATCCTCGAATTTTAAAATAGAAAAATTCACATAAAAATGCACATACAAACAGATCAATAAACAGACAACATAAAGATTTTTCACAACAGAACAGCACTGGAACTGTTATTTAAGAAATGACTTGGGTGCTTTAACGAAATTTACTGGACCAAAGCTCACCCATTGCATCAGTAATGGTTCCAAACACCCCTGGGAAGTCAACAAGGAGCAGTTATGACCCCTATAATGTATAATGTAATCATTAATGATTTTCAAGTTTTTCACGTTCTCTGGTGTAATAAGGTTAAACTCACCATGATAGTGCATCATAATGTTAAAATGAAAAGAACAATATACAAAACAGACAAATTGAAGGTCAAGGTCACAGTTTTTACCCGTTATTTTGTGAAGAATAGGTAATTTTGGTGCAAAAATCCAATTTTAAGTGTAGAATTGTGACTACCATAAAGGTCAAGGGTCAAAGGTCAAGGTCACTGAAATGCCTTATCTAACCTTTCCTGTCATAGTCCTTAACAAAACGATACCAGAATTGGTGAAGCGTCAATGCTTTGAATTAATTCAGTGGCTGTATCTTTACCATGTAGAGAGGCAAATTTGTCTTATTTTGGACTTATTGAAGTAGGGGGTCGGTTGACTTTTTGAATAGCTCCAAGACTATGATACGTTTAACCAAGCATCAAACAGCATCGTTGTTATTGTAAGAGCTCCCTTCATTGTATAATTGCAATATCTCGTCAAAATAAACGAAATAATGGGTGTCTTTAGGACAGAGACCAGTAAATGTAACGTTGCCTGTGATTGGCCCGAAGTGTGGGCAGATCTACCGCGGCAAATTTAAGATGTAACGCTACCTACCATTGGTCATAAATGCGTATCTATCAAATGTCTTTTGTCACATGATAGTATAGTCGTTCTTGAATATTTTGCTATATATTTCTATTTAATCGGCTGCTGTTTTGCCATGCTACGGCCGAATTGCGGATGTAGTTATTTTTGAATAATTATTTTTTCATTGTTGAGCGATTTTGGGGTGTCCCTAAACAGCGAAAAGTACCGTCCTTGAATGCTGGCTAACCCCCTATTTTTTTGCTGCACTTGTACACGGCCTGGGGCGATCTCTCGTCTGCAGAATGTGTCGGGGTCCACTATAAGCTGTGAAGCCTAAGAATGAGTCTTGTTTTGGGGCAAATTACAATGGGAGTCTATGGGAACGATAATTAGAGGTCTCTGCCCTAAAGAGAATATCACCTTCAGGCGTGCTCCCTGTTTCGACACTGAAATGAAACTGTGTTTTCAGGAACCAATACCCCCTTTGTATCTCTTCATGATTTCACATCTGAAGCCCAAGGCGGAACAGACAGAAACTGGCCATCCTCGAATTTTAAAATAGAAAAATTCACATAAAAATGCACATACAAACAGATCAATAAACAGACAACATAAAGATTTTTCACAACAGAACAGCACTGGAACTGTTATTTAAGAAATGACTTGGGTGCTTTAACGAAATTTACTGGACCAAAGCTCACCCATTGCATCAGTAATGGTTCCAAACACCCCTGGGAAGTCAACAAGGAGCAGTTATGACCCCTATAATGTATAATGTAATCATTAATGATTTTCAAGTTTTTCACGTTCTCTGGTGTAATAAGGTTAAACTCACCATGATAGTGCATCATAATGTTAAAATGAAAAGAACAATATACAAAACAGACAAATTGAAGGTCAAGGTCACAGTTTTTACCCGTTATTTTGTGAAGAATAGGTAATTTTGGTGCAAAAATCCAATTTTAAGTGTAGAATTGTGACTACCATAAAGGTCAAGGGTCAAAGGTCAAGGTCACTGAAATGCCTTATCTAACCTTTCCTGTCATAGTCCTTAACAAAACGATACCAGAATTGGTGAAGCGTCAATGCTTTGAATTAATTCAGTGGCTGTATCTTTACCATGTAGAGAGGCAAATTTGTCTTATTTTGGACTTATTGAAGTAGGGGGTCGGTTGACTTTTTGAATAGCTCCAAGACTATGATACGTTTAACCAAGCATCAAACAGCATCGTTGTTATTGTAAGAGCTCCCTTCATTGTATAATTGCAATATCTCGTCAAAATAAACGAAATAATGGGTGTCTTTAGGACAGAGACCAGTAAATGTAACGTTGCCTGTGATTGGCCCGAAGTGTGGGCAGATCTACCGCGGCAAATTTAAGATGTAACGCTACCTACCATTGGTCATAAATGCGTATCTATCAAATGTCTTTTGTCACATGATAGTATAGTCGTTCTTGAATATTTTGCTATATATTTCTATTTAATCGGCTGCTGTTTTGCCATGCTACGGCCGAATTGCGGATGTAGTTATTTTTGAATAATTATTTTTTCATTGTTGAGCGATTTTGGGGTGTCCCTAAACAGCGAAAAGTACCGTCCTTGAATGCTGGCTAACCCCCTATTTTTTTGCTGCACTTGTACACGGCCTGGGGCGATCTCTCGTCTGCAGAATGTGTCGGGGTCCACTATAAGCTGTGAAGCCTAAGAATGAGTCTTGTTTTGGGGCAAATTACAATGGGAGTCTATGGGAACGATAATTAGAGGTCTCTGCCCTAAAGAGAATATCACCTTCAGGCGTGCTCCCTGTTTCGACACTGAAATGAAACTGTGTTTTCAGGAACCAATACCCCCTTTGTATCTCTTCATGATTTCACATCTGAAGCCCAAGGCGGAACAGACAGAAACTGGCCATCCTCGAATTTTAAAATAGAAAAATTCACATAAAAATGCACATACAAACAGATCAATAAACAGACAACATAAAGATTTTTCACAACAGAACAGCACTGGAACTGTTATTTAAGAAATGACTTGGGTGCTTTAACGAAATTTACTGGACCAAAGCTCACCCATTGCATCAGTAATGGTTCCAAACACCCCTGGGAAGTCAACAAGGAGCAGTTATGACCCCTATAATGTATAATGTAATCATTAATGATTTTCAAGTTTTTCACGTTCTCTGGTGTAATAAGGTTAAACTCACCATGATAGTGCATCATAATGTTAAAATGAAAAGAACAATATACAAAACAGACAAATTGAAGGTCAAGGTCACAGTTTTTACCCGTTATTTTGTGAAGAATAGGTAATTTTGGTGCAAAAATCCAATTTTAAGTGTAGAATTGTGACTACCATAAAGGTCAAGGGTCAAAGGTCAAGGTCACTGAAATGCCTTATCTAACCTTTCCTGTCATAGTCCTTAACAAAACGATACCAGAATTGGTGAAGCGTCAATGCTTTGAATTAATTCAGTGGCTGTATCTTTACCATGTAGAGAGGCAAATTTGTCTTATTTTGGACTTATTGAAGTAGGGGGTCGGTTGACTTTTTGAATAGCTCCAAGACTATGATACGTTTAACCAAGCATCAAACAGCATCGTTGTTATTGTAAGAGCTCCCTTCATTGTATAATTGCAATATCTCGTCAAAATAAACGAAATAATGGGTGTCTTTAGGACAGAGACCAGTAAATGTAACGTTGCCTGTGATTGGCCCGAAGTGTGGGCAGATCTACCGCGGCAAATTTAAGATGTAACGCTACCTACCATTGGTCATAAATGCGTATCTATCAAATGTCTTTTGTCACATGATAGTATAGTCGTTCTTGAATATTTTGCTATATATTTCTATTTAATCGGCTGCTGTTTTGCCATGCTACGGCCGAATTGCGGATGTAGTTATTTTTGAATAATTATTTTTTCATTGTTGAGCGATTTTGGGGTGTCCCTAAACAGCGAAAAGTACCGTCCTTGAATGCTGGCTAACCCCCTATTTTTTTGCTGCACTTGTACACGGCCTGGGGCGATCTCTCGTCTGCAGAATGTGTCGGGGTCCACTATAAGCTGTGAAGCCTAAGAATGAGTCTTGTTTTGGGGCAAATTACAATGGGAGTCTATGGGAACGATAATTAGAGGTCTCTGCCCTAAAGAGAATATCACCTTCAGGCGTGCTCCCTGTTTCGACACTGAAATGAAACTGTGTTTTCAGGAACCAATACCCCCTTTGTATCTCTTCATGATTTCACATCTGAAGCCCAAGGCGGAACAGACAGAAACTGGCCATCCTCGAATTTTAAAATAGAAAAATTCACATAAAAATGCACATACAAGCAGATCAATAAACAGACAACATAAAGATTTTTCACAACAGAACAGCACTGGAACTGTTATTTAAGAAATGACTTGGGTGCTTTAACGAAATTTACTGGACCAAAGCTCACCCATTGCATCAGTAATGGTTCCAAACACCCCTGGGAAGTCAACAAGGAGCAGTTATGACCCCTATAATGTATAATGTAATCATTAATGATTTTCAAGTTTTTCACGTTCTCTGGTGTAATAAGGTTAAACTCACCATGATAGTGCATCATAATGTTAAAATGAAAAGAACAATATACAAAACAGACAAATTGAAGGTCAAGGTCACAGTTTTTACCCGTTATTTTGTGAAGAATAGGTAATTTTGGTGCAAAAATCCAATTTTAAGTGTAGAATTGTGACTACCATAAAGGTCAAGGGTCAAAGGTCAAGGTCACTGAAATGCCTTATCTAACCTTTCCTGTCATAGTCCTTAACAAAACGATACCAGAATTGGTGAAGCGTCAATGCTTTGAATTAATTCAGTGGCTGTATCTTTACCATGTAGAGAGGCAAATTTGTCTTATTTTGGACTTATTGAAGTAGGGGGTCGGTTGACTTTTTGAATAGCTCCAAGACTATGATACGTTTAACCAAGCATCAAACAGCATCGTTGTTATTGTAAGAGCTCCCTTCATTGTATAATTGCAATATCTCGTCAAAATAAACGAAATAATGGGTGTCTTTAGGACAGAGACCAGTAAATGTAACGTTGCCTGTGATTGGCCCGAAGTGTGGGCAGATCTACCGCGGCAAATTTAAGATGTAACGCTACCTACCATTGGTCATAAATGCGTATCTATCAAATGTCTTTTGTCACATGATAGTATAGTCGTTCTTGAATATTTTGCTATATATTTCTATTTAATCGGCTGCTGTTTTGCCATGCTACGGCCGAATTGCGGATGTAGTTATTTTTGAATAATTATTTTTTCATTGTTGAGCGATTTTGGGGTGTCCCTAAACAGCGAAAAGTACCGTCCTTGAATGCTGGCTAACCCCCTATTTTTTTGCTGCACTTGTACACGGCCTGGGGCGATCTCTCGTCTGCAGAATGTGTCGGGGTCCACTATAAGCTGTGAAGCCTAAGAATGAGTCTTGTTTTGGGGCAAATTACAATGGGAGTCTATGGGAACGATAATTAGAGGTCTCTGCCCTGTTGGCTGAGGCTATCCGCACGACGGTCGTGCCGATAAGCGGTGTTATCGGCCCGACCGTCGTGCGGATAGCCAATGCTACAGGTATTGGCTATCAGCACCACGGGAGTATAAGATTTTCTAACAAGCTTACGTATGCGTTAAACTATTAATTTGCCATTAAATGAATAATTATGTGTTTAGTTTATTGAAATACATTAGAAATTAACATTTTTGTTAATTATGAATAAGAAAACTAATTTGATTTGATTAATCCAGCTGATGTAAACTGAATCGCAGTAGATTTCTTACGGCGGAGAAAAATATAACCGTTACAATTTTTTTGATTGTGTTAGTGAAATGTTTCAATACTCCATTGTCATTAGGCTGTTTATTCTTTTGGATTATATCACATTCTTTTATTATTTAGGTTACGATAATTACTTTCTCATTTACGCATACGCATGATTGGTTTTTACAGGTAAATAATTTCAGCAAAATAACAATTTTGTTAATTTAAAAGTAAAAAATTCATGCATGTGTAGTATTCTGTGTCAGTTTTGAAGCCAGTGTATAATATTATTCAACTTAAAATGTAACCATTTCTAAACATTTTTAACATTTGCATGTCTATTTGCCTGTCGTGCGGCGTTATCGGCACGACCGTCATGCGGATAGTCAGTGTCAAAATTGTTGCACGAATGTAATCCTGACCGTCAAAGAAAGCGGATGGTTGGTTTGTAGTAAAAAATTTATATAGGTCAACTCGTACCTTACTTAGTCAACACGTGCCCATGTTTAGTCAACTTGTACCTGATGTTTGGCCAACTTTTTCCTGTTTTGATCAACTCGTACCTATTTTGGTCGACTCGTACATTTTACCTAAAAAGACCGTATAAGGATAGTCTGAATCTGAATCTGAATAGTTTACTGGTGACACGCCAAATGACATTATTTCACCATGGGGTTCGGATGGGGCAGAAATTAGTCCCTTGAACGCACGAGTGAAGCGAACTTGGACACACAGTCATCAGACATTTCAGCAGAGGAGATAAGTGAATCAGGGAGGTCATTCCAATCCCTGATAGTCTGTATAGTCTGTATAGTAAGTATAGATGATAGATAAGTAGGTTGGTGTGTTGTTATAGTAGCTCTGGTACAATATTGGGTCAGAGGTAGCAGACATGACAGTCAGTCAATAGGTAGTAATATGAAATAAGGCACTACCTTTGTCGCGACGCTCTACTCCCATTGCGCAGATAATTTTAAAATAAGCATATATGACAGCTTCCTCACCCTGGTGACCATAGCCGACCGATTACCATAATGGAAAGTTAGTTTATCAGTTAGTACAATGCAGCGCATGTTGAAACGTGACGGCGACGTAAAACTATATGGAAAGTTAATTGATCAATTAGTATAATGCAGCAGCGCGTGTTACAACGTCACGATGACGTCAAAAATAACAATTCCTGTTCCGGTTGACGAAAGATTTTTTTTCTATCAATGTACAGAATAGCAGAATAGAACAGAACATTTTACCACGTTCTACCATAAGAGCGACGCAGTACGCACAATTAAAATAATCTCCTTAGTAGCAAATGCAGTCCATGTTAATAATTTCATTCTTTTCTTTCTACCGATAATTCTTAACCTCCTTAGGAGGACTTCAAAATGGATTCCTGTGTTACCAAGTGCTAAAGGGGGTTAGTTGAAGTAAAAGATACAACAAGTGGGTGAAATGAGTTTGTACAGATAAATAAGAGTGTTATTTTAGTTAAAAGATAAAAAAAAAGTAGAGTCTGGTGATTAAGGGAATACATGCAACACCCGGCTAACAACACAACTCAACAGAGGGTGGATAAATCTGGACTCTCTATGGTTAGGTATTAGATATGCTGAGGCTGGTATGGCAACAAGATCATGTGTGATCTTATGCATCATGACAAGGCGGCTATCAATGCGTTTCTGTTCTAGAGGACGCCAGTTCAGGGGGTTTAGCAGCAGTGCTCCGGTAATCGTGTGTGATAATAGTATACATATTCTTATTTTCGTATGTATAAATGTTGGCAAAAATAGAATTGACGTTCTTTTGTTATAATATATGTTTCCCGATTAGACATGTATAAAGAAAATCAATATAATAATCCTTTGATAGTGCTTGATTAGGTATTGAGTACTACAAACAAAGTTATGGCACGTGGCGTTAATTGAATTAGCATCTTTAGGTGTGAAGTAGAAGTAGGGATCTTAGGGGAAAATGTTATGGCCAGAACAAAGTTGTAACAATAAAGAAGTAAGCGCTGGTCTTAAAAGTGAAAAAAAAATGAAATGTAACACTATATGGGTGAAATGAAATAATAATAATAATTAAATAAATAAAAAAAAATAGTATAAATATGATTATGCATGTAAATTGGCAATCTGTGTCGCCCGATGCATTCGCGAATTACGTCTAACTTAATTTTGTAGAAACCATGCGCGAACTGGTTTCGAAAAACGGTACGTACTAGTCTCTCTCTCTCTCTCTCTCTCTCTCTCTCTCTCTCTCTCTCTCTCTGCATCTTTATCACACTCACACAGTGCAATACCCAGATAGACTGACATTGTTTCATTATAGCTTAAAGGCTGAAACAGAACAACCCACAAAATATATATGCATCAATATTGACAACGAAGTTGGCACAAATTATTCGTTTTTCTCAGTAATCATCCCTTTCAGTGAAATAACGGACATGCTGTCCATATGAGCTGACATTGGTTATATAATGTATGACAAAAATCTTCGACAATTTTCTTTGAGCCAATCTTTTTATCATTACCTCGTCTTGAACGCAAACGGTAGCATTTTCTTTTGAAAAGCGCGACGTTTTGGTTACATACGCCGAGTACATGCTTTTAGCATGACTATTTTAAGGTCAGAATGGAAAGGAAAAATAGGCAATGATCAGGAAATGACACAATCAGAAAGATATTCCCACTTCAAAAACCGAGGTGGGAAATAACTAATAACTTAATTAACGCTCAGGTACCTGTACTAAGAAAACATATCATAAGCTGATTGAGCAGCTATTTCCCAATAGGTGGCCACTCGGTTACACAGACTTAACTTAAAATATAAAACGTACATAAGGTGCAAACAGCACAAACATTCAACACCAAAACATAAAACAATTAGAACCACCACAGAAGTATCGCCTTGGAACGATCAGTAATATAAAATAACTGGCGGGCTTAAACATCATAACACTCATTCAGCTCAAGTGAAATTTTTCTTTTGCTCCGGATTTTCAGTAAGTTAATTATTGGGCGCCCAGGGATCTCCATCGTTGGACAGCTTACTGAATTTGCGAGTCCTCGTTTTTGATTCATGGTTTTATCCTGATTTCTGTGTTTGTCCTTGATGATTCATTGTCGAGTTATGGCCATGTAAAATCGATTTAAGCCCGCCAGTAATTTTATATTACTGATCATTTCAAGGCGATACTTCTGTGGTGGTCCTTCTTGTTTTATGTCTTTGTGTTGATTTTTTTGTTCTGTCAGCACCTTATGTATGTTTTCATATTTTTGATAGGTTTGGGTAACTGAGTAGCCACATATTGGGAAAAAAAGCTGCCCATTTGGCTTACGATATGTTTTCTTAGTATAAGTACCTGAGAGTTAATTTAGTTATTTCCAACCTCGGTTTTTGGAGTGGGAATTTCTTTCTGATTTCGCCATTTCATGATCATTGCCTACTTTTACTAACCTCACCCTCAGCTTCTGCAGTGGTTTACAACACTCAGTTAGCCATTCGGTCCTCGTTGTGAATCTCCAACCAGACAATAGACCTTTAAGGACAAACAAATAAATCATGATAACAACCATGCTGAATCAAAAACGTGGACTCACAGATCCAGTAAGCTGACAGACGATGAAGATCTCTGGGCGTTAATTTAGAAAAAGGTACAAGTAGGCAAAGATCAGGAAAAGGCGCAATCAGAAAAAGATTCCCACTCCAAAAACCGAGGTGGGAAAAAACCAAACTAACAACCAGGTACTTATACCATGAAAACAATTCGTAAGCCGAATGAGCAGCTATTATCCCAATAGGTGGCCACTCAGTTACCTTAACTCAACTAAAAATATGAAAACACACATAAGGCGCCAACAGCACAAAAATATTTTAAACACCAAGACATAAAACAAAAAGAACCACCACAGAAGTAGAATGTCATAGACATCAGAATGCCTAGCATTAACCCACACATATCGAGATGTTGACTAGCATGAGGCCCACGCCGTCCTGCAAGCACTATTTCCCTTGTAAACAGTGAAATATGTTCGAGACAGGAACAAATGATGGTGTATGATGACCGATCGATCAATTTACCGTGGTATACCGGTAACCGGTGAAGTTTCGATATTTTTTTTGCAGAAGCTGAGTTGCCGTTTCATTTCTTGGCAAGGCATGGGTCGACACATGCCAAACTTGAAATGAAAATCATCAATCATGCTGCCCGTCGTAAATACGAACTCAGACGCCGTCTTTGGTATATTTGCAATGTGTAAATGATGATACACCGTATACACGTAAAATCGGTATATAGGAAATAAAATGAATGTGAATCAGACTTTAATTTTTGTCAAAACACTGTTTGCAAGGGATGGGAAAAGAAAGGAGTATTTAGATGTGTTCATGGGATGGCAGGGATTTGCTGACTTTGACAATGAAAAGGAGCTGAAATTATACAAATGCATTGAAATGATCTGAATTTTTGACGGCATTCTAAATGTCTCATTAAGAAAATTTGCCCATGCAATATACAGAGATTTGTAAAGTTAAAAAAAATGAAAATCTTCAAAGAAAAAAAAAATGATATTTTTCGCGAGGCGGTTCAAACGAGTACCCACAATCTATGTTTTGGAGCAAAATATAAGAAAAAAAAAAAACAAAACAAAAAAAAAAACAAAAAAAAAAAAAAAAAAAAAAAAAAAAAAAAAAAAAAAAAAAAAAAAAGGTATACTCCTGCATACCCCAGCTTATCTATATGAAATTGGGGGATAAGGGGGTATATATTTCACGGACGTTTTCCTGATGTGATCAAAATAGAGAATCAATGACATTTAGAATAGTTTCCCTGAAGTCAAATCCAGTATAATCCAGTATGACATCCAAGATGGCCGTCACATCGAAGCTCAAACTAGAGGAACATTTTCTCTGGTGATGAGTTCGTGAGGGTAGCTACACAGTTGTTGCAGACCACTAGTTCCTTTGCATAGGAGGTTCTAGTGGGTCTAATCAGATAATGGTTATGGCGATGGTGAGGAGGGACGTCACGTGATCGATCGTGAGCGTACAGAACTGAAGGCAGAAGGTGCGAATAATCGGTAACTTCTGTGTACAGAGACAGTATATTACATGTAGAGTATTAGGCGAAGCTACAGTAGTATGTGGGTCTAGTAGGGGACAATCGCTCGCGCACAATCACTGATGTTTCATCGCAGCATTGTGTTGTTTCATGTAGTTTGATAGTGTTGCAGAAATAACTGATAACATAGTGGTGTTTCATCGAGTTAGACAGTTGCAATGTACCTTGTCGCAACATTATGGTCGAGGTACTTGGACTGAAGATCAGCCAGAAGAAGAACTGAGTAGGTGCGACATACGACTCAATGGGCTTTGGCTGGGAAGGGTTTCATTTACACTGGTGTAACAGGAATGAGCATATGGATGATGGCCGTATTTGGAAAAGACAGATTGAGATCAAACAGACCTTATCTTGGAAGAGGCTGGTGCATGGCTCAGTGGGGACTGTGCTGGGCGTTGCAAAGGGATTTGACTGAGAAGCACATGTATCTTCAAGGTGGGAAAAATGGTCGATATTATACTGAAGAAGCCATCGGTGGTCATGTGTTCGCGATAGTCTCATGACCGTGACAGATGAGATTTGGCAGTGCTGAAAGATGTTTTGATGAAACCCATAGATGGAACAGAGACTCTGGTGCCACATACAGGTGTGTGTTGTTGCAATGATAGTGTATGCCTGAAAGTGGAATGTCTGAAAGTGGAAACAGATTGCACACCAAGGAATGGTTGCAGGTAATAATTTTATACAGCTAAAGAATTGCGTACAGAGTTAAACATTTTACATTAGATCTGACAATTGGAGATGAATATTAGATATTGGGGCTAAAAGTCATGGTTGTAAAGAGACTGCGTAAGAGCTGATAGCTGGTGGAGAACTTGACCCGGCGGGTTTGCGCGTCAGTAGTTGACGGCGAGGAATCTCGGCATGAAAAGGTTTCCAAGATAGGTCGTGCCAAGCTGCATCCGGAGACTGACGCACATCAGTTGAGATGACACAGCTGGAGAAGATGCAGATTCAGTTAGAGCAGCAGTGATGTGTCAGTGGATATCAGCGGAGACAGCCATGTCAGGCAGTATAACCATATTCAAGAAAACGGCAAGCCGGCTCTATTTGAAATCGGGAAAACCTGTACGATGACGAATATTGAAAATAGCCGACTACAGAAGATGACTGCGTAATTAAAGACCATCCGTTGGAAGACGATGGGTCGACAATTTAGATCAAGGTGTGCACAGACTGTTCATGACTGGCTATGCAACAGTAAATTGTTCGTGCAGATATTCATTTGGATCTATGGGACAAGACTACCGGTCATGGTTTGAGGCTAGTGTTCTGTGGCCATTAGCAATGCTGAGAAATGGCTACGAGCTCAATGGCATAACATACTGCTGAAATTTGAGGCTAGTGTTCTACGGTCATTGACAATGTTGTGAAATGGCCACGAGCTCAATAGCATTGCACACTTCTGAAGTTGGGCTACTGGTTGGTGTGCACTCCAGTAGTAACAAAGTAGTATGTTTGTGCACTTTCCAATAGTTAATTGAAGTAGTGTGTTGGTGAACTACCGCTAAGTTATGTCCGGCCAGATGGATGTCCAGTAGGAAAGATAGAGTTCCGCTACGTTGTGTTGCTGTGGAGATTTTAGATTAATTGTACTCATTGTACCCACTGTCAGTGACAGACTTTGGGATGCGCGAAAGGATGGTTTGTGTATAAGAATGTACACAAAACGCTTGACGGTTAATGCTATGAAGAGGAATCTGTGGAATACCCTGTAATCAGAAGGCAGTAGCATGTATGGTGAACGTCAAGATGAACTAAGATAGTTCGCAACAGGCGTCTGTGGAGAGCATGAAATTTACTTGCTGACTGGTAGTGGTAGCCATGAGAGGATTGACGCTAAGAAACTACAGCAATGTTGAAAAAACTGATGCATGTGCAGTCTTCCTCTTACCCTAGCACATGGGAGAGAAAGAGAGTTTCATCGCAAGTTTCGATAGTTTATTTCAAACCCCACACTATCATTGTATTGTAAATGTAAGAATGATAGCCCTCACAGTATCTTTTAATTTGAAAAAATGGATACTTGCGTTTCTTAATTTACATTCGTTTTGCTCGTAAAGTTGTATCATAATTTTCAAATGAAAATGATAAAGTGTGTAGGAACTCCTAATCCAAAATAAAATATCGAAAGCGAATGAAGAGTGGGTCGTGAATATATTTAATAAAACCGAGGATGAGTAGTTATTATTCTAGGATTTTATTATAGCTTTGTGAGAAAAAAGAGTAATATGTGGCAGTCCCACACTCTCCACTACCCCATCTTTCTTCTGGTGAAGATAGAAAACCCGGGAAAATGCAGCATATCACTTGCTTTGAGACCGAACGTCATTTTATCGATATAAAGGGACATTATCTATTTTCATAATTACTGTTTAGCTTATCTTTTCCTTTTGTGGCTATTATTTATACAAAATGTACATCGATAAGAAAATTACGTAATCATGTTTAAATACACTGTTTAACGTTAGGTTTTATTTTTACGAAACAAATTGAATGAGACATACACATCACTAGCAACCCGACGTCTGTTACTTTTCAAGTAATTTACATGCCTTATGTACACTGCCTGATTTTGAAGACACATAAAAAGGTAAAGTAGGCAAAGATCAGGAAAAGGCGCAATCAGAAAAAGATTCCCACTTCAAAAACCAAGGTGGGAAAAAACCAAACTAACAGTCAGGTACTTATACCATGAAACATATCGTAAGCCGAATGAGCAGCTATTTTCCCAATAGGTGGCCACTCAGTTACCTTAACTTAACTAAAAATATGAAAACATACATAAGGCGCCAACAGCACAAAAATTTTTCCAAACACCAAGACATAAAACAAAAAGAACCACCACAGAAGTATCGACTTATAAACTTCATATTATTAAACTCTGTGTTAGAGCCAAAAACACTGACTACCACTATTATAAGGTGAGCCAGCATATATCGAATATTAGACGGGATAGTCCCATCGGTGTTATATCATAAAACCAATATACAGTGGATCACATGTATTATCCTTTAGGGGTCTCTCTTTTGTCCCCTGCATGTATGAGGTAATCACCTCATTATGACCGTCCTTTGATCTCGTGACCATATAACACAATTAGGGGTCATTAACCGAATAAACAGTGGTACAAATATAGTTCAGTCTCTCGTAGCTGATCTATTTTTTCCTGCTACGAAAGAGATTAAATGGATTCTCTTAACCATGACAATCAAGCTGATTTTATCGAGGCTTTTAATTCGACTTCTATGTACCTCGATGACCTTTTAAACATTGACAATCCTTGTTTTAAAGGCGTGGTCAAACAAATTTATCCCCCTGAACTACAGTTGAATAAAGCAAACAACACAGATACCGAAGCCTCATTTTTAGACTTACATCTTCCTATTGCAAAATTTAATGGATTCGTTTCTTCTAAAATTTATGATAAACGCAATGACATTGATTTTGATATAGTAAAAAACTTTTTTACACTTTATCGCAGACACTATGAACTGATTTCAAAATTTAATGTTGGACTAAAGACCCTTTTACGCGAGGGCCTTTCAGAACCAGAATTTTATGGTGACTTGGTTTACAAAGTTAAGAAACTTACAGGGAGGAATGATTTTTCTTTTCGATTCAGAAAAATCATTACTCGTTACAGACGTATAGGATATAACTTAAATGTTATGCGACAGTCTGCATGCTTAGTTTTTAACCCAATCATGGTTGATAACTATGCTTCCTTCTTTAATTGCACGTCGGTGGATCGGGCGTCAGACTTAACTAAAAATATGGGTTCGGTTTCTTCAATTCATTTTTTATAATCGTTTGAAGAATAAACATAGATTGTACCCTTTTTCTGATTGCGCCTTTTCCTGATTGTACCCACAATCTATGTCATCTATGTTTTGAGCAAAAATGTTATAAATATAAAAAAATTTCGATGAAATTTTCAATTTTAAACATGAACTATTTGACAGGTCTTCTATTTCAAACTGTAAATAAAAATAATTGTTAGATCCTTTGGAAGCAGTAAAACATTTAAAAAGGTACAAGTAGGCAAAGATCAGGAAAAGGCGCAATCAGAAAAAGATTCCCACTCCAAAAACCGAGGTGGGAAAAAACCAAACTAACAGTCAGGCACTTATACCATGAAACATATCGTAAGCCGAATGAGCAGCTATTTTCCCAATAGGTGGCCACTCAGTTACCTTAACTTAATTAAAAACACGAAAACACACATAAGGCGCCAACAGCACAAAAAAAAATTTTAAACACCAAGACACAAAACAAAAAGAACCACCACAGAAGTATCGACTTGGAACGATCAGTAACACAAAGTTACTGGCGGGCTTAAACCGGTTTTACATGGCCATAACCTCACCCTCAGCTTCTGCAGTGGTTCATAACATTTAGTTAGTTATTCGGTCCTCGTGGTGAATCTCTAACTAGTCAATGAATCATCAAGAACAAACAAATAAATCACGATAAACATCCTGATGAATCAAAAACCAGGACTCACAGACTGAGTAAGCTGTCCGACGATGGAGATCCCTGGGCGCCGAATAACCTACTAACTCCGGAGCAAAAGAAAAACACCAGTTGGACCCCGGTGGGCCAAGCAACAGACAAGAAGCTCCGGCCCCAACCAACTAAAATGAATAGCTTTATGTCGGGGCCATCATAGAGTCTGACGCCCGACCCACCGGCGTGCAATTTAAGAAGGCAGCATAGTTATCAACCATGATTGGGTTAAAAACTAAGCATGCAGACTGTCGCATAACATTCAAGTTATAACCTATACGTCTGTAACGTGTTATGATTTTTCTGAACTGAAAAGAAAAATCATTAATTCCTTTAAGTTTCTTAAATTTGTAAACCAAGTCACCATAAAATTCAGGTTCCGAAAGGCCCTCACTTAAAAGCGTCTTTAACCCAACATTGTATTTGGAAATCAATTCATAATGTCTACGATAAAATTTAGAAAATGTTTTTCGAAGTTTATGATACCGATAGCCCTGTTGGAGAAGTTTTGCCGTTAAACATTTATTTCGAGCGTTGAAGTCTGTAACATGATTGCAGACTCTAGCAAACCTAATAAGTTGCGAAATGTATACACCATAAGAAGCACGACGAGGAACGTCACCATCCAAAAAAGGAAAATTTACTATATCAAAATCAAAGTCATCGCGCTTATCATAAATTTTAGAAGAAACAAATCCATTTGCAACAGAAAGATGTAGATCTAAAAAGGGGGCTTCAGTATCTGAGATATTGGCTTTACAACTGAAGTTCAGGTGGATAAATTTGATTGACCATACCTTCAAAATAAGGGTTGTCAATGTTCAAAAGGTCATCGAGGTACCTAGATGTGGAATTAAAAGCCTCGATAACATCAGCTTGATTATCATGGTTAAGAGAATCCATGAAATCTCTTTCGTAGCAGTATAAAAATAAATCAGCTACGAGAGGTGCGCAATTTGTGCCCATCGGAATTCCAACAATTTGTCTGTATAACTTGGTCCCAAATCTAATATAAATATTATCAAGGAGATAGGATAAGGCGTCGCATACATTCTGACATGACCAAAGTGTATACCGACTTTGGTCAGAAGAAGTGAAAAAAGCCTTTCTGTCATTACATGCCAAATAAAGTGAACCATAGTTTTTTAATGCCCTTTTGAAGGTCCACTCTATCAAATCCAGAAGTTTTTCTTTAATTAGATTATGTGGTAATGTTGTATACAGAGTAGAAAAATCATATGTGGACAAGCTTGTCTCACGGAACCCTCTACACTTCAATTTAAAGCTAGAAGATGGGCCATATTGTACAATTTCGGGTAATGAACCTTCATCAGTGACCCTTTACAAAACTGGCAGGGAAAGACAACCTGAAAAAGACCATAAAGTAACGTGATTATTGATAAATATTATGGATGATTGATTTAACATGTTAAAATAACACCTTAACACCTTTAGATGATCACCCATTCGGAACGCAATCGCACTTGCAATTCACAGGAACGCACAATAAATAGTTGATTTTTATTCTTAAATATCCATAAATATCTTGGATCACCAAATTATTACACTTAAACAACTCAATAAAAGCACACCATACATACTTTTGTGCCTCATACCCCAATATTTACAGTGCATTCCGGTAATTACATGTGCGTTCCGGTGTTTCGGTGCGTTTTGGTATTTCTACGGACCCCACCAACACATTGATTATTTCCATGCAAGTCACCTCAAATACAAGTATTTTGCTTACGATTGTGTTAGGTATTGTTCCCTACAACGAATAACAACAAAAAAGTGAGTTACGAGAATTTTACGGATCCGGAGTTTTGTCTAGAGTTCCGGGAAGTAGTCCAGAATCACAAGCGTTGGTTCCGGCTTTTCATTTTACAACAGCTATATTCGTATCATTTCTTAGGGTAATCCACGTTACAAAACGTAAACAAAAAAGCTGCAGATTTTTTTTTCTGATTTTGTTATTATTCTGCTCCAATTTGTCATGAAATGACATAAGAAAAGGTTATTATTATTTGTTTTTCACATTTAACGGTTACAATAATCCATTTTCAGTTACAACAGTTGACAACAGGTGGCACACCGGTAAAAAAATATCACTCCGCCGTACCCCCACGAAAATAGTGCATTTAAAAATTTAATCCACACATGTTTGATGCTGAATAGTGAGAGCATTTCCTGCATTCTGTGTGAAATCTTGCATTTACGAGAAAGTATCACCATAATACGACATGTTAGTGCACAAATCGCCATGACAAAACGGACTATATCTCATCGGAGGCTTCTGTATGTCCACTACCCCCTACTAAAATTCGGACCATTCTAGAGTGTAAAATCCACCTATAGGTATATTGCAAAATGGAATACCGGAAAATCGAGATGGTCAACCCCCCTCGGTAGTGGCACCTTTGGGTAGGGGTGTGGTTGGGTTATCAATTTAGAGAAGACTTTTTGGTCGTGCCATGTTGGGTACTAGCTGGGAGTGTCACAAAGTGAGGGAATTTGCATTGCGGCCTATGGGAGATTTTTTACCGGTGTTGGACCTTAGAAGCCGAATGTCGAAATTTTTGCTTTTGGCATAGTCAGTCGTTACTTAGTGGTATACTCATCGAATCTGGCTCAAACTTTGATTTTGATAAAAATTTCAAACTTTTATCAATTTTGGAAAATTTTAATTAAAATTTAAATTTTTGAAAATTTGAAAAAATTAAAATCCATCAAAATTCGATTAAAAGTGTGATTTTAGCCCAGCTGTAGACTTAATACTGGTCTAAGCCATGTTAAATTGTTGAATTACGCTGTTTGTTAGTGTTTAATACAAGTTTTGGCTCAAATGAACATCTTTTTGACAAGTTTTGGCTGAAAATATGGTGATTCAGAGAGTCATTTCGATCCCATTTTCTAGTGTTATTGTTATCACTCAGCACTTAGAAGACATTGTGACATAAGCAACAACTGTGGTAAACCTTTGTACTTGCTTTGCGCAAGGTCACAGTGAAGGTCAAAGGTCAAGGTCACATCAAGGTCAAAGGTCAAGGACACAAAAACTTACGAAAAGAGCATTTTTGCTCAATTTCTAGGTTGTAAATGTTTACTCGTGTAGCTATTTGGGGTCAAGGTCACAGTTCAGAGGTCAAAGGTCAAGGTCATTTGAAGGTCAAATATGGTACACCAATATCTTGATATTGATTCCGCAGCATTTTATTGCTTAGGTTTGGTTGCTCTGAACGTTTGTTGGGCATTATGTATGACCACCGTATTTTGATTTTTGGTCAAAATAGCCTGCTTTTACATGGGGGGTACCTAGAATTAAAAGACACCATGTACCCTTATTTTAAGTTCTTTCTCAGTAAAACACTTATCAAGCATCTTGTATTTTGGGGGAGAGTGTATCGCAAAGAAATTTTCTTGTTCGCGATGAAAACAAATTTCCCTCAAGGTGGCACACCGGTAAAAAAATATCACTCCGCCGTACCCCACGAAAATAGTGCATTTAAAAATTTAATCCACACATGTTTGATGCTGAATAGTGAGAGCATTTCCTGCATTCTGTGTGAAATCTTGCATTTACGAGAAAGTATCACCATAATACGACATGTTAGTGCACAAATCGCCATGACAAAACGGACTATATCTCATCGGAGGCTTCTGTATGTCCACTACCCCCTACTAAAATTCGGACCATTCTAGAGTGTAAAATCCACCTATAGGTATATTGCAAAATGGAATACCGGAAAATCGAGATGGTCAACCCCCCTCGGTAGTGGCACCTTTGGGTAGGGGTGTGGTTGGGTTATCAATTTAGAGAAGACTTTTTGGTCGTGCCATGTTGGGTACTAGCTGGGAGTGTCACAAAGTGAGGGAATTTGCATTGCGGCCTATGGGAGATTTTTTACCGGTGTTGGACCTTAGAAGCCGAATGTCGAAATTTTTGCTTTTGGCATAGTCAGTCGTTACTTAGTGGTATACTCATCGAATCTGGCTCAAACTTTGATTTTGATAAAAATTTCAAACTTTTATCAATTTTGGAAAATTTTAATTAAAATTTAAATTTTTGAAAATTTGAAAAAATTAAAATCCATCAAAATTCGATTAAAAGTGTGATTTTAGCCCAGCTGTAGACTTAATACTGGTCTAAGCCATGTTAAATTGTTGAATTACGCTGTTTGTTAGTGTTTAATACAAGTTTTGGCTCAAATGAACATCTTTTTGACAAGTTTTGGCTGAAAATATGGTGATTCAGAGAGTCATTTCGATCCCATTTTCTAGTGTTATTGTTATCACTCAGCACTTAGAAGACATTGTGACATAAGCAACAACTGTGGTAAACCTTTGTACTTGCTTTGCGCAAGGTCACAGTGAAGGTCAAAGGTCAAGGTCACATCAAGGTCAAAGGTCAAGGACACAAAAACTTACGAAAAGAGCATTTTTGCTCAATTTCTAGGTTGTAAATGTTTACTCGTGTAGCTATTTGGGGTCAAGGTCACAGTTCAGAGGTCAAAGGTCAAGGTCATTTGAAGGTCAAATATGGTACACCAATATCTTGATATTGATTCCGCAGCATTTTATTGCTTAGGTTTGGTTGCTCTGAACGTTTGTTGGGCATTATGTATGACCACCGTATTTTGATTTTTGGTCAAAATAGCCTGCTTTTACATGGGGGGTACCTAGAATTAAAAGACACCATGTACCCTTATTTTAAGTTCTTTCTCAGTAAAACACTTATCAAGCATCTTGTATTTTGGGGGAGAGTGTATCGCAAAGAAATTTTCTTGTTCGCGATGAAAACAAATTTCCCTCAAAGCCGAATGTCGAAATTTTTGCTTTTGGCATAGTCAGTCGTTACTTAGTGGTATACTCATCGAATCTGGCTCAAACTTTGATTTTGATAAAAATTTCAAACTTTTATCAATTTTGGAAAATTTTAATTAAAATTTAAATTTTTGAAAATTTGAAAAAATTAAAATCCATCAAAATTCGATTAAAAGTGTGATTTTAGCCCAGCTGTAGACTTAATACTGGTCTAAGCCATGTTAAATTGTTGAATTACGCTGTTTGTTAGTGTTTAATACAAGTTTTGGCTCAAATGAACATCTTTTTGACAAGTTTTGGCTGAAAATATGGTGATTCAGAGAGTCATTTCGATCCCATTTTCTAGTGTTATTGTTATCACTCAGCACTTAGAAGACATTGTGACATAAGCAACAACTGTGGTAAACCTTTGTACTTGCTTTGCGCAAGGTCACAGTGAAGGTCAAAGGTCAAGGTCACATCAAGGTCAAAGGTCAAGGACACAAAAACTTACGAAAAGAGCATTTTTGCTCAATTTCTAGGTTGTAAATGTTTACTCGTGTAGCTATTTGGGGTCAAGGTCACAGTTCAGAGGTCAAAGGTCAAGGTCATTTGAAGGTCAAATATGGTACACCAATATCTTGATATTGATTCCGCAGCATTTTATTGCTTAGGTTTGGTTGCTCTGAACGTTTGTTGGGCATTATGTATGACCACCGTATTTTGATTTTTGGTCAAAATAGCCTGCTTTTACATGGGGGGTACCTAGAATTAAAAGACACCATGTACCCTTATTTTAAGTTCTTTCTCAGTAAAACACTTATCAAGCATCTTGTATTTTGGGGGAGAGTGTATCGCAAAGAAATTTTCTTGTTCGCGATGAAAACAAATTTCCCTCAAGGTGGCACACCGGTAAAAAAATATCACTCCGCCGTACCCCACGAAAATAGTGCATTTAAAAATTTAATCCACACATGTTTGATGCTGAATAGTGAGAGCATTTCCTGCATTCTGTGTGAAATCTTGCATTTACGAGAAAGTATCACCATAATACGACATGTTAGTGCACAAATCGCCATGACAAAACGGACTATATCTCATCGGAGGCTTCTGTATGTCCACTACCCCCTACTAAAATTCGGACCATTCTAGAGTGTAAAATCCACCTATAGGTATATTGCAAAATGGAATACCGGAAAATCGAGATGGTCAACCCCCCTCGGTAGTGGCACCTTTGGGTAGGGGTGTGGTTGGGTTATCAATTTAGAGAAGACTTTTTGGTCGTGCCATGTTGGGTACTAGCTGGGAGTGTCACAAAGTGAGGGAATTTGCATTGCGGCCTATGGGAGATTTTTTACCGGTGTTGGACCTTAGAAGCCGAATGTCGAAATTTTTGCTTTTGGCATAGTCAGTCGTTACTTAGTGGTATACTCATCGAATCTGGCTCAAACTTTGATTTTGATAAAAATTTCAAACTTTTATCAATTTTGGAAAATTTTAATTAAAATTTAAATTTTTGAAAATTTGAAAAAATTAAAATCCATCAAAATTCGATTAAAAGTGTGATTTTAGCCCAGCTGTAGACTTAATACTGGTCTAAGCCATGTTAAATTGTTGAATTACGCTGTTTGTTAGTGTTTAATACAAGTTTTGGCTCAAATGAACATCTTTTTGACAAGTTTTGGCTGAAAATATGGTGATTCAGAGAGTCATTTCGATCCCATTTTCTAGTGTTATTGTTATCACTCAGCACTTAGAAGACATTGTGACATAAGCAACAACTGTGGTAAACCTTTGTACTTGCTTTGCGCAAGGTCACAGTGAAGGTCAAAGGTCAAGGTCACATCAAGGTCAAAGGTCAAGGACACAAAAACTTACGAAAAGAGCATTTTTGCTCAATTTCTAGGTTGTAAATGTTTACTCGTGTAGCTATTTGGGGTCAAGGTCACAGTTCAGAGGTCAAAGGTCAAGGTCATTTGAAGGTCAAATATGGTACACCAATATCTTGATATTGATTCCGCAGCATTTTATTGCTTAGGTTTGGTTGCTCTGAACGTTTGTTGGGCATTATGTATGACCACCGTATTTTGATTTTTGGTCAAAATAGCCTGCTTTTACATGGGGGGTACCTAGAATTAAAAGACACCATGTACCCTTATTTTAAGTTCTTTCTCAGTAAAACACTTATCAAGCATCTTGTATTTTGGGGGAGAGTGTATCGCAAAGAAATTTTCTTGTTCGCGATGAAAACAAATTTCCCTCAAGGTGGCACACCGGTAAAAAAATATCACTCCGCCGTACCCCACGAAAATAGTGCATTTAAAAATTTAATCCACACATGTTTGATGCTGAATAGTGAGAGCATTTCCTGCATTCTGTGTGAAATCTTGCATTTACGAGAAAGTATCACCATAATACGACATGTTAGTGCACAAATCGCCATGACAAAACGGACTATATCTCATCGGAGGCTTCTGTATGTCCACTACCCCCTACTAAAATTCGGACCATTCTAGAGTGTAAAATCCACCTATAGGTATATTGCAAAATGGAATACCGGAAAATCGAGATGGTCAACCCCCCTCGGTAGTGGCACCTTTGGGTAGGGGTGTGGTTGGGTTATCAATTTAGAGAAGACTTTTTGGTCGTGCCATGTTGGGTACTAGCTGGGAGTGTCACAAAGTGAGGGAATTTGCATTGCGGCCTATGGGAGATTTTTTACCGGTGTTGGACCAACATCAGTTACAACATTTAACTGGTACCCCGTTATCACTAAAAGTGACAACTGGCAAAGGAAACTGTCTCATTGGTTTTCATTGGCTCATTCAAAAAATCAATAATCCAATCAAACCTAGCGTAACATAATTTCAAATATTATGCAAATTATTTTAGTATTATTTCTTACTAATTAGCGTTATTTCTTTCAATCATTTTTTATTTAATTGTCATTTCAAAGGTTTATGTGCCTTATATTACGAAACAATGCAATAAACTTATATAATCATGCAATTTAATCTAAATCTCGTGAAATCTCGCTGAAGTCTCACGGGCAGAATTCTGCCCGTTTTCATTAGCCTATACATGTCCCTATATACATATAGGGTAGGTACAAGTCAATTACAACATCTGAAAATGCACGTTCGTGACGCTTCCTGTTTTCAGGAACCTATTTTGGCTTTTTTCTCTGTCCACCCCAAATGTTTAATTTTCCCTTGACTAAATTCTAAATTTAGCCACCCACCCCACACCTGAGGTGATGATCAGAAATTGATCGACTCAGTATCAGAAGATAGATAGATAGATAGAAGCATTCCTGAAAAACCTACTGTCTGAACACCATCTTTCAGAAACTGCATTTTTCGAAATCTCACTTTTCTGACACACCACAAGAAAAAAATGACCATGCCATCTTTCTGCAACTCATGAGTCCTAAAAAGTGCCACAAAAAAGTTTTAAAATCGGTTAACTAATTAAATGATAATGCCCAAAAATCATTTTGAATAGGCATTTTGCATGTGCAAGGGAGGTAATCCAAACACCTTAAATCTGAAAATCAAGCAAATCTGTGGAATAATTTTTAGAGTTTTGTACTTAGCTATGCATAGAAAACAATTTTGTTTTGGTTTGGTGCATTTCAGATGAAAAATAATCAATTTAGATTTTTTTCCGGGAAAATAGTTACTTCCCTTGCTGGTGATTTTACAATGGAAGAAGCCCTATTTAAAAATATTTTCTTGCATAAAATTTTTACTTGTTGACCGATTTCCAAAATTTTTGCAGCACATTTTAAGACTTTTGGAACGCAAAATGGTGACATCCTCATATTTTTCTTGAGGTCTTTCAGAAAAGTGAGATTTCGAAAAATGCAGTTTCTGAGAGATGGTGTTCAGACAGTAGTCTGACTGGTCAGCCGTCAAAATGAAGTATCATACCCTGGTGAAATAATGTCATTTGGCGTGTCACCAGTAAACTATTCAGATAAACTATTCAGATTCAGGTTCATTTTGCTGTCTGACTCCAGCACATTGTCAAGCTGTCAGCCACTTTTGGGTGAAAGCCATTATTTACAGAATAACAAGTTTTTATACCAACAAATGGTGTAAAACACTGTAAAACAAAAAAAAAATAAACAAACCTCCATTTGAAAATTCATAAAACATATCCAAATTTTGTTTATTTTGATGATTTTTTAAAAGCATGGCTGACATGTTTTTCTTCAAAAAGTCATCTGAGAAGGGAGACAATTCTAACTGCGAGCTTCTGATTGGCTCTTAGAGAGTGCATGACCTCAGCACCCAGCCATCAACCAATCAGATTAGGAATTCCCGTAAAACCAATGTCTAAAAACAGCTTGCAGAGATATTAATAGAACTTGGGAAATTTTGATAGTGCTGGAGTCAGACGTCAAAATGATAAATCAGTTATCAAAAATTCATTTTGACGGCTGACCCGCCAGACTATGAAAAACCGTCACATTTGTTTTATCTATCTTCTGATACTGCCCATTTCCTGCAAGACTTTCACTTAAAATGACATTTTAAAAGTTTTTCCCATTCAAATGCATTGACGACATATGTTGACCTTGCCATAAAATAGGTCAAGGTCACCACAGGGTCATGTTTTATATATAGCCTCCTGGTACCATATCTCGAACTACTTTTATAACATTGTTACATGCAATAATCTTAGAACATGCAATAAAATTAATTTAATCCTCAGATTTTGTAGACACAACATTGCCAACGTCAATGACCTATTAAATCATGTGTGACGTCATATGGCGCGTGCACAGCACGGTCCGTTGCATCACCACTAAAAATCATGTTTCCCTCAGTTAATGGAACCAACTCTCGAACAGACTATTTGAGCTCGTTTTCATATATAATAATGCGAGGGAATCAGGGAAAACAGTGTGTAGTCACCCAGGAGGCATTTAAATGTAAGATTATAATGGTAAAATGCAGGCATGTTACCACGTAGGTCATAATGAGTAGGTCCAACTTAAACACTGGTCTCTTACTACACTTTGTTTCCTTGTATTTTTGCCAGCACCAAAACTGAGCAGACTTAGCCAATTTCTATTTGATTTTTTGGGATAAAACAAGTGATCACACTAGGGAGAGCCACTAGGAATGGGAGGTAGTACCAGTAACAAAAGAGAAACATTCTTATTGCTCATGCGATTTTCACGGACACTGTATTTTCACAGGGGTGTAAACAAACATTTGTAAAGCTAGAAGACGCTAGGTGTGTTTCATTCGTCCAAAATTGATTTGAATACATAGAAGATAGCTTCTGGCATGAGATAGAAAATAAAATAGAATTCAGGAATGTTTTTGAGCAAAGAAATTTTTTTCAGACAATCAGAGTAGATGCATTTTGCTTTGATTTTGGGCGGTTTCCATCGTCTGCTAGGGAAATCCAAAACGAGGCTGTCACTTGGCACTGTGCATGTTTCGTCGCCCATTGACTGACGAAGAAAAACCCGTCCAAATTGTTTTCTTGTGGACCAGAGTTTATGTTTTATTTAGTGTAAATCAAATTATTGGTCGAGAGTTGGTCCCGTTCGAGAAATGGTACCAGGAGGCTACATTGTAGTACTTGAGTAATCCATACTTCGTGCAAAGTTTCGTTGAAATCGGTTCACCGGTTCACCGGAAGATATTTTAATGGTTTTTACCATATATGGGCATGGCGGCCATCTTGGTCATGTGACCTGGATTATTTATATACACATTGGTTCCCACTTCCTATAGATGCTTCATATAAAATTTGGCTTTGATTGGCCGAGTGGTTTCAGAGAAAAAAATCTTTGAAAAGTGTGTATGGACGACAGACCAGCCAAGGTCAAGAGATGACCTTGACCTAAATTAATCATATACCTTCATCTAATCCATTAGTTGTTTGCATCTACCACTTTTCATATCTCAGGCTGCAATAGTTTTCAAAAAAATAGCTTATTTCCACTTTTCCCATTATAGGTCTATGGAAACTTAAAGTTACCATAGCAACCAGAGTTCTTATCCGACTGGAATATAAAACACAAATTATGTAGAGGCTACTGTCAGGAACATGTATACAAAGTACAGGATTCATCCACATGAGTTTCTGAGGAGAAGATTTTTGAATGTTTTTTTTTTTTTTTTTTCAAAAATTTTGCCCTTTATGGGGCCCCAGCAACCAATCAAAATAAAGGATTAGGACAAAACTCACAAGAAACATCAAACACTACTCAATAAACATTTCTGCAAAAACAAAATTCAAGTGTCTGCAATTTTAGCGGAAAAATAGCTGATTTCCACTTTTCCCATTATAAGTCTATGGAAACTTTAAGTTGCCATAGCAACCAGAGTTCTTATCCGCCTGGAATAAAAAACACAAATTATGTAGAGGCCACTGTCAGGAACATGTATACAAAGTATAGGCTTCATCCCCTTGACAGTTTCTGATAAGAAGATTTTTGAATGTTTTTCAAAATTTTGCCCTATATGGGGCCCCTGCAACCAATCAAAATGAAGGATTAGGACAAAAGTCACAGGAAACGTAGAGGACTACAGTAAGGTTTCCCTTAGAGAAAAGTTGCCATTAGAGAAAAATCTTGAATGTTTGATCAATTTTCTCGGAACTGGGTAGTTTCAAAATAATTTTGATTTTGCTGTCATACTGGCCAATCCATACAGATTCAAAGCACACACCATTATATTTCAGCCTTGTTGCATTTTGTCTGAGATCTGCATGCAAAAATTATCAGCAGTTTGCTGACCTTCTTTATTTGGCTTTATTTTGAAACACATTTTTTGTTCATATGCGTCACTTTTTCTTTTCTTTGAAACAAGGTACTTAAAAATGGTATAATACTGACAGATTTTTTACTCCTGAACAGATGTATACAAAGAACAGCTAATTGCTGACTCACATACTGGATTTATAGACAAAAATGTAATGCATGGTAAGGTTGCCATTAGGGGTTAATGAATTCATATGTTGGAAGTATGTCACCAAGACTCATCCTGAAAAGTGATTTTAGCTGATCAAGTTGGCTCATTTATCACATCAAGGTGTCTTAGGCCTCCAAGGCACAAAAAGATGTAGAAGTTTTCAGAATTATAGGCAAAACATTAAGTAAAACACAAGGGAGTGTTAAATTTACATAAAATCTTTATATACAAAATGCTTACGCATCATGATTATAGTGCAGAAAAGTAACAAAATTATAAATTTTCCTGGAAGATGACAAAAAGTATATAGCTTGCCAGCTGTCTGGTGATTGGTTCTGAGGGTTAAGAGTGAATTTAGCTTTTTTCAGGCGACAATTTTCACTATATGTAGGTGATTCTATAAGGGGGAAAATGGTTCTCTATAGGAGACTTAATGGACATAAGAGAAAACAATGAAGGATTTTCAGCACAAAAATATTTCAAGGAACAAATATATCTTTTATGAGATGCATTGATAGTCTTCCTATACCAACCATTAGAAAAATCCAGGAATGTTCTGTAAAAGAAAAAAATCCCTATTTTGAATTAGTGATTCTATAAAGGAAACCTCACTGTACTCAATAAACATTTCTGCAAAAACAAAATTCAAATATCTCAAACAAGACAGCAAAAAAGGCAATTTTCACTTTTCTCCATTATAAGTCTATGGGTAGCATAAGTTGCCATAGCAACCAGAGTTCTTATCCGATCGAGATAAAAAACACAAACTTTCGTTCCCCCTACCCATGGATGCTCCACATAAAATTTGGCTTTGATCGGCCAAGCGGTTTAAGAGAAGAAGATCTTTGAAAATGTGAACGAACGGACGGACGCCGGCTCGACTACCATACTATAAGCTCTCCATGAGCCTTTGGCTCAGGTGAGCTAAAAATGTTTTTACCCCTTTTTTTAGCTCACCTGAGCGGAAAGCTCACAAGGCGAGCTTATAGGATGGTCATGCTCCGTCCGTCGTCCATCCACAATTTCAAAGATCTTCTCCTCTGAAACCGCTTGGCCAATCAAAGCCAAATTTTATTTGAAGCAATAGGAAGGGGGAACCAATGTGTATATAAATAATCCAGGTCACATGACCAAGTTGGCCGCCATGCCCATATATGGTAAAAACCCTTTAAAAATCTTCTTTTCCAGAACTGAATGGCTGATTTCAACGGAACTTGGCATGAAGCATTGATATCAAGTACTACAATGTGTATATAAGTCAAGACCCTGTGATGACCTTGACCTATTTTAGGGCAAGGTCAACATAGGTCGCCTATGCATTTGAATTGGGGAAAACTGTTAAAATGTCATTTAAAGGGAAAAACTTGCAGGAAATGAGCAACAGGACTGAATATTAATGATTAAAAAAAAAAAATTGACCCCAGGGGCTCATATGCCCCCACCCAGGGGCAATATACATGTATATTACGGTTATACCATAATATTAAAACATCTTCTCTGAAACTGCTTGCCAATCAAAGCTAAATTTTATATGAAGCATCTATAGAAACGGGTTATCAATCATTCAGTGTATATATAAATAATTCAGGTCACATGACCAAGATGGCCGCCATGCCCATATATGGTAAAAACCCTTCAAAATCTTCTTCTCGGAAACCAGTGGACCGATTTCAACGAAACTTGGCATGAAGTATCGATGGCTCAAGTACTACAATGTATATATAAATCAATGATCTGCGAAGACCTTGACCTATTTTATGACAAGGTCAACATAGGTCGCCAATGCATTTGAATGGGGAAAACTTTTAAAATGTCATAGTGAAAGTCTTGCAAGAAATGCGCAGTAGGACTGAATATTAATGAATTGATTCTGAAAAAATAGGTCCCCATGAGCTCATATGCCCCCACCCCGGGCAATATACATGTATAGTTCCATAATATTCAAATATCTTCTCCTCTAAAATCACATGGCCAATCAAAGCCAAATTTTATGCGAAGCATCTATAGGATGGGGTAACCAATGTGTATATAAATAATTTAGGTCACATGACCATGATGGCCGCCATGCCCATATATGGTAAAAACCCTTTAAAAATCTTCTTCTCCGGAACCAGTGGACCGATTTCAAAGAAACTTGGCATGAAGCATTGATGGCTAAAGTACGTGCTACAATGTGTATTTAAATCATGACCCTGTGGTGACCTTGACCTATTTTACGACAAGGTCAACATAGGTTTCCTATGCCTTTGAATGGGTAAAACTGTTAAAACGTCAGTTGAAGTGAAAGACTTTGGCAAATGGATAGGATATTAAATTTTTATGAAAAAGAAAGGCCCCAGGGCTTCATCTGCCCTTTTACTGGGGCTATTTTACATAATATTCAAACATGTTTATTGGTATATACAACAAATCTCAGGTGAGCGTTTACAGGACCATTGGTCCTCTGGTTGCTGCTTTTGTTTGGTTCTTTTCCATAATGGCAAGAAACAAGGACACAAATGAGAGCTAGGATGACTGAGTCTGATTTAGATCAAATTGTTAAGTATGAAAGCACCCTGAGATATTTCTGTTAAGAGTTTCACACCATTTTTTATCTTTCAGGCACCTCATACTTTCCATCTTGTAGAGGAAGGGATATAACCATGTCCATATCACAACATACTCGTCAGGTTCGGGCCCTTTATAAGGGCCTATTAAGACTTCATCGAGGATTGCCTTTCCATCTTCAGGCTATGGGGGATCAGTATGTGAAAGATGAATTTCGACGCCATAAAGAAGTTCCCAAAGCTGAGGCTGAAATCTTTATGACAGAATGGACTGTAAGTAGTTATTACCAGTCAATTTCTGTGACGAGTAGTCAATCATTATAGAATGTAACATGTGAAAGTGCAACATATTTACCTCTTTTTTTGCTCAAAAGGGAGTTTGAAATTGTGTTTAAGTTTATAGGGTTGATCTTAACAGATACTTGTAGTACAATTTCTCCTCTTCTTAAATCCAAAATCTCAAGCATCTAGCCTGCTTCTGTGGCTGCACAGGTCGGGCCTGGTCGTAATCCCAAATTGTTGGTTTTCTCATGCACAGGCTCAAATTTCATCTGTTTTCAGAAGTATTATGTGAGTCTTGCGAAACAGCTTGCACAGAAGAAGAAAAGACAAGAGATAGGAGTGAATTTATCACCTGAACTGTTTGACTGTTTTAATGATGAACAGATAGCCCAGTTAACAGAACTTCATAAAGAAGCTACAACTGTTAGAACAGATTCAGGAGATAGCTGATGTTTGCTTATGTTTAGGTTATTTAAAGTTGTTTTGTTTGATAGTGGAATTGATATGGAGCATACTTGATTATAATTGACTGGTATGTTTGTTAGTTTGCCATGTTAGCTCAGCTGAGCAAATTCTAATGTTTCCATGTGACAAACCATGACAAAGGATGGAGAATTAATAGAAGCTAGCTATATAAGTCTTCAGGTGTGTTGGATATCTATTCTTCTGACGTCTAATCTATGTGCCAAATAAGATGACTTTTTTTGCACATAAAAACGGAGTGTTTATACATGTATGTTCACATTCAGTCTTATATGAGCCGTGACGCGAGAAAACCGGTCTTCAGGGTGTCCTTCCAGGTCTGACACAAACCAGCCTGTGCAGCTTCAGAAGATGGATAGAATCTTGAAATTTCGAATTTAACAAGAAGAGGGACTGTTCTATCTGAGTAGTGAAAAGAAAGGCGCCTATCAGTTTCGCATTTACCGCAGAGCTGGTCTGCAGCTATGTTTTCACATAGGCATAACTCCGGTTTTCTCATCACGATGGCTCATATTTCATTGAATTTTTGATTTTCAGAAATATTGGATGAAGTGGTGGAGGTCATGTCATGTATAATCGAGAAGATTCTTATTCACGCCATATGAGTGGAGTGCAGTGGCTTTATGGTATAGCATCAAACTCTGAATCAAGAGGTCCTGGTTTGAACCCCAATGGTTTACAGTGTTTTGTCTTTGAGCTAGACAGATTACTGAACTCCCCGTCATGCTGGTTAATACCCAAAAGGCAGTGGTTCCATCCTGACATGACTGAAAAATTGTTGACTGTGAAGTTAAATAGAATCCATCATGGGTGGTCAGTGGAGATAGGAAAATCTCAACCCGAGGGTCCATCCGTTCCAGTGGGAAACGAGGCTCGCCGAGTTTCCCACTGGAACGATGGACCCGAGGGTTGAGATTTTCCTTTCTCCACTGAACACCACTGATGGATTCTTTTTCTTACATACCCCGATCAGGCCTAAATTCATTTTACCGGTAAAGTAACCTTGTACCGTGCTTTAACTCTGATGACGTAGTGTTTATTACGGATATGACGTCAAATGTAAATAAATCGTTGTCAAAGTCAAAGAGATGCAGTTATGATTTGTTTTTCGTTGAAAACGAGCGTGAATCAAGATTATACACAATGAATTCACACCAATTAAGTCTAGTTTTGTTGAACATTATTGCTGCAAGCAGCTGCTTTGGGCTAGAAACAATCGAATTAAGTCGCGTGCTTTTCTTATCTTGTATGAGCAACCAAGCCAGCAGTGTAAGATCGATTTATCTACCACCACCAAAATACCAGAATTTTTCTATCTTTATGATAGAGGTATGTAAGAAAAACCATGAAACAAACAAACAAAACCACCTTAATCATGTTTTGATATACATGTACCTTTTGCATATGTCAGAATCAGTTTTGTCCATCAGTGAATACATGTAATGATGTATTACATTTCATCATACAGACATTACTATTCCCAAAGCTTTTGCCTCCACGCAAAGCTTCTATGCTACAGTAGAGACTAATCATCTGATTACTGGTTAATCGCTCAGGTCTGAGTCTGCCCAGGAAAAGTGGTTCAAGTCAAACCATCCATACGTATAAGCCTTATTGGTAACCGTTTAGTTTGTTGGTTATATTTGAAGCACTTGTTGGATGTCATGAAGTCCTAATTTTGGGTAAAAGTCCCATAAAATGGAGGCAACGTCTCGACATGACCATAGCTGTTGACTGGGGCATAAAGCACAAATTCAAACAAACATGAATAGTTCATGCTCCAATAAGAATTATTGTAATAAAGGGTTTAAATCATTTTAAGCCTGGCGTCCCTTTTATGGGACATAGGCAAACAGAATAGCCCCAGATGTGACGCCGCAGAACGCGGCGTCCCATCTGGGGCCATTCTGTTTGCTTAGAGAATTTTCATCGAAAAATTTGAATAAAATTTAAAAATCAATCCTGACGCCCCTAAAAATGAAAGTGGACTCATCCAATTGATAATGATGGGAAAATCCATTCGTCAAATATGGGTTAACCATTTTCTGGTTTGGCTTGAACCTAGTTGGAAACCCATGAGCCAGGTTATCTTGTGCATGATGACAGTTTTATTTTGAGCAGGCAAGAAACACACCGGCTATGCAAAGACAGCCAATGAAACTGGGAACGAGCAATGTGGATGAAATCAATATAAGGCTGTGGAATGCAAATCCCTTTGAACCATGGCAAGTTTTTTTTCAAGACTGGTATTTACTCCCTATTGTTTGTTGCTTAATATTGATTTCATCTGCATTGGTTGTTCCTATCTGCATTGGTTGTCTGTGGATAGTCATTGTGAGTAGCATACAGCAATGCATACAACAAACAAGAGTTACATATGAGCCCCATCATTGGAAAAACAACAATGTGGTTTCCGAACAGGTCCTACACAAACCGAGCTGTACAAGCATAGAATATGGCTAGAGGCTGGAAATTATGGATTTAGAAAGTAGAGCAATTATACTATCCATGTAGCGAAAACAAAGGCGCGGATCAGCTTCGCAGTTACTGCGAAGCTGATCTGCGCCTTTATTTTCCCATATGCAAATTTTTGGTTTTCTCATGGCGCGGCTCATATTGTCTTTGCTCACTACTGATATTATGGCTATTTAACATATTCAAAGTAATTATACCCCCGGCATTTATGCCGATGGGTATGTAGCTTTCGCTTTTCCGTTTGTCCGTTCGTTAGTTAGTTAGTTCGTTCGTAATTCCAGAACGTTCGTAGAATTTACGTCAAAGTTTTGGTTAAAGTTTCTCTAGTGGTGTATATCTCATGAACCAATGATCAGAAACCATTCATATTTGGACCATAGATACCCTATAGGGTTTGCTTTGCTTCCAATAGTTCTGACCCCAGGGTCCATGCCCGGGGGTGGGGCTGGAGATCAAAATCTAGGTCACCTTTAATTTGGATCAAAGTTTTGGTTAAATTTTCTCTGGTAGTGTATATCTCATGAGTTAATTGTCAGAAACCATTAGTATTTGGAATTTAAGTACCCTATAAGGTTTGCTTAGTTTCCATGAGTTCCGACTCCAGGATCCATGTCCGGGGGTGGGGCTAGAGTTAAAAAATAGGTCGCCTTGAAACTTTGCTATTGACATAGTTTTTTCGTCTCTAAGTCCATAATTTAACAAATACTTATAGGAATGTATTCCTATTTGGATCATAGATACCTGCTTTAGGGTTGAATTTTATTCCATGGCACCAAACTGAAGGGGAGGGGCTAGAGGTCAAAATCTAGGACACATTTATGTAATATGATAGTTACCAACATTAGTTACCAACATTAGTTACCAACATTGATATTCTGTATCTATATTTTGATAACCATGTGTTAGAAAGCATTCTTGCTTAGACCATAGAACCATGTAAGGGTTGGACCCTAGGGTCCATGCTGGAGGGTGGGGACTAGAGGTCAAGATCTAGGACATTTTTTTTTTTAACGAATGAATGACATTCTATTTTCATTTCAATCTAGGACTGAGGACCTGACCCACAATGTCCGTGATTATGTCCTAGATTGAGTATACACGTCAGCTCTGTATACTGCTCTAAAATTTTTGTCATTCTAAAACTACACTCCCCCATGTTTGTAAGCAAAGTAGTTTATTTACAATCCTTATTTCTAAAATGCACTTGATAAGGCAACTGTCTTTCATTTGCGGTTTGAGGTTCAATGTCAGGGGTGAGCAGGACTGGTGCTGGGTTGTTGGGGTACGGGGTAGGGCTGGTGGGGCTTGGTGGCTACCAGCCAGGGGTATACGTGCCTCTCAAGGCACTTTCAAAGTTGGGGGCATAATAAAATAAATAAACTAGAAAAAAAGTTGGAAGGGCATATTGCTTTTGGCTTGTCTGTTTGTGTGTGTGTGTGTGTGTGTGTGTGTGTGTGTGGGTGGGTGCGTCTGTTAACTTTTGAACTGTGAAGGCTAGGGTTTTGAAATTTCATATGCACATTCCTCATGAAAAAATAGTTGACCCATATTTTTTTTCAAGTCCGAGTTATGCCCCTTTTCAGAGTTATGTCCCTTTGAAAACAAAATTTGAAAATCTTGTGTGCAAGATATCTCAAGAAGTATTTGAGCTAGAGCCTTCATATTTGATATATTAGTTGGGGCTGAGGAGTAGATCACCTGATTAACTTTTGAGACCTTTACCGCAAATTTTGACAACATTATGGAATTTTGAAATTTTGCTTATTTTTTCAACTTTTCAGTGAAATTTGAAACTTTTAAATGGTGAATGCTAGGGTTTTGAAATTTCATATACATATTCCTCATGAAAAAATAGTTGACACATATTTTTTTTCATGCCCAAGTTATGGTTTGTGTTGAACAGTGTCAAGCAAGGGTTGTGTTTATGCCCCCAACTTTGAAAAAGTTGGAAGGGCATATTGCTTTTGGCTTGTCTGTTTGTGTGTGTGTGTGTGTGTGGGGGGGGGGGTGCGTCTGTTAACTTTTGAACGGTGAAGGCTAGGGTTTTGAAATTTCATATGCACATTCCTCATGAAAAAATAGTTGACCCATATTTTTTTTCAAGTCCGAGTTATGCCCCTTTTCAGAGTTATGTCCCTTTGAAAACAAAATTTAAAAATCTTGTGTGCAAGATATCTCAAGAAGTATTTGAGCTAGAGCCTTCATATTTGGTATTTTAGTTGGGGCTGAGGAGTAGATCACCTGATTAACTTTTGAGACTTTTACCGCAAATTTTGACAACATTATGGAATTTTGAAATTTTGCTTATTTTTTTCAACTTTTCAGTGAAATTTGAAACTTTTAAATGGTGAATGCTAGGGTTTTGAAATTTCATATACATATTCCTCATGAAAAAATAGTTGACACATATTTTTTTTCATGCCCAAGTTATGCCCCTTTTCTGAGTTATGTCCCTTTGAAAACAAAATTTGAAAATCTTGTGTGCAAGATATCTCAAGAAGCATTTGAGCTAGAGCCTTCATATTTGGTATATTAGTTGGGGCTGAGGAGTAGATCACCTGATTAACTTTTGAGACCTTTACCGCAAATTTTGACAAAATTATGGAATTTTGAAATTTTGCTTATTTTTTCAACTTTTCAGTGAAATTTGAAACTTTTAAACGGTGAATGCTAGGGTTTTGAAATTTCATATACATATTCCGCATGAGAAAATAGTTGAGACATATCTTTTTTCATGCCCAAGTTATGCCCCTTTTCTGAGTTATGTCCCTTTGAAAACAAAATTTGAAAATCTTGTGTGCAAGATATCTCAAAAAGTATTTGAGCTAGAGCCTTCATATTTGATATACTGATTTTGGATGAGGAGTAGATTACCTGATTAACTTTTGAGAACTTCACCTCATATTTTGACAAAATTACGCATTTTTGAAATTTTGATTGATTTTTCCAATTTTCGGCGAAGTTTTAAACTTTTCAAGGATGAATGATAGGGTTTTGAAATTTCATTTACAGATTCCTCGTGAGAAAATAGTTGACCTGTAATTTTTCATGTCTGAGTTATGCCGTCTTTTTGAGTTATGTCCCTTTGGAAACAAAATTTGAAAATCTCATGTGCAAGATATCCCAAAAAGTATTTTAGCTAGAGCCTTCATATTTGGTTTACTGATTGGGGTGGAGAAGAAGATCACCTGGTTAACTTTTGAGGACTTTACGTAAAGTTTGACAGAATTACGGAATTGTGAAATTTTAACTCAAATTTTAATTGTGCATCTGTTATCACTGTTAGTCCTCAAGTTTGCTGTTTATGCCCAGGTCTACTCTGTTTGCTTACATGATTTTCATAAAAAATAATGAAATAAATGAATCATATAAACTGTGCCAGGTTAGAGGCAAGCATACAGTTGGGGGCATAGTGTTTTACAAACACTTATTTCTAGTTCAATGTGGTTTTTTTAGAGAATATTTACATTTCTATTGCAGTCGCCTTAGATGAAAGTTTCTTTCTTGATGTTTTTCATTTCCCAATGAAAAACATTAAGTCACGTGGTCTAGAGACCACGCCTATGGGCGAGGCGAGGTCAAAACACATCCAGTGACGTTGTTTGTTTACTCTTTTTGTCGTGACGTTGGTCGCGTATCGCCATGACGTTAGGCGCGAAAATTTCACGTTTTGGCTGTTCCAAAATTACGTTAAGTAGGATTTAATGTCAAATAACATGAAAATGAGCGGTGATATGCGCAATTAAAAATCTGATACTTGATTGATAATACAAAATGTAAATATAAGTATTGAAATTCAGATTTTAGCTTTCACTGGATGATGAAAAACATTAGCTGTTTTAATGTCTCCGAGAAGCCCGAAGGGCTTCACAGACATTAAAACAGCCTAATGTTTTTCATCATCCAGTGAAAGCTAACATCTGAATTTCAATCCTTAAGTAAAAACACTTAAGCCCAATGAAGACAACACTCAAGTTCACGTTTGAATTTGGGACCTCAGGCTCAATCTCTCAACTAGCAAACGAACAAATTTCTATCATTTGAACTGTGTCACCATAAATCTAACAATCACCAAACAGGAGCGTCTGTTTTCGCTACACAGATAGTACAATTGCTCTTCTTGCTGAATCCAAAATTTCCAGCTGTGCTTGTACAGCTTGGTTTGTGTCAGACCTGATTGGAAACCCAAATCATTGGTTTTCTCATGCGTTTGCTCACTTTAATGTTTTAGTTAGCATTGCATGTCTCTGGGCAGTCCGGAGACACATATCCCGGGGGAAACTGCAGTGTGATATAGGATGGACATACGGGTTCAGGACAACATTTTCCTTTGACTGGCTGCTTCATGTGGCATGCAGCAGGAAGATTGTTCCAGTTTAAGCATCTGAAAAACACAGATTTCAACCAGTTATAAAGATGATCAAGACTTTGATAAGAATTCTAAATATTAGAACAGATGCCAATTATTATGTCATGCATCTCTAAAGTTATCTTAGGAAAACTATCTAAAACACAAAATAATCCTTCCGAAAGAAGCAATAAGTTGGTGGAGAAATATCTATATAGTTTGCTAAAGCAATGGGCGCACATGGTGACTTTATTATGTAATTTATGTTGTTTATTTCACAAGTAGAGTGTCATTGCTTTGAGTCAATTTTGTTATTGCTAGTAATATTTGAAAGTTCAACATGCAATAGAAATCAGTTTTTATAATAATAAAGACCCTTTAGTTTTTCACAAATGAAAACAGCATTTTTTATGTAATGATGCAGAGAGAAAATGTTTTTTTCAAATGTTTTTTTTTTTTTTTCATTTGTATACCATGAAAACTGAAACCAGCATTATGACTGGGCCATGTACCATACTTACAGGTCTCTGCATCTTATAAACCCATTTGCCCCACCCACACAGACACATTGCTGTTTACAGTTCTCTAGCCAACTTTCCCCACGTGTATATGTTCTGTTTTTGTACCAACAAGTATTACCTGAAATTTAGCAATGGTTCATTCGATTTTGAATATAGTCATGGTTATATACTTTATGAAAACTTGCCCATGCAATATACAGAGATTTTGTTAGCCTTGAAAATTGAAAATTTTCTGCTGAAAAATTTTGATTTTTTTCTATTTTTGCTCAAAACATAGATTGTGGGTACACATTAGAACCGCCTCGCTGAGGCGGTTCTAACGAGTACCCACAATCTATGTTTTGGAGCAAAAATAAGAAAAATATGTATACCCCTGCATACCCCAGTTTTGCTATATAAAAGTGGGGTTCAAAGGGGTATACATTACACGGACATGTTTTCATGATGTACAAATTGAGCAAAAATATGAGGAACAATGCAATGCTAGATTCAGTATAGACTTCTAGGAATATAAAAGGCAATGTTCAGATGTTTGAGGTTTACTTCTGTACCCTGTATTGCCGCAGTCAAAGTTTATTGACAGTCAGACACTACCATTATAAACATTTGAGCCACCACTTAGGAAATTCAGCAATCTGCATATGCGAAACCAAAGGCGCAGATCAGCTTTGCAGTAACTGCACAGCTGATCAGCGCCTTTGTGTTCGCTGCGCGGCTAGTACAATTTATCTTTTTCTTAAATTCGAATTTCAAGCTTCTAGCCTGCTTGTGATTGTACTGGCCGGTTCGTGTCGGATCTGGTTGGAAACCCAAATTGCTTTCTCATGCACAGGCTCATAATAAAGACTATTCATAAATATTACCCATCTTGATTGAATCAATGACCCTTCTATATTTTGCCATAATACTTTCATAACATGCGGCTGGGCAGTCCTGACGGGTATATCCCGGGGGATACTTGATACTGTAGGGGGCTGGGCATGACGGCTCGGGACAACATTTCCCTGGCTCTGGGGGCTTGAGGTCGCATTCTGCTGGTAGGTCAGGCCATTCTAAGCAGCTGGTAAAAATAAGATGTACAATTGTTATACACTGTTTCAAAGAAATTGGATGAAGTGGTCATTCAAGGTGCACAGAAAATTGAAGGGTTCTTGTGCATGTACTTTCGCATTATTTTATTGTCAGGGCGAACTATCAGAGAATATGCATAGGTACACTCAGAGATTATGCATAGGTACACTTTCCGAGAATATGTATAGGCAGGTATTGTTTTCTGGGGAGATTTGGAGAGATTCTCTAATTTTTCTGCCAAAAATCTTAATGAAACTAGCCAAATGGGAGGAAAAATCCCATATCTAAGTATGTTAATTTGCTAAAAAAATGCCAATATTTCTCATTCCTCGCTAGTTTTAGCCAAATGAGAGATTTTTCTCTCATAATATTTTTGAGCCAGAATTATCCTTGTATAGGTACAATATCAAGGAATATACTGTATTCTTTTTGGAAGGATAAATGACGGGCTTTGATTCAAATCTTGAAACGTTAAGCTGAGCATAACGAAAGTTTTATAACCTTGTGGCTTGTACGAATATGAGCCACTGCATAAGAAAACCAACAAAAGGCTTGGGCGAAAACAAAGGCGCGGATCAGCTTCTCGGTAACCGCGAAGCTGATCAGCGCCTTTGTTTTCGCAACACGGATAGTACAATCCCTCTTTTTCTCAAATCCGAAATTTCAAGCTCCTAGCCTGCTTCTGTGACTGTACAGGCTGGTTTGTGTTGGATCTGGTCGGAACCCAAACTGTTAGTTTTCTCACGCACAGACTCATATGTAACTTACAGCTCATGACAACTGACATAGCCATTCTGATTGGTGCTGTTGGCACATGTGCATAACTTCTCACAATTCTCAATCCATGTCTCTCCTTGGACATACTTCTTGTTGTTATGTGAACAATGATTGACTGTAACAAACAACAGCAGTCTTGTAAATCACAGAAAGAAATGAGCCGCCGCATGGGAAAACCAACAATCTGCATATGCGAAAACAAATGCGCAATTAATTACACACCTTCATCGACTCCATTAGTTGTTTCCATCTTGCAATTTTCAAGTCTCAGGCTGCAATAGTTTCCAAAATATCCATTGTTTTCGCCTTTTCTCATGTAAAAGCCTGTTTCCAAAATTGACCTTGCCGTATCATATGTCAAGGTCGTCCTAGGGTCATCATTTGGTCAAACTATGAAGGGCTGGAGTCCCCGATGCTACATACCAAGTTTCGTGGAAATCGGCCCACCGGTTCTGGAGAAGATTTTTGAAGGGGTTTTTAACCATATATGGTCATGGCTGCCATCTATCAATCATGTGACCAAGATCCCATGAACAAACTCTCATTCCCCGTACCCATGGAGGCTCCACATAAAATTTCAACTTGATCAGTGAGAAGATCTTTGAAATTGTGGACGACGGACGGACGCGGGGTCATGCCTATACTGTAAGCTCATTTTGAACCTTCGGCTCAGGTGAGCTAACAAAAAATCTTTAGTTACCTGAGCCCGGCTTCCCGCTGCCAGGCACCTTTTTGTCAGCGGTAATGTCTGCTGAGCTACAGGACAAAGGGCAGTCTGGAGGGACGTAACCAGTTGGATAACGGACGTATATGTAGGACGGACAGACCGGCTCTGGACAACATTTCCCAGGGTCGGGAGGCGTCATCTTGCATTCTAGTGGTAGGGTTGGCCATTGCAAACAACTGAAGATGGATATGATGTGCACAATAGTTACATGACAGTTTTAAAGTCTAAGGTTAACACTCAGTGGCACAGTCCGATATGAAATCACAGTGTCCGATGTGAAGAATGCTATGACCCTAAGCTATGATCGTTATTAACCCATATTTGACGTAGGCGCTTATACTACGTTTACACTATGTTCCCGGCGGTCACGGCGGCCACGTTTCAGACAACCGTGATCAAAACGGGATAACCGTGAGGCAACGCAGGGGAACAGGATAGGCAAACGTAGCACGCCGGAATAACCGTGGACACCGTGACAAATTTTTTGATAGTTTAAAAATCTGCCACGGCAGTCACGGCGGAAATGATAAACGTAATGGGCCTTGATGAAAAGGGCTGAACGTAACACACCGTGACAGAACGTAACAGTACGTAGCGAAACTTGGAGGCGGTCCGTAGTGCAACGGGAAGCTAGTGAATAGTTGCGTTTGATCACGGTCGTCTCACGTCTCGTCCCGTTTCCTACGGAATACTCAACACGTTTTGTTGCGTTAAGTTACGGTGCGTTACGGTCTTTGACGCCGGTGTTCGCATATTGGAGCAGTCACTATAGTGAACAATACAGACCATATGCTGCACTATGCAATTGAAGAAGAATTACAATCCCGAACTTTCTTAATCAACTCTGCAGTCGGTTGTTGTGGAGCGCGGTTGTTATTATTTCAAAGGACTTATTCGTATACAAAAAGAAAAAAAATGTGCTTTATAGTGTATGGTGTCTACGTTTCGTCTGTAGCTGACCTTGACAGACCGAAAAGAACGTGTTACGCCTTGGTCAAAACGCAACTGACCGCAACAGAACGTGAGAGGCCGTAATAGAACGGGCTAATAACCGTGACAGATCGTGGATAACCGTAACGTACCTTAGCCTGTTAGCGCCTCCGTGACACACCGGCTTATCACTACCGCGGCTTGTTACGGATATCGTAATACAACGTAAAAAACGTAATAAAACGTGATAGTTCTTGAAAATCAGAAAAATATACATTACCAAAATGTATTACCAAAAGTCCACGGCACGCTACGTTTCTAGCAAACGGGGCTGCCGGGGCCGCCGGGAACATAGTGTAAACGCAGTATTTCATACATTTTATGAAACTTATGAAAAATAACGGTGAGTTTCGCGGGGTCGAGTTTCGAGCATAGCGCAGTATAACATAAATTTGGACGAGCTGAATGTCTCAGCCACCAAATCGAATATTACGACATATTTAATTAGAAACTTTATGTATATGGTGTCATTGTAGTTACTCCGAATCACGTTTAACAGCAAACTGCCATTTTATGCTCTCAAAGGACTTGGGTTGTTTGATGTTTGGTTTTACATTCTGGGTGTTTATGTTATAAAATTAAGTGTAAACAATGAAATAGTCTGCGTTTTTAACAAGCATCATATAATATTCCGACATTATTCAGATAACCCAAGGAACATCGTGTGTTCAGTGAGGATTGGGTTGAACAAACATGGCTATGGGAAAATGCCGCCGAAAAGGCATATGTTTTGGTCATCGGAATATTTCATAAGGTTCATTGTATGACTACATGTTCAGAATTTGAAAGATAAACCCATCGGTGGCGATGTATAGTCCATGATTCGGATTATAGCTTGACCATCATAAAATGGCTGGGTGTTTGGTAAATATTATGGTTATCGATGTGTATTTATAAATTTGATGACGTATACGGAATCCTATGCGAGTATTTAGACAAGTATTGATCGATTTATTGGAATTCGTGAAGCTTGGAATTGAACAAAGGACAACAAATACTCTAATATCATTGCAACGTCTGCATTAGAATTTGGTGTAATGGTTAGACCGCAGGACGTAGGATCGACCTTCGCGGGTTCCAATCCCATCCATTAGATGAGAGTATTTTCATTTTTTTCTTTTTTTCTTTTATGTATTTTTTTCACGCCATTCCCTAATCATCACTCATGCTTTCATGCAGTTCGTGTTTTACATGATAATCTAGATTTTGTTTTCGCAATTCACATGAGAATGTAAAATCAGTCGTTCTGACAAAAACTCGTTGACGGCAGATACGCTGACGGCGGGTGACGACTATTTCCGCAGACGAAGGGCTGACGGACTGTCAGTGAAACTATGATTTTATGTGTGACATGTCATGAAATAACCTTAAAGATGCAGACAATGCGGTGCAAATAAGCATTAATATGGATACCTGCTTTAGTTTCTATGTCCGTAAAAGTTATGCTTAGAAATTCATATAAACTTTGTTTAGTCCCATAAAATATCATTTAGCATTGTTATGATCTGCAAAGAGAATAAATTAAATAAAATATCAGAAAATATAACACCATAAAAGATAAAGAAAGAAAAAAAATGAAGATAAAGAAGAGCACTCTATAAAATAATAAAAATGACTTTGATTGGATTCGAACCCGGGTTGTCAAAAATACTTTGTCTACCAAATGAACTTAACTGCTCCTCTACCTCCCGAACCAATTCCTTTCTCTGATATTATTAAGAACAATATGACAATACATAACCGTAAATAAACGGTGAATTGTTTGGAAAACACCTATGATAAACGGCGATCTATAAAAAGCTTTATGTTGACAAACAATATAACAATAATACCGCCAATTTTTCGTGGTCAAGCTATACCTCCAATTGATTCGCTTTGACTTTCACACTCCAGTGGTCACGGTCGCGTGCTTGATCAAAAATGAAACCCATTACAGTTGATGAGGAACTAAATTGACTTCAAGATAATACTAAGTTTATAATACTCAAATTATCCATATGCGCATGCGCAGCAATTTTCATGAACTTGATCTGGAATGGGTAGAATAGTTGTACTTACATATTGCGACACTCAGCCTGTCCCGACACACCATCACAGGTACAGTTCTGTTGACAGTCTGGTGATATCCACATCTCCCCGGGGGCGTATACTTTAGTGTCGACAGAACATGACTTTTCTGGAAATAAACAGTAAAATAAAAACAATAAACTGAAAATAAACAGTACTATCGTCTGGTTTCGAGGGGTTCAAAGACTATTTTTACTGTATGCTGACCGTCGGATGGACGTTCAGTTTCAATGAAATAACTATTATACCAAGTGAACTCCAAAGTGCACAATGTACAATGTGTAGCAACATTTGCTTGAGTGGCTCAATGTGATTTGAAAGTTGTCACTATAAAACTCTTAGCCCCTGATTACTGTCTGACCTATACATATCAATACTTCTGTAACTAATGACGCCTGTGATTTTACCTCATCAACAACATGGCACCGCGAAAGTAATACTCAAAACATATTGTGGTTTTAGGAAATGATAATTATATGAAGGTAACAAGGATTGCAACCTTGATTTGGTATTTGCAATTAAATCAAAGGTAGTCCATGACAACTTAATTGATGCAGTAGCATAATAATTAAACATTTATGCACTCGAAGAAAGTAATTAATTTTACTTTTATTTCAAGTGCATAAAATAATTAACCTCAATGCAATGAAAAAATGTTCGTTGATTTTCTCGGTCTATTATACCAGAGACATATACAGATACAGAGACTTGAAACTGCTATTGAATATTGATATTTGCCTCCGCTGTGTCTGTCGCTTAGGTAGACAGGTAAATCGGCGAAATCAATATTTTTATCGGCCGCTGAATGTGGTCCGAAATTTTGTATATTAGCAAATATAAATCGTTTATAGTTTCTTCGCCATAATTCATATAATAGTAGAAGATTTTATTTCTGTTAAATAGAGCTTCAAATTTCCAACAATTAGGTTGTTTTATTAACATAATTATCATCAATTATCATTCGATTTGCAAAAGCTGCCGTTTTTTTTCTTACGAATTACGCTTATATGCATAATTTCTACTTCGCTGGACACATACAACGATTCTTAACGGATTATCTTTAGATTAAAGAAAACGCCGATTGATTAATCTCGCCGTATCACTAATCATACTTATACAATACAATACAATACAATAAACTTTATTGGCAACTAAACATACAAACATGCTTATGGCCAACAAAACAAGCAAGTGAAACATATTTAACAGAGGAGTGTACATAAACATATATAAACAGAAAAAATATTTAGCACATTTACATAACAGCGGCATACACATGTTCTAGTTATATGAGATACTATAATTTATAAAATGATTTATTTTTTCTACGTGACATTTTATACAGAAAAGTCATAATCCCCGCCCTTCCCCCTAGGTGGGGGAGCCGTGGTTACAAATCACTGGTGAATAACGATGGGACAAATTCAGCCGTAATAACTTGGTTAAAACTCTTACCCGTTATCGGTTTCTCCATTGTCTGATTGTCTACCGTGTACTTCATATGGCATGATGCCGGACAGTCTGGAGGCTTATACCACGGGGGATACTGGAGCTGCATGTAGGCGGGGCAGTCGGGCTCGGGACAACATTTCCCGGGGGCGGGAGGTTTTATCTTACACACAGATGGTAGATGGTTCCACTGTAAACATCTGTAAAGAAATTGCGGTCGCACTGACTACTGCATATATCCGAGTGACTAAGGTTCAATTGTTTCAGAGAGAGAGAGAGAGAGAGAGAGAGAGAGAGAGAGAGAGAGAGTAATTACATTTTTCGACTCGAGGTATTTTATTGCTTAATATAATGCTAAGGATAAAGCTTACAAAGCATCAATCAGTTGCAATGTTTTAAGCAAAAATACGAAAACTATAACTGTTACAATTTCATTTATTGCTGACCAATTCGTAACGATGGCTCATATATACGTACAGATCTCGACATCTGACGAAGCCCATTCCGCCCCCTACACATGTGCAAGATTGTTTGCAGTCCTCAATCCAGGTCTCACCCTTGTTGTATGTCTTGTTATTATAAACACATGTAGGTTCTGGGGAAAATATTATAAAGATGCATTACGAATAACAGTATATGAAAAAGCAATTTGAAATAAGCAAAAATAATATGTCTACCCTGAATATATATAATGTAAAGATGTCGTCTACCTCTACAGGAAACACGCATGTGTATCTAAGTGGTTACATGCATTTAGTCATTCGCCTTGATAACGAGGGGTCGCGACTTCGAACTAAAAATCCATTCAAAAATGGTACTGCTATGATTTGTGTTTCCTTCGACTGCTTGATCTGTCTCCTTTTTGTGCATGTTATCCTAGATTTTAGTTGAAGTTACACAGATGATGGGAAAGAGCTTGTCATCTTATCTTCACTCGTATTGTTTTCTAGTAGTGTCCCTTCCTTTCAAGCCGGTATCTAAGTTGGGATTTTAAAGCCAGTTTTATTCTAACCTTACTATTCCATTTACGTGCCATTGAAAAGGTACCTTCGTGTATCGTGGGTTTAGATTCAGTTTCATTCCGTTGAGCAGCGATGTATTCCTCACGACAGGATAGTGGACAATCCGGAGGAACATAGCCTTTAGAGCGGCTAAACTGGACATGCTCTGGGCAAGAGGGCTCCGGGCAACACTTCCCGGGGGCTGGGGGCTCCAACTTACAGTCTCTTGGCAAGGTGAGCCACAGCAGACAACTGAAATATAAATTCTCACTACTTCATTGCTGTCTATGGAAATGCTGGTGGCCATCCGTTTGCTTTCTAGCAGAAGCGGCAAACTGTCTGTAAAAATCTTAACACACACTACCAATTCTTGTAACGCCCTCGTATTAATAAGCATCGTGTATCATTTGGTAAAAACTTATTACTGAATAGCCTCTCTGATATGTAGTCCTTTTTCGTCTCAGTCATGAGCAGGTTTGTGCACTTACATGCATGTTAAAATTGGATATACAAGATTAATTTACAGCTGTTTCTCCAAAAGTGACCCTCAGCCATCAACAGAAACTGAATATAATATGTACATACAAAATTAATAGTCATCACTGAAACTAACATCAAAACGAGAGACAGAAAGAACGAGCCTCAAATTAGCATTCTGGCCTTTGATCACGTCACCCATTTCGCTCGCACTTACTGGTCAAAGCATTTCACTACCGGTGCGTCACCTCCCTCACACCTACAAGACTGTTTACAATTAAGTCTCCAGGTCTCATTCTGTTGGTAGACTTGATTGTTATAGAAACAAGGCGCAGCTGAAAGACATATAAGACAGTTACCATATTGGCCATTTATACGTGTATTCGCAAGTATTTGATGTTGTAGTTTTTTGGAAAAATATGTTTTATTTCGAGTAGGTAGACGTATAGACTGTGTTGGTGACCATTCTTCCTTAGATTAGCAAAAGACCATCTGGATCTATAACTCCTTTCCAGGTCGGGCGTGTCCCACAGATGGCATTGAAGTCGCCAAAGAGGACAAGGCTGAAATAACATTGTCTTTTGCATCTCCTCCTCTGGATTGGTCATCGTTTGCAGTAACGATGGTTGCACGTCTCACTTAATATATATATATATATATATATATATATATATATATATATATATATATATATATATATATATATATATATATATATATATATATATATATATATATATATATATATATATATATATATATATATATATATATATATATATATATATATATATATGAATTGGTATTAATTTAAGTCCATGACCCGGGTATTAATATAATTCAAAAGTCAAAAAAGACACACTGGAACTTTCTTTTCATTTATTGCTACCGGTTTCATCCATCTTGGAATTTTCAAGCAATGTTATTTTAAATTGAAAATTATAGCTTGAATTTAAATTAAATTATAGCTTGAAAATTCCAAGATGGATGAAACCGGTAGCAATAAATGAAAAGAAAGTTCCAGTGTGTCTTTTTTGACTTTTGAATTATATATATATATATATATATATATATATATATATATATCAGTATGCCTCTGATGAAGCCGAAAGGCGAAAGCTAGCTCAGGCACAAATAAAATTTTGCACCGTTAATGATAAAATCTCCACATATATATATATATATATATATATATATATATATATATATATATATATATATATATATATATATATATATATATATATATATATATATATATATATATATATATATATATATATATATATATATATATATATATGCGGTCATTGATACCTTTCGGCAACCTGACAGCTAACCAACAAGTTCTGTCTTAATTGCAAATCACGAATCACGAATCTTATCGCTAAGGCCGCGTTCCCACGGACAATTTTTTTTGACGAAAATTATTTGTCACAGAAACTTTGGCAATGAGTTTGCGTTCACACACAGCAAAGGTTACTTAATATGTTACTTAGCTCGCTCATCTTTGTCGCAGGCATTTGACAATGAAACTTCGTCACAGAACTGAATGTACACGAGCACATTTTTCTGCGAGAAACCTACTTTGTCAAAGAAAAAATGTCCGTGGAGACGCGGCCTAAAATTGCGACCACTGTTGAAGGCGTAGCCTTCGCCAACTTCTTTGATTTCTCCGTTTTCTGCTACATGTAATAGTGTGTCACTCAGTGCATCATTCCGTATGCTATATGAAGCGCCGTTCCCTATCTGACCGACCACTGCCTTGAGACTATCAACGTTTTTGTTGTCATGTCGACAACTAAGATCGCAGATTACAAACTAGTGGGGAGGATTGAAGCAGGCAATGCAGAAAACAATAGACTTGTGAGAAAGAAGAAGAGATAATCCTAGGTTTCGTCTGTCAGAGTCTGACCGTTTGAAGATAGTGAAAAGGCGAATCTTTGCATAAAACAGAACATTGAAAGACAAAAACTTGGAGTTTGACTTGAGTACTGTCGGCTCTTTGTATTGGTCACAATAGATAGTGCAGTTCTTTAATGTATATAAGTAATATATAGTTTGCCTTTCTGGTGTTGGTTTGAAGGGTTTGAATTGATTTCCAAATTTAATTTTGGGCTAAAGACGTTTTTACGTATGGGCCTTTCGGAACCAGAATTTTATGGAAACTTGGTTTACAAGTTTAAGAAACTTAAAGGAAGGAAAGAAACTTATAGGAAGGAATGATTGTTCTTTTCAGTTCAGAAAAATCATTACATGTTACAGACGTCTAGGTTATAACTTGAATGTTATGCGACAGTCTGAATGCTCAGTTTTAACCCAATCATGGTTGTTAACTATGCTGCCTTCTTTAATTGCTCGCCGGTGGGTCGGGCGTCGGACTCTATGATGGCCCCGACATAAATCTATTCATTTTAGTCGGAGCTTCTTGTCTGTTGCTTGGCCCACCGTGGTTCAACTGATGGTTTTCTTTTGCTCCGGATTTCAGTAAGTTATTCGGCGCCCAGAGAACTCCATCGTCGGGCAGCTTACTGATTCGGTGAGTCCTCGGTTTTAATTCATCATGGTGGTTATCATGATTTATTTGTTTGTCCTTGATGATTCATTGACTAGTTAGAGATTCACCACAAGGACCAAACAACTAACTAAATGATGTGAGCCACTGCACAAGGTGAAGATGTGGTTATGCCCCTGTAAAATCGATTTAAGCCCCCCAGTAATTTTATATTACTGATCTTTCCAAGGAGATACTTCTGTTATGGTTCTAATTGTTTTATGTTTTGGAGTAGAATTTTTGTGCTGTTTGAACCTTATGTGCGTTTTCATAGTTTTGGTTAAGTTCAGATAACCGCCTATTCGAGTGGCCGCCTATTGGGAAATAGCTGCTCACTCGGCTTACGACATGAGTACCTAACTGTAAATTTATTTTTTTCTCATCTCGGTTTTTGGAGTGGGAATGATCATTGCCTACTTGTACCTTTGCAGGATGGCCTTCAAATTAATGACCAGGTAGGAGGCGGATGAAAACCACACACTTGGTTTAAGCTACAGCACATGCTCTTTCGAAATCAGATTTCGAAAAAATTAATGGTCAGTTCACAGACTGATGTATTCACCAAAACGGTACACAACCAAGTCCCACTTCTGGATAGGTCGGCCCCATTCATGGATAAAACTATTGTTACAAAGGAAGGAGTAATAAAACTCCTTAAAGGTCTGAACCCTTCTAAAGCCTAAAAGAATTGACAAAAGAATTAAGACCGGTATTTGCACATCTCTTCCAGCAATCAATCAATACGGGTGAAACAAGAAAGGTGACAGGTCCCTTGCTTGCACTTACCGCCCAGTTTCTTCGACTTGTATTCCTTGCAAACTTCTAAAACATATTGTCTGCTCAAATATCATGGGTCATCTTGACCAATATAATTTTTTTTTCGGACAAACAGCATGCATTCAGGAAATGGCATTGTTGTGAAACTCAGCTGATTACAGTAATAAATGACTGGGCTAAAAATTGGATTTTGAAAAATGCTTTCGTCATCCCTCCACACGAACTTCTTAAAAGCAAATTGTTTAGTTATGGTATAGGTGGAAAGACATTGCATAATGGATAAATGCTTTTTTTGTGCTTCATGCAGCAAAGGGGTAGTAGTTAATGGTGTTAAATCTGAATGGTCCTCTGTTGTCTGGTGTCCCACAGGGCACCGTTCTCGGTCCATTGTTGTTCTCCTTGTACATAAATGACATACGCTAGTGTACCCGTTGGCATTGACTCTCAAATTAGGCTTTTTGCTGATGACTGTGTTTGTTATCGTGAAATTAAAACAGTAGAAGATACATTGAAACTTCAGAAAGACATTGACCTTTTAGGGAGCTGGGCTCGAAAATGGGGCATGAGATTTCAACCTGTCAAATGCAACATGATGCAGCTGACAAATAAGCGGATAAATAAAATTGAGGCCTCGTACACCCTCGAGGGTACGGTATATCTAGGTGTAACAATTACAAATGACTTGAAGTGGAATACCCATATCACCAATATCTGTTCTAAAGCCAACAGAACATTTGGATTCTTGAGGAGAAACTTATTTTCTTGGCCCCAAGATGTTAAAGAAACAGCTTTTAAAGGACTGGTACGCCCAGTCCTGGAATATGGAAGTTCTGTTTGGGATCCTCATACTAAAGGCCTCCAGGAGGAATTGCAGAAGGTACAGAATCGTGCCACTAGATTTGTAACTAGGAATTATACTTTCGAGGAAGGAAGTACATGTATGACTGGCATTCTTGAACAACTCAAATGGGCATTTCTCAAGAAAAGGAGGACGGATAATCGACTTATATTGCTATACAAAGGTCTGAAGGGTAAAGCCAGAATACATACAGATGACCATATCCAAAAGATAAGGCGTTTGAAGAATTAGTCACTCCAAGGCATTTTACAGCTTCCATAGGCCTTTAAATGTAGTTTCCCTCCCCAGACTATCAGGGACTGGAATGACCTCCCTGACTCTTTGTTTTCTACTGCTGAAATGTCAGATGATTGTGTGTCCAAGTTCGCTTCACTCGTGCGTTCTAAGGGACTAATTCCTTCTCCATTCGAACCCCTGGTGAAATAAGCTCATTTGGCGTGTCACCAGTAAACTATTCAGATTCAGATTCAGACGTGTACATACACACGCACTCACTCGCACACAGCTGTTTAAAATTATATATATTACAAAGCTAGAAATGCTGGTAGTACCTTCGAAAAGTTTAAATCCATACACTGATATTAACACTGTAAGTACAAGCTTATAAATGGCGGCAAAAGACATTGTGTTTTCTACTGATGTCTCCAGAAAGAGTTTATTAACTAATTGTTTATATGAATCAAAATGCGGCTAATTGATGTTATGATGCATTTCAAGGAGGATCATAAAGCTTAATGAAACGTTCATTCAACCTATGATATTTGAAATATTTTTTTAATGCTTTGCTCAAACCCTCATCTAGACCAATCATATAAATGCTAATAAAATATCACAAATACAATACTTAAATAATCATAGTTCTTTTATTGCTTTTGGTTCATAGTCTGAAATGAGCCGCCACATGGGAAAACCAACAATCTGCCTAGGCGAAAACAAAGGCGCAGATCAGCTTCGCAGTAACTGCGAAGCTGATCAGCTCCTTTGTTTTCGCTACTCGGATATTACAGTTCCTCTTCTACTTAAATCCGAAATTTCAAGCTGTGACTGTACAGGTCGGTTTGTGACGGACCTGGTCGGAAACCACATTGTTGGTTTTCCCAAGAGGCGGTTCAAATGTCAAATTTACCAGTATCTCTAAATATTTCCATATATTAATTAACAATCTTATACTCATTTGAGTATGATTCATTTGTCTACAAACAATGAGAATCAAGTAAAACGCCAAATATTAGTACAATCATTTTTATTTTTATTCCGGGTAAATATGTCATGCAAACCGGTTTCGTTCAAACTAAAAGTAATCATATTTTTCATCGTCCTTTGTGCTGCAGTGGCATTTGTGAAGCACATCTTCGAGTTTCATCAGGATAACATGCCCATTAAATGTATATCACAATATACCCCACTTTTATATATACTCATCAAAAGAAGTTTTGCACCAGTTAATATTTTTCTCATTTTAAAATAATGTCTAGTATAGATATTTTTCAAATAAACTTTTAAAACTTAATACCATCTTAAAGGGCTGAACTTCCTGAATAACAATTCCATATTTTTTTCTTAAAATGATTAAACAGAAATGTGCAAAAATGCATGTTTTTGAAAACACCAAAATTTGGGATGCAGCAAAAAGCCCACAACTTTATTTCTGGGCTTCCAAACCAAAATTTGTTTCACATCCTGATTCGAGATACTGAAAGCAATCATTTAAAGCAAAAAACTAAAAATTGATTTTTTTCGACAAAAACACTATTTTTGTCCAAAAATAACGATGTTTTAGATTTTGTCTAAATTCTAAGATAAAGCTTAGTAACTCATCTCTCCAATAAAATGGGTTGTTTTTCTGTCAAACACAGCATGTAGCACCCATTAATGTTTAACTGGAGGTACTAGGATTCAACCCATCCAAATTCAGAATTTTTAAAAAGCTGAATGTCAAAGAAGTACTCGTGCGACATCTTTGACATGAGATTGCCTTTAACAGAAAGAAAACAGGCGGCAGGTTTTGGTGTCAAAACATCTCATAGTGATCCAAAATTGAAATGAATTTCGATTTTACTCATTTTTTCCAATATTTATCATTTTTTTCTCAAAAATTGCAATTTTGTCAAAAATGAATTTTTACTAAATTTTTGAGATTTTTGAATTTATTTTTAGGCTTAATCATTAGCTTTGGGGCTCTTGTGTGTAAATTTGGAAACAAAATTGTGTTCTTAATGCTGTGGCATTTTTTGTGGAATTTTTTCGATTTTCCAATTTACAGCATTTACAGAAAATGGGAATTTTCAATGTTTCCTAAAATCGTTTCCGCAACGATTTTTGGTCTTATCACACACATTATCAAACTCTTTCAGACTGTGCAAATTCAAAAGGCTAGGTTAAAAATTGTTAGTTAAAATGTCACTTAAAAATATGAAAAAAATTAAATGGTGCAAAACTTCTTTTGATGAGTATAGTAATACTGGAGTGTACAAGGGTAAAGCTATGTTTTAATGTTCCAAATCATACGGATGGTGGGTACTCCGCGTTACAACGGCCTCGCAAGGCCTCAGTGTGTTGAGCAAGATATTAAATTTATCAAAATTGTTTTAATAAAACTTGTAATTTTTACATTTGTAAAGTATCACTGTATGATGTCTTGGCAAGTTTTCATAATGACCTGTGAGGGATAGCTGTAGTAAATGACAACACTAATAGATAATGTCAAATGAGACAATCATGATCAATAAAACCAACAACAATAAAGTTTTTCATTTTATTTTCTTTTTCACCATCATTAATGTCAACAAAATACAAAAACTAATATTATTGGTGGCGTCATGAGGAAATCTGTCAGCGAGGTCGTCCTTACTGGATGCTACGCAAAAGAATATGCAGAGGCGTCCATGAAAAGTTACGCTATCCAGAGGGGAAAACCGTTTGTAATTATTATATTCTTGGTAATTATATTCTTCTCGAAATAAAAGTGTATATGCGTCGTTTTCTTTGCATTTACTACTTCCCTTTCCCTATGTCTAAAACGACATCAGTAAATATGTTATATTTATTTTACGAAAACATGTCCATGCAATATACAGTGATTTTTAAAGTTGTAAAAAAAAATTAAAAAAAGAAAAAAATAAAAATTTTCAGTAGAAAAAAAAGAGAGATATTTTTCTTATTGTTGCTCAAAACATTGATTGTGGATATGCGTTAGCAACCCCCTAAGCGATGCGGTTCTAACGAGTAACCACAATCTTATTTTAGTTTTGGACCAATAATATACCCCTGAGCTCCGCAGTTTTCTGTAAAAATTGAGGTACAAGAAGGGGGTATTTAGTTCATGGACATGTTTTCCTGATGACACTGTAGACGTTGGACATTCGTGAACATGATTTGCTGTCATTGGCATGCATCAGCTTGATATTATCGACCAGAGTTTTCCTGCAAATATTTTTCTGAAGGTGCGGTTCAGCACAAATGGTCGTTGAATTAATTTGAGGGCCCGTAAGTGGGAATAAGTAATTTGGGACAGGGTGCCGTTTTAATTGTGACACTCGTTTGTCGCCACTGCGGCCCAGATTTGAATCAGTCACCCGTCTATGCCTAGGTCGGGTGTTTTTCCCTGGTCCGTCACATGTGACTAAATAGTGGTATAACCTGAGACGCCTGAGAACGCGTGAAGAAGTTCCATAAGCTGTGTAAATAATGTTTGAATTTGGATCGGATAGATAAAATAGTTTAATTAAGTCATGACCCTATTACTTTACTCAGATTGCCATTTTCAAAACACAGTCACATAATAACAGCGAGTCTTCTATTTAAAAAAAAAGAAGCAAAAAACACAACAAACTTTTGATTAAGAGAAGTATAGTTCAATTCAATTTTCATTGTCACGCTGAAGAGCGAAGCATTATGTAATGTCCTTGTCTTTGGGGCGGGGTTTACTTTCGGACAATAACTTCCCAGTTCATGAACGAATCAAATCTAAAACAAAATTACCTCGAGATGACGACAGCGGAAAATGACTCTTAACAGTGAGTATCTTATGCGCACGGGTCGCAATGTTGCAAAATACCAATGATGGTATATTGATGCGATATATCCGTATACTTTAAATCGCCGTTCTTTCTAATAGCTCACCATAGAACATGCATTACGTTCCAAAGGGCTTGCAAATTACGATTTGACATAGGTGAAAGCATGTCAATGTATGAACTGAAGTCACAAAAGTGCAATGATGTAAAATGCTCATTTTTTTTCAGCTCACCTGAGCTGAAGGCTCATGGAGCTTATAGGATGGTACTCGAGCCGGCGTCCGTGCGTGGGTGCGTTCACATTTTCAAAGATCTTCTCTGAAACCGCTTGGCCAATCAAAACCCAATTTTACATTGTATCTATAGGAAGGGGGGACCAATGTATATACATTGTATAAATAATCTAGGTCACATTAGCCGAAATGGCCGCTATGCCTATATATGGTAAAAACACTTCAAAATCTCCTTTTTCAGAATTAGTGGACCGATTTCAAAGAAACTTGGCATGAAGCATCTATGGCTAAAGTACTACAATGTATATATAAATCATGACCCTTTGATGACCTTGACCTATTTTATGGCAAAGTCAACTTAGGTCACCTATGCATTTGAATGGGGGAAAACTGTAAAAATGTGATTTAAAGGAAAATAATCTTACACGAAATGGGCAGTAGGACTGAATATCAATGATTCTGAGAAAAGGACCCCATGGGTTCATCTGCCCTTATCCCGTATATACATGTATATACATTCATATTACCATAATATTCAAACCTCTTCTCATCTGAACCCGCTTGGTCAATCACAGCCCAATTTTATATGAAGCATATATAGAAAGGTGGAACCAATGTGTATACAAAAATCCAGGTCATATATCCAATATGGCAAGATATAGGGTAAAAACCCTTCAAAAATCTTCTTCTCCAGAACCGGTGGACCGATTTCAACGAAGCGCAGCATGACGCATCGGTGACTAAAGAAATACAGTATGTATTTAAATCATGACCCTGTGATGATCTTGACCTATTGCACGGGACAACTGTTAAAATGCCATTTAACAGAATAATCTTACAGGTGTCAGGCAAGGCGATAATCTGCCTGACAGGTGTCAGGCAAGGCGATAATCTGCCTGACAGGTGTCAGGCAAGGCGATAATCTGAGCCCCAATCTTTTCAAAATATTTATTAATGATCTGCCAGATATTTTCGATAAAGATGATGATCAAGTTCAGCTAGACAGTACCTTTATCAGTTCCTTATTATATGCAGATGACCTTATGTTATTATCGACTACTAAAGTTGGACTTCAAAAATGTATTGACAAATTATCTTCATATTGTGAGAATAATTGTTTAACTGTCAATTTGAAGAAAACAAAAGTTGTAGTATTTTGTAAAAATGGTCAAAAGTCAAATGAACTATTTTATTATAATGGGGAAGAACTTCAGAACAGTTCATCCTATAAATATTTAGGAATTATATTTTCCTCTTCTGGCACATTTTCTTATTGTCAGTCTGATCTATATAATAGAGCTTTAAGAGCTCAGTTTAAAATGACTAAATGCTTTTCAAATACTACCCCTAATTTAGATACCTTAATACATTTGTTTGAACACACAATTGAACCCATTGCACTTTATGGTAGTGAAATATGGGGAACAGTAAATATTCAGTCTTCGAAAATTAAAAAAGCAAATTTTACCCTCGAAAATTTATTTGAAAATTTTTTATGTGATAAATTACAAATAAAATTTTTAAAATATATATCAAAAATTAGTAAACAGTCGGTAAATATAGCTGTACTGAGTGAATTCGGTAGATATCCTCTATGTATTAAGGCTATATCAAATACTTGTAACTTTTTACAAAGACTGTTAACTTCCAATTCAGAGTTATTACAGCATGCCTATAAAGAAAGTAGTTTTATAGCAAGTCGTGGCAAAATGAGTTGGACGGCATGTGTTGAATTCGTATTGAAACAGATTGGTGTTTCTGTTAATTTAGCTTATCATAAAAATTTTTCATTCATAGTAAAAACGAATCTCATAAATCGTTTTAAAAATAATATAAATACTACACTACAAAAATGCATTGATATAAAAGAGGGAAAATTAAGGACTTATGCAATTTTTAAAACTCACTTTCAAAAAGAGAAGTATTTATCTGTCATAAAAGATGTGGAAATCCGTAAATGTTTTATGTCGTTTCGAATTAGTTCTCACAAATTAGAAATAGAAAAAGGTAGACATAGACTTAAGAAGCTAGACGTTAAAGATAGAATTTGTAAATTTTGTAAATCAGGGGCGGTTGAGGATGAAAAACATATGTTGTTTTATTGCAGTTCTTATAATACTTTACGTCATATATTTATTGAAAAGATAATTAGATTATGCAAGAACTTTTCTAACTTATCACATGACGCCCAACTCATATGGTTAATGAATAATGAATCTGTTGATATCATTAATCCATTATCTAAATATATTTACGACTGTTTTAAGTTAAGAGAAGGTTTAGTATGTTGAAATCACCAAAGGTTTTTCAATTTTTTGTAATCCATTGTTGTTTATTCACTTGTCATATATGCATTCTGTTTTCCGTTTCATCATTGCCTAATGCATTTTATTTTGTTGTACTTGTTGTTAAAATGCCAGAGATGGCCCATGATTGGTGGAATAAAATTATTCTATTCTATTCTATTCTATTCTATTCAGGAAATGGAAAGTAGGACTGAATATCAATGATTCTGAAAAACATTGGACCCAGGGATTCATCTGTCCTCACTCCTGGGCAATTTACATGTACTCACGTTTTACTCACGTTTACTCACGTAGTCGACGGCGTAGAAAGTCTTCAGACTTGTAAAGACGCATTTGGAATATAATTTCTTTGTCCGGTGTTTGTTCCAGTCTCATAGCATGCAGGCTCGAATTTGTGGGGGTGTCCTTTCCAGTGGGTATTCAAACGACTCTTGAACGCGTTAACGGAGGGTGCCATTACTACGTGTTCAGGAAGATTGTTCCATGTATTTACTACTCTGTATATTACTATAATATTCAAACCTCTTTTTCGTAAAACCTCTTGGCCAATCAAAGCCAAATTTTGTATGTAGCATCTATAGGAAGGGAGTAGCAAGGTGTATATAACAAATCCAGGTCACATTACCAAGATGGCCACCATGTCCATATATGGTACAAACTCTTCAAAAATCTTCTTCTCAGGAACCATTGGACGAATTTCAACGAAACTGCATGTGGCATTGATGACTGAACTACTACAATGTATATAAATAATGACTCTGTGATGACCTTGACCTATTTTTACAGCAAGGTCAACATCGGTTGCCTATGCATTTGAATGGGGAAAACTGTTAAGTTGTCATTTAAAGGGAAAATCTTGCAGGAATTGGCAGTAGGACTGAATATTAATAATTCTAAAAAAACAAAAAAAAACTTAAAAATATTGGACCCTAGGGGCTCATTTACCCACACACCCGGGCAGGCAATATAACTATTATATGTACATTATCATAATATTCAAACATCGCCTCTGAAACAGCTTAGCCAATCAAAGCAAAATTCTATATAAAGCATCTATAGGCATGGGGACCAATTTGTATATAAAAATCCAGGTCTCATGACCAAGATGACCCCGATGCCCATATAAAAAAACGCTACTGCTTTTCTTTTGTCCATGACTCTCAGGTGAGCGTTCGTTGCCCTTTGGGCTACTTGTTAGCTTTTAAATATCATAGCGGGTTGCGTAAAATATGTACTGAAGTACCAAAGGTGCAATGATGTAAAATGTTCAAATCTACTTTTACATAGATCTATTTGATTTTCTCACAACCCTCAGTTTATACCACGAATTTCTTGCATGCTCAATCCAACGTGAAATTTCAACTGCTAACGAATACTTAAATTACTAAGCTCGAATGCAAGTACAGTTTTAGGATCAAGTCCTCATGAGGCAACGAGGGTAACTCAAGACTCTTAAACATTAATATACCATATCTACACTACGAGTGAAGAAAACATTCGAAATGTTAAAGTTGAAAAAGTGTGTATCAGTGATCACTATGCTAAATTTTTCAAATTGTTAAATACACATATGTTATTGTTATTTTAGAGGGCCCCAAGAAAGAGTGGTATAACCAATTGGGTCATCCTCGTAAAATAACGTATATACTTATATACTTACGCACTACTTACTCACATTCCTACTTACAAAAGTTGAAACGACAATAATAGTAAAGATTGCTGGCCGTGTTACATGCAGAGAAGTGCGCGGGGCGGGTAGGTTGCAGCAACCTTTATCACATTATTGAGCCACAACAAAAGAAAAAAATATATATTTGATTATGTGGAGACAACTGGCCTATTGGAACTTCGCGTAAGGAAATGCAGATTTTTACTCATGTCGGTCGGAATGAACGAATATTGATCTTGCTAGATATGCGCACGTAAGCAAATGTACTGTGACAGACTGTGAAGTGCATGGGATAAGAGGATGCGCACTTAAGAGGGGATTATAGTCCAAAACCACTTTCCCAGAAGCGATAAACAATAATAAACATTGCTTTGAAATGACGTGCGGAAATTATCGTATTTGATTTGTTGTCTTCAAAATGGTATTGTCTTTAAAGGGGGAAATGTTTACTCCAAAACATAAAAGGCAAACATGCTTTGAAGATTTGAAGTAGGGAAATAGATTAATAGACATGCTGTTATCAAAGGTTTCCTAAGGGACATTGTGTCGGAGAGAAATATCATGTTATTTCGTGAACTGTAACAACAAAGTAAGGTACCAACTGAACTGACAAGCATCTAAGGAGCGCCAGCAGTGAGAACTGCAGGCATAACAACAAAGGTGCCAACGGAACGAAATATAAGTGCAGACAGTAATTACGATTATATCACTAGTTGGAAAACATGGAGACCGTGTCGTCCCAGTTCGTATCATCGACGATGAGTCTGGAACAAAACCAAATGTTGGCAGAAGAAATTAATGATGAAATGACGTCATCGGTACTTCCGGTAACCATTTTCGTTGGAATTGAAATAGTTTTCGGATTCTTGGGAAACCTGTTGATTCTGTATGTGTTCTTGGTGCGTTACCATTCCTGCAACTTCAAGTACTTCGTTTTGTGTTTGGCGTTTATTGACACAACGAGCACCCTGACGACTATGCCGGGCGAGATTGTCACTCAAGTGTACTGGTACGTCTATCCCGTGCCTCTCGTCTGCAAAATCAAGTCGTTCTTCAACGTGTTCACCGTCTGCGCGTCAGCGTTCTGTCTTCTGCTCATTGCGGTCGATAGATTCAGGAAAATTTGTCGACCACTGGAATGGCAACTGAAACACAGAATGGCAAAACTTTCCTGCTTTGTGCTTCTGTTTGTTTCGTTTCTCATGGCGTTACCATGCGCGTTTCTGTGGGGAACACATTCATATCAGACACGCTACAAAGGGCACATGATAACTGTAACAGTCTGTGAAAAGGATGAAAAATGGCTGGATACAGGCTATCCTCTTGGATACATCATCACTGTAGAGACGGTAGTCTCAATCGTGTTAGTCATACTTTTTGTTTTATACTTGTTCGTCTGCCGAGTTTTACTGACAGCAGAAGACAAGACAAAGTCAACGGCAATGAATACTCAACCTGTCAGAATTGGGACGCTCAATAACTTTCATCTAAAATTACCGATTGCTGCACAGAGCAGCGAGGGAACGATCAGCCGAGGAGTCACGAGCGATGATGACCTCACTACGCAGGAGAGTGGCGAGGAACTGCAGGACGATCCCTCATCGCAAATGACCACACAGTCGCGAAATATTCATGCAACAAAGAGCAATGCCAGTAAAAGGTCGACCACAACGATGGAACATGAGAAATTGAAGAGCAAAAAGACGAAGAGACCCACTGTAAAGCAGCAGGCCAGACGCGTGAGAAGAAAGACGCTAATCATGTTTATTCTGACGGCGATTTTCATAGTCACTACTGTTCTGTACCTGACCCTGCTCAGCCTGATAGCTAACGATTTCCTTGGTGCTTTGTCGAGTAGCGAGAAAGCCGTGTATTTCTTCTTCTTCCGACTATATTTTATAAATCACGCGGTTAACCCAATCTTATACGGATTCTTGGACCCACATTTCAGACGCGTGCTTAAAATAATTGGAAAGACTATCATTTCACCATGCAAGAAGAATACAGGCATGGTCCACAGTGTGAGCTACAGTGCAGGAAGTTCACAAAACGGAGGAAACTGACAATTAACCCTGTGTGTAACGGATGAACTTGATCATCATTATCAATCTAATTTCTTAGCAGCACGAGTGATTTTAAGTGTTATTTCATTTTACTGCGTTATCACATCTGGGACTTTGTGGGCAATGTTTGCCAAGTACCCACAAAGGGGGCATCGGGCGTTTTTGGGTTAAGAAATTAGGGGATAAATGTATTCAGATTTTTCATTTGGGGCGGTACGTATATCGTCGGATTAAATAGGAAATTTTGTTTACGGCGGCGCATCAGCGGATCCGTAAAAATGATTTCCGACGGTATGTACGACGATATACCGCCGCAAAGGAAAAAATTGAAAATTGTTATCCCCATTCTAATGTTCTTTTAAACTATAAACATTGAAAACGCATTGTTTTTCACGAAACGTGAGTATCAAGAGCGACGTATAATCACGGGGTCAACCAATCACAAGCGACGTTGCTCATGACGTTGGGTTTCGGACGGTATAATATTTTTGACGTTATCCAATCAGACGTCGCGTTACATTCTCAAGTGCATTAGAATAACGGTTAATGATTAGAAGTTAATGTAGGTCCACAATGAGCTTACTAGCCTTGCCAAAGGCTAAAAAAAATAAGAAATCAATGTTTCCGATTTTTTTTCTTCAAAAACACTGTTTTTTTTTTTTTAAACTTTGTGGCTAGTCTATAGACCATGGCTCGATAAAAGTACAATGCTAGACTAGCCAAGGGAGGAAAAACTTAGAGATGGTACTTCATTCAATTATAGACATCTAATTTTGTTTTCTTATATACAAAAATACAATTATTAGCCGACTAAATAAGAAATTGGAAGCCGACTTGTAGCTAGTCTATGAGCTTACATAAGCAGCCTGATTATCCTCTCTCTCTCTCTCTCTCTCTCTCTCTCTCTCTCTCTCTCTCTCTCTCTCTCTCTCTCTCTCTCTGTGTGTGTGTGTGTGTGTGTGTGTGTGTGTGTTTTGTTAATGGGTGTATCTTAAAGATGAGTTTCCTCTGGAAAAGGTTTTATTTTAAAAGTGAAAAATATAGAAACTACTTTGAAAAGATATGAATTCTTGTTATGTGACTTTTCTGCCCTTGAATACCCGGAAACATATTTTGTTGATATGTTGATTTACGTAGATATTTAGATTAATTTGATGAACAAACATGAAGTGGCTGAATCACTTATAGCCGAATTAGGCGTAGAGTAGCACGTTACATGTAAATAATCTTAAGTGGTGCTGTAAACGGACAAACACTCTAAACGATGGGAATCTAAACCCATACGAATGGACTTGCCCATCATTATCAAATTGGAGAAACCATTGTCGTTTTTAGGGTCTTCAGAAGTGATTTTGAATTTTCATTCTACTTTTCGATAAAAGTTCTCTTAGTAAACAGAATAGCCCCAGATGTTCTGCGGCATCACATCTGGGGCTATACCGTTTGCTACGCCAGCCTTATATGAGTAAAGTAAAAGTGGCCGTAAAACGATGTTAAAATTATGCAGACCAGTTCCTGCCTTAATTTTTATCACTGACACAGAATTTTCTCGCGACCAGGTTGTTGTCCACTATTCAGAATGATATTAAATGAGGACTATTGCATCCTGAAGTAAGTATGCGGAAGTTCGCGTCTAGGTGTTTCAAGTGGGCTGTTTCTCGCCCATTTGTGTATTTGTTAATTTCGTCGGCAAGAAAACGAATTTCTACTGGAATATATTCTCAGATTTAAGTCTATTCGTCTATGAACATTGGCCGGACGCTTGAAGCTTTGACGCAGTTCTAACATAATTCTAAACAAGAACGAAACTAGCAGCTAAGCAACATGCGCGCATATGCATGATCCCTATTTCTCATCCTACGGCCCGTGCAATTTGTGGTAAACAATACGAGTATATATGACAGTTTCATCCTTTATCAACATCAATTGAGCCTGTGCGTGAGAAAACCAACAATTTTGGTTACGACCAGGTCCGACACAAACCAGGCTGTACAGGCACAGAAGATGGTTAGAGGCTGGAAATTTTGAATTTAGAAAGTAGAGGAATTGCACTATCCGTGTAGCGAAAACAAAGGTGATCATCAGCTTCGCAGTTAGTGCGAAGCTGATCTGCGCCTTTGTTTTCGCCTATGCATATTGTTGGTTTTCCCATGCGGCGGCTAAATTGTCAGTATCAAGTATTGTTTAAAAATAGAAAATATTTCCAAGAAGACGTGTGACGTATCCCAATGATCCGTGCGTCATCAATGGAAGCGAATTGCAATTATTGTAATGGCGATAATCATTGGCTTGCAATTGTCTGACTCACACATAAGCGAAAAGACTTGCGTTTTATTGCGAAAAAAAAAAAAAAAAAAAAAAAAAAAATCATTGGCTTGTCTGACTCACACATAAGCGAAAATCTCTCGACACAGACTTGCGTTTAATTGCGAAAAATAGTTTTTGTTTGTTTGATTTATTGCTTAACGTCACAGTCAACAGCTATGTTCATGTCGAGACGTTGACTTGGGCGTAAATCAATAAATCAAACATACAAGAATTCCTTTTCGCAATAAAACGCAAGTCTACGTGGAGGGATTTTTCGCTAATGTGTGACGAGGTCGTAAGGGACAATGATTGTTTAATGTTTAACAACCAAATAAATTGTGTACCCGCTTACAAGTAACGGGTCATAACTTCACATAATTTTAATAGTTTATTTGTTTATTTTAGCATATATACTGAACAAAAGTGAAAACGCTACACATTACACTGTATTTTACTATATTCTAACACGAATGATTACCCTAGAAGTCGTTTTATTTCAAGACATTTTATTACATGTACCGTGACTCTTTGGCTTTAATTTGCACTTTCGGTTTAGTTCCTAGCGAAGCAAAACAAGAAACATCTTCAAAAAAGATAATTGTCGAAGATTAAAACAGCAATCACACTGTAGCGTATAACCCAAACGCGCGCCGGGAGTATGAAAAATCTCAACACGCTGAAGACTTTGGGCGTACAAAAATTAATTTGTTCCTTTAACACGCTTTTGCAGTCACACATTAGCGCGCAACTGGAGCGTGTGCCGGACGTATAAAAAATCTCAAAGTTTTGGAGAACGGTTGTGATACGTCCCAGACACGCTAAGCACGCGCTACATGCGCGCATCGAACGTTCAACGCGCGTTTCACACACGCTTGGGGCACGCTACTGAAGCAACATTTAATAAAATCGGAACGCGCATGGAACGTACAATGGCGTGCTTCAAACGCGCGCCAAACGCGTTCAGAGCGTATTCAACGCGCCCGTAGCGCGCGTGGAACTTATTCGGGACGTATAAGTCACACGCCCGGGACACGCCGAGCTTTTAGAAAAATTTTAAGCATGTTTAAAAATTTTTTTAGCCCAAACGCGCGCGAAACGCGCAGAGACTATTAGCGACGTACAGCGACGCGCGCCGGACGTACACCAAGCGTACCCAACGCGCTTACAACGAGTTTTGAACGTGTTTCCGACGTGCGTCTGGCGTGTGAGGAATTTTGCTATTTTTTCAACACGCCCGGTGGGCGTTTCACTTACATGTATACGCTGATGTGTGACTGCTCTTTAATATCTGTTCTGCAATAGGGGTACAGGATGCATGATGTACATTTTATTTATGTTTTATTCTGAAATATAAATTGTTGACAGTGCATAGAAGCTCAGTGATGTAGTAGTGATATCTAAGCACAAGATATATAGTTTTGGGACTGAAATCCATCTTTGACGGACACAAGACTAGTTTGCTCTGTTGTTGAAATGACATCACTACCTTAGCCTGACAGCTAAACGCTCAGTGAAAAAACTGTACCTATTCGTTTAAACGTTGACAGTTTTAATGCATATATATCTACCCCAAAATTCCTGGATATCAATCTGATGCAAAAAAAAGAAAATGTAGTAAAAATATCGTTATTGTGCGGTGAGCCCTTACTGGCGGAAACAACTCGTTCTGTGAAGCAGGGCCTTTGATCCGAACACGCCTATATTCAATGGAGAAAATCCGAACGCATCGTATCTACGATGGCCTGCATAGATAATAAAATTTCAAAATCCACAGAATTTTTATTTTTGCAAAAGCTTTCGTCACACAAAAAGTGATTAAAATGAATAACAATAAGGATCAATGATGACGTGTATAGTAAAAAAACATCATCTTAAAGTACTTTTTAAAGAGATGCAGTTTGTTGCCTTTTTCATCTTCCATATGGACAAAAACCCGGACGCAGGTCAAAAATGATCTGAGATGTCTTCGACAAACAAGCTGTGATACACACAAAATTAAGAATTTTGGGGTCACAAAAAGACTGTGTCAATTCAGTAGCAGGTGTAACAGGACTCGCCAAAATGAGTGCATGAAATTGGCTGTGGTTGTCTCTAAGCACTCAGGGCCCAGTTGTTCAAAATTAACGATGTTGTTAGTTAACGATTCGTCAAAATTTCAAACATGAATATTACAAATACACTGTTATTTTTTGTTGATAAAATGTTAGAATCCTTTGCACTGCAAAGGATTTTCATTTTTTTTTTTTCAACAAAAAATAACAGTGTATTTGTTACTTTAGCTGATATTTGCTTAACAAATTTATGTCTTAACGATATCGTTAAGCTAACGATGCTTTGAACAACTGGGTCCAGGTTGCCAAGTTCGATTTCACGTTCAAAAGAAATAACATGGTCATTTTTCTGCCCGGCCATTATTTGTTATCATGTATGTAACTCTGTTCGCTTTGACAGGAACGAATCAAAGCCGAAGCTATGGCTAGAAAATGGAATTCTGTTGTATATTGAAACGTTAAAATGCAATTGAATGAAACTCGAGATTCAAATAGTAAATGTGTAGGGTTTCACTTGTTCCGTGTATATAGATGGCCATCGACAAGGAAAGAACCGCACTAGATATTGTGTTAAATAATGACAATTTTACGACTGTAACCACATGAACCTGTCGTCATTCAACAAAGTCACCAGCAATGTATTAAAAGGTCTATATAGTTCTCGGAGAATATTCCGAGTCTCTTCTTCCATTTGTCCTGCCTGTTTCTTTCTTTCTGTTTCAAATTTCTTATTGGCGTCTGATATATTTTTCATGGCACTCGATGGTAGTTCACCTACAATACAAAGCATGTTTTAGAGTAAGATTAGAACACTGACGTTCCTATGCAATGCCCCAGAAACAGCGAGTATGGCCATCTTGCGTTAATCGTTCCAAGGCGATACTTCTGTTGTGGTTCTAATTACTTATAAGTGTTTGGTGTTGAAGTTTTGTGCTGTTTGCATCTTATGTACGTTTTCATAATTTTAGTTAAGTTCGGCTATGTGAGTGGCTGCCTTTTGGGAAATAGCTGCTCACTTGGCTTACGATATATTCTCTTTGTATAATTTCCTGATTGTTTATTTAGTTTTTTCCCACCTCGGTATTAATAGTGGGAATTTCTCTCTGATTGTGCCATTTCCTGATCATTGCGTAATTTTTACCTTTTTATTCAGTAGTGTAGCCGGACATTAGGCGAAGGACGAACTGTTTCGACTGTTACGTACATCACGGTAACTTAGATGATAGCACATAATCACTTACGCAAATCAAGAAATTTGTATACTTGTTGCATATGTTCCGCCAGTGAACTAGAGTAATCCTCTGTTCTGACAATGTGGAACTGATTTCTTGGAAATACACGTAACCAATCTTGTAGAAATATAGAATAGAAGCCAACGTGAAGTCTGGCCTAAAAATCGGAAATATATACATTTTCATTTCTAAGAAACTTGTATCATTTCGCATGATTCTCTCTAAATAGCGTTTCAACTAGTTGCCAGTATAGAAACAAAGGCATTTCATTTTACAGTTGGCCAAGGAACATGTATGCTTTACATTTTTCTTTATAACTAACCTAGAAATATGCATGAAGTATAAGTGTACGATATCAAAACATTGCCTCTGAATGTGTTCTTTGCTCTGATAGGGATCAATCAATCAATCAATCAATCAATCAATCAATCAATCAATCAATCAATCAATCAATCAATCAATCAATCAATCAATCATCTTACCGTATATCCGTTTATTAACTTTATATCATACAAGCACGCTCTAAATGAATATTTGAGTATACAATTATACAGAAGCCCTATCGAATGGATGACTTCTTTATGGAAAGCAGCCGTTGTCATGGTTCCGAGCCCATGGAAAAAGTAGTCCGAAAACAACCTGAAAAAAACACCCAATAACCATGTAAATGTTTCTATCACATTAAACGTAAGATATCTTATATATGAGCCGCGACGCGAGAAAACCGGTCTTCGGGGTTTCCGACCAGGTCCGACACGAACCGGCCTGTACAAGCTCAGAAAAGAGCTAGAAGCTTGAAATTTCGGATTTAAGTAGAAGAGGAATTGTACTATCCGAGTAGCGAAAACAAAGGCGCTGATCAGCTTCGCGGTTACCGCGAAGCTGATCTGCGCCTTTGTTTTCGCCTAGGCAAAAATCCGGTTTTCTCACGATGCGGCTATTTATATATTAATTCAGATATCGGATATCCTTTTTAAGATAGCTTATTTCCTAATTTAAATATTTAATTTACCAATTTACATCGGATATTTTTATTTACATGTAGATATCAGATATCTTTTCTGCTATATCAGATTATTATTTTAGCATTTTAAATATCTTATTTGACAAAGCAGATTTCACGACTGAAAAGTAAGTCTGGTATATTTTAATAAAGATGAGTCCATGCATGTAAACGTCTACAAATGGAAGACTGCGTTACTTACCTCTCAACGGGATCTCTAAGGATAACGATAAGTTTGACACTGGGATTGATGTGTTTGATCAGGTGTGGGGTGAGGTATTTCGGTTCAGCCAGACCTTTGTTCTGGGGAATGCTCGGCCAACCACTGTTATCAGACATGTCCATTGGCGTTCCGTCCCCTAGGGTGAAAATGATTGAGCTGTGTCATGAGAAAACCAACATCTTGCATATGCGAAAAGAAAAATACAGATCAGCCTCGCATTAACTGTAAAAGCTGATCAGGCTTTTGGTTTCGCTGCACGGATAGTACAATTTATCTACTTTCCAGATCCAAAATTTCCAGATTCAAGCCATTTTCTGTGACAGTACAGGCCGGTTTGTGTAGAACCTGGTCCGCGGAGACGTGGGTGATTCGAATGGATTTTTCTCTTGATGCTTGAATGTAAGCATGGGATCAAGGAAATAAAATAGGAAAATAGAGAACCGAAAAGAAAACGCATTCCAACTTCGAAATCTTCACGCTAGCTTTCAACGACAATAGTTAAGACCTTGTCCACGAATAGTTCCTTTGAGTTTTCGTATCGTGTCAGTCATGTGATTAACGTTGCTTTTATTTCCAAGTGATCAATGCTTGTTTTCCTTATACGGAAATACGTAAGACAAAAATATGGAATCTATGAGGTCTAATATACTTGGCATTAACCTGTTACTAAATTCTTTGATGGACTATGTTGAATTTCTTCCCATTGAAAGTAGTTGAGATAATCTTTGAAAGACTGTCGTGGCCTTTTTCCGTGAAAACCAAGCCCTGAAAGACAATATACAAGAGTATACCACCCACATTCGACAAGAAATTCGCTCCATTATGTATTGTGTCATTCGTAATCCGGCGTACCAACACTTGAACAGATAGATAAAATGAGCCGCGACGCAAGAAAACCGGTCTTCGGGGTTTCCGACCAGGTCCGACACAAACCGGCCTGTGCAACTACAGCATATGAATAGAAGCTTTAAATTTCGGATTTAAGAAGAAGAGGAATTATACTATCCGAGTTGCGAAAACAAAGGCGCTGATCAGCTTCGCAGTTACTGCGAAGCTGATCTGCGCCTTTGTTTTCGCATAGGCAAAAATCCGGTTTTCTCACGATGCGGCTCAAATTATTCCTCGTCTCTAGGCTCCATGGCCAAGCTGTTTTATATTGCATTGTTGGTTGCTACTTTGCAATAAGGCAATATAGAAGTATTTTTATACATATGTGACCATAGCAAAATGGAGAGAACCACTTAACTAAAACTATGAAACCGTACATACATGTAAGGTTCAAACAGAACTAAAATTCAACTCCAAAACATGAAACATATAGAACCACACCATAAGAATCACCTTGTAAAGATCAGTAATGTATAATTACTGGGGTGCTTAAATCGATTTTACAGGGCCCTAACCTCACCCTCATCTTCTGCAGTGGTTCACAACATTTAGTTAGTTGTTGGTCCCCGTGGTGAATCTCTTAACTAGTCAATGAATCATCAAGGACAAACAAATAAATTAGGACTCACAGATTCAGTAAGCTGCCCGACGATGTAAATCCCTGGGCGCCGGATAACTTACTGAAATCCGGAGCATAAGAAAAAACACCAGTTGAACCCCGATGGGCCAACCAACAAACAAGAAGCTCCGGTCCCAACCAACTAATATGAATAGCTTTATGTCGGGACCATCATAGAGTCTGACACCCAAGCCACCGGCGTGCAATTAAAGAAGGCAGCATACATGTAGTTATCAACCATGATTGGGTTAAAACTAAGCATGCAGACTGTCGCATAACATTTAAGTTATAACCTATATGTCTGTAACGTGTAACGATTTTTCTGAATTGAAAAGAAAAATCATTCCTTCCTATTTAAGTTTCTTAAATTTGTAAACCAAGTCACCATAAAATTCTGGTTCCGAAAGGCCCTCACGTAAAAGCGCCCACTTTCTGTGCACGCACTGTCAGTTTTCTGCCCTTGTATTACTATATATTTTACAAGCACAATTAAGTGTAAGAGGAACAAGAGTAACATTGTTTTAACTGGAACATCAATGTATTTTATATTTGCTAATAAACCATTCATAGCGTTAACTGCTTTATTAGACAACAAATGTATAGTACAGAGTATTTTCCCTTTGGGTCATGCATAGTCTAATATATACAAATGTATAGTGCAGATTGTATTTTCCTTTTGGTCCTTTGATATCAGCGAGGATACGTATTCTGAGAAACTAGAAATTTATTATCGGCTAAGATTAATTTTCTAACCAAAGTTTAAATAGTTGGCCTCATTTTTTTAACTTTGACATTTGCGAAATAGCTGTTATACACATTGGCTCTAAAGGGTCGCTGACGAGGCTTTAGTAGCCTATACCGCGGTATGGCCCATCCCATGTATATTTAATATATTCGCTGCTGTTAAAGGATCTCAGCGTTTTCATTTTTAACATTAAAAACGCCATAATAATGAAGCTATTTGAGCCACTGCATAAGAAAACCAACAAGATGCTTGGACAAAAACAAAGGCGCAGATCAGCTTCGCGGTAACCGCGAAGCTAATCAGCGCCTTTGTTTTCGCTTGTTTTCGCTACATGGATAGAACAATCCCTCCTCTAGTTAAAAACAAAATTTCAAGCCTCTAATCGTCTTCTGTGATTGTACAGCGTGGTTTGTTGCGGACCTAATCAAAAGCCAAATTGTTGGTTTTCTCACGCACATGCTTATTTACCATATCGTCGCCATGACCACCACCAAGTTTCTTTCTTTCTGGCACCTCTGTTTTCCAGGACATCCGGATGCTGAGCTATTCTGTCGAACAGATCACTCGACCCGCATTTACCCATACCTACCAGCTGGAAATATGGTAGACATCGAAAACCATCGGTTTCTGTATACCAACAAGGGTTTTTGTAGTCTGGCAGAAATTTTGGAGGGTCCTGAAAACGAAATTGTTATCTTTTTTCATTATGAAAACACACCTAGATGCAGTATAAATAGATTTTTGCTTCTTCAAAAAAATGAAAACTTTCATTGAAAAGGATTTTTTTTCTTATAAATATAAATTGTGGGTACATGTTAGAGCTGCCTCGGCGAGGGCTTCGAACGAGTACCCGCAATCTATGCATTGAAGCCAAAATAAGAAAAAAACGTAAACCCCTGTACACCCATTTTACTATATAAAAGTGGAATGTAAGGGGTAATGAACACGTCTGACTCCGCGTAAATGACAGAGTGTTCCAGTGTTATTTTTTCATCTATACTCATCAAAAGAAGTTTTGCACCATTTAGATTTTTTCATATTTTAAGTGACATTTTAACAAACAAAAATTAAACCTAGCTTTTTGAATTTGCACATTCTGAAAGAGTTTGATAATGTGTGTGATAAGACCAAAAATTGTTGCGGAAACGATTTTAGGAAAAATTGAAAATTCCCATTTTTCTGTAATGCTGAAAATTGGAAAATCGAAAACATTCCACAAAAAAATGCCACAGCATTAAGAACACATTTTTATTTCCAAATTTACACACAAGAGCTCCAAAGCTAATGATTAAGCCTAAAAACAATTTTAAAAATCTCAAAATTTTAGTAAAAATTCATTTTTTGACAAAATTGCAATTTTTGAGAAAAAATGATAAATATTGGAAAAAATGAGTAAAATCGAAAGTCATTTCAATTTTGGATCACTATGAGATGTTTTGAAACCAAAACATGTCGCCTGTTTTCTTTCTTTTAAAGGCAATCTCATGTCAAAGATGTTGCATGAGTACTTTTTTGATATGCAGCTTTTTAAAAATTCTGAATTTGGATGGGTTGAAAACCAGTACCTCCAGTTAAACATTAATGGGTGCTGCATGCTGTGTTTAAAAGAAAAACAACCCATTTTATTGGAGAGATGAGTTACTAAGCTTTATCTTAGAATTCAAACAAAATCTCAAAAATTGTTATTTTTGGTCAAAAATAGTGTTTTTGTCCAAAAAAAAATCAATTTTTAGTTTTTTGCTTTAAATGATTGCTTTCAGTATCTCGAATGAGGATGTGAAACGAATTCGGGTTTGGAAGCCCAGAAAGAAAGATGTGGGCTTTTTGCTGCATCCCAGATTTTGGTGTTTTCAAAAACATGCATTTTTTGCACATTTTTATTTAATCTTTTTAAGAAAAAATATTGATTTGTTGTTCAAGAAGTCCAGCCCTTTAAGATGGTATTAAGTTTTAAAACTTTATTTGAAAAATATCTATACTAGACATTATTTTTAAATGAGAAAAATATTAACTGGTGCAAAACTTCTTTTGATGAGTATATTTGAAAATAACTGAAAATCTACAGCTTTTTGTGACGCCACATATATTACTTAGGCCTAAGCACATTTATAGAAATGTAGAACTCTTAATCAGGAGGTCCCAGGTTTAATCGTTCTTCGCCGATTTTTCCCCATTGACCAAGACACATTTACGTTTACTTTCAACAAAAATTAAACTAGCTACGATTTGTTAAGCTCCATCCCAGCATGACCGAAAAATCTAAATATGACGTGGATTCTAGAACAAACACAGTTCTTTACATCGTATATTTACTCATAAAATAGACTTTAACCTGCAAAACTACATTAAGGGAGTATCTGAAGACACGTGATTACAGTGAATGGATAATTTTGTTCATTTCGTCATAGAAGACTACGCTGTGGGTGCAATCCAACTTGCTATATGCAACTTTTTCGTTATCACAATGACTCACTGATTTGTGGCCAATAAAATTCCAGGGTAGAGGATCTGGGAGCTTATGTTAATGTTAGTAAACATTCAGATAGAAGCAGGACTTGAGCAAACAAAGGTCGTCCCGATCAGGCATGTAGTCAAGCTGATCTGCATCTTTGCTTCCGCAAACTGTTTTTATGATGTAGCTCATAATCATAAAAACCAAAAACATATTAATTTAATTGACGGAAATTATTTGTTTTTTTTTCTTCTTGGAACAGCAAAAGCTAATATATGTTTGTGCATCTGTGCAGTCTGATTATTAAGTTTGTTTCATTTTGTTGGGAAATGTTATGGATTTATTATAATAAAAGTAGTTTGATACAGCAAGCTATACCGTGTAGTTCTACAAGGTTGATGAAGCAAAATTTGGATGTATCAAGTTAGATACAACTTGTTGTAACGTCTAGCTAAGCTCTTACATAACATACCATACATAACAAATCTTCAGTGTCATCAACAGATGTCTCATTGCAAGAGAACAATAAAGGCTGCACTGAAGGCTCCACAATCTTTATTGTCTGGTGAATCCGGCGTATCATGCCATAAACAGTCAGCCTGTTATCATTCTGCCTGTTGTCGTTCGGTATCTTGTCATTCTTGTTTTCTGTGGATTCTTCCAACACAGTATCGTATGCAGTCTTAATGATATCATCCGTATGGGGAACCCTTTCAGATATAACACTGGCTAGAACCGGTTCGTTTGCTCCAACGAAGTAGCCTTTCATTTGATTCCTATTATTATCCGTATCAAACGGAACAGTAAAATCTTTCTTTTTGTTTTTCAGTATAATTTCCACACTGGTCGTATTTGCAATTGACGTCTTACGACGATAGTCAAATACTACGCGGGTAGCAAAAATGAGCACTGATATTAGAATCAGATAAATGTACTTCCATTTTGGCATTGCTAAAACACAATGTGATGATTCGCATGTACGCTAAAGACTTACTGCACAGTGAACTTTTAATCTGTAAATATTCTCTTTTCAAAGTTTCTTATGAATAAATATATTGATTCAAATAGTTCTACAATATCCGTATTGATATTATTTTCTATATGTGTCTTGTATTAAACCTTGACAAACATTACTGAATGATCTGGCTGCTCTTAGAACCATTTCTTCTAAAACCATATATGTGGATCACTTTGATGTATTGTTCTCCCTATTATCTGTACAGCACTTTACACACGTGTACCCATACCTGGAAATTTGTTTGGATGTAAACATTACGAAAACATGCCCATAAAATATACAGATTTTTTTTTGGTTGTAAAAAATCTAAAATTTCATTAGAATTTTTTTTTTATATTATTTCTTATTTATGCTCAAAACATAGATTATGGGTACACCTTAGAACCGCCTCGGCGAGGCGGTTCTAATTAGTACGCACAATTTATGTTTTGCAGCAAAAATAAGAAAAATTAGGTATACCCCTGCATATAAAAGTGGGGTTTAAGGGGTTATACGTGTATATAGCACGGACATGTTTTCATGATGAGCTTCGGTTCACTTTGATCGTGACTAAAACTTATCCTCCTAAAACATGTACATTTTGGAAGGTGTCTCCTGAAACGCTATGCATATGACATTATACTTATTCTTTCTAACAATACCATTACTAAATATTCAAAAGCTATTCAATAAACTATTCCATGTAATCGTATTTTTTTACAACAATCGCAATTGCCTGTGACAGAAATAATCGAAAAATTACATTACGAAAACACGCCCATGCAATATACAGGGACTTTTTTAAGTTTTTAAAAATGAAAATTTTCAGTACAAATTTTTAGATATTTTTCTTATTTTTGCTCAAAACATAGATTGTGGGTACACGTTAGAACCGCCTCGCCGGGGCGGTTCTAACGAGTACCCACAATCTATGTTTTGGAGCAAAAATAAGAAAAATAGGTATACCCCTGCAAACCCCAGTTTTACTATTTAAAAGTGGGGTCTAAGGGGGTATTTATTGCACGGACATGTTTTCCTGATATCAGTAATCCGTAGCGTAAATATAAGTTACATGTAACAACAACTTTTGCGTTTTGTCAATTGGTGTTAAAATGTATCGCTTGCTTACAGCAAACTTTGTCTTAATATAGAAATTAAGTTTAGTTTATTTAATGGACTTCCTCTTATACATGTCCGTACGTTTTAAACCGAATTTTCTAGGATTCAACCGATGAAATAGAAAGTACAATTTTGTATGACTGTATAGTATGATGACTAGATTCGCAACGAGGCTTATTATATACTACTCAAATTTTGATAAGCATCAAAACTTTATTTTTGTTTACAGGACATATACTGTTAATTTAACATCTAAAATTTTGCTAAAGATATATAGCAGAACAATCGCCGTGCAAACATGCCATCTTTTTTGCGTTGCCTGGAAGCGCTTCTTGCAGACTTGCAGAAACGATGGACCCCCGCCCCTCCCCCTAAAATTGTTGTCACTGTTGCCTACCCTATCCAATTGTGTCATTCATCCGCTCTTACTGGTTCATTCGACTGCAAAACTGTTTTCAAAATTGATAATCGAAATGTCGATACTTTTATGTCTAAAATGTACTTTGAGAAAATCAGAAATTTTAAAAAGGCGATTTTTTACCAATACATTTTTGTGCTAAAATGTTGCTTTTTAAGCTGCGAGTTTGGAACAGAAAACCGATCTGACCTACGGGCATTGATTCAGATTTTACAGCGTTTAAAACATTTGTTAAAGGACTGAACATTTTTTAATGGAAATACATTTTGCTTAGTAAAACGCTGTTTCGAGCAAACCAGAGTGCGTATTCAAAAACGGTTTTCAGTTTCATACATACAGTTCAATGAAGAACATTTTAAACGAAAAAAATGTTTTTGGTAAAAAATCAGTTGAATGAACCTATAAAAAAAGGGGATGCATGACACAATTGGATAGGGTAGGCAAGAGTGACAATTTCACTTTTAGGGGGTTTCCATCGTTTCGGCAAGTCTGTGAGAAGCGATACCAGGCATTTGGATGTTAAATAAATAGTATGTCCCGTAAACAAAAATTATGTTTTGAAAAAAAGTTGTCAATCTTTGGCAGGTGCTATGTTTATATAGTAGACCATGCATGAAATTGAATGTAATATGACAGAAGAAATTGCACTTGTCATTGATAGAAGAAGCGAGAAAAAAAATAAAAATGAAAACGAATAACTTTTGTATCAATATATTGGCAAATTTCTAATCTGAAAGCGTAAGAGTAAGTAATGGTCAGGAAAGGGTGCAACAAGAAAAAAAAATCCCACTCCAAAAACGAGGTGGGAAAAAACTTAATTGGACAATCAGATACAAAGACAAAGAGAATACTATATCACAAACGTCTATAATACGTACGAGTACGTTATATGTTTTGAATTATAAAAGCTTTTCTATACGCATTGAAATTTTCGGGATTATCCGCCGGTTTATGCATCTTTCAAAGGGCTGGGTGCGGGAAAATGCTAATAGCAGCTGAATAGTGCGATAATAAGGTGAACTGGCCATGTTATAAGAATGCCTGATGAGAGACTCCAAAAGAAAGTCTTCTATGGAGAACTACAAGAGAGAAAGTGCTCTCAAGGTGGCCAGAAGAAACGCTACAAAGACACCCTCAAAGCTAGTCGGCGCCCAGGGATCTCCATCGTCGGGCAGCTTACTGAATCTTTTTTGATTCATCAGGATGTTTATCATGATTTATCTGTTTGTTCTTGATGATTCATTGACTAGTTAGAGATTCACCACGAGGACCGAAGAACTGACTAAATGTTATGAACCACTGCAGAAGATGAGGGTGAGGTTATGGCCATGTAAAATCGATTTAAGCCCGCCAGTAATTTTATATTACTGATCGTTCCAAGGCGATACTTCTGTGGTGGTTCTTTTTGTTTTATGTCTTGGTGTTTGAAATGTTTGTGCTGTTGGCTCCTTCTAGGTACTTTTAGGTACCTCGTTGAACTTTTGAACATTGACAATCCTTATTTTGAAGGCATGGTCAAACAAATTTATCCCCCTGAACTACAGTTGAATAAAGCAGACAACACAGATACCGAAGCCCCATTTTTAGACTCACGTACATCTTTTTATTGCAAATGGATTCGTTTCTTCTAAAATTTATGATAAACGCGATGACTTTGATTTTGATATAGTAAACTTTCCGTTTTTGGATGTTGACGTTCCTCGCCGTGCTTCTTATGGCGTATACATTTCACAACTTATTATGTTTGCTATAGTCTACAATTATGTTGCGGACTTCAATGCACGAAATAAATGTTAAACAGCCAAACTTCTTCAGCAGGGGTATCTGTATCATAAACTTCGAAAAACCTTTTCTAAATTTTATCGCAGACACTTTGAACTGATTTCCAAATTTAATGTTGGGCTAAAGACCCTTTTATGCGAGGGCCTTTCGGAACCAGAATTTTATGGTGACTTGGTTTACAAATTTAAGAAACTTATTGGAAGAATAATTTTTCTTTTCAGTTCAGAAAAATCATTACGCGTTACAGACGTATAGGATATAACTTAAATGTTATGCGACAATCTGCATGCTTAGTTTTTAACCCAATCACGGTTGATAACTATGCTGCCTTCTTAAATTGCACGCCGTTGGGTCGGGCGTCAGACCCTATGATGGCCCCGACATAAAGCTATTCATTTTAGTTGGTTGGGGCCGGAGCTTCTTGTCTGTTGCTTGGTCCACCGGGGTTCAACTGGTGGTTTTCTTTTGCTCCGGAGTTAGTAAGTTATTGGTCGACCAAGGATCTCCATCGATGGGCAGCTTACTCATTCTGTGAGTCCTCGTTTTTGATGCATCGTGGAATTTATCATAATTTATTTGTTTGTCCATGATGATTCATTGACTAGTTAGAGATTCACTACGAGGACCGAACAACTAAGTGTTATAAACCACTGCAGAAGCTGAGGGTGAGGTTAGGATCCTGCAAAACCGGTTTAAGTCCGCCAGTATTTTTATATTACTGATCGTTCTAAGGCGATACTTCTGTGGTGGTTCTTATTGTTGTATGTCTTGGTGTTTTAAATTTTTGTGCTGTTGGCGCCTTATGTATGGTATCATATTTTTAGTTAAGTTTAGGTAAATGAGTGGCCACCTATGGGGAAAATAGCTGCTCATTCGGCTTACGAAATGTATTAATGATATGAGTACCTTATTGTTTTTGTCCCGCCTTGGTTTTTGGAGTGGGAATCTTTTTCTGATTGCGCCTTTTCCTGATCGTTGCCTACTTGTACCTTTTTGTGTATGTTTTCATATTTTCGGTTGGGTTTGGGTAACTGAGTGGCCACCTATTGGGAAAATAGCTGCTCATTCGGCTTACGATATGTTTTCATGGTATAAGTGCCTGGTTGCTGAATCTCGGTTTTTGGAGTGGGAATCTTTGTCTGATTGCGCCTTTTCCTGATCTTTGCCTACTTGTACCTTCTGAAGGATTTCGACATACCAATTGGGTCTCGGGAATAGACTGCACATGGGCGATCAAAGTGGCGAGGTCTCATCAAGAAATGAGCAGCTCTATGAAAAAAAAGAAGAGAATCTGTGAAGCTGAAAGAAAGAGCCAATACCAATGGGCCACCAGCTGAGTCCATGACATTGATTACTCTACTTGCAACCGACAGTTTAGAGCTAGAAATGGCCTAGTCAGCCATCAAAGAACTCACCAGCACACACGAATCTATTCAAGAAATAATGATGGTCTTTCTCATTAGTGAGAGACGAACGACCTAACGATCTATACATTACTTGTTTGATAAGTATTCCCCTTTTCAGGAATCAGACTTTGTCATTCTAAGCATATATCCGGAAATGTAATAGATAGATATATTAAAAAAATATGAAAAACAAAAACTATTTTTTTTTTTTGCAAAAAAAATGATAAATAGTAAAAGGAATAATACAGAATAAATAGAATACAGGAAATACTTTTTTTTATTGCAGCGAAAACAGGTATTCTTCTGCATGTCACAGTACATAAACATTATAGCCACTGACAAGTAATTTATTTCTTATATGGGGGCATGAAGTTTTCAAATTACAAATCGGTAAAATTATGTAAGGTTGCGCTCCTAAAATAATCGCCAGCAGACAAGTAGTCCATTATACGCCTTATTGAAAATCCGCGCATAGTTTAATTAACATGACCGAAACTTTATTATTAATTTGACATGACCTTACACAATTTAAAAACAAATTTGTGGTTTTGTAAAAATAAGAGCACAAGAGCACTGTCAGACTTTTGATTGCTGATTGTCGACAAACTTGACCTGGCACGTTAAAGTTGAAACTCTGCGATTCTAGCAAAATGTTATTCTGAGTAACAATCCTGGTAAAAATCTTCCTACGACCGTTTTTTTCATAGGCTGACTTTCTTAAACTGAATGCAAACTCTTGCATAGATATCTATGCGCACATTTGTTTGAAGCCTTAGGCCCTGTGTTCTGAGAATCCATCGAATGTTTGAACACTGAAAACCATGGTTGAGTAAGGTGACCTAACGTTATTTTCTGGTTTACATATTCGTTTTGGAAAAATCTTGACGGAGGAGGAAATAAAAAAAATGAGCCAAAACTATTGAAAAGTAAGAATCAGTGTCGGGAAACAAAGTCCGTGTATGCTATAATCGTTTGTGTATACGTCATACGACAGAGCGCGCGTTCGCACTGTTTTAATTTCGGAAATCGCGCGTTGCTATATATTAAAGAAAATGTTTTACACATAAAAATTATCCTATTATATGCGGCATATTATAATCACTAGATGTCAACATTTAAAACACTTCGGAACTTGAAAGTTTCCGAATTATTCTCAGTGACCAGATGACGAATTGTGAAAGTTTTATATTACTAGATCTAATCGTTCCAAGGCGATACTGTAGATCCGGAAATATTCGCGAGAACTTAATTTTCGCTAATATTCGCGAATTGCTTGCCTCGCGAATTCAAGGTTCTCGCTAATAAAGAGTCACTATAAACTTTATAGAATACATGGACACTCACTCGCGAATTCAAGAACTCGCTAATAATTCGGAAATAGAAAAATCGCGAAATAAAAGTCACGCGAAAATTTCCGAATTTACAGTACTTCTGTTGTGGTTCTTATTGTTTTGTGTTTTGGAATCGAATTTTTGTGCTGTTTGAGCCTTCTGTACGTTTTCATATTTTTAGTTAAGTTCGGGGTAACTGAGTGACCGCCTATTGGGGAATAGCTGCACACTCTGCTTACCGCATGATTTGTTAGTATAAGTACCTAAATGTCATTTTGTTTTTTTCCCAACCCTCGGTTTGTGAAGCGGGAATTTCTTTCTGATTGCGCTATTTCCTGATCATTGCTACTTTTACCTTTTTACTGCTATACAACCAAAAATGTTTGCTGCATATATTAGGATATTTAAAATATTTCACAAATAACTTACGCAAACGGAACCACAAATGTCCCGAACTTAGGTTTAGTCCGAACTGTTAAAATTCTCTGTAGCGTCATCGTTGTGTGTGCAAATGATAGCTTACACGGAGTTTCTTACCCGACAGTGAGAATAGTCAATGTCGAAAGGGCACAAAAATCGTCCCGTGGGAATTTTATGACGATTTGTGACGACCTACCTTAAATCAAACTTTGGGGCATATGCAACAATTTAAACCAGTTCGTCGCCCGGAGACCCGCGTCTGGGCTGAAATATGACGTCATCAAAATGGCGTCCAGCGCACTCATAATATGGATTATAAACAACCATTTTCATACTATGTTGTCAGATAAAAATTGATTACCAGCTTCTCGCTGTTTTTAAATGGGTGGATTTTACCAATTGTATTTTAAAAGCTATTTTAGCACAAAAGTATCTCTCACAAGGAGCATAGCATTAAAGATATGAGTCACGTCACGACAAAATCTGCATACAAAGTGCCAAACTATGCATGGTACACCGGGAGCTAATTTAACCTAGATGGGTGCCAAATCATTTACTGGCACCCCGGAAATGAAAAAAAAATGTCCCCCAAGATAAACTCAAATGCACTATGACAAAAAGCACGGTTTCTATGGCAACCGTCAACGTGATTCTCGAGGATGGGGGTATACATACAAAATTGATCATATCTCCACTGTTACTTATCTTAGATTATTGAACATGGTCTCATTTTAAAGCTTAAACATAGCCCTTTCTTTTTATGGTAAGTATTACAAATTTGCTAATAAGCATATTCATTAATTTTCATGAAAACATGCAAAATGGCAGAGCAATCTTTGAAACTCCATAAATGAAGTAAATATAGGCCCAAGCTGTCGTTGTGACACTTGGTTATTTAACCAGTAATATCATATGACGAATTTATTGATGACATGATCCTATATGAAAATTATCTCATTTGTGTATTCATGAATAATAAAATTGCCAAAAAGTGAGGAAAAACAAGATAAAAATTATATCCATTGCAAGGTATTGGATAGGATCCAATCTATCTTGCATCCCTGGGACAAAGTCTCAAAACTGTCAGTGTTTTCAGAGGGACAACCTTAATGCCATCAAATATTGTCATCAACAATGAAGAAATATTTGCATGATGTAAAATTACATAGTTTCCACACCGCTCCTCATGCGATTCTAAAGAATAGGATGTTCTTTCTAAAATACTTATATCCCACCAATAAAATGCTCTAGAGTACTATAATTGGTCTGATAGTGATACATTAACCAAACAATTTAGCCTACAAAATAACTTGTATCTCGGCAATCAAAAGTCATATGGTGCTGAAAAATGACATCAAATGGTACCTACTTGTATCTCGGCAATCAAAAGTCATATGGTGCTAAAATGACATCAAATGATGTCTATGGCATTATTATACCATCCTGTACTATAAAGTATGGGTCATTTGTGTTTTAGTTTTAAGAATATTGACAAAACGTTTTGAATTTAGAGAAAATATACAGAACAATTAAGGGGTATACGTAGAAAACGCACGTATCCGGGTTACTGAAAGACGTAGGGAGCTATAATTGGTAATAAATGATTGCTAGGACAATGTTCTGTAACCATATAATCCGATATATAAAGTAAGAAAAAGAGTAGAACTGCGATCCTTGAAGATGGGTCATATCGCGGTTTCCAGCTATTTTTCTTGTAGATCTATTGATATTAATGAGATCTTAATAAATAATAGCAAAATCAATGAAAAATGAAGTGGTTCACCAACAACGTTGCTTATATCTCAGCTGCCAATAGCTGTGAAGGACTCAAAATGGCCCCAAATTATTGCTAGGGCAATGGTTTATTGTCATGTGCTCAGATGTATCAGATAAATCATGCTTTCTGGCAAACAAGATTTAATGAATTTTGGTGAGGCACAGCATTCAATTTTCATATTTTTCGAAACTTTATGTAACTTTCAGAAAATCTAATAACATGTGGTTAAGCTATCGTACTACATGGCATTAGTGCATTCTCCCATCATTCTAATGGAACCATTTTCAGCATTCTAATGATATTGTCGGCTGAGATATGAGCGATTTTCTTTGGTGTACCCGTTTTTCTCTTATTTATGAAGATCTCAGTAATATCCATACAACAAAAATAGCTGATTATATCGTTACAGAAAATTGTCCTAGCAATCATTTGGTGCCAATTATAGCTCTTTTACGTATACCCCCTTGATTGTTCCGTATTCCCCACCCACTAAATTCAAAAGTTTTTGTTGATATTCTTAAAACTCATGAAACTTACACCAAATGACTCATAACTTGTTGTTCAGGATGTTATAATATTGCCATAGACACCATTTGATGCCATTTTTAGCACTAGATGACTTTCGAATGCCGTAATATAAGTCATTTTGTAGGTTAACCCATTTTTTCACTGTCTTTTCTCTAAAATTTATTTAGTTTTCATTAAAATTTATGATATTGGAAATCAGATTATTCTTATATCATACGTCAGGGTCATAGTACATTGCCATAGCATTCATTGAATACCTCTTTCAGCATCCTGGGTTGATAAACAGCTCTGGTACAAGCGATTTTGTTACATATAACCCCTACTGTTCCACAATTCTTCTCCATTTTTAATGTTTTTATTTATTTTTTTATTCATTTTTTTTTATTTTGTTAATTTTCATGAATAAGTGAATTCAGTGATTTAAATATGAGGTACACAGGTTAAATTGTTCAGTTCATGCATCACTATCAGACTAACAATAGTATTCTAGAACATTCTATTGGTGGAATATGAGTATTTTTTGTAAGTACGCCCTATTCTTTAGAATCGCATGAGAGGTGGTATGAAAACTAAGTAACATATAAGGATTAAAGTGGTCCCTCTGACAACAACACCAACAGCCTTGAGAATTTGTCACAGAGATGCAAGTTAGGCCATATAACATATGCAATACCTTGCAATGTTATAGTTTTCCCTCGTTTTTCCTCACTTTATTGACATTTTATTAATTTTCATGAATGTGCAAATGAGGTAATCTTTTATAGGGCCAGTTCATCAATAAATTTGTCATATGAAATTACTGGTTCAATAACAAAGTGTCACCGTGAATGGCAGTTTGGGCCTGAAATTAGTTCATTTATGGATTTTTAACGACTTTTTGCCATTTTTCATATTTTCATTAAAATTTATGAATATGCAAATAATTTGCATAAAAAGAAAGGACTGTGTCTAAGCTTTAAAATGAGACCAAATACAGTAGTCTAGGATAAGTAACAATGGAGATATGATCAATTTTGTATGTACACCCCATGCTCAAGAATCTCGTTAACGGTTGCCATGGAAACCATGCATTTTTTTCATAGTTTATATTTGAGGACAAAAATTCTTTGTATTTCTGGGGTCCCAGGAAATGATTTGGCACCGATGATAAAATGTCCTGGAGTGCATCAAATTAGCTCCCAGGGTCTTTAAGTTGTGGGCGTTTTTTGAAGAAAAACGTATGTCCGACGTATGCACGAACGAACGTATGACTGGATAAAGCAGTATCCTTTAACCCATCGACTTAATTCGTCTATCGTGTGTATGATCAGATAAAATTTCATACATTAGGTAATAATGCGATGTTTTCAATCGATTTTGATGGAAATACGAATAATTCACATATAGTCAGATAGACGCTATATTGATGACGTCATAAATCGACTCTGACGCGGGTGTAAGTGCGACGAACAGGTTTAATGTTATACATGTACCCCATAGATAAGTTTTATATAGGTCGTCATAAATCGTCAAACAAATCGCACGAGATTCCCATTCGACATTGACTAGAATAGAGGGATCAGAAATCGATGAAATTAAATTAAAAGTCCCAACATAGACACCAGGTGGGAAAGAAAATACATAAAACATAACAAAACATTTTCTGAAAACACACTCGAAGAGCAGAATGACTAGCTCTTAAGAGTGTGATATCTACATCTGCCTATCATAGGCAGTCAAAGACTAGAATAGAAAAAGAGCAATCTAAAACTTCTACATGCTACTCATAATATGGTAAAACCTTACATAACTACAGAAAAAATAAACACACCGCTACAAACTAAAGGGTTTTAATAAAGTTCGTTCCGCACAAAAATTGGTTAAAAGAATCTCAGTTTCATTTTTAATTCCTGATAGCTTGACTTAAATGCTTTGAAACTAAAAAATGAGAAAACCAGACTTTTATATGGATGTATATGAAAAAGCCGGATAGCAGCAAAAAGTTTTAAATCGAGTACCTGATTATGAACAAAATGGCCATCAAACAGTAGCACCCATTTTTGATCTCTTTAACTTTTGTACAAATATGGGGTAAAGTAGAAAATATCTCAGCCATACTAAGACCAATGCGTAAAATCATCTATAGGCCCCCTAATATAATAAATAAAGTCAAAATGGACTAGTTATTCTCGATTTATAATAATTTTGGGATGTCTAATGTTAACTTTTAAATCGAATATTATTCCCGAATATGTGAAATATAGTATCCGTAGAAAATAAATATCTGTGAATCAACTCGATGTAAGACAGCGTTTCAACAGCCATTATCACATTAATGTAAGATTATCGGCCTTCTGAAGTGTCACTTGTAAACACACCGCTAGAAATGTAAGTGTTAAGAACCGCTAAGTTAAGTGAGGATAAAGGCGGATGGAAAGACCGTGTGTAGGCACAGAGAAAGTCCAAAAAGGATCGCCGAAACAGACCAAATATCAATATTTGGCTAACTTTGCATGCTGGCCTCTTGCTCTCTGAAATATGGAATCTACAGACTGAGTGTAATCGGAGAATCATGTGTATTTTAAAAATCCGCCATTGATAGACATATCCCAGCAATCGAAAAGTATGCGGATTCTCGTCGCTAGTGGAGCAATCACGAATCATATATGAGTTTCTCAACAGAAGCTCCTTGGCTCTAGCATCTTGAATATTTTTGGCTCATTTACAGTTAGGTATTAAATATATAAAGCTCAAACTCAAATTCGATGTATGATGAACGCGTTCCGCGTGTACGTCTGCACAAATGGCATGGTCAATTTAAAATGCGAGTATTGAGTAACTAACACGAGATGTTTTTTTTTGAAATAGGCATAAAGGACTGATAAACTGGCAAGACCCCCCCCCCCCCACCCCCAATGCCGTTAGAATTAAATTGAATTTTTTAATGGGATGAAATGTTGGAAATTAGATTTCCTTAAAAAAGAAAGAAAGAAAATAAAAATGCAATTGTTGTCCACAGTTGTCCTCTGGTGCGATTAAAACAAAATATGACCTGGCATTTTGGCAAGATAAATTTGGACCTATAAATCAGTCTGGATGGGTTGTCAGTAATAATGTATCACATATCCTATTTGTAACTCTGATAAACGTTTTTCCGAAAGTCGCTAATACAAATGCACTGCATTGTCTGCATAGTACATGTGCTTCGTGAAAGGGGTTTTATCATAAGTCCATAATAGCTAATACCATTACGAAAACTTGCCTGTATGCATAATATACAGATTTTTTGGCAGAAAAAAGTAGGTCGGTAGGCAAATGCAAACATTTTATTTTTGGCCTTACATTAATTGATTGCTCACTCACTCACTCACTCACTCACTCATACACACTCAGATGTGCATACTCAATCCTGAGTTTAGGGCGGTCTTGTAACTTTATAAAGCACTCCTCTTAAAGATTTAATATTAAGGTGCAAACATATTACTTATTATTCGATTTTTAATTGATTAATTAAAATTTAAATTAAGTTTTGACCTGTCATTAGCTTAATTGGCTTGTAACGTGTTTTGGCTTTAATGTTTCCTGGTGTTTATGAGCCGCATTGTGAGAAAACCGGATTTTTGCCTATGCTAAAACAAAGGCGAAGATCAGCTTCACAGTAACTGCGAAGCTGATCAGCGCCTTTGTTTTCGATACACGGATAGTACCATTTCTCTTCTTCTTAAATCCGAAATTTCAAACTTCTTGCCTGCTTCTGCGACTGTACAGGCCGGTTTGTGTCGCAGCTGGTCGGAACTCCCGAAGACCGGATTTCTCGCGTCGCGGCTCAATTATAAGAAGGAGCCCCTGTCTGGTCATCTTTAATCATTTGCTCACTACTTGGACCCAGAGATGGTATCTCGTCTTGTTATAGTATTCCTTGTTACCTGCTTCTACCTCGGAAATGGTAAGTTATTTTATATACTTAAAATCCATTACGAGAATTACCCATGCAATTTACAGAGATTTTTTTTAGCTTTAAAAATTGAAAATTTTCAGCTGAAACATTTTTGATATTTTTCTTATCTTTGCTCAAAACATAGATTGTGGGTACACGTGAAAGTCAAAGTCAAAGTCAAAATTTATTTTAAGTCGGGAAGTTTAAACATTATAACATTAGCTATGGATAGCTATTTACCGACTACATATCATTATAATACATTCAAACACAAATTACATAATTATCATAAAAAATCATACATATCATCTTTAAAGATACAAATGCACTAAAGATAGGTCAGATAATGCACTAAAGATACAAATACACTAAAGATAGGTCAGATAATACACTAAAGATAGGTCAGATAATACACTAAAGATACAAATACACTAAAGATAGGTCAGATAATACACTAAAGATAGGTCAGATAATACACTAAAGATAGGTCAGATAATACACTAAAGATAGGTCAGATAATCATAATAGAGCATCTTGCAAAAAACAAAACACAGTAAAATTAACATGCTAACAAAAAGCAAATCTATACTGTAGAACAAAAAGTACAGACACAACTCTCCCCGTTCCAGGCACTGATTAAACTTTTAAAATTATTAAAACTTGTCTCATCTCTAAAATGTTGAGGTAAAGAATTCCATAATTTAGCTGCGCTGTACCGGAAAGAGCTGAGGCCATAGCCTGAGGTTCTTAGGGATTTTAGCAGTTCTAGTGTACCTAAAAGAATAATTATGGTTTTTAGTATTAAGCATGTCATGCAAATACACAGGTCCTTGGTGGTTTAAAATCTTAAAAAGCTTCTAAAGCCATTGTCCTTAGTCTTCTCAACTTCAATGTAGGCATTTTAAATTTAGAAGTAATGTGTCATAGTCTGAATTATAATCATTATAAATAAAATGTAGAGCTCTTTCCTGGATTTGTTCAAGTTTTTTGGTGTTGGTTTCACCACAGAAGTGCCAAGACAAAGGACAATAACTAAAATTAGATAGTATGAATTAATGGTATATACTCAGCTTTCCTAATTTACATATTATGTTTTTACCAATACGTTTAAGAATCCCTAGTTGTCTTGAGGCTTTTTTTGCAGATGTTAGATACACGTAAATCAAATTTTAGCTTAAAATCAATGGTTACACCTAATAATTTCACTTCACCCTCACAATGAATAATACAGCCATTACCTAGATCAAAACTGAAATTTTCATTCTTGGATTTCAGACCAGCAGCTACAGCTTGAAATTTATCTGGATTGGCCTGCATGTGATTATCAGAGAACCAATCAACACATTTAATACTATCTTAAGTTAGTACAGATTTTACAACTTGTGGGTCACTATGGGCGTAGGTAACAGTATTGTCATCTGCATAGTTACGCAAGTCACTATCTGTTATAAAATAGAATATATCATTAATAAAAATGTTAAAAAGTACAGGACCTAAAATTGAGCCCCGAGGAACACCTTTGTAAATATCTTTAAAATCACTGATAAAAGTACCCAATTTGACACACTGTTTCCTATTACTCAAGTAGTTTTTGATGAGACTAAGAGCATTCTCTGACAAGCCGTAATACTTTAATAGAGGCGGTTCTAACGTGTACCCTCAATCTATGTTTTGGACAAAAAATAAGACAAATAGGTATACCCCTAGCCTGCATACCCCGGTTTTACTATGTAAAAGTGGGGTATACGAGGGTACCCATTGCACGGACATGTTTTCCTGATGTATACTTAAAATCAAAAGGCTTGCACAAGTCCGTTTTTCGCAATTTAATGATTAAATGGAATGTTGTTTATTTTTATATTAATATAGGGATCAATCATGGTTTTCTATGCATTGACATCTGCTGGAACCCGAGGGAGGCGTTGAAACCCGAGTTTGACAGACTCGGGTTTCAACCCTCCCGAGGGGCCCAGCAGAAAAGAACATGTTTGATCATTATGATTGCAATACAACTATTTCATGCGAAACGTTTGAGAAATTGTCTAGATTTTACAAAACATTCATGAACTCAAAATGGCGCGGAAAATGATGTTAGCTAACGACCTTTTAAAATGCTGCTTGCGGGGCAAACTTCAACGTCTGCAATCATGACGTCACAATATGTCAACGCTGTAAGAATGTATCACTAGCCGAGTTCGTTACCATGGTTTCTAAACTTTGAACCAAACTCTTAAGGCATCGTCACACAATAACTTATTCTTATAACATAGGCTTTGGAAAAGGGTTAAATGTGCCTTACTTTGCGATTTCTGGACGTCACTATTATTAATATTTACGTCATAAATCAAGACTTAAATTCGGAAAAGCGAGTTGGACCGTGCAAGTAATTGTTGCCGTGCTCACTTGCGTTAGGATGCGCTAAGGAGCAGCTAAAAGCACAGATATGAATAAATTCGATCTTGAGCGGATCTTGCGTTTGCCTCTGAGCGAATACGAAACGCCATCGTCATGCGGCCTTGCAGAGACGTGAACAATATTCTTATCGTGACGAACACAGAAATTTACACACGCATTCATGCATATATAAGCAACGATTTACAAAGTACGTAACAAACGAAAACAAAACGATTGTTGCTGAACTCCGGTTCGCAAAAAAAAAAAAAAAAAAAAAAAAAAAAGATCCTTGAAGAGCAAAGAGCATATCATTGAGAACGGGGATGTCTCATACTGCGGTTTCATCTACTTTTAAAAGCCCCGTCTATGACGCGTTAGATTTGGCAACATTATTCATCCAAATCAACAAAATGCTAGCAATTACGCAACTTGAGCATTATGATTTTTACGCTGGTTAGGAAATGACCTAAAACCTATAATAACCAAGATCTGCGTCGAAAAACTATCGCTTATGTGTGACGTGGCATTTTATCATTGATGCGCACTGTCCAAGTTGAAACTAAGAATACAGAATGTCGCATCATATATATATTTATACCCTGCGAACGTAATAATTATTCGTTTTCAATTTAGGTTTCAACTACAGCCCGTGGAGTAGCGCGGTATGGGTGAAACACACCCCAATATGGTCTATATTATTTCCCAGACCTGTAGTTGTGCTCCCAACGTACCATCAAGGTAAGTGAGCCGCCGGGATCAGGCAAATTTGTCCACCAAATGTATACCCTTTACACTCTACTTTTGGAATGGGAATCTTTTTTCTGATTGCGCCTTTTCCTGATCTTTTCCTGATCTTTGCCTACTTGTACCTTTTGGTTTAGTAACTTAGGGTGTAGAGGGACAATGTTTCATTACTTTTGATCCAAAATAAAAATGGAAAATTATTTTGTTTGTTTATTTCATATCCATATAACGTATTGACACTAAGATTTTTCATTCCACTTCATTTTCGTTATTTTCATTATGGTCACTCAAACTTACATTCGGCTGAGAAAGCTAGACAATAAAGGGCAAATGAAGTTGGAGAAATTCAAATTAGAATTTGAAATAAAAAAGAAGTGCAAATTAGTTAGAACTTGAAAGAAAAAAAAACAACAACAAAAGTTTGAAATGGAAGATCGAGAAAGAAAATGAATGACAAAAGGGAAGGAAGAGAAAAACAGAAATACGTCATGCAAGTGAAACATTAGACTTTCTATTACAATTTTCTGAGATAAGAAAGAATTAGAAACTTTAGAGGCAGTCGTTCGTTTAACTGATAATACCTCCGCAAAAATCCCCCTTTCGCAAAGCAGATTAGCCTAGATTTAAGACCCTCATGAAAGATTACCAACAAAGGTTCTTGACCAGCCATAAGGGCATGTCGGTAGAAGAACTTTGGAATGATTTCAACTCCACTCTAGACACGCTTTCGTCTCATTTTTGAAATTTAGACTATGTAAAATGGAACAATAAATGTAAATATTTATCACAGTCTAGATCACGTGAACGCCGATTCGGAACGTCATAATACATACTGTACTAGACTGGAAATGGAATACGCATGCACCGGTCACTGATACGTGCCTTACAAAAGGCGTGCCCATGCGATTTACAGAGATTTTAATGTGTAAAAAAATAATAAAAAAATAAATAAATAAAAGGAAAAACGTAGACTGTTTTAAATATTTTTGCTCAAAACATACATGTAGATTGTGGGTAAACGTAAGAACAGCATAGACAAGACGGTTATAACGAGTGCCACAAGCGGTGTGTTTATTTCTATGGAGTTATATGAGGTTTTACCATGTTAGCGTAGAATGTAGAATTTTTAGATTGCTCTATTTTTTCTGTTTAACTGCCTATGATAGGCATATGTAGATATCACAATCTTAATATGTAGTATTTAGTACGCCTCTGAAGAAGCCGAAAGGCGAAAGCGCGCTCAGGCACAAATAGGATTTTGCACTGTTGATGATAAAATCTCCAATATACTTACCGCATATCATTTAAGCATCCAATTTGTGTGATATTTTCTCTCTTTATAGTAATTTCGTCATTCATCGATCAACCAGTACTTGATCCATTGTCAGTACCTGGTCAACCAATAGAACCATGGCTAGAACAACCGGTATTTAACGAAGCAAGAAACAGAAACAACAACAACAACAACAACAACAACAACAGAAACAGAAATTATAGAAACGGTGGTAGTGATTTATTGATTTAAAGGTAATTACTCTTTTATTATTTATATTGCATGCTTTTGGTTTATGGTCAACTCATACTTTGGCCAACTCGTCCTTTGTCAACAGTATCGTAAGCCGATTTAGCAGATATTTCCCAATAGGTGGACACTCAGTTATCCAAACCTAACTAAAATATATGAAAACGCACATAAACAACACAAAAATTCAACACCGAGACATAAAACAATAAGAGCCACAACAGAAGTATCGCCTTGGAACGATCAGTAATAAAAATTACTGGCGGGCTTAAACTAGTTTACCAGTTACATGGCCATAACCTCACCCTCGGCTTCTGCAGTGATGAACTTTTGTTTGAAAATGATGATCTTTGTTCGGTTAAATACATTAAACTATAAACCGTTATTTCCCATTTCAAACTTTCTTGGTTAAAAAAGCAACATATGATGTTCAAACATCAAAGAGGGTTAACGGTTTTTGATACCGTATTTGGTCTAATAAGCGCAAATGTTCCACTCATCAGCGCACAGTTAGTACTTGTTAAGTGGTCATACAATCGTTCTAAATAGCATATATATTTTGCCAGAAACATTCGTAACCATGCATTGAAAATATGTCAGCTCTGTGGATAGAATACATTTTTTTTCTGTAGTCGGTCATTTCAACAATTGAAAATTAGCTATGAATATAGCTATTAACCGAAAACTTCAAAACTTCGAATTTTCAGCATGAGTGAAATGCTTTAAGCCATATAAGATTGATAGTTGTTACGGTATAGTATATGAGCCATTGCGTGAGAAAAGTGGGTTTCTGCTTGACATGTATATTACACTTCTTTGTCCAGATAAAATGCAGTCGACCATGGGGAAAATGAAAAGAGAGTTTCTGTTTTCACCATCACTGTATATAGTTATAAAATTTTGTTTTTACCATCACTGTATATTGTCTTTTTCTCTACAGGCAGATACGATACTACCAACAAGGCCTTACCTGACCTATTACCATATCGACGACAGCCTAAACTATGTGACTATCGTAGATGTGTCGTTGTACTCAGAAGCGTGTACATCATCAACTTCGATATGGCAATTAAGAGTACAGTGGATATAAACACAAACTTTCATGATGTGGATAGTCCATAACAATGTATAACAAAAGCATTCCGAATGTGTCACACAGCCTCAAAGCCAAGCGTGTATGACCGGGAAAAATGTTTTACTTTACACATCACATTTTCAAACACGAAATTCACTGTGAAAAACTAAATTCTGCTCAACCTGACTTCGCATTCTGTTCGAAGAGATATTAAATTTTGTCTCTAGATGAGTTCCATAATAAAAGTCTCTGATTTCCTGCTTTAAATCCATAATTTCTGTGAGATTTACACATACAGCTAGCTCATTTGCGGTCACTTTTAATCCGCAAGGCTAAGCCAGTCAAAAAGAAGCTCTCCATGCTCACGCGACAAGGCGCGTGCCGCGACGCCAAGGCACCCGGTGACGTCAACAATGTCGAGTTCGGATGCACTCACCACGTGTCCTGTTTTATTCAACCGGAAATTGCTTTGATCAAATAGAACCATAAGGGTCTGCAACGGAACGTAGTGGAGTGAGGTTTCGCAACTAATAACAATGAACATTAAATCGGAGTTTGCCATCAGTTACAGTCCCTTTCACTCGAGTTGCCGTTTGAGCATTTAGGTCAATCAAATTTGTGTGTAAATCAGGTTCATTTTATTCTATTTTAGAACTGAAACAGTGTCCCAGGTGTTCTTAAAATCTATTCAGCATTTATCTTTTAGGTAATGCTGTCACCCGCTTCTGATAATAATATTGTAATTGTTTTGTTAAAGCATATTTTTATTTCAAAATGCTTTGCACAACATATACAATGTATATTAAGAACACATATTTGAAATAGGATAGGGACAAAAGCAGAATTTTATCAACATTAGCAGTTACCTATCAGTATCTACATGGCCAACATGGCCAAAATTCCACATATTTGGCGGCCCCCGTGGCCGAGTGGTTAAGGTCGCTGACTTCAGTGCTCTTAATCATTCGATCATCTCACCGCTGTGGGTTCGCGCCTCGCTCGGGGCGCGAGTCACACGTGGGACAAGCCAAGTTCTGCTTGCGGGTGTGTCAGGTGCTTTTTCCCCGGAAACTCCGGTTTTTGCCCCATCTATCGATTGATTCGTCTCGATATGAGTAAAAAAGCTTGAAAGGGACGTAAAACTGAATCAAAAAAAAAAAAAAAAAAAAAAAAAAAAAAAAAAAAAAAAAAAAATCCACATAGTAATATAAAAATTTCAATTGAGCTTGCCGTTTTAAATGTCATTTAGTTTGTAACTGTCACTCAAATCAGTAGATCAGTCAATCCAGATGTCTTTGTGGACAACATGAACAGAAACTCAGATGTAACGCAAATGCCCAAACGGCATATTCGAGTGAAAGGGGCTGTACCTACAGAAATGTAGGACCTTATTTTACATTTTCATTGCAATCACCCTAGATGAAAATGTCATTCTTGATGTTCTTCATTTCCCAATAAAAACATTGAGAATTCGCGAGTCCTTAAGCCACACCTATGGATGTCAGCCAGTGACGCTGTTTGATTATTTAAGTTGGCATGGCATCGGTCACGTATCACCATGACGTTAAGCGCGAAAATTTGGCGTTTTGGCTGTTCCGAAACTCCGTTTAGTCAGGTTTGATATCAATATCCGAAAAATTTACAATAGTTTTGGGAAATAAAAGACTGATACTTGATTGATTATACAAAATGTAAATATAAGCATAGAAATTCAGATTTTTAGCTTTCTAGCAAAAGCCCCAGACTGAGGAAAGCCATCAAAATCACTTTTGGTGGCCACCTGTTTAGCAAAACTTTCCTTAGTATAGTTGTTTAGTACTGTCTTTAGGAAGTATGAAAACCATTTTTTTGGTCTTGCAAAAGTACTTTTATTGGGGGTGAAAATGTGGTACCCTAGCTTGTTTGATCCGTGACATTAAAGACATTTATCTCTGGGTACCCCGGGAGCTATTTTAGAGCTTATGTATAGCCCTTTTAATGTATGGTAAGTAATGTAATTCATGAATTTTAATGTAAACTTTAGAAAGACAAAAAAAATTGTTATAACACATTAATAAACTGATTTTAGGACCAAACTATCAATGTGACTCTTTATTATTGAGCCAGTAATATCATATGACAAACGTATTGAAGCCATGTGTCTAAATCAATATCACCTCATTTGCATATTCATGAATATTAATTAAATTGTCAAAACTCGAGGAAAACAAGGGAAAATTGTAGACAGTACAAGGTTTTGGATGGGTAATAAGATCTATTTGCATTCATGGGACCAATTCTAATGGCTGCCAGTGTAGTCAGAGAGATAACCTTAATGTCATAAAAAGTGTCCTCAACAATGAACGCATTTACATGATGTAAAATTACATAGTTTCCACACCTACCTCTAGTGTGATTCTAATAAATAGGGTGTGCTCACAAACATATACATATACCAGCATTGCATGCTCTAGAATACTATAATTGGTCTATTAATGATGCATGAACCTAACAATTTCATCTTAATACCTATTATTCAAATGTTTGTATTTGCTTATTCATGAAAATTAAAATAAAATACATAAGAAACCGGTAAAAAAGTATTGGAAAATAGCGGTAGACATACAAAATCACTTGTACCGGAGCTATTAACAAACCCAGGATGCTGAAAAAAGTATAAAATGAATGTTATGGTAATGTACTATGTCCCTAAAGTCTGATATATGAATGTTCTGATTTTCAATTTCTAGAATAGTAATGACAACTCTAGAAACAGGAATGAGAAAAGGAAAAATACAACAGTTATTAATATACCCTTGCGATATTCGGAAATGAATTGACAACTCTTCTTGTTTTTGAACAATCATCACTGGCACGACATGGACAACTGTAGTAAGTTTGTTTATAAATGTTGTTATGTATGAGAGTAAATATTTACTCTGTATATAAAACGTCCAGATCTTGTGATGCTGTATGCCTGAATTGATTACATAAAATATGGGGCCAAATTTTTAACAAAAGATTCACTGATCTTCAAGTTTCAAAGATTCCACAAGGAGCCATGGTCAATCATTTGTAATTTTATGTATAATTTATGAACGACTAACCATTTTTGTACATGGGGTTGAAAATTTAGTGCCTTTACGAGCACAATTTACAAAGACACACGCTGATTTTCATTCCATGTGCATTTTGGATTTCATGGTAAAACGTTTGTTACAATATAAAACCGAGCATGTCAATTTGCAAGAAAATTAATATTCTTCCAAGACGGCTGTACTAAGAAAGCTTACAAGTGCGTTCCTTCGTGAGGTAAGCATGTCTTAAATCACTTCGAAGTCACCTCTGTCTTTGTATTTTGCCATTTTTTATTTTATATTTTGCCAGAGTTTGTTCCCCTGCACTGAATCATTTAGTGGGCTGAATTTATTGTTAGGCAATGACTCACATTATCCTCTTCATGGTATTCCAAACCTCTTCTGTAGGATTTAAGTCATGGAAATTAACATGCCAATAAAGGAAATGAAAATAATTAGTATCTATATAAGGTAATATATAAGGTAATGTTCTTAGTATAAATCATAAATCCGCAATGACTCACATTATCCTCTTCATGGTATTCCAAACCTCTTCTATAGGATTTAAGTCATGGAAATTAACATGCCAATAAAGGAAATGAAAATAATTAGTATCTATATAAGGTAATACATAAGGTAATGTTCTTAGTATAAATCATAAATCCGCAATGACTCACATTATCCTCTTCATGGTATTCCAAACCTCTTCTATAGGATTTAAGTCATGGAAATTAACATGCCAATAAAGGAAATGAAAATAATTAGTATCTATATAAGGTAATATATAAGGTAATGTTCTTAGTATAAATCATAAATCCGCAATGACTCACATTATCCTCTTCATGGTATTCCAAACCTCTTCTGTAGGATTTAAGTCATGGAAATTAACATGCCAATAAAGGAAATGAAAATAATTAGTATCTATATCAGGTAATATATAAGGTAATGTTCTTAGTATAAATCATAAATCCGCAAAACATTTTTTTTTGTTATTAGAGGAACTAATGCAGTCTATGCTATGCCGAAAAACAACAACAACAACATGAAACTGTATGATGATTTTCAAACACGCGTATTGGCAGAATTCAAACCCAGACTTGACCCAGACTTTAAGACATTCTTACTACATGAAAGAGCCCTTTAGCAATGTTTCTTTGTGCACACGTCCTGGTGGAATATTATTTTTCTTGCAAAATAACACTGACGTGTTAAATTTGAAATAGTAATAACCACTTAACCGTAAAATTCAAAAATGCACATTGAATGAAAATCATGGTGTAACTTTGTAAATATTGCTCATAAAGACAACAAATGTTTAAAAGGTACCAATAGGTAACGATCAGGAAAAGGCGCAATTTAGAAAGAGATTCCCACTCCAAAAACCGAGGTGGGAAAAAACTAAATTAACAATCACATACATTTACTATGAAAACATATCGTAAGCCGAATGAGCAGTTGTATTCCTAATAAGTGGCCACTCAGTTACCTTAACTAAAAATATGAAAGCATACATAAGGTGCAAACAGCACAAAAATTAACACCAAGACATAAAACAATAAGAACCTTCACAGAAGTATCACCTTGGAACGATCAGTAATATAACATTACTGGCGGGCTTAAATCGATTTTACAGCCTTAATACGAAAATGGTTATTCGTTCATAAATTACAAATACAATTACAAACCATTATTCATGGTTCCTTGTGGAATCTTTGAAATTCGAATGTTAAAAATTTAGCTCCATATAACATGTTATCAATTTAGGCATACAACATCACACTATCTGGAAGTTTTATATACAAAGTAAATAATTACAGAGTAAATTGTTATTGGCAGAATTCAAACCCAGACGTGACTCCAAAGTGCTTTAAGACATTCTTACTACATGAAAGAGCCCTTTAGCAATGTTTCTTTGTGCACACGTCCTGGTGGAATATTATTTTTCTTGCAAAATAACACTGACGTGTTAAATTTGAAATAGTAATAACCTCTTTACTGTAAAATTCAAAAATGCACATTGAATGAAAATCATGGTGTAACTTTGTAAATATTGCTCATAAAGACACCAAATGTTTAAGGTGGGAAAAAACTAAATTAACAATCACATACATTTACCATGAAAACATATCGTAAGCCGGATGAGCAGTTGTATTCCCAATAAGTGGCCACTCAGTTACCTTAATTAAAAATATGAAAGCATACATAAGGTGCAAACACCAAGACATAAAACAATAAGAACCTTCACGGAAGTATCGCCTTGGAACGATCAGTAATATAAAATTACTGGCGGGCTTAAATCGATTTTACAGCCTTAATACGAAAATGGTTATTCGTCATAAATTACAAATACAATTACAAACCATTATTCATGGTTCCTTGTGGAATCTTTGAAATTCGAATACAAGCGAATGTTTTGTTTAAAATTTAGCTCCATATAACATGTTATGAATTTAGGCATACAACATCACAATATCTGGAAGTTTTATATACAAAGTAAATAATTACACACATACATATTATGTACATGTAACAAAATATATAAACAAATTCCTCCAGTTGTCCATTTCTTGCCACTGACGATTGTTCAAAAACAAGAGGAGTTGTCAAATTATTTCTGAATACTGCAGGGGTATATTAATAACTGAACGCAGCTGTAAACTGGTATTAACGCTAACGTATGTGTAGTTTTGAAACCTAATCGTGACATTGGTGAATGTAAATAGTGCGATTTCTTTGACTGTGCCGATTGACCTTTGACAACAGATATTCGCACTATTTACGTACATCAGTGTCACGATTCGGGTCAAAACTAGACAGACGTTAGCGTTAACAAGACAATGTAATTAAAATACCCGGCTTCATGAAAATAATTAAAGGGACAAGTAACGCATTTTAGTTGGTTGGGGCCGGAGCTTCTTGTCTGTTGCTTGGCCCACCGGGGTCCAACTGGTGTTTTTCGTTTGCTCCAGAGTTAGTAGGTTATTCGGCGCCCAGGGATCTCCATCGTCGGGCAGCTTACTCAATCTGTGAGTCCTGGTTTTTTGTTCATCAGGATGTTCATCATGATTAATTTGTTTGTTCTTGATGATTCATTGACTAGTTAGAGATTCACCACGAGGACCAAAGAACTAACTAAATGTTATGAACCACTGCAGAAGCTGAGGGTGAGGTTATGGCCATGTAAAACCGGTTTAAGCCCGCCAGTAACTTTGTGTTACTGATCGTTCCAAGTCGATACTTCTGTGGTGGTTCTTTTTGTTTTATGTCTTGGTGTTTGGAAATTTTTTGTGCTGTTGGCGCCTTATGTATGTTTTCATATTTTTAGTTAAGTTAAGGTAACTGAGTGGCCACCTATTGGGAAAATAGCTGCTCATTCGGCTTACGATATGTTTCATGGTATAAGTACCTGACTGTTAGTTTGGTTTTTTTCCCACCTCGGGTTTTGGAGTGGGAATCTTTTTCTGATTGCGCCTTTTCCTGATCTTTGCCTACTTGTACCTTTTTAAGCCCGCCAGTAACTTTATGTTACTGATCGTTCCAAGGCGATACTTCTGTGGTGGTTCTTTTTGTTTTTTGTCTTGGTGTTTAAATTTTTGTGCTGTTGGCGCCTTGTGTATGTTTTCATATTTTAGTTAAGATAACTGTGTGGCCACCTATTGGGAAAATAGCTGCTCATTCGGCTTACGATATGTTTTTATGGTATAAGTACCTGATTGTTGATTTAAGTTTTTCCCACCTCGGATTTTTGGAATGAGAATCTTTTTCTGATTGCGCCTTTTCCTGATCTTTGCCTACTTGTACCTTTTTAATCTAAAGATTGAAATCCTTCGGAACGACATTTTGATCAGGCCCTGAGGTTGTAAAACTTTTTGGTGCTCATCTCAGCTGACTGAGCATGAAATTTAAACTGCTCATAAATAGTGAAATAGCCAAAATCAGTTGAAAATACTGGCACAAATTCCATTAGACTATAATTTATCCTGCTGATAAATGTTAAAATGCCAACGATTGTTGGCATTTTAACATTTATCAGCAGGATAAACTTAAGTCTCAGCTTTGCTGAGCATGAAAAAAGATTTATAACCTCGAGTCCTGGCCAATAAGACACGCCCACGGACTTCATGAAACATTTGAAAAATATACATATATATATATATATCTTAATAGAGTAGAAACCCAGGCCTCCGCTAATGTCTACAAACAGTTGTCACGAAAGGTATAGTGACACGGTCAAAGCAATGGTACTATATACGGCTGCGTTTTCGTTTTGTTTTTTTTTTTTTTTTTGCAAAAAGTTCCATTAATATCCTAGACGCGGTATTCTGATTATTGGTTTATCATTAGTATGAGTTAACTTGAGGTTGCATACAAAGACACAATACACCGAAGAAGAAAGAAAAAAAAACTATATAAAATAAAAATGATAAATGATATATATATATTCTCTCTTTTGCAAATGGTATACGTACTGTACGCTGTTCGGAAGATTCGAAAAAGTAAGGAACATAAAAGAGTAACACGTCCCTGGGTGGGCTCGAACCACCAACTTTTCGGTTAACAGCCGAACGCGCTAACCAATTGCGCCACAGAGACATATACGATATACCGATAAGTATACGATTTGAATAACACATTTTGATAAACTACAACGCATGCGCCGTAAGCAGCGTATTCGGGATCTAGCCTCTCCTATGACCTCCAAAATTTTGTTAGCTATCGTTAAGGCCTCAACTCGATAAGTAAATGCCGACTACACTAGCAATTACACTGCTATTTTTTGTTGACAAAACAAAAAAAAAATAGCAGTGTATTTGTAATATTGTCATTTGAAATTTTTAACGAATCGTTAGCTAACCGCATTGTTAATTTTGAACAAGTGGCCACAGAACTTTACCGTAAAGATTATCACTTGTCAGGAAAGCGCATGTCTGTTTGCGTGTTATTCCCATCAGTCCTCCTAGATTTAGGACACAAGATAAAACGTCATATTTTGATTGATGCTATAGATTCCATTAAAATCACAATAAAGATTGCTTGGTTTGATGGAAGACACGTATCATTTTGCTTCTATCATCCATCACAGTTTCATAAAACAATACATGCAAGGTGACTTGGTGTCTACCGGCACTGGACTTATTTAGATTTTCATGTGTCACAATCTACAGAAATATAGGACATATATGCTCGCAGAAACTATCAGAGATTTTATGTACATTTCTTCATGTCTGGACTTACGATTTCTCGATATCAGGAATTTTATCATACTATCTAAGGTATCTAAATCTTAACATACCTCAGAACATGACCTGTAATATGCCACTGCTGTCTTATTTTGTGACGAAAACGGTGAAGGGTAAGTTGCTAAAGGCCCATTACTATTTTCGTGAGAAGCCAGATTTGGATGTGAAGCGTGCAATGGTATCCGCAAAGAAAACTCGAACAATATTCAAAACATTTTAGGACTTGTCAATAAATTGACCCTCCCCCCCCCCCCTATATAGTTAGAAAATTAATATATGCGGATTTTAAGATAGAGTCATCAAGAAAAAATATCCGTGTAGTAAATACCCCCTTAACAACCATCCTGGTCGGGGAGGTTCCAAGGTGTACCCGCAAGGTGTACGTTTTGAACCCTGTAGGAGAAAATATGATTTTTGATGGATTTTTTTTTTTTATTTTTCACAGACGAAAAATCTCTGTGAAATGCATGGTTGTGTTTTCGTAATGAATTTGCTTTCAGACATACGTTTTTTCTCTTGCCTAATACATGTCACACAGTTTTCCTAAAATTGCTGAGTTTTTGCGAGCCATGTTTATAGTCAAAGAAACCTGATAACCATACTTATTGTTGGAACAATTGTTCTCAAATGCTGTTTTGTCTTCGGTATTCAGACGATAAACTGGAAAATATTAGATCAGATTGAAAAAAGTGACATCTTTTTATTTCTTGAACAACCACGTTTCAATCTAGATATGTGTGTGTGGGCACTCAGAACACTCACCCGCTATTAGACATTCATATTGTGCACTCTACTGATCTTTTCTTTTAACCCATATTTGACGAATGGATTTTCCCATCATTATCATTTGGGTGAGTCCACTTTCATTTTTAGGGGTGTTAGGAGTGATTTTTATTTTTATTATTTTTTTTTATCTCATTTGTCGATGAAATTTCTCTGTGCAAACAGAAGAGTCCCAGATGCGACGCCGCGTTCTGTGGCGTCACATCTGGAACTATGCTGTTTGCCTATGTCCCACAAAAAGGAAGCCAGGCTTAAATGAGCTAAGCATGAAGTCCGGATAGGGTATTTTAAAATAGAAGTTGTGCTATGGCAAATAATTTTGAGGATCTGATAATAGGGATTAAAATTGCGTCTGTCATCAGGAAACATGTCCATGCAATAAATATCCCCTTAAAGGGGCACCTGGACTATAAAAGGCTGAATAAGGGGTCTCAGCCTCGTCCTTGTGGTGGAATCTTGGATTAAGTTCGTTCAGCCGTCTGTCATCAGGAAATAAATATCCCCTTAAAGGGGCACCTGGACTATAAAAGGCTGAATAAGGGGTCTCAGTCTCGTCCTTGTGGTGGAATCTTGGATTAAGTCCGTTCAGCCGTCTGTCATCAGGAAATAAATATCCCCTTAAAGGGGCACCTGGACTATAAAAGGCTGAATAAGGGGTCTCAGTCTCGTCCTTGTGGTGGAATCTTGGATTAAGTCCGTTCAGCCGTCTGTCATCAGGAAATAAATATCCCATTAAAGGGGCACCTGGACTATAAAAGGCTGAATAAGGGGTCTCAGTCTCGTACTTGTGGTGGAATCTTGGATTAAGTCCGTTCAGCCCGGCATGACGAAAAAAGGCCACTTTCTACTACTACTCTTATGTCAGCTTTTGTTAAGACACCAACCTGTCAACATCTCTCTGAGCTCTCCAATATACAACACTAGCAATAATCAATTCTGATTGGATATTGCTTCATGGAGAAAAGGTCCCTTTCGAATTATTGACAGCTCTTATCAGGAGATTAAATATTACAGGTATTCCAACTGGCTTATAATTCCTGGGCCAGTAGTTAAGCCGCACCCACTAAAATCTCCAGGTAAATCTCAGGTCATAAAACGCTCGCCGGATGGCATCAAATATGCCCCTTACTTTATAGTAAAACTAGGGTATGCAGAGGTATACATATTACAAAGGAGATCACAGAAATGATGGTATTGCAATGGCTTCTTCTCTCCTTAAGTCTTCACTTTATTTGAGAAAATTGACTGACTGATTGACGAGAAAGAAATCTCAATACGTTCAGATTGTGAGGCATTGTCTTAACCTGCTCTGCAAGTTTGCGTTTCTATTCAATACCGAGCAAAGGTCTAAGAATATGCGTCTACAATTGCCCCCCAGTGTGACAAATTGTCGTCGACTTATTACTTTAATAAGTGCATAAATTGAAGATGGAGAAAACCAACAATTTGCATATGCGAAAACAAAGGCGCACACCAGCTTCGCGGTAACCGCGAAGCTGTTCAGCGCCTTTGTTTTCGCTACACAGATAGTACAATCTCTCTTCTTCTTAAATCCGAAATTTCAAGCTTCTAGTCTGCTTGTGGGACTGTACAGGCTGGTTTGTGTCGGACCTTGTCAGAAACCCAAATTGTTGATTTCCTCATGCGAAGGCTCATATCATAAATTATTAATAAAAACGTTACATGAATTCAAATGTTTCGCATGGATGTTAAAGACTCAGTAGTGGATCAGAGCCATCTTTCATGCTTGTATGGTTGATTCATCAATCACTAGAGTACATGTGTTAAGTCATGTTGAGTACCATTCCCAGAGCGAAGCTGTCATTCAAGCCGTCCCTTGTGACGCTTCTGGCATTTGCAATTCTACTTTAAGATCTTATTTGAAATGGTGATAATTGCAAAATATGCAAAATTTGAGCCGCCTCGTGGGAAAACAGACAATGTGGTTTCCGAACAGGTCGGACACAAACCGGCCTGTACAAGCACAGAAAAGAGCTAGAAGCTTGAAATTTCGGATTTAAGTAGAAGAGGAATTGTACTATCCGAGTAGCGAAAACAAAGGCGCTGATCAGCTTCGCGGTTATCGCTAAGCTGATCTGCGTCTTTGTTTTCGCATATGCAGATTGTTGGTTTTCTCACGAGGTGGCTCAATTATAATGCTTTGGAAGACAATAGGAATTCTAGCTGATGCACATTGAAATCGACATTATGTCGAAAGCGTCCCGAAATAGTAGTATTTTGATTAAAATATACTAAACCATTTTAGTTTGTTTTCTTTACAAAAAGCTTATACTCGACTTAAAAGACGGAATAATTTTTTTTCTTTTCAGTTTTTGAGAAATCACCATACGTTACAAACGTATAGTATATAATAATTATAAATGTGATGCGACAGTCTTTATGCTAAAGTTTTTAACCCAATCACGGTTGATAATTATGCATGCTTCTTTAATTGCACGCCGGTGGATCGGGTTTCCGACACTATCATCACGAAAACATGTCCGAGTAATGTATAACCCCTTGAACCCCACTTTTATAAAGCAAAACTGGGGTATGCAGGGATATACCTATTTTTCTTATTCGTTAGAACCCCCTCGACGAGGCGGTTCTAACTTGTACCCACAATCTATGTTTTGAGCAAAAGTAAGAAAAATATCAAACTTTTTCGGTTGAAAATTTTCAAATTTTAAAGCTCGAAAATTCTCTGTTTATTGCATGGGCAAGTTTTCGTAATGTATATAAGGTAGGATGAGTTTCAAGTTCAAAGATGAAATTAACCGTATGGGGTCATTATCATCCTTAAGTTCATATACCCTAAATCTTAAAAGTCAAGCAAAATGAGTGTCTGCTTATGCGTAATAGTTGGACGTTTATTGGGCGTAAACACAAAATTAACACCGTAAGTGACCGAGCGTTTAATTTGTAACGTTCCGTTTTCCTTCTGTTCCAAACTGCAATTATCTGGCCACTTTCGCTTTCCTACTGTGATTTACTAAAAATACTTTGTATTCAATATCAATCAGAATCAAGCCATTTCATCGAGGTATATATGTCCATGATACTTTAGTGACATTAAACCATTATTCAGTGACAATCTATCTATTTCATTTCAGATATATGGCGTGATCAATCCTAAGAGGCAAATTTGATGCACGAACCTGAAAAATTAAAAAAGTATGTACGCTGCTATTTACAACAAATGAGCCGCCCCATGGGAAAACCAACAATCTGCATAGGCGAAAACAAAGACGCAGATCAGCTTCGCCGCGAAGCTGATCAGCGCCTTTGTTTTCGCTACTCGGATAGTACAACTACTTAACTCCAAAATTTCAAGCTTCTAGCTCTTTTCTATGACTGTACAGGCCGGTTTGTGTCGGACCTGTTCGGAAACCACATTGTTGGTTTTCCCACGAGGCGGCTCGTATGTTCGCTGCTAGTTACAACAAATCATTTTATCTTTTTTTTTCTTTCAGAAGATGAAACGTCTCATTAGGTTTCTGTTACTTAATAAGTATAATATCCTGAAATTTGTAATTATACACTAACATGACAGTACGCTTAACTTATCTTGCCTTGATTGTTTCAGTTCGAGGACCGGGTTTATTTGTGATTGTATCAGTTAATGGTCAATGCTTACTCGTATTTGTTACTTTGATAGCAGCAAGTTATTAAACAGCAGCAAGTTTATTCATGAATTAAGCACATCAGCTCATGTTTATGTAGTAGTGCTAGGTATGATATACACTTGTATCGCCTTGCGGTACAAGCCGGCTTTTACAGCGACGCAATAGAGTGTTGGATTAGCACGCAGGAGACCCTGGTTCAATCCTCGGCCGGGGCGAAAAGATTATTTGCATCTTTTTCACCTGTTACATTTGGCGCCCAACGTGAAATGACCCATCCGATGGCTCGGAGCACATCCGTGTCGAATTTAGGTTCGTGAATGTCTAATTGAGATTCGGGGACGAATCTAAAATGGAGGGGGAATATGTAGTAGTGCTAGGTATGATATACACTTGTATCGCCTTGCGGTACAAGCCGGCTTTTACAGCGACGCAATAGAGTGTTGGATTAGCACGCGGGAGACCCTGGTTCAATCCTCGGCCGGGGCGAAAAGATTATTTGCATCTTTTTCACCTGTTACATTTATTAACAAACATAAGTACACATGCATTTAGAATAACACAAAACAATGTATATGGTACATAACACAACATACAGTACAAAAAGAGAGTGAGATAGTGTGTCATCAATATTTTATGGTGTTAATAAATTAATAATAGTTATTTATTGTACATTATTTGTAGCTAAGTTCCTAGTGTTTAAAGCTTGTGTAATGAAAAGTGACAAACGTTTTAAGGTTTTTTCCACTGGCATTTAGAAGTTGATCAAGTTTAAGCATACTAGGGCGAATATAATAATATCTAGGTATATACTGTGAACGTAATTCTTGATAAATTGGGCATACAAAAACTAAATGAAATTCGTCTTCTTTTTCATCTTTTGTACATAAAAAGTATTTTCTTAGTTGTCTGTTAATACGAGGAGTGTGTCTACCTGTCTCATTGCGAATTGGGTGAAGAAAGTCGAAATTTTGCTATTGCGTTCCTATATTTACGATTATTCAAATTCAAAGTTCCCTATATAGACTCATCGATGAAGAAGCAGTTAGCTCATTTCTCATTCCTACCAGAAAAGTATCAATTAATCTGGTTTTAAACACAGGAATGAATGCTTTAACATCAACTGAACCAGGATACATCCATACATCAGCAAAACCGTTTTGCTCTAGCAATTTCTTAAGTTTTGTGAGCCAAACTACGCTACTTGAATCATTTTCAATATTGCTTTTCATTTCATCATATACAGAATTTATAATACAATTATTTTCAGATTTCCGAATTACATTAAACCAATATTTGACGATTCTTATGCGCCTTATGGTTGGGGCTGGGGCTTCTTGTCTGTTGCTTGGCCCACCGGGGTCCAACTGGTGTTTTTCTTCTGCTCCGGAGTTGGTGAGTTGTTCGGCGCCCGGGGATCTCCATCGTCGGGCGGCTTGCTCAATCTGTGGGTCCTGGTTTTTTATTCATCTGGATGTTTATCGTGAGTTATTTGTTTGTTCTTGATGATGCATTGACTGGTTGATGATTCACCGCGGGGGCCGAGGAGCTATCTAGATGTTATGAATCACTGCAGAAGCTGAGGGTGAGGTTATGGCCATGTGGAACCGGTTTAGGCCCGCCAGTAGCTTTGTGTTACTGATCGTTCCGAGTCGATACTTCTGTGGTGGTTCTTTTTGTTTTATGTCTTGGTGTTTAAAATTTGTGCTGTTGGCGCCTTATTTGTGTTTTCATATTTTAGTTATGTTTAGGTAACTGAGTGGCCACCTGTTGGGAAAATAGCTGCTCATTCGGCTTGCGGTGTGTTTTCATGGTATAAGTACCTGATTGTTAATTTAGTTTTTTCCCACCTCGGTTTTTGGAGTGGGAATCTTTTTCTGATCGCGTCTTTTCCTGATCTTTGCCTACTTGTACTTTTTCAACCGCAAGTGGATATCTTCCCAATTCAGAGTACACAACATTGTTGTTTGTAGTTTGCTTTGCATTTATGATATATTTGCAAAATGATATGTGAACTCGTTCTATGCACTCGGCATTCATAAATCCCCACACCCCTCAACCGTAACTGAGGATAGATGCCACAAGAGAATCAAATAAGTTGAAAGCAATGTTTACCGGCGTATCAACTTCTCGTAAAAGCTGTAATAACTGATGCATACTTTTCAGTGCTTTTCCTGATAGAGTTTTGGTATTTGGAACAAAAGATCCCGACACCTAAATAGGTGAAACTATTTACAATGATCTCTGTTACACTACCCCAATAAAACCATTTGTCATTTTGGCCTAAATTGCCGCCTTTTCTGAAAACAACTATTCTAGTTTTATTAACATTTAAGGTGATATTCCATTTTTGACAGTAACTTTCAAGATTATTAAGATGGTTTTGGAGACCCTCGCGGGTTTCCGAAAATATGACTGCATCATCAGCAAATAACAACAAATACAACTGCAACTGTTCAATACTTATGCCATCGTTTAAATTTTCTTGTAAATTCAGCTCTATATCATTCATAAACAATCAAAAAAGAAAGGATGAAATTATCTCCCCTTGTGATAAGCTTACGTCACATGAAAAAAGATCAGATAGAGAACTAAAACATTTTACTCTGAGTAAAAATAACATAGCAACATAGTCAGCAATACTGCTTCGAAAAAAAACAACTAATTATCATTTTAAGTCGCTCCAATTATGCAATTATGGTCCATGATCAGGAAAGTATCATTCTAATTCGCACCAATTATGCAATTATGGTTCATGATCTGGATCTACCGACTTTCTGCCTGCATGCATTCACAAGAACCCACAGATGGCATCTTTAAGCATCTAAAATCGATTTAAGCCCGCCAGTAATTTTATATTACTGATCGTTCCAAGGCGATACTTCTGTGGTGGTTCTTTCGTTTTATGTCTTGGTGTTTACAATTTTTTGTGCTGTTGGCGCCTTATGTTTTCATAATTTTAGTTAAGTTGAGGTAAATGAGTGGCCACCTATTTGGAAAATAACTGCCCATTCGGCAAACGATATGTTTTCATGGTATAAGTACCTGATGTTAATGTAGTTTTTTTCCAATCTTGGTTTTTGGTGTGGGAATCTTTTTCTGATTGCGCCTTTTCCTGATCTTTGCCTACTTGTTCTTTTTTGTCGATGCTACAAACATCATGGTATCGAATTCTTTTCAAATGACAGTCTGCCATACGAAGGTTGCCTTAGGGAATCATGGAAAGACAATTGTCACGGTCGCAGTTGTTATAACTCCTGACACAAATCAGATTAGTTCACATCGGCACAGATACATATGCAGAAGAACAATAGACATAATGCATTGCTAAGAATCAATTCCGATAGTAAAATCAACCGTTCTAATTTCCTTAAAGCGTACTACGTATATGCTTTATGAATTATGTTTCTTTCTGATCAGTAGTTCAAGAATTTCCAAAATAGAGGATAAATAAGATGGAGTTCGAGCTTTTTAAACAAATACAAAGTACATTAAAATCTGTATATACTGAATAAAAGAAAACGCTACACAATTTTATTATATTCTTACACGAATCTTTTCCCCAACATTTTATTTTTGCCGGTATCATGCGCTCAATTTGACATGTTTGGTTCAACGCTCAACAGAAATGTCATGATCATTTTTTTTTTTTTTTTTTTTTTTTTTTTTTATTCAGTTTTACGTCCCTTTCAAGCTTTTTCACTCATATCGAGACGAATCAATCGGTAGGTGGGGCGAAAACCGGAGCACCCGGGGAAAAAACCACCTGACACACCCGCAAGCAGAACATGGCTTGTCTCACATATGAATTCGTGCCCCGTGCGAGTCGGTGAGATGATCGAATGATCAAGAGCATTGAAGTCAGCGACCTTAACCACTCGGCCACGGGGGCCGCCGTCATGATCATTTGTCTGATCTTTTACCTGTTAAGATATATATACTCAACGATACTTCCAACGCTACCGATAGAGTTTTTGCTATAATGTCAAAACTACTCAAGATATTGAAATAAAAATTGTAGGGACGATAGAAAAATATAGTGACGTACACAGAAGGCAAAATCATGCCAGCGAACCTTTATCAAATCAATAAACATCTCGGGCGTTTAGACAAACTACACTTCATTTTCAAAAGTCGCAAAACTTGAGGGATTAAACAAAACATAATTTCAGCAATAAACCTACAATATTTATTGTCATACTGTATTTCTTTTTGTGTCTTTTATTCATGAAGAAGGAAGAAAAACAAAACAACAAACAAAACAATTGAAACTAAACTATCACACTAAAATATTCATCTGATCCGATCAAATTATCTAGTTAGGCCGCCATTTACTCGAATGACAGCTAACCAACAACTACGCATCGAAGCCACGTACTGCATACAACTACACTGCGCTATACCTTACATATTGCTAAAACTGTATAACATTAGCAGGGTACCGTTTCCTTCCTACACAGCTGATAATGTCCCAGATACGGGACACATATGGTCGATTTGTTTAGGTCGGTAATTAATTCTGTTTACTTGCAGAAGCTTTACAGTCTTGCGTGCTGTATGAGAGCCGCACTGCCGTGCATCAGACGCATACCCCAGGGAGATGTACATGTATATACTGAGCTCCCTTTTGTGGATTCGATCGATTCAACTAATAATTTAACATAAGTGTAGCCCGACCAGTTTCTTTGAAAATTAGTTTTCAGGCTTTTTGTTCGCCTACGATTGCTTAAAAGTGATGGATGGGTAATTTGGAAAATGAAAGAATTCAGTGGTTTTGGTTATTTTCTTACAAAACTGTACAAACCACCATATTCTTTAACAAAGAGTTACCCGATTTTCCCTTTAGTTCGGTAAGGGTAGGTTGCTAACATAAAATAAAACATATTATTTTCACTAGCAATGACCAATTCCACGGGAACTTGACCTTCAACGCCGAAACCAGGTAATTTACGGGTACCAAATAATTTCTGGCGTAGCTTTCAATTTTGAAATTGGCATGTACTCATCGGGCGATCTTCCAAGATATAGAAAAAGTATGCATGTTTTTGAGAAATCACGAGCCCACGCGATCTACGTACGGAAAATGCACTCTTCTGCCTTGTGGCAAGTACCCGCTAATGCGCACTAAAAAAGGTAAAGGTAGGCATCGGTCAGAAAATGACACAATCAGAAAGAAATTCCCAATCCAAAAACCGAGATGGGAAAAAAACTAACAATAAGGTACTTATACTGAGAAAACATGTAGCAAGCCTAGTGAGCAGCTATTTTACCAATGGGTGGCCACTGAGTCACCCAAACTTAACCAAAAATATGAAAACAAACATAGGATGCTAACAGCACAAATATCAACACAAAGACATAAAACAAAACGAACCACCACAGAAGTATCGCCTACTGGCGGGCTTAAATCGATTTTACAGGCCTAACATCACTTAGTTAGTTGTTCCGTCCTCGTGGTGACTCGGATAATCAAACAAATCACGAAAACCACCGGAGGACTCACAGATTCAGTAAGCTGCCCGACGATGGAGCAAAAGAAAAACACCAGTTGAACCTTGTTGGGCCAAGCAACAGACAAGAAGGTCAAAGAGTTTTCAGGTCATTTAAATGCGGATTGGGCGGTACGAAAGTTTTCAGATAATTAACCGATTTAAAAGGTGAGAGGGAAATAATAAATTAGCGTTGGCTATGGAACTCTGTATACTATATATGTCAAAGAAGTTTCTATATCAGATCATTTTTGTAAATCCATTGCAGAGTGGCAACTTTGGACATTTATGCTTTGTGAATCACGCAAGAAAAATCTTATTTCTATCAAGCAGACATGCTTATTCTTGAATCTTTATCATTGCATGTGCTAAAATTGTCGTTTGAATATGAATTGGGTACTTTCTCATTTTCATACAGTAACATTATTGAAATTGTCTACGTTTAATGACATTTAAAACTTGATGGTATATAATGATTTCTTGGATAATTTTGCTCTACACATTAAAGCAAGGCTTTAGGTAAATGTACGGCAAAGACATTAAAATTGGACTCCTTTCGGTGGAAGGAATTCGCTTACTATCTGACTACTCTGATAAATTGTTTCAAATGTCACTTCCAATAGAACTAGAATTTGAAACGTTTACATTATATAGCTTCCATTTTATCAATTGATAATGGATTAAAATGTCTATGAATGAATCTGTAAAATTACTGTCAGATATAGTCAAAATCATGACTGAAAAATTGCTATATTTCAAAGGGAGATAATTTGAGAATTTAAAGAATTTGAAGCTCTCCTGTAAAGCCTGGATAAATTTTATATTGAACATTTAAAGGGGGTTTAAATGTTCGTGTATTATGAAAATTTTGTCCATTTTGCAAATTAATTCTTGCGCGTGCGCACCAGAAATGCCTATTCCAATAAAGTTTTGTTTTTGTCGAACATTTCCACTTTACTTTTCCAGTATCGCCTGAGTTTACACATCGATAAAATCAACAGAAATAAAATATATTCCTATAATATATCTAGCCACATAATTATGGAATTATTAAGAAAAAAAGGTAATTTGCGTAAGTAATTATATATGTACGCTTAAACATGATTATGGATCTATTTCAAACTTTTCTACTGCTTAGCCATTGTTATGAACATCACACTATTTTTTTTCGCCTTAGACTAACGGTTCGTTTTATCATCATTGCTCTGTTAGTGTTTTTGCAGCAAAAGTTAATGCAACACTGAACATGTTTCTCTAAAATTTTTACGGTCTTGATGTCTAACCGCAACGAAAAAAACACGCTGATAATGATATGAGCCCCTGCGTGAGAAAACCAACAATTTGGGTTCCGACCAGGTCCGACACAAAGCAGGCGGTACAGTCATAGGAGATGGTTAAAGGCTGGAAATTTTGGATTTAGAACGTAGAGGAATTGTACTATCCGTGTAGCGAAAACAAAGGCGCTGATCAGCTTCGCAGTTACTGCGAAGCTGATCTGCGCCTTTGTTTTCACCTATGCAGATTGTTGGTTTTCCCATGCGGCGGCACATATAATATTCCATAAAGAAACGACATCATTTGATTGATGTTTCGGAACTTCTTGGATTACTTCATTTATCATTGTTTGATAAAACAATGGAAAAGACATTGATATTGTTATTGATTGACCTTGTTCTGATGTAACACTTCGACAAAAAGTTCTTGAGTTCTTTTTCTTTTCTATGTGAGAGCAAGGGAGAAACAAAAGCAAGTATATATGTAAGCAAGTTTATAAGAATGTATTAAAACATACGTGTGAGGATTCACCAGGAAGTGGCGAAGTCAGAATCTAATATCCATCATTAATATCCAAACTATATGTTCAACTAAATAATAACACCATATACAAATTTAAATGAATACGTATAAAAAGAGGGGTGCTGTTTTAGACATATGTTAACAGTCTACATACACACCAATTAACATTTGTTTTGGTATATCTACATGTATTTTTGAAATCAAAATAAGTTTGTATTAGCTAAGTGATTAAGTAAGTAAGTTAGTAATTTATTAATGTAATAAGCCAATTGTCCATAAATAAACATCGTAGAATTCATGCAGGACAGCGAACAAAACATTTCAATAATATACTTGAAATAATCGAACAATCAAGTGCTTGGAAGAGGTGCAACTCATCTTCTACATAAAACATTTGGCATCTGATGTTTTTGTCCATTGATCAAATACAGTGTTTGCGTCTCAATAAAGCTCGAATTTTCTTTTTAACTGTATCAGCAAGCAGTCTTTAGAATGAACGTCAAACAAGTGCAATTAATTTACGTAATTGAAATACGTCATGACATGTCGTGTCGAGATTGTTAGATCTCATCAGGAAGACATATCCGTGAAATGTTTACCCCCTCATACCCCACTTTTATATACTAAAACTGGGGTATGCTGGGGTATACCTATTTTTCTTATTTTTGCTCCAAAACATAGATTGTGGGTACTCGTTAGAACCGCCTCGTCGAGGCGGTTCTAACGTGTACCCACAATCTATGTTTTGAGCAAAAATAAGAAAAATATCAAAAATTTTCCGGTGAAAATTTTCATTTTTACAACCAAAATTTTTTTCTCTATATTGCATGGGCGTGATTTCGTAATGTGAAATATCATTCTTCAAGGTTATCATCCCCAACAACCGGTTCCGATAATTCCGTACCAGTCTGTGCTTAATAAAGGGGTCATCCATGGTTTTCAGTGTTCAAACCGATGGATCAAAAGGAAGGTGTTCGAACACAAGGCCGAAGGCCGCGTGTTCCAACCCTTTCTGATTGATCCAGCGAATGTTTGAACACTGAAAGAAAACATGGTTGATTGCTGTTCTTGCATTTTCACATGAATTCATTTCAAATCACTTGAAATCATTTACAACGCAAAATCTCACCGTAAACCGCGGAGCTTCTTCAATGTCGGGCATTTTTTTTCCGGAACAGTGACGTCACGTCGTATTGATCAATGACGATGACAGACTTTAGCCTTAACCCATGTTCAAACGGCAGGTGAATTGCATGATTTGAACATGGCCGTTGCTGTTTGAACACGGATTTCGGTCCAATTGAAAACGGTTTCAAACAGTTATGCGCATATGTATCTATGCAATGATATGTGTTTAGCATGTACATATTCATAAAATGAAAAGGGTACAAGTAGGCAGTGATCAGGAAAAGCGCAGTCAGAAAGAAATTCCTACTCCAAAAACCGAAGTGGGAAAACTAAATTGACAATTAGATACTTGTACTAAGAAAACATATTGTAAGCCAAGTGAGCAACTATTTCCCAATAGGAGGCCACTCAGTTACCTAAACCTAACTAAAATATGAAAACGCACATAAGGTGCAAACAACACAAAACTGCAACACCAAGACATAAAACAATAAGAACCACAACAGAAGCATCGCATTGGAACGATCGGTAATATAAAATTACTGGCGGGCTTAAACTAGTTTTACATGGTCATAACCTCACATACATAGCTTCTGCAGTGGTTCACATCATATAGTTAGTTGTTCGGTCCTCGTGGTGAATCTCTAACTAGTAAATGAATCATCAAGGACAAACAAAAAGCTCATGACGTGCAATTTAAGAATGCAGCGTAGTTTTCAACCATGGTTGTGTTTAAAACTAAGCATGCAGACTGTCGCATAACATTTAAGTTTTACCCTATACGTCTGTAACGTGTAATGATTTTTTCTGAACTGAAAAGAAAAATCATTCTTTCCTATAAGTCTCTTAAATTTATAAACCAAGACATTATAAAATTCTGGTTCCGAAAGACCGTCACGTAAAAGCATATTTAACCCAACATTTAAGTTGGAAATTAATTCATAGTGTCTGCGATAAAATTTAGAAAATGTTTTTAGAAGTTTATGATTTATACATAATCCACTGTCTTCGAGCATATACATACACGAAACTTTGTCGCCATCCCGTTTTTCAGTTTTATTCTTGACATTGCTCAGGTTCCATTCACAGTTTCGTACTTTTGAGGTGGGCCAAAACTTTCAATATTAAGGGGTAGGGCATGAAATTGGGCTGTAAATTATCCTCTTTCAATAATTTGCCGACATCTTTCCCCAAATCGGATCAATTATGCCTCAAACATGTGAAAAATACTTATTTTCTATTTTTAGACTGGTAAAAACCGGGATTATATAAGGATCCCGGATCGTTCGCCAGTCATAGCCGGTGACGCTCTTCACTGTCGACTTTGCAGGGGTTATCTTTGTTCACAAATAGCGAAAAAAGTAGATGGATGGCACATATTTGTGCACTGCTCATTATGATCCTGGGTCGATTCTCTAAGTATTTGCATGAGATCTATGGGGCTTCCTTTTGCACAGAATATGCATGGGGGCCCAGACTTCAGGCATATTTTACGAAAATTCACTGGTCTGAAAGAGGGGGTAGGGGAAAATATCCCCAATACATGTAGGGTGATAGTCAGTGCTAGGCAATTTAAATGATGTTATTTTGTTGTTAGACATTTGATTTAATGATTTTATGGGAGAAATCGGATTGTTCACCAGATTGGACAGAGCTATTATCAATTTTGGCGGATCTAGCAAAATTAACTGAAAAATGCTCTAAAAACTGTGGATTGCTACCTTAAAGCAATAACCGATTTTTTTAATTTCCATTTCAAGGTCTCAGTTTTCTTTGATCAGGTGGCCCAATATATGGACATAACTGTTTCGTGATCTTTTGGTCACTCGCACGACCACAGAGTGAGTAAAGCTGGATGCGGTTAGTTGGGGCTCCATTCCTCAAAAATCGACCTAAAAATGCCTCGAAACCATGTGACTCATTCTGACTCCTCCTGAAAGGCCAGTTTTAATGCAAATCCACTTTCTTTGCCTGAATTTAATTGGAATTATGTTAAAGAATAGTTTTAGACGAAAATTGCCAGAAACTAGAGCAAAAAGTTTTGCTTTAAAGCAATAACCGATTTTTTTAATTTCCATTTCAAGGTCTCAGTTTTCTTTGATCAGGTGGCCCAATATATGGACATAACTGTTTCGTGATCTTTTGGTCACTCGCACGACCACAGAGTGAGTAAAGCTGGATGCGGTTAGTTGGGGCTCCATTCCTCAAAAATCGACCTAAAAATGCCTCGAAACCATATGACTCATTCTGACTCCTCCTGAAAGGCCAGTTTTAATGCAAATCCACTTTCTTTGCCTGAATTTAATTGGAATTATGTTAAAGAATAGTTTTAGACGAAAATTGCCAGAAACTAGAGCAAAAAGTTTTGCTTTAAGGTTCCATTCACAGTTTCGTACTTTTGAGGTGGGCCAAAACTTTCAATATTAAGGGGTAGGGCATGAAATTGGGCTGTAAATTATCCTCTTTCAATAATTTGCCGACATCTTTCCCCAAATCGGATCAATTATGCCTCAAACATGTGAAAAATACTTATTTTCTATTTTTAGACTGGTAAAAACCGGGATTATATAAGGATCCCGGATCGTTCGCCAGTCATAGCCGGTGACGCTCTTCACTGTCGACTTTGCAGGGGTTATCTTTGTTCACAAATAGCGAAAAAAGTAGATGGATGGCACATATTTGTGCACTGCTCATTATGATCCTGGGTCGATTCTCTAAGTATTTGCATGAGATCTATGGGGCTTCCTTTTGCACAGAATATGCATGGGGGCCCAGACTTCAGGCATATTTTACGAAAATTCACTGGTCTGAAAGAGGGGGTAGGGGAAAATATCCCCAATACATGTAGGGTGATAGTCAGTGCTAGGCAATTTAAATGATGTTATTTTGTTGTTAGACATTTGATTTAATGATTTTATGGGAGAAATCGGATTGTTCACCAGATTGGACAGAGCTATTATCAATTTTGGCGGATCTAGCAAAATTAACTGAAAAATGCTCTAAAAACTGTGGATTGCTACCTTAAAGCAATAACCGATTTTTTTAATTTCCATTTCAAGGTCTCAGTTTTCTTTGATCAGGTGGCCCAATATATGGACATAACTGTTTCGTGATCTTTTGGTCACTCGCACGACCACAGAGTGAGTAAAGCTGGATGCGGTTAGTTGGGGCTCCATTCCTCAAAAATCGACCTAAAAATGCCTCGAAACCATGTGACTCATTCTGACTCCTCCTGAAAGGCCAGTTTTAATGCAAATCCACTTTCTTTGCCTGAATTTAATTGGAATTATGTTAAAGAATAGTTTTAGACGAAAATTGCCAGAAACTAGAGCAAAAAGTTTTGCTTTAAAGCAATAACCGATTTTTTTAATTTCCATTTCAAGGTCTCAGTTTTCTTTGATCAGGTGGCCCAATATATGGACATAACTGTTTCGTGATCTTTTGGTCACTCGCACGACCACAGAGTGAGTAAAGCTGGATGCGGTTAGTTGGGGCTCCATTCCTCAAAAATCGACCTAAAAATGCCTCGAAACCATATGACTCATTCTGACTCCTCCTGAAAGGCCAGTTTTAATGCAAATCCACTTTCTTTGCCTGAATTTAATTGGAATTATGTTAAAGAATAGTTTTAGACGAAAATTGCCAGAAACTAGAGCAAAAAGTTTTGCTTTAAGGTTCCATTCACAGTTTCGTACTTTTGAGGTGGGCCAAAACTTTCAATATTAAGGGGTAGGGCATGAAATTGGGCTGTAAATTATCCTCTTTCAATAATTTGCCGACATCTTTCCCCAAATCGGATCAATTATGCCTCAAACATGTGAAAAATACTTATTTTCTATTTTTAGACTGGTAAAAACCGGGATTATATAAGGATCCCGGATCGTTCGCCAGTCATAGCCGGTGACGCTCTTCACTGTCGACTTTGCAGGGGTTATCTTTGTTCACAAATAGCGAAAAAAGTAGATGGATGGCACATATTTGTGCACTGCTCATTATGATCCTGGGTCGATTCTCTAAGTATTTGCATGAGATCTATGGGGCTTCCTTTTGCACAGAATATGCATGGGGGCCCAGACTTCAGGCATATTTTACGAAAATTCACTGGTCTGAAAGAGGGGGTAGGGGAAAATATCCCCAATACATGTAGGGTGATAGTCAGTGCTAGGCAATTTAAATGATGTTATTTTGTTGTTAGACATTTGATTTAATGATTTTATGGGAGAAATCGGATTGTTCACCAGATTGGACAGAGCTATTATCAATTTTGGCGGATCTAGCAAAATTAACTGAAAAATGCTCTAAAAACTGTGGATTGCTACCTCAGTTATTTTTCTGGAAAGCGAATGTCACCAGGAAATATTCAGCGGAACGCCCCCTACTGTTAGATTTACATTAGTGCTCTGGCATGCTACTTAGCACATACTTCTTTAAAGATCGTTTCTTAAATAAGTAATTCAGAAAACTGACGTTAAAGAAATGGAGTGGGTTGTGTCAAATAAGCTTCGTTTTGCAAATTGCGCGTTCATAAAATGCGAACGGTTTCTAATGGTTGCTCATTAAAACAGCTGTTTGGTTTAGTCAACGGCATCACAAACCAAGAGAATCCGTATCCGTTTGTACTTCGTTAACGGACGGTTGTTGATAAGCATGAATGCCGCATGCCACTGATTGTTTAATTTACATCTTGGTATATAATGATATGTTTATAAATAATATATCCAGTTATTTCACTGCTTTTAAACGCCATCCCTTGACCTCAGTGTTGTTATAATACCATACAAACGATTCACAAATTTTCCGACTCTTATGTCCATAGGGTTTGTCCATAAACATTAGAAAAGTTTCTGTTGCAGTTCACCCTCCACAGAAAAAAAACACAACCAACTTTTGCGTAATGGACACTGTATTGTATCGTTTTGGTAGATATGTAATGACAAATTATAGGTTTGAGTCTAATTATACAAAATATAAGAATACCAATATCTTGTTTCTCATAGTCTTTTGATAATGAGGCTTGATGGGGTAAATATTTCCACAAACCACAGCTTTGGAAATGTGATCCGAAGCTGTGGTTACCGCATGAGTATTCAGTAAAGAACATACAACTGATTTCTTAAATCTACTGCTATGTACAAGGAAACGGCGTTAATATGTAGATGAAACTTTCGTTGACATTTCTGGTTTCCTGATCATTCCTTTCATTTAACTTTCCACAAAAAGCTTGGCTATGTTTGGCCGAGTGTTTTTTTTGAAAAAATAAGGTTTAGATTATATATGTAAAAGACCTTTAGCCAAGGTCATAAATGACATTGGCCTTAAATATTCAAGTAGCTTCTTGAACTCAATAAGTTGTCTGTATCTATCTATTTTCAGGTCACAGGCTAAAGAAATTTCTGAAAATTCTGTTGCTGTCACCTTTTGTTTATTTGTTAGCTTTCAAAACATTTTCAGTCATGTCAGGACAGATTCACAGCTTCCTGTGTATTAACCATTGGCTACGTTGTATTTCAAACCAGAGGACCATTGGTCCTGAAATCGCTCACCTGAGATTCGGTCTTGCATGACCTTTAGCTAAGGTCATGTTGGTCAATGTAAAAAGTAAACTTGACCTTTAATACTCAAATAATTAATGAAAATTTACCTTTTTCGGGCCCCCAGCAACCAATCAAAATAATAAGGTATTAAGTCAAAAGTAATATAAAACAAACATTTCTGCGAAATCTCCAATGGGACTGCAGAAATAGCAAAATTTCACTTTTCCCATTATAAGTCAATGGAAACTGAAAGTTGCCATAGCAACCAGAGTTCTTATCTGACTGGAACAAAAACAACTTTTTGTAGAACATGTATGCAAAGTATCAACTTCATAAAGCAAACAGTTTCTGAGAAGAAGAATTTTAAAGATGTTTTCTCGAAAATTTGCCCTTTTTGGGGCCCCAGCAACCATCAAAATAAGCAACCAGGATGAAGGTCATCTGAAACGTAGAGCACTACTCAATAAACATTTCTCTAAAAATAAAATTCAAATATCTCCAATGACACTGCGGAAATAGCAAATTTTCACTTTTCCCATTATAAGTCTATGGAAACTGAAAGTTGCCATAGCAACCAGAGTTCTTATCTGCCTGGAACAAAACACATTTTTTGTAGAGGCTAATGCGCCAGGAACACGTACGCAAAGTATCAGCTTCATAAAGCAAACAGTTTCTGAGAAGAAGATTTTTATAGATTTTTTCTCGAAAATTTGCCCTTTTTGCGGCCCCAGCAACCAATCAAAATAAGCAATCAGAATGAAGGTCATCTGAAACGTAGAGCACTACTCAATAAACATTTCTCTAAAATAAAAATCAAATATCTCCAATGAGACTGCAGAAATAGCAAATTTTCACTTTCCCCATTATAAGTCTATAGAAACTGAAAGTTGTCATAGCAACCAGAGTTCTTATCTGCCTGGAACAAAACACAACTTTTTTTGTAGAGGCTAATGCCAGGAACATGTATGCAAAGTACCAGCTTCATAAAGCAAGATTTTTAAAGATCAGGAAGAGGCGCATAAAGTGAACCATAGTTTTTTAATGCCCTTTTGAAGGTCCACTCTATCAAATCCAGAAGTTTTTCTTTAATTAGATTATGTGGTAATGTTGTAACTATACAGAGTAGAAAAAACAAGTGCACAAGTGCAGTTAAGTAGAACATACCTCAAATGCGTCGACCGCATGTGGGACGGTCAATGTGAAGTACCTTTAGTACAGATGAAACTAGGTTTTGAATCGCAAATTAAACCATGGCATTGAATTGATGTAATCATAAACAAAGTCCCACACTAATGACCCTGGTGAAAGCAACCAGAATTCATAAATAGAGTTATGAGATTAAAAAGAGGTACAAGTAGGCAAAGATCAGGAAAAGGCGCAATCAAAAAAAAAGATTCGCACTCCAAAAACCGAGGTGGAAAAATAACTAAATTAACAATCAGGTACATATACCATGAAAACATATCATAAGCCGAATGAGCAGCTGTTTTCCCAATAGTTGTCACTCAGTTACCTAAACTTAACTGAAATATGAAACATACATTTATAAATAAAAGCGCCAACAGCACACAAACACAGAAGTATCGCCTTGGAACAATCAGTAATATAAAATTACTGGCGGGCTTAAATCGATTTTACATGGCCATAACCTCACCATCAGCTTCTGCGGTGGTTCATAACATTTAGTTAGTTTTTCGGTCTTCGTGGTGAATCTCTAACTAGTCATGGATCATCAAGAACAAACAGATAAATCATGATAAACATCCTGATGAATGAAAACGAGGACTCAACATATTCAGTTAGCTGCCCGGCGATGGAGATCCCTGGACGCCAAATAACTTACTAACTCCGGAGCAAAAGAAAAACACCAATTGGATCCCGGTGAGCCAAGCAACAGACAAGAAGCTCCGGCCCCAACCACCTAAAATGAACAGCTTTAATTCAAGGCCATCATAGAGTCTGACGCCCGACCAACCAGCGTGCAATTAAAGAAGGCAGCAACATAGGACGTTACAACTTAGGTTATTGTATATTCATAATTATTTTCATAATATTACTAAAATACATGAACTTTGGATTTCCTACATAATCAACTGTTGGTAATTATTTAAACTATCCTGGATATGATAATGGGCTCATGAAAACGTTTCCGGCGGTCACGCCGTACGGTAGGGTCTGTAGCATTTAGTCTCGCAGTCCAATTTCCACTTTTTATTAATGTCCTGACTCATAGTCACGTCACAGTTACCAATAACAAAATGATGTTTTGATTCCTCTTTCAGAAACGTGTCACGAAGACACCGATGCGGTTCTAACGTGTACCCATAATGTATGTTTTGAGTGATTAAAAAAAATTAAAAAGAAAGAAAAAAAAAACCATACAAACAAGCAAACAAAAAACAAACCCTGTATATATTTCATGGGCAAGTTTTCTTAATGGTGCAATTTGACACCAAGTGGATTTTAGAAAAATCTTCCGATATTAGAGCTAGACTTTATTTAGTTACAAATCAAGTACATTTATGTTTGACATTCATTTTTTTTTCTTTTTTGTAAGGGATCATTAATGTCGTCATTATCCATTTTCGTGTCTTAAGACCTAGGGGAATCGTAACCGCATTTGGTTTTGTCTCTCAATTAAAGCTAAGGAATGGTAGCATTTTCAAAGGCATTGTCGTACAAAATGTCGATATATCTTAAACCAAACATTTGCCTGATTTGTAAATTTAGACTTGCTTCCAATCTATGTGCATTGTATTAATGCTAAGAAATGCGAATTCCAAATTAAGGTTAAATTTGACATAAATAGTAACCTTGACTTTTCAAAAGAGCTACACATTTTTGTCTCTGAAAGTGACGTATTTGTCAATTAGGGAGAATCCCAATATAATCAGTAGATGCTCTTAATATGCAGACAATAGTGACAGCTGTATAATAATGCCAGAAGTCGAACAAATCTGTCAAATGATGAAGTCGTACAACTGGCTCAAATTGAATTAGGAAAAAATGTTCGGTCCAATGCATATAAATGAGATGCAATCCTGCTAAACAGTATGCTTGAAGCAAAAATCTGATTAATTTAACATTGGTTTGGTATTTACAGCAAATTAGGCTAGGGAAGAAATAGTTATTTATCTTATGATGAAGCACATACAGTCGATTCATAGATCCATTATAATAAGGCTATAGAATGTTGCAAACAGGTACTAAGTAACTATAAACAACTGTTATTAGTAACTACATGTATGTTCAATCCTTTCAGAGATGCATGATAATGAGGCTATAACATTTTTAGCACGAACAGGTAAATAACGGTAAACAATTGTAATCAGAACAGATGTATTTTAACATCTGGAATAGTGTTGACCATTTGAATAAGCAGTAATATGTACGATTGTGTGGTAAATCCGTTAACCTTGTAATTTAACCCTAAACGTAGGTGAGCCGACCTTATTTGCTTAATATATAGGGATCAAAGATGATTTTCCATTCATTAACATTCACTAGGTCCCCGAGTGCAACACTTCCCGAGGGACCTAGCAAATGTTAATTAATGACAAAATCATTTTGATCGCTATTATTGCATAAAATCGACACAAATGAAGGAAATAATGGCGAAATATATTTTACGGCCTCGTCACATTTTCAGACGCGTATAAGTTTTAAATCTTATGCTCGTTGTGGGCGAGGTTCAGTTACTCTACTCATTATAAGCACGTGCTTTGCGTGGTGCCCGTTAACAAGCATAAATGAATACGGTGACTTTACAGCCCGTGCACACGTGAATCATCTCGTTAATGCAAAGCTTTTTCTTCGTTTATATACGCCTGGTAATATTGTGTGACATGGGTATTTATGCAATGAAATAGAAATGATTTTTATTTTTGTTGATTTTATCGATGCGTTGAATCAGGCGAATCACTCACAAACTAAATAAAGCCCAAAAGGCTTTATATAAAAAGTTTGTGAATGATTCGCCTGAGTTTATACATCGATAAAATCAACAAAAATAATAATTCATTCCTTATAATTCCATTTTGTCTCATTACACTGCATTTGTCTACACTGATTTGAATTTTTATAGCCAGCGGAAGGAAAAAAGAGCAAGATGGATCTTCATGAGGGGCAGCCATCTTAAACTTTTACAAAGCATAGAACTCATTCAAGCAATTTATAGAAGCTATAACTGGCTTGCTATAGGCATGCTGTAAACGCGGGAGCTTCAGAACATCTCCCCTTCATTCATAATTGTTCTTTTGGGATAAAATATCGCCGTCTGGACCGATAGAAAGACGTGGCGATTTTGAACTGAGGCTCGGAACATTAGAAATGGAAACGTCAAATTTTAACACACAACAAGAAGATTAAAACACTTAACGTACGATGTTCTGTTAAAAGAAAAAGCGTCTATGTTTATAAAAATCCAAATATTCATTCCGACGCCTTCAAAACGCGTTCATCCATTGTTTTTATGACGTTGAGATTTGGTGACGTCAACATTTCTTAGAAGAAACGTCACGTAATCACGCAACGTCGCGCCGTTTTTAAGGTGAAAACCGAGTATTCTTACGCATTTCTTTTATCGAAGTACAAAGCTTTTCAAGTTATCGCAGACACTTTGACTTGATTTCCAAATACGTAGATTATATAAAATTTAATGTGATCAAATACGTTGGGCTAAAATCGCTTTTACGTGAGGGCCTTTCGGAACCAGAATTTTATGGTGACTTCGTTTACAAATTTAAGAAACTTATAGGAAGGAATGATTTTTCTTTTTAGTTCGGAAAACTCATAACACGTTACAGACATATAGGTTATAACTTGAATGTTATGCGACAGTCTACATGCTTAGTTTTTGACCCAATCGTGGTTGATAACTAAGCTGCCTTCTTTAATTGCACGCCGGTGGGTCGGGCGTCAGACTCTATGATGGCCCCGACTTAAAGCTATTCATTTTAGTTGGTTGGGGCCGGAGCGTCTTGTCTGTTGCTTGGCCTACCGGGGTCCAACTGGTGTTTTTTTCTTGTGATCCGGAGTTAGTAAATTATTCGGCGCCCAGGGATTTCCATCGTCGGGCAGCTTACTGAATCTGTTGAATCCTCGTTTTTGATTCATCATGATGTTTATCATGGTTTATCTGTTTGTTCTTGATGATTCATTGACTAGTTAGAGATTCACCAAGAGAACCGATTGCGCCATTTTCTGATCATTGCCTACTTGTACCTTTTCAAACAACCAGTAAGACTGTAGGAAATAAGTAAAGTTGGAATTATTAACGGTTATTATTTGTAAAAAGATCTATAAATATTATATGCATTCACATTCCGGCTAAAAACTATTTTTTGGAAAAAGATAAATCTATTGCGTTTTGAAATGTTCAAATGACCGAGCCTCATCCATGGCTTCATGATGTTTGAATTTTGCTGAAACGCGAATATCGAAGGTAACTATTCCTATTACTGCAGCTGGTGTTGTGCCGTGAGGCGGCCGTAAAAAGTCTCCTCATACATCATCCATAGTGCAGATTATATTTTCCTTGTGGTTCTTTGAGATAAGCGAGGATATTCTGAGAAATCAGAAAATTATTATCGGTTTAGATTCATTTTCTAACCAACGTTTTTAGATATTTTGGCCCATTTGGGTTTGTATCGACTACCCTATTGAAAGATGCAAAATTACAGTACTTCTCTTTGGCTCCATGTTGCCAAATCTATAGGGTCACTGGAGAGGCTTAAGTAGTCGAAACCGCGGTATGGCCCATCCCCTTTCTCATTAATATGTTCACCGCTCTTAAAGGATCTCAGTTTTATCTTTATTATGTCTCCCCCCGACAGGGTCGGGAGACATATTGTTTTCCCCGTGCGTCTGTCCGTCCGTCTGTCCGTCTGTCCGTCACAAATCGTGTCCGCTCTATAACTTGAAAACCGTTAAAGATTTTTCAGTGAAACTTGGTACACTTGTAGACCACGACGAGACGATGTGTCATGCACAAGAACCATAACTCTGGCTTGAGTATTTTTGGAGTTATTTCCCTTTGATTATTTTCGATACAATTTCGTGTCCGCTGTATAACTTGAAAACCGTTTAAGATTTTTCAATAAAATTTGGTACACTTATTGAGCATGATCAGACAATGTGTCGTGCACAAAAACCATAACTCTGGCTTAAGTATTTTATGAGTTATTTCCCTTTGATTATTTTCCATACAATTTCGTGTCCGCTTTATAACTCAAAAATCGTAAGAGTTATTTCAATGAAACTTGGTATACTTATAAAGCACGATGAGATTACGTGTCGTGCTAAAGAACCATAACTCTTGCTTGCATATGTTTGGAGTAATTTCCCTTTGATTATTTTCCATACAATTTCGTGTCCACCCTATAACTTGAAAACCGTAAGGGAAATTTCAGTGAAACTTGGTACACTTATAAAGCATAATGAGACGATGTGTCATGCACAAGAATTATAACTCTTGCTTTCATATCTTTGGAGTTATTTCCCTTTGATTATTTTTCCATACAATTTCATGTCCACTCTATAACTTGAAAACCATAAGAAATATTTCAATGAAACTTGGTACACTTATAAAGCACGATGAGATGATGTGTCATGCTAAAGAACCATAACTCTTGCTTGCATATCTTTGGAGTTATTTCCCTTTGATTATTTTTCATTCAATTTCGTGTCTGCTCTATAACTCAAAAACCAGAGATTTTTCAATGAAACATGGTACACTTATAAAGCATGATGCACAAGAATCATTACTCTTGCTTTCATATCTTTGAAGTTATTTCCCTTTGATTATTTTCCAAACACTTTCGTGCCCCCTCTATAACTTGAAAACCGTAAGAGATATTTCAATGAAACTTGATACACTAATAAAACAGAATGACAGGATATGTGATGCACAAGAACTATAACTCTTGCTTGCATATTTTGGACATGCACGTAGAAAGGGGGGAGACATCAGTTTTCACATAGAAAACAAATTCTAGGTCTATATATGTTTTACCATAATGCAAATTTGTCCATGCAGTAAGTAGAGAGCTTTCATTTGTAATTATGTAACATTTAATTAGAAAAAAAAATATATTTGATATTTTGCTCAAAACATTGATTGTGGTTACACGCCATCAGAACCATCTTGCCGAGTATCCACAATCTACGTTCGAGTGTCCGTCCGTCCGTCTGCCTGTATGTCCGTCCGTCCGTCAGCGCTTCGTTTCCGGGCTCTATCATGAGCATTTATTGACCAATTTTATTAAAACTTTGCCTAGGAATTCATATCAGGAAGGAGTGGTCTGAGATTGATTTGGGTATATTTCGCTAAATAAGTACAGGTATGACCCTTGATTTACGTGAAAATTTCTTGAGACATATTGACCAATTTTCTTCAAACTTTGTATAGGAAAACTTTTTTTTTTTTTTTTTTTACTTTTTTTTTTTCATATCAGGAAGGAGTGGTCTGGGATAGAACATGGGTGAATTTTGTTATATACATGTAAAGATAAGTCTTATGACCCTTGGTTTACGTTAAAACTTCGTTCCGGGCTCTAGCTTTAGCAATTATTGACCGATTTTCTTCATACTTTGTGCAGGAGTTCATATTATTAAGGAGTGGTTTGGGATTGAAAATGGGTAAATTTCGTCAAATAAGTACAGAGTTATGGCCCTTGATTTACGTTAAAATTTCGTTTCCGGGCTCTATCTTGAGCATTTATTGACAAATACTCTGAAGGCCAAGGAAATCTTTCTACAATGTATTGGTTACCAAATCTTCACAAAAGACAATAATACAAAGCTAGAATTTTTGCAAATTCTACTGAACTTTCTAAATTATTAACTTCCTGTCTTACTGCTATCAAATCTCATTTCATAAGATACTGTGGGACAGTGTATGAAACTTCAAATAGAAATTGTTTTTGTCTATGAAAAATTCTGGCGAAGTGCTCAGTAAATTGAAATGTAGAGGGTCCTGTGCGACAAGCTTGTCCACATATGATTTTTCTACTCTGTATACAACATTGTCACATCATCTAGTGAAAGAAAAACTTCTGGATATAATAGAGTGGACCTTCAAAAGGACATTAAAAACTATGTTTCACTTTATTTGGCATGTAATGACAGAAAGGCTTTTTTCACTTCCTCCGACCAAAGTCGGTTTATACTATGGTCATGTCAGAAAGTATGCGACGCCTTATCCTATCTCCTGGATAATATTTATATTAGATTTAGGACCAAGATATACAGACAAATTGTTGGAGTTCCGATGGGTACAAATTGCGCACCTGTAGCCGCTTTATTATTATACTGCTTCGAAAGAGATTTCATGGATTCTCTTTACCATGACAATAAAGCTGATGTTATCGAGGCCTTTAATTCGACTTCTAGGTACCTCGATGACCTTTTGAACATTGACAGTCCTTAATTTGAAAATTTACCCACCTGAACTACAGTTGAATAAAACCAACATCACAGATATCAGAGCCCCCTTTTTGGATTTACATCTTTCTATTGCAAATGGATTGTTTCTCTTACAGTTTATAATAAACGCGATGACTTTGATTTTGATATTGTAATTTTTTCCGTTTTTGGATGGTGGCTTTCCTCGCTCGTGCTTTTGATGCTGTATACATTTCGCAGCATATTTGGTTTGCAAGAGTCTGCAATCATGCAATGACTTCAACGCAGATGGAATGATTTGTTTATTTCAGAAAAATCTTTATACGTTACAGACACATAGGTTTTAATTTGAATGTTATGCGACTGTCTGCATGCTTAGTTTTCAACCCAATCATGGTTGATAACTATGCTGCCTTTTTTGATTGCATGCCTGTGTGTCGGGCGTCAGACTCTATGATGGCCCCGACTTAAAGCTATACATTTTAGTTGGTTGGGACCGGTGATTTTTGTCTGTTACTTGCCCAACAGGAGTCCAACTTGTGTTTTTCCTTTGCTTCAGAGTTATTAAGTTATTCGGCGCCCAGGGATCTCCATCGTCGGGCAATTTATACTATCTGTGAGTCCTCGTTTTTGATTCATCAAGATGTTTATCATGATTTATTTGTTTGTTCTTGATGATTCATTGACTAGTTAGAGATTCACCACGAGAACCGGAGAACTAACTAAATGTAACACTGCAGAAGCTGAGGGTGAGGTTAGGTACCTGTAAAATCGATTTAAGCCCGCCAGTAATTCTATATTACTGATCGTTCCAAGGCGATACTTCTGTGGTTTTTTTTTTGTTTTATGTCTTGGAGTTTAAAATTTTTATGCTGTTGGCGCCTTATGTATGTTTTCATATTTCAGTTAGGTTTGGGTAGCTGAGTGACCACCTATTGGGAAAATAGCTGCTCATTCGGCTCACTATATGGTTTCATGGTATACGTACCTGATTATTGATTTAGTTTTTCCCACCTCGGTTTTTGGAGTGGGAATCTTTTTCTGATTGCGCCTTTTCCTGATCTTAGTCTTATTGTACCTTTTTCTAACTTTGTATATATCAGGAGTTCAAATCAGAAAGGAGTGGTTTGGGACTGAAAATGTGTAAATTTCGTTAAATAAGTACAGAGTTGTGGCCCTTGATTTACGTTAGAATTTTGTTTCTGGGCTCTACATGTATCTTGAGCATTTATTGACCGGTTTTATTCAAACTTTGTATAGGAGTTCATATCACGAAGAAGTAGGCTGGGTTTGAAGATGGGCAAGTTTCGTCAGTAAGTACAGAGTTTTGGTCTTTGATTTACGTTAAAAGTTTCCTTAGTTTTTGTGCATTTATCTTGAGCATTTATTGATTAAGTTTCTTCAAAATTTGTATAGGCGTTTGTATCGTGAAGGAGTTGTTTTGGATTAAAGATGGGTAAATTTCATCAAATAAGTACAGAATTATGCAGTAGTGTCTACTTGCAATATCGTTGCCGAGTACGTCGTTGCTGAGTACGTTAAATATCCCTGCGGAGTACGGTGTTGTCGTTATAACAGTTTTAAAGAAAGAGTTATCCTTATTTTTTTAAAAAAGAAGCTATTTTAAGCTAATTATAAATAGAATCGTTTTAAAAGCTATTTTAAGCTAATTATAAATATATCGTTAACATATATTGACGGTGTAACTTACATAATGAGTGCCTTTTGTGATTCAATTTTTACATGTATATAGATTTTTAATTTTTGTTTTCATTTAATCACGTTCAAGTTGAAAATTCACTGACAATAAGAATAAATAATATTTATTCTGCAGACCCTTAACCCCACTTGTTTAAAGTAAAACTTAAAATTGAAGGTTATATATGTTTTATTTTTTGGCGATAGTCTAGCAGATATGCATTTTTATACAGTCGTGACAGTGAGATTGGCGTTTTTAGCTCACCTGAGCCGAAGGCTCAAAGGAGGGGAGCTTATAGGATAGGTAGGCACCCGGCGTCCGTCCGTCGTCGGCGTCGGCGTCGTCCACCATTTTCAAAGATCTTCTCCTCTGAAACCGCTTGGCCAATCAAAGCCAAATTTTATGTGAAGCATCTATGGGAAGGGGGAACCAATGTGTATATAAACAATCCAGGTCACATGACCAAGATGGCAGCATGCCCATATATGGTAAAAACCTTTAAAAATCTCTTCTCCAGAACCCAAAGGCCTAGGATCTTGAAACTCGGCATGTAGCATGAGGGACTCAAGGTCCACAAAGTGTATATAAACCATGACCCTGTGATGACCTTGACCTATTTTACGGCAAGGTCAACATAGGTTGCCAATGCATTTGAATGGGGAAAACTTTTAAAATGTCATTTAAAGTGAAAGTCTTGCTGGAAATGGGCAGTAGGACTAAATATTAATGATTCTGAAAAATAAAATGGACCCCAGGGGCTCATATGCCCCCACCCCGGGGCATGTATATCGCCATAATGTTCAAACATCTTCTCCTCTGAAACCGCTTGGCCAATTAAAGCCACATTTTATGTGAAGCATCTATAGGATGGGGTAACCAATGTGTATTTAAGAAATCCAGGTCACATGACCAAGATGGCCGCCATGCCCATATATGGTAAAAACCCTTCAAAAATCTTCTTCTCCGGAACCGGTTGACTGATTTCAAAGAAACTTGGCATGAAGTATCGATGACTCAAGTACTACAATGTATATATAAATCATGACCCTGTGATGACCTTGACCTATTTTACGGCAAGGTCAACAAAGTTTGCCAATGCATTTGAATGGGGAAAACTTTTGAAATGTCATTTTAAGTGAAAGTCTTGCAGGAAATGCATAGTAGGACTGAATATTAATGATTCTGATAAAGATTGGTCTCTAGGAGCTCATATGCCCCCACCCCGTGGCATTATACATGTATATTTCCATAATATTCAAACATCTTCTCCTCTGAAACCACTCGACCAATCAAAGCCAAATTTTATGTGAAGCATCTATAGGATGGGGTAACCAATGTATATATAAATAATCCAGGTCACATGACCAAGATGGCCGCCATGCCCATATATGGTAAAAACCCTTCAAAAATCTTCTTCTCCGGGACCGGTAAACTGATTTCAAAGAAACTTGGCATAAAGCATTGATGGCTAAAGTACTATACAATGTATATATAAATCATGATCCTGTGATGACCTTGAGCTATTTTACGGCAAGGTCAACAAGGGTTGCCAATGCATTTGAATGGGGAAAACTGTTAACATGTCATTTAAAGGGAATAAATAAAATAGAAATTGGCAAATGGACAGAAAATTGATTATTCTTAAAACAAATGGCCCAAGGGCTTAATCTGCCCCTGCACTACTGGGGCTAAATACCATAATATTCAAACATGTTTATTGGCATATGTAGCAGATCTCAGGTGAGCGTTTACAGGACCATTGGTCCTCTGGTTGTGTATTAACGTCCCAGTCAACGATGTTGCAGACACTGACATGTCGGGCAAGAGCTCAAGTTGTTAACAGTGTTAAATATTCAAAGTGTTTTGTGAAAGGCCTCACACCTGCTTCCCATTTGGGTTCTCACCCAAGACATTTTCGTTCTGAGTCCGATCATCGATAGGGACCGCGTTACTTTGAACGAACAATTTAGATAAAATGTTTTTCCCAACATGCGCGTTACTTTGAACGAACAATTTAGATAAAATGTTTTTCCCAACATGCAAAATTTAATGATAAATGTCTTGGGTGCCTATTAAGTGTTTTGTTTGTTTGTTAGTATGTCATAAAGGCTCTCCGAATAGCTTAAAGTAGCCTAAACATTGTCTCATTAATATGCTCAGTGGTATTAAAGGATCTAAGTTTTATATTTATATCCTTCAATGGGGAACTATCAGTGGTTTAAGGGTGATGTCGTTACAACGTCCCCAGTCTCCATAAGAGTGATACAGCGCCATACCCTACCACTCCGTCCCCAGTAGAGATATACAGTGTCATTCACTTCAGCATCGTCCCCAGTAGGGATCTACAACACCATACTCTACCATTCCGTCCCCAGTAGAGATATATCACCCTATTCCCTACCACAACGTCCCCAGTAAAGATCTACAGCTACATACCCTACCAAACCGTCCCCAGCAAAGATCTACAGCGCCATAACCTACCACACCGTCCCCAGTAGAGATCTACAGCACCACATTCTACTGGACCGTTCCCAGTAGTAATCTACAGTGCGGTAGTCTACCACACCGTCTCCAGTAGAGATATACAGCGCCATACTTTACCACTCCGTCCCCAGTAGAGATCTATCGCCCCATTTCCTACCGCAACGTCCCCAGTAGAGATATACAGCGACATAACCCACCACACCGTCCCCAGTAGAGATCTACAGCACCCTATTCCCCAGTGGACATCTAAAGAGATCTACAGTGCGGTAGTCTACAACATCGTCTCCAGTAGAGATATACAGCCCCATACCCTACCACTCCGTAATCTACAGTGCGGTAGTCTACCACACCGTCTCCAGTAGCGATATACAGCGCCATGCCCTACCACTCCGTCCCAAGTAGAGATATACAGTGTCATTCTCTTCAGCATCGACCCCAGTAGGGATCAACAACACCATACCTTACCATTCCGTCCCCAGAAGAGATCTATCGCCCCATTTTTACCATACCGTCCCCAGTAGAGATCTACAGCACCCTATTCTACTGGACCGTCCCCAGTAGAGATCTACAGTACGGTATTCTACCACATTGTCTCCAGTAGAGATATACAGAGCCATATCTTACCACACCGTCCCAAATAGAGATATACCGTGTCATTCTCTTCAGCATCGTCCCCAGTAGGGATCTACAACACCATACCCTACCATTGTGTCCCCAGTACAGATCTTTTTCCCCATTCCCTACCACAACCTCTCCAGTAGAGATCTACATTGCGGAAGTCTACCTCCAGTAGAGACATTCAGCGCCATACCCTACCACTCCGTCCCCATTAGAGATATACAGCGTCATTCTCTTCAGCATCGTACCCATTAGGGATCAACAATACCATACCCTACCATTCCGTCCCCAGTAGAGATCTATCGTCCCATTTTCTACCAAAACGTCCCCAGTAGAGATCTACATGGACATGCTTTACCACACCGTCCCCAGTAGAGATCTACAAAACCATACTCTACTGCACCGTCCCCAGTAGAGATCTACAGTGCGGTAGTCTACCACACCGTCTCCAGTAGAGATATACAGCGCCATACCCTACCTCTACGTCCCCAGTAGAGATATACAGTGTCATTCTCTTCAGCATTGTCCCCAGTAGGGATCTACAACACCATACTCTACCATTGCGTCACCAGTAGAGATCTATCGCCCCATTCCCTACCACAACGCCCCCAGTAGAGATCTACAGCGACATACCATACCACACCGTCCCCAGTAAAGATCTACAGCGCCATATTCTACTGGACCGTTCCCGGTAGAAGTCTACAGTGTTGTAGTCTACCACAATGTCTCCAGTAGAGACAAACAGCGCCATAACCTACCACTCCGTCACTAGCAGAGGTATACAGTGTCATTCTCTTCAGCATCGTCCCCAGTAGTGATAAACACCATACCCTACCATTCCGTCCCCAGTAGAGATCTATCGCCCCATTTCCTATCACAACGACTTACAGCACCATACTCTACTGCACCGTCCCCAGTAGAGATCTACAGTGTGGTAGTCTACCAAACCGTCCCCAGTAGAGATCTACAGCACCATAATCTACAACACCGTCCCCAGTAAAGATCTATCGACCCATTCCCTACCACAACGTCCCCAGTAGAGATCTATAGCGACATATCCTACCACATCGTCCCCAGTAGAGATGTATCGCCCCGTTCTCTACCATAACATCCCCAGTAGAGATCTACAGCTACATACACTATCACACAGTCACAAGTAGACATTTAAAGCGAACTACTCTACCAATACGTCCCCAGTAGCGATATACTGCGACATACCCTACACACCGTCCCCAGTAGAGATCTACATCACTATACTCTACTGGACCGTACCCAGTAGAGATCTACATTGCGGTAGTCTACCACACCGTCTCAAGTAGAGATATACAGCGTCATATCCTACCACTCCTTCCCAAGTAGATATATACAGTATCATTCTCTGCAGCATGGTCCCCAGTAGAAATCTACAATGTACATCACCATACCCTACCATTCCTTCCACAGTAGCGATGTATCGCCCTTTTCCTACCACAACGTCCCCAGTAGAGATTGCAGCGACATACCCTACCACACCGTCCCAAGTAAAGATCTACAGCGCCATAACCTACCACAGAATCCCCAGTAGAGAGCTACAGCACCTTAATCTACCACTCCGTCCACAGTAGAGATTTATCGACCCATTCCCTATAACAACGTCCCCAGTAGAGATCTACAGCGACATACCCTACCGCACAGTCCCCAGTAGAGATCTATCGTCCAATTCCCTACCACAACGTCCCCAGTAGAGATCTATCGTCCCATTCCCTACCACAACGTCCCCAGTAGAGATCTACAGCTACATACCCTATCACACAGTACCAAGTAGACATTTAAAGCGAACTAATCTATTAATAGGTCCCCCCCAGTAGAGATCTACAGCGACATACCCTACCACACCTTCCCCAGTAGAGATCTTCAAAACCATACTCTACTTGAACGTACCCAGTACAGATCTAAAGTGCGGTAGTATACCACACCGTCTCCAGAAGAGATATACAGCGCCGTATCCTACCACTTCGTCCCCAGTAGAGATATACAGTGTCATACTCTCAAGCATCGTCCCCAGTAGGGATCTAAACACCATACGCTATCATGCCGTCCCCAGTATAGATCTATCACCCCATTTCCGACCACAACGTACCCAGTAGAGATCTATAGCGACATACCCTACCACCCCGTCCTAGTTATGATCTGCAGCGCCATTCCCTACCACAACGTCCCCAGTAGAGATGTACAGCGACATACCCTACCACACCGTCCCCAGTAAAGATCTACATCGCCATAACCTACCACACCGTCCCCAGTAGACATCTACAGCACCGTAATCTACCACAATTTCCCCAGTAGAGATATATCGACCCATTCCCTATCACAACGTCTCCTGTAGCGTTCTTCAGCGACATACCCTACCATACCTTCCCTAGTAAAGATCTACAGCGTCATACCCTACCACACCGTGCCCGGTAAAGATCTACAGCACCATATTCTACCACACCTTCCCCAGTAAAGATCAATCGTCATATTCCCTACCACAACGTCCCCAGTAGAGATCTACAGCAACATACCCAACCACACCGTCCCCAGTAGAGATCTATCGCCCCGTTCCCTACCACAACATCCCCAGTAGAGATCTACAGCTATATATCCTATCACACAGTCACAAGTAGACATCTTAAGCGAACTACTCTACCAATACGTCCCAAGTAGAGATCTATTGCGACATATCCTACCACACCGTTCCGAGATCTACAACACTAAACTCTACTGGACCGTACCCAGTAGAGATCTACAGTGCGGTAGTCTACCACACCGTCTCAAGTAGAGATATACAGCGTCATACCCAACCACTCCTTCCCAAGTTGAGATATACTTTATCATTCTCTTCAGCATCGTCCCCAGTAGGGATCTACATCACCATACCCTACCATTCCGTCCCCAGTAGAGATCTGTCGCATCATTTCCTACAACAACGTCCCCAGTAGAGATCTGCAGCGACTTACCATACCACACCGTCCCAAGTTAAGATCTACAGCACCATAACCTACCACACCGTCCCCAGTAGAGATTCGACCCATTCCCTACCAAAACTTCCCCAGTAGAGATGTATAGCGTCATACACTACCACCCCTTCCCAAGTTGAGATATACAGTTTCATCCTCTTCAGCATCGTCCCCAGTATGGATCTACAACACCATACCATACCATTCCGTCCCCAGTAGAGATCTATCGCCCCATGTCCTACCACAACGTCCCCAATGGAGATCTGCAGCGACATACCCTACCACACCATCCCCAGTAAAGATCTACAGCGCCATAACCTACCACACCGTCCCCAGTAGACAGCTACAGCACCTTAATTTACCACACCGTCCCCAGTAGCGATTCTACCCATTCCCTACCACAACGTCCCCAGTAGAGATCTATCGTTCCATTCCCTACCACAACGTCTCCAGTAGAGATCTACAGCTACATACCCTATCACAGAGTCCCAAGTTAACTACTCTATTAATAGGTCCCCAGTAGAGATCTACACCGCCATATCCTACCAGTTCGTCTCCAGTAGAGATATTCAGTGCCATTCTCTTCAGCATCGTCCCCAGTAGGGATCTACAACACCACACCCTACCATTCCGTCCCAAGTATAGATGCATCGCCTATTTCCTACCACACCGTCCCCAGTTAAGATCTGCAGCGCCATTCCCTACCACACCGTCCCAAGTAAAGATCTACAGCACCTTAATCTACCACACCGTCCCCAGTAAAGATATATTGACCCATTCCCTACCACAACTTCCCCAGTAGAGATCTACAGCGACATACCCTACCACACCGTTTTCAGTAAAGATCTACATCGCCATAACCTACCACACCGTCCACAGTAGCCATCTACAGCACCTTAATCTACCACACCTTCCCCAGTACAGTTATATCGACCCATTCCCTACCACAACGTCCCCTGTAGAGATCTACAGCGACACACCCTACCATACCGTCCCTAGTAAAGATCTACAGCGCCATACCCTACCACATCATCCCCAGTAGAGATCTACAGCACCATATTCTACCACACCGTCCCCAGTAAAGATCTATCGCTACATTCCCTAACACAACGTCCTCAGTAGAGATCTACAGCGACATACCCTACCACACCGTCCCCAGTAGATATTTATCGCCCCATTCCCTACCACAACGTCCCCAGAAGAGATCTACAGCTACATACCCTATCACACAGTCACAACTAGACATCTAAAGCGAACTACTCTACCAATACGTCCCCAGTAGAGATCTACAACGACAAACCCTACCACACCGTCCCCATTAGAGATCTACAACACAATACTCTACTGGACCGTACCCAGTAGAGATATACAGTGCGGTAGTCTACCACACCGTCTCCAGTAGAGATACAGCGCCATACCCTACCACTCCGTCCCCAGTAGCGATATACAGTGTCATTGTGTCCAGCATCGTCCCGAGTAGGGATCTACAACACCATATCCTACCATTCCGTCCCCAGTAGAGATCTATTGCCCCATTCCCTACCACAACGTCCTCAATAGAGAGCTACAGCGCCATACCCTACCACTCCGTCTCCAGTAGAGATTCTACCACACCGTCCCCAGTAAAGATCTGTCGCCACATTCCCTACCACAACGTCCCCAGTAGAGATCTACAGCGACATACCCTACCACACCGTCCCCAGTAGATATCTATCGCTCCATTCCCTACCACAACGTCCCCAGTAGAGATCTACAGCTACATACCCTAGCACAAAGTCCCAAGTAGACATCTACAGCGAACGTCTCTACCAATACATCTCCAGTTTAGATCTTCAGCAACATACACTACCACACCGTCCCCATTGGAGATCTACAACACTATACTCTACTAGTCCGTACCCAGTAGGGATATACAGTGCGGTAGTCTACCGCATCGTCTCCAGTAGAGATATACAGCGCCATACCCTACCACTCCGTCCCCAGTAGAGATATACAGTGTCATTCTCTTCAGCATCGTTCCCAGTAGGGATCTACAACACCATACCCTACCATTCCATCCCCAGTAGAGATCTATCGCCCCATTCCCTACCACAACGTTCCCAGTAGAGATCTACAGCGACATACCCTACCATACCGTCCCTAGTAAAGATCTACACTGTACAGCGCCATACCCTACCACACCGTCTCCAGTAGAGATCTACAGCACCATATTCTACCACACCGTCCCCAGTAAATATCTATCGCCCCATTCCCTGCCACAAGGTCCCCAGTAGAGATATACTGCGACATACCCTACCAAACCGTCCCCAATAGAGATCTACAACAATATACTCTATTGGACCGTACCCAGTAGAGATATACAGTGAAGTAGTCTACCACACCGTCTCCAGTAGAGATTTACGGCGTAATTCCCTACCACTCCCTCCCCAGTTGAGATATACAGTGTCATTCTCTTCAGCATTGTCCCCAGTAGGGATCTACAACATCATACCCTACTATTCCGTCCCCAGTAGAGATCTATCGCCCCATTTCCTACCACAACGTCCCCAGTAGAGATCTACAACGACATAGTCTACCACACCGTCCCCAGTAAAGATCTACCACACCTTAATCTACCACACCTTCCTTAGTAGAGATTTATCTACCCATTCCCTACCACAACGTCCCCAGTAGAGGTATATCGTCCCATTCCCTACCACACCGTCCCCAGTAGAGATCTATCGTCCCTTTACCTACCACAACGTCCCCAGTAGAGATCTACAGCTACATACCCTATCACACTGTCCCAAGTAGACATTTCAAGCGAACTACTCTATTAATAGGTCCCCAGTAGAGATCTATTGCGACATACTCTACCACACCGTCCCCAGTAGAGATCTACAAAACCATACTCTACTGGACCCTACTCAGTAGAGATCTACAGTGCAGTAGTCTACCACATCATGTCCAGAAGAGATATACAGCGCCATACCCTACCACTTCATTCCCAGTAGAGATATACAGTGTCATTCTCTTCAGCATCGTCCCCAGTAGGGATCTACAACACCATACCCTACCATTCCGTCCCCAGTGTAGATTTATTGCCCCATGTTCTACCACAATGTCCCCAGTAGAGAACTACAGCGACGTACCCTACCACACCGTCCCCAGTAAAGATATACAGCGGCATTCCCTACCATACCGTCCCCAGTAGAGATCTACAGCACCTTAATCTACCACACCGTCCCCAGTAGAGATATATCGACCCATTCCCTACCACAACCTCCCCAGTATAGTCCGGCTAGAAACCAAGATGACCGTGCAATAGCGTCTATAGAAAGTTTTTTTTGCAGAAATAAGTTGGTATGGGTATCCTGATTTATAAATCGGCTGATGCCAGATTGGCATCCTTAGGCAATTCAAGATGGCCGCCAAAAATAAATATGGCCGACAAAAGAAGTGTTTTTGATAGAATTGTGTACAGATATCTGATGAAATGCTCAATCCTCGCTTTAAAACTTGAGAAATAATAAAATTTAGCTTTTTTCAGTCAAATGCAACAAAATAAAAGTAAACAAGATGAAGATGGCCATCAAAATCCAAGATGGCCGACGAAATAAGGGCTTTTGATAGAAGTTCTTACATGCATGTGATGAAATGTTAAAATATGGCATTTAGAGTGGAGAAAACTTCAAGTTAAGACATTTTTCCATTAATACATGTATGCAACAAAAGCAAAATTAATAAAGATGGTCACTACACTCCAAGGTCGTGTTTCATTTGCGTTTTGGCAGTTTTTTGTTCAAATATTGTTTAATAAAACACAGAAACGGAATTTTCATTACATTTCTATATACACAAACACATTTTATCTACTTTCCGGTGGGCATGTTGAATTTAAGCAGCCATTTTTATTTTATTTTTTGTCGATCGATGAAATTCTATAACATAACATATTGTCGACGATCTTGGTTATGGATCCACTCCCTAGTCAACAAATCTTTAGTCATACAGTGACGGAGCAACTACTCTCTTGGTACTAATTTGAATAAAGTCATAAGCGGAAATGTTTCTGTTCTCATGTAACAGCTGTATATGAAGCTAACACTCGCTGTAGAAGTCGGTTTGTATCTCAAAGCAGTACAAATGTGCAGTATAGCTAACACTACTCATATCCCGTCTAAATATTAGATTCACCCACAATTCTCTATTTTCATCCATCCGTGAATCTTTATTATCGATGCAGATATCCACAGAGCTATCAGATAAGTCGTTTATCGTTGAAACAAAATGTAACAGGTTAAAAACTGCTAACAGTTTACTGTCCGGTACAGTAGGAATAGGATGGGGAGGGTTAAATATGACATATGATCTAGCTGGTTACTGTTCACAGTTATAAAATCTTTTAAGCTTTGTGGATTGCAATTTTGGTACAGTACGGTGGATTTAATGGGTTATGTTCGCCGGCTAGCTACTGTCCCAGAAGAGAAGTGACTTTTTATGTGCGAACATGAAAAATAAAATGTGCCTTTGTGGCGATTTTAAACAAAAAGTTGTAATACACATGAAATGTCAAAATAACTATTAAACCACACTGAATGCCTATGGGGAAATTCTATTACTGATCTATGGGTCCCAAGCCCTGAGCAATCACACGATCGCGTTCTTCTTCTTCCCCTTCGAGTGAGATCAGAAACACTGAAACCAGCACTGTTATTAAAATAAAATAGTTTAAATAAAACATCTTGTGAGTTTATGGTTGTAAATGTTTTATGGGTTATACAATTGCAATGAAGAATCCCAGTGATTTGGCAAGAATCAGTACTTCAAACAACTCATTCCACCGAAAGTTCATTTTTAGTGATATGCTTTCGTAGCAGTACTCAGAAGCTGGAGGTTTGGAGAGACTGACATTTTGTTACTATATATCTAGATTTAGCATTCTGTTTTCTGTTCCGGTCTTCTGTGTTGGAACTTTGCAGGACGGTCGATCATTACAGTAGCACGGTTAGTTTGGACAGTTTCTGAGTCGTTGATGTGGTTGGTCGTGTGTAGTTCCACTTACACAACGTCTGTTATTAATCTTATTCGTTTTAAAGTGATGATCTTTCACAACCACTATTGCAGAAAGGCATACAAAGATGATAAAAGAAGAGTGCATTCACGACCAACAAAATAAATGAATTTCTTTGTCTGGATATGGCGGACCGCATTGTTTGTACTCCTGTCAATCCTCATTTTACAGGGTTACTCTATTTTATATTAAGGCATATTTTCCCTTGATACAATATGTTGATGACTATCTAAGGCAGAGGAAAGACATTATACGTATTTTTTTTTATTTTTCGGGTTAGGCATGTGAAACCACTACAACTAGGATGTGACAGCATGAATGAGCATGTATCTGAAATGGTATATCTGTAGGTAAATCAAGAATCGTGAACCATACAAATAAGCAATCTCGGCATCCAACAATCAAAAGTTAACCAACTAATTTCTCTCTTATGCATGTCTACCACGTGTTTTACTAAAATGGCAGTGGCTTGCTTTACAATATGCAAAAATTCAGTTACTATAAAATATAAAAAATAACACAAATGTTCTTTTAGAGTATGATTATCTCCCTTTATTTGTCATTTAGGGATACATCAAATTGATATGTAGTAATACTATGTTCAAGGCTGTACACGATTTGATTTCCCATTTTTGTGACCTTAAGCGTAATTCATAAACAACAGGAGTGTATTTTGTGTTACTTTCATTTAAATAAACTATTTTGGTCGCCATCTTGGACGCCATATTGTATCTAAAAACCTGTCCAATGACGAAATGACGCATTTCATTTATTCTCACAATTACTTGACCATAAAAGAGCAATTTAGAAATAATACGAGTGTTATATGGGTCCATTTCATGAAAATAACACTTTTGGCCACCATCTTGGACTCCATCTTGTATCAAAAAGTTTTCCACATATAATTTCATTTCACAATTTATTGACCAGGAAACAGCAATTTAGAAACAAGTAGCCCAAGGGCAAAAATCGCTCACCTGAGAGTCAAGAAGTCGGGACAAAACCACCTCTTTATGGGTATTTACATGTGCTCTGGGGCTTACAGCCTTTGAGAAGATTTTTAAATGTTTTTTCATAAATTCACCCTTACGTTGCTATAGCAACAAAATAATTACACAATTATGACAAAATTGCCAAAATTGTGGAGGACAAGTCAACAAACATTTACGTAAAAACACATATACAGCGCCATTATCTACCACAACGTCCCCGGTACAGAAATGTACCGCCATTCCCTTCAGCATCGTCCCCAGTAGAGATCTACAACAAAATACTCTACCACACCGTCCCCAGTAATATCTAAAGCGACATACTCTACCAATAGGTCCCCAGAAGAGATCTCGGCGACATACCATACCACATCATTTCCAGTAGAGATCTACAGCACCATATTCTACTGGACTATCTCCAATAGAGATCTATAGTGCGATATTCTACCACACCGTTTCCAGTAGAGATATACAGTGTCATACCCTACCACTCAGTCCCCACTAGAGATCTACAACACCACATTCTACCAGACCGTTCCCAATAGAGATCTAAAGTGCGGTAGTCTACCACACTGTCTCCAGTAGAGATATACAGCGCTATACCCCACCACTCCGTCCCCAGTAGAAATTCCCTTCAGCATTGTCCCCAGTAGGGATATACAACACAAAACCCTACCATTCCGTCCCCAGTAGAGAGCTACAGCCCCATTCCCTATCACAACGTCCCCAGTAGAGATCTACAGCTTTATACCCTACCACACCGTCCCCAGTAAAGATCTACAGCGCCATAACCTAGCACACCGTCCCCAGTAGAGTTCTTCAGCAACATAATTTAACACACCGTCCTCAGTAGGGATAAATCGACCAATTACCTTCCACAACGTCCCCAGTAGAGATCCACAGTGACATACCCTACCACACTGCCCCCAGTAGAGATATATCGTCCCATTTCCTACCACAACATACCAAGTATATCTATAGATACAAAACCCTATCACACCGTCCTCAGTTGACAACTTAAGAGAACTACTCTACCAATACGTCCGAAGGAGAGATCTTCAGCGAAATTCTTTACCACACCGTCCCCATGAGAGATCTACAGTACCATACTCTACTGGACCGCCCCTAGTAGAGCTATGCAGTGCGGTTGTTCGCCCCATTTCCTACCACAACGTGCCCAGTAGAGATCTACAGTATCATACCCTACCATACCGTCCCCGGTAAAGATATACAGCACATTAATCTACTACACCGCCCCGAGTAGAGAGCATCGACCCATTCCCTACCACATCGTCCCCAGTAGAGATATACACTGACATACCCTACCACACCGACCCCAGTAGAGATCTATTGCCCCATTCCCTACCACAACGTCCCCAGTAGAGATCACCGTCCCCGGGAGACATCTAAAGCGAACTACTCTACCATTACGGCCCAGTAGAGATCTTAAGCGACATATCCTATCACACCGTGCTCAGTTGATCTAAAGCACCATACTCTACTGGACCGTCTCCAGTACAGATCTACAGAGCGGTAGTCTACCAGCAGAGATATACAGCGCCATACCCTACCACTCCGTTCCAAGTAGAGATATACAGTCCCTACCACAACGTCTCAAGTAGAGATTTACAGCGATAAACCGTTCCACACCGTCCCAAGTAAAGGTCTACAACAGCGACATACCCTACCACATCGTTCCCGGTAGAGATCTTTCGCCCCATTCCCTACCACAACTCCCCAGTAGAGATCTGCAGCTACATACCCCACCACAACGTCCCCAGTAGATATATAAAGGGAACTTCTCTACCAATACGTCCACAGTAGAGATCTACAGCGACATATCCTACCAAACCTTCCCCATTATAGATCTACCATACCACACCGTCTCCTGTAGACATCTACAGCACCATACTATACTGGAGCTTCCCCATTAGGGTATACAGCGCCATACCCTACCACTCCGTCTCAAGTAGAGATATACAGTGTCATTCTCTTCATCATCGTCCCCAGTCGGGATCTTCATTACCATACCCTACCATTCCGTCCCCATTAGAGATCAATCGCTCCATTTCCTACCACAAAGTTCACAGTAGAGAAAGTTCATCGATATACCCTACCACACCGTCCCCAGTAGTGATCTACAGCACCATAGTCTACCAATCCGTCCCCAGTAGAGATCTTCAGCACCATTCCCTACCACAACGTCCCAAGTAGATATCTACAGCTACATACCCTACCACACCGTCCCCAGTAGACATCTAAAGCGATCTTCATCGACATACCCTACCACACCGTCCCCAGTAGTGATCTACAGCACCATAATCTACCAAACCGTCCCCAGTAAAGATCTTAAGCACCATAATCTACCACACCCTCCCCAGTAGAGATATATCAACCAATTCCCTACCACAACGTCCCCACTAGAGATCTACAGCGACATGCCCTACCACACCGTCCCAAGTAGAGATCTGTCGCCCCATTCCCTACCACAACGTCCTAAGTAGATATCTACAGCTACATACCCTATCACACTGTCCCCAGTAGATATATTAAGCGAACTCCTCTACCAATATCTATCGACCCATTCCATACTACAACGTCCCCAGTAGAGATATACAGCGACATATCCTACCATGACGTCCCAATTACAGATCTATCGCCCCATTCCCTACCACAACGTACCCAGTAGAGATCTACAGCGACATACCCTAATACACCATCCCCAGTAGAGATCTACAGCACCATATTCTACTGGACCGTCTCCAGTAGAGATCTACAGTGCGGTAGTCTACCACACCGTCTCCAGTAGAGATATACAGCGCCATACCCTACCACTCCGTCCCCAGCAGAGATATACAGTGTCATTCTCTTCAGCATCGTCCAAAGACACCATACCCTACCTCTCCGTCCCCAGTAGAGATCTTTCGTCCAGTTTCCTACCACAACGACCCCAGTAGAGATCTACAGCGATATACCCTACCACACCGTCACCAGTAAAGATATACAGCGCCATAACCTATTACACCGCCCCAGTAGAGATCTTCAGCAACATAATATACCAAACCGTCGCCAGTAGAGATATATCGACCAATTTCGTACCACAACGTCCCCAGTAGAGATATACAGCGACATGCCCTATCGAGCCGTCCCCAGTAGAGATCTATCGCCCAATTACCTACCACAACGTCCCAAGTAGATATCTACAGCTACATACCCTATCATACCGTCCCCAGTAGACTTCTAAAGCGAAATAATCTACCAATTTGTCCCCGGTAGAGATCGAAAGCGACATACTCTAACACACCGTCCCAAGTAGAGATCTACAGTACCATACTGTACTTGACCGCCCACAGTAGAGATCTACAGTGCGGAAGTCAACCACACCGTCTCCAGTAGAGTGATACAGCGCCATACCCTACCACTCCGTCCCCAGTAGAGTAATACAGTGTCATTCTCTTCAGCATCGTCCCAAGTAGGGATCTACAACACCATTCCCTACTATTCCGTCCCGAGTAGATATCTATCGCCATATTTCCCTACCAAAACGTCCTCAGTAGATATCTACAGCGACATACACTACCACACCGTCCCCAGTAGACATCTAAAGCGATCTTCATCGACATACCTTACCACACCGTCCCCAGTAGTGATCTACAGCACCATAATCTACCAAACCGTCCCCAGTAAAGATCTTAAGCACCATAATCTACCACACCCTCCCCAGTAGAGATATATCAACCAATACCCTACCACAACATCCCCAGTAGAGATCTACAGCGACATGCCCTACCACACCGTCCCCAGTAGAGATCTGTCGCCCCATTCCCTACCACAATGTCCTAAGTAGATATCTACAGCTACATACCCTATCACACTGTCCCCAGTAGATATATTAAGCGAACTCCTCTACCAATATCTATCGACCCATTCCATACTACAACGTCCCCAATAGAGATATACAGCGACATATCCTACCATGACGTCCCAATTACAGATCTACCGCCCCATTCCCTACCACAACGTACCCAGTAGAGATCTACAGCGACATACCCTAATACACCATCCCCAGTAGAGATCTACAGCACCATATTCTACTGGACCGTCTCCAGTAGAGATCTACAGTGCGGTAGTCTACCACACCGTCTCCAGTAGAGATATACAGCGCCATACCCTACCACTCCGTCCCCAGCAGAGATATACAGTGTCATTCTCTTCAGCATTGTCCAAAGACACCATACCCTACCTCTCCGTCCCCAGTAGAGATCTTTCGTCCAATTTCCTACCACAACGACCCCAGTAGTGATCTACAGCGATATACCCTACCACACCGTCACCAGTAAAGATATACAGCGCCATAACCTATTACACCGCCCCAGTAGAGATCTTCAGCAACATAATATACCAAACCGTCGCCAGTAGAGATATATCGACCAAGTTCGTACCACAACGTCCCCAGTAGAGATATACAGCGACATGCCCTATCGAGCCGTCCCCAGTAGAGATCTATCGCCCAATTACCTACCACAACGTCCCAAGTAGATATCTACAGCTACATACCCTATCATACCGTCCCCAGTAGACTTCTAAAGCGAAATAATCTACCAATTCGTCCCCGGTAGAGATCGAAAGCGACATACTCTAACACACCGTCCCAAGTAGAGATCTACAGTACCATACTGTACTTGACCGCCCACAGTAGAGATCTACAGTGCGGAAGTCTACCACACCGTCTCCAGTAGAGTGATACAGCGCCATACCCTACCACTCCGTCCCCAGTAGAGTAATACAGTGTCATTCTCTTCAGCATCGTCCCAAGTAGGGATCTACAACACCATACCCTACTATTCCGTCCCGAGTAGATATCTATCGCCCTATTTCCCTACCAAAACGTCCTCAGTAGATATCTACAGCGACATACACTACCAAATCGTCCCCAGTAACGATTTTCAGCGACATACTCTAGCACACCCTTCCCAGTTAAGATGTACAGCACCATAATCTACCACACCGTCTCTAGTAGAGATCTATCGACCTTTTCCCTACCACAACGTCCCCAGTAGAGATATACATCCACATATCATACCAATCTCCAGGAGATCTATCGCCCAATTCCCTACCACAACGTCCCAAGTAGAGATCTACAGCTACATATCCTATCACACCGTCCCCAGTAGACATCTTAAGCCAACTACTCTACCAATACGTCCCCAGCAGAGATTTTAAGCGACATACTCGTAAACACCGTCCCCAGTAGCGATCTACAGCATCATACTCTACTGGACCGTCCCAAGTAAAGATCTACATTGCGGTAGTCTACCACACCGTCTCCAGTAGAGATAAACAGCGCCATACCCTACCACTCCTTCCCCAGTAGAGATATACAGTGTCATTCTTTTCAGCATCGTCCCTAGTAGGGATCTTAAACAATACCCTACCATTCCGTACCCAGTAGAGATCTTCCGTCCAATTTCCTACCACAACGTCCCCAGTAGAGATCTACAACGACAAACCTGTCACACCGCCCCCAGTATAGATCTACAGCACATTACTCTACTGGGCCGTCCCCAGTAGAGATCTACAGTGCGGAAGTCTACAACACAGTCTCCAGTAGAGATATACAGCGCCGTACACATACATCCGTCCCCAGTAGAGATCTACAGCACCATACTTTACTGGACCGTCCCAAGTGGAGATCTACAGTGCGGCAGTCTACCACACCGTCTCCAGTAGAGATAAACAGCGACATAGCCTAACACTCCGTCTCCAGTAGAGATATACAGCGTCATTCTCTACAGCATCGTCCCAAGTAGGTATTTACAACACCATACCCTACCACAATGTCCCCAGAAGAGATATACAGTGTCATTCTCTACAGCATCGTCCCAAGTAGGTATTTACAACACCTTACCCTACCATACCGTCCCAGTAAAAATCTAAAGCACCATAATGTACCACACCAACCCCAGTAGAGATCTATCGACCCATTCCCTACCACAACGTCCCCAGTAGAGATCTACAGTTAAATACCCTATCACACTGTCCGCAGTAGACATCTAAAGCCAACTACTCTACCAATACGTCCGCAGTAGAGATCTGCAGCGACATATCCTAATACACCGTCTCCAGTAGATCTACAGCACCATACTCTTTTTACCGTCCCCAGTAGAGATCTACAGTGCGTTAGTCTACCACACCGTCTACAGTAGAGATATACAGTGCCATACACTACCACTCCGTTCCCAGTAGAGATATACAGTGTCATTCTCTTCAGCATCGTCTCCAGTAGGGATCTACATTGATATACCCCTCCACTTCGTCCCCAGTAGAGATATATTTTCCCATTCCCTATCACAACGTCCCCAGAATAGATCAACATTAATATACCCCATCACACCGTCCCTAGTAGGGATATATCGTCCCTTTCCTACCATAACGTCCCCAGTAAAAATCTACAGCTACAGACCCTATCACACCGTCCCAATTAGACATCTTAAGCGAACTACTCTACCAATACATCCCCAGTAGAGATCTACAGCGACATATCCTAACACACCGTGCCCAATAGCGATCTACAGCACCATACTCAACTGGACCGTTCCAAGAAGAGATCTACAGTGCGGTAGTCTACCACACCGTCTCCAGTAGAGATCTACAGCGCCATAACCTACCACTCCGTCTCTAGTAGAGATATACAATGTAATTCTTTTCAGCATCGTCCCCAGTAGGGATCTTAAACATTATACCCTACCATTCCGTCCCTAGTAGAGATCTGTCGCCCTATTCCCTACAACAACGTGCCATGTAGATATCTACAGCTACATACCCTACCATACCGTCCCAAGTAGAGATCAATCAACACAAAGTCCCTAGTAGATATCTACAGCGACATACTCTACCATAGCGTCACAAGTAAAGATCTACAGAGCCATACCCTACCACACCGTCCTCAGTAGAGATCTTCAGCACCATAATCTACCACATCGTCCCCAGTAGGGATCTATCGACAAATGCCCTAACAAAACGTCCTCAGTATAGATATACAGCGACATACCCTACCACGTCGTCCCCAGTAGAGATCTATCGCCCCAGTCTCTACCATAACGTACTCAGCAGAGATCTACAGCTACAGACTCTATAATACAGTCCCCAGTAGACATCTAAAGCCAGCTACTCTACCAATACGCCCCAAGTAGAGATATACAGCGCCATTGTCTACCATTCCTTCCAAATTAGAGATCTACAGCACCATAATCTACCAAACCGTCCCTAGTAGATATCTATCGAGCCATTCCTTACCACAACGTCCCCAGAAGAGATATACAGCGACCTATCCTACCACGATTGCCATTGTAGAGATTTATCGCCCCATTCCCTACAATAACGGCCCCAGTAGAGATCTACAGCTACATATCCTATCACACTGTCCCCAGTAGACATATTAAGCAAACTACTCTACTAATACGTATTATCTATCGGCCCATTTCTTACCACAACGTCCCCAGTATAGATATACAGCTACATGAAGTCCCCAGTAGAGATCTGTCGCCCCATTGCATACCACGACGTCCCCAGTAGAGTTCTACAGCGACATATCCTACCACACCGTCCCAAGTAGAGATCTACAGCACCATCATCTACCACACCGTCCCAAGTAGAAATCTTTTGACCCACTCCCTACCACAATACCCCAAGGGCAGATCTACATTGACGTACACTACCACGCCGTTCCCAGTAAAGATCTATTGCCCATTCCCTACCATAACGTCCCCAGTAGAGATCTACAGCTGCATACCGTATCGCAATGTCCCTAGATCTACATAGCGACATAACCTACCACACAGTCCCCAGTAGAGATCTACAACACCATACTATAATGGACCGTCCCCAATAGAGATCTACAGTGCGGTAGTCTACCCCCACCGTCTCCAGCAGAGATATACAGCGCCATACCCTACCACTCCGTCTGCAGCAGACATATACAGTTTCATTCTCTTCAGCATCGTACCATGTAGTGATGTACAACACCATATCCTACTGTTCCGTCCCCATTAGAGATCTATCGCCCAATTCCCTCCACATCGTCCCCAGTAGTGATCAACAGCAACATGCATTACCACACCGTCCCCAGTAAAGATCTACAGCGCAATTCCCTAACGCACTGTCTCAAGATATCTACAACATCTTTATCTATCGGCCCATCCTCTACCACAACGTGCCATGTAGAGATCTACTGTGACATAACCTACCCTACCGCCCCCAGTAAAGATCTACAGCGTCATACCCTACCACACCGTACCCAGTAGAGATCAACAACACCATAATCTACCACACCGTCCCCAGTACAGATCTGTCGACCCACATTCCCTACCACAACCTCCCCAATAGAGATCTACAGCGACATACCCTACCACACCGTCCCCAGTAGAGAGCTAGTGCCTAATATCCTACCACAACTCCCCAGTAGAGATCCACAGCTACATACTCTATCACACCGTCCCCAGTAGACATCTAAAGCCAACTACTCTACCTATACGTCCCCAGTATAGATCTACAGCGACAAACCCTACTAAACCGCCCCCAGTAGAGATCTAAAGCCAACTACTCTACCTATACGTCCCCAGTATAGATCTACAGCGACAAACCCTACTAAACCGCCCCCAGTAGAGATCTACCCTACCATACCGTCCCCAATAGAGATCTACAGCACCATACTCTACTGGACCGTTCCTAGTAGAGGTCTAAAGTCAATCCCTCTCCAGTTGAGATATACAGCGCCATACCCAGCATCGTCCCCTGTAGGGATCTTCAACACCATAACCTACCATTCCGTCCCCAGTAGAGATCTATCGCCTCATTCCCTACCACACCGTCCCCAGTAAATATCTGCAGCGCCATACCCTACCACACCGTCCCCAGTAGGGATCCACAGCACCATACCCTACCATACGTCCCCAGTAGATATCTATCGGCCCATTCCCTCCACTGATTGTGTACACGTTAGAACCGCCTCGCCGCTACGATAACATAAAAATAGAATGATGTGGACAAAACATACAGAGGAACCTCCAACAACAAAATTTGCCCAAGCATTGAAACTGGCAACATGCAAACAACTCATTCCTTTCTGTTTATTTCACTAAGCCGGTTTGAAATGAACTATCCGTAAATGAATGAGGCTGGCTATTACGAAGTAAAAAAAGTGGTAGTTCCGTCCCGACATGACCGAAAAATATTGCCTCGGGTACATAAAACAAACAAAAATATGAGACGCGTCGTGAGAACACATGATTTTGCAAAGGTGCAGATCAGCTGCAATGACACCTTCCAAGAGGGTATTAGCTCTAAGCTCACTAAAAGAAAAATGACCTTTCTCCCCAGCTCACTATAATGTTTTCCTTGCTCCCAGCTTCCTAAAACTAAAATGTTCTCTTCTAGTAATCCCCAACTCCCTTGAAATGTTTCAAGTTCTCCCAAGCTCCCTGAAAACAAATGTCCCTGCTACCCAGCTACCTAAAACCCGTGATAGGGTCCCAAATGTATTGAAGTCTTTGGTCGCTCAAAATCCTGGTTGTCTCATACCTGGTCGAAAGCCCCAAAGACACATTTGCTCATGCTGCAGCTTAAAGTGATAAGCTGAATATCGTTTCTACTGCGCTTTACGTGTTACACCGCGTTTGGTTTGCGTGTAGCGAACGTGCTGTACTAGTAAAAGCAATGGATCTACCCAAAATTGTCCCTGGTTCGAGGATTAGCCGAGGCTTCGTTTGTTGCGACAGTAAGGCAGTCACTGCCCCTAAGCTCATCGGTTAATGGTCAAAAATTAATCAACTGTGCACGCATTTGAATAAAAAAGGCGAGATCGGATACTTATCAGTGCTGTCACGACAGCATCACTGCTGTCACGATATCAGTGCTGTTACGGTCATAATCATTTAAAATACTCAAAACGCATCAAATAAAAGTAATTGTTTTTGGTATGTTATGATGCTATACAGAACTTACTTCTGGATTAATCCTACAATATTATGTCTACAAAAATAAAGCACTTCAGAGAACAAATCACAGTATTTACATTTTCATTGAAGCTCTCTCCCTCGTTAATTCATTGAAAGTATTTAAGGGTTGTGTTAACTATAGTTCGTGACAAGTTATATATACCCCCTTTACAGATTGGGGAAGTCTTATCAAATGAACGTTTTACGCAAGAAAGTTTGTTCGTGACAGCACTGATATTTTTTAAGGGTACCATACAATTTATTAATGCTGGTGCACTATTTTTTAAGTTAAACTCGACATATTTTATTTCTTTTTTCTATATGCTTTTGTAAATAAAACTATCTCATTAAATAAGATAAACTGGACAATTATTTTTTTTATCGTTTTGCCTATTTTTATTGCTCCATTTTGTGATTATGACCCATATAAACTAATTTGTATGGATGATTGACTTTGACCACTTTCCCTGGGCAGTCTCAGACATGATCTGGTTTTTAAACAGTAATCAGCGTAATCAGACGGTCAGTCGGTAGCGTAGAAGCTTTGGAGGCACAAGCAGCCCTTCTATTTATTTAGTTGAGCAAGACAACATTAACTCACAACAGTTATGGTTAATACTCAAAAAGCGTTGGCTTTGTCCAGACATAGCTGAAAACATGTTAAAGTGTTGACTCGATACATACAATCAGATAAAGAAGGACGGCTCCCGTGGCCGAGCGGTTAAGAGCGCTGATTCTTAATCACTCGATCATCTCACCGCTGTGTCTGGTGTGGGTTCGAGACCCTCTCTGGCCACATGTGAGACAAGCCAAGTTCTGCTTGCGGGTGTGCCAGGTGGTTTTTCTCGGGGTTCTCCCGTTTTCGCCCCACCTTCTGATTGGCCGTTCTGATATGAGCTGAAATAATCTTGAAAGGGACGTGAAACTGATTTGAAAAAAAAAGGGGGGGGGGGGTAATTGAACTTTTATGTTCACAAAAACATTTATATCCATCATAAGTGTTAGTTTTGCATTCGTAAAAGTATCTTAATTAAATTGTTTATCGGGGGAGCGCGGTGGGCTAGATTGCTAGATCTTTCATGTCAGATCTTAGGAAGCATGATAGAGAGGTAATCAAAAAATGACGCAATCAGAAATAAATTCCCACTCCATAAACCGAGGGGTGGAAATGGGTCGCATGTACGTGTCCTTTCATGCCTAAAACTAACAACTAGAGCCTTAGCTTTGTCCGGCAGGATAATGACTGAAACATCGTTTACTGGGGCCCCCGGGGCCTAAAGAAGTAGATGGGCTGTTTGTGTCTCCAGGCAAAGCTTCTTTGTTACTGACTGACCATCAGGCTGATTACTGGTTATCCGCTCAGAGCTTGCCCAGGAAAAGTGGTTTCAAGTCAAACCCTCCATACCTTCAAGCCTTTTTGGCTTGGTTTGATGCATATTTCAAGCACTTGTTGGATGACATGACATCCTCATTTTGGGTAAAAGTCCCATAAAGTGGAGGCAACGTCCCGACATGACATTGGCTGTTGACTGGGACGTAAAGCATTAATTCAAACAAACAAAATCGTTTACTGAGACGTAAATAAATAAAAAAAGCTATATACTAATCTGACGGACTAATAGTATATATCGCTTTCGACACGTGAAACAGGTACTATATATACCCTTCATTTATAAATTTTACTTTATGCAGGTGGGTTTAAAGTAGAATACTACATGTACATTTACTCTCATAGACCGTGAATGTTACACAAGAACGTCATCGAATAAAATTAAGATATAAAAATACTATTATTATATATTACTTTTATTATGAATTAGACCATGAAAAGGACTTATTATGTGTAGTAAATTGACAAAATATGTTAAAACATATATTAGTCTATTTATATTTAGCTTAAAATAGCTTTTTAAAAAGAAGGATAACTCTCTCTTTAAAAGTGTTATAACGACATCCGCCGTACTCGGCAGCGATATAAAAACGTACTCAGTACGGACGTGCTGAGCAAGGATGTTGCAACTAGACCCTTCTCGAATTATGCCCTTGTTTAAATTTCGTTTCCTGCCTGTTTTGTGCATTTCTTCAAACTTAGTACAGTTGACTCGACAATGGCGAACCACTAAGAGGCCAAACGCTATTATTTTAAATGCGACCATGGGAATGTTAATCTATTTGGTACTAAGAACATGTAACATATCTCAGCTGTACAGGAAAATAATAATTTTAGTTCATTCAATTTCCTAATGGGATTTAACTCTGTTGATATGATACCTCCTGCATTAGACAATGGCGAACCAAACTCGACAATGGCGAATCAAATAGTCTATAGCCCAAAAGAAACCATTTTAGAAGGTTATTTTTGCACACAAATGGTGCCATCATCATGTGTTCGATAATATTGTGTAAATTTGCTTTGGTGCTTTACGTTCACTGTCAACAGCAAATGCCCTATCGGAAAGGTCAATTATACCGATTTAAGCATGTCTTATTGCTTTAATGAAACAATGTAAGCCTAAACTCAAGAGGGTTAAACCACGACTTGCAGCAATATTAATTACGTCATTGACCAAACCAAATTGTTCCTGGGCGAGCCTTCCAAAGGTAGATTATCGGTACTTTGTGCACATTCTTTATACCACACAAAGTATGATTCGCTATTGTCGAATTTACATGTACATATTTCCACGCTTATATCCACCTTCAATGTCAAAACTTTTATCAAAAACATGCATAATGTATAACTAGGGATAATAGGCATTAAAGTAATGCAAAAATGGTTATAATAAAATGTTTAGAAACGGGGTAGGAATACATTTTATCTGAACGTCACTTTTTGCGGAACAATAAACTAGGCATCTTAGTTAAGGGGTCAAGCGTTTCAGCAGCCCTTATTTTATTGTCCGGTGGAATTTTGACTCCATTCTTTTACCAAACATCAAGGCATAGATGAAAGTAAATGACTGAATTATATAATAAATAATATTTTGTCTAAGATTCCAGAAATTCTGCAAAATCTTTACGAGTGATTCGCCATTGTCGATGATTCTCCATTGTCGAGTTCATTGTATAAAAGTTCATATTAAGAAGTGTTGATTTGGGATCGAACATGGGTAAATTTCATCAAATACGTACAGAGTAATGGTCCTTCATTGATGGCAAAATTTTGTTCTGCTCTTTATCTTGAAGAGTTATTGACAAAGATAATCTGTGTATTTGTAATAAATTAAATCTGCGTGGTGGGGTATCACGCATGCCTGCAGGGCTTTTGTTGTCTCATTTATTATTTATGCAAGGTACAAAAAGATGATATAATATGCCTACATGATAGAAAACAATGAAATAACAGGATTATAAACCAGCTTACTTGAATTTTAATACTTGAATAAATGGTATTATTCATGCGTGTACATATATTGATTCTTTAGGAGAGGTTAGAATATTAAGAACCCTCAGAAAACGTGTACAAATTTGCTTTGTCGGTACGCACTATACATATTTTGATGCGTACAGTACGCATTGTGAAAAATAATCATCTGTTTCACTGGTAAAACTTAAATGTTATGCGACAGTCTACATGCCTAGTCTTTAATCTAATCATTCAATTTGTTGAAAACTATGCTTCCTTCTTAAATTGTTCGACGGTGGGTCGAGCGTCAGACTCTATGGTGGTCCCGACTGAAAGTTATTCACTTTATGTCGTTGGGGTTCTTGTCTGTGGCTTGGCCCATCGGAGTTCAACTGGTGTTTTCTTTGCTCCAGAGTTTTACTAAAATGTTGGCAGGCACCCAGTGATCTCCATCGCCCGGTCACCTTATTGTAGCTGTGAGTCCTCGTTTTTGTTGATCATATAATTTATTTGTTTTTCCTTGATGGTTCATTGACGAGTACGAGATACACTAAAGGGAAAGAACAATTAAATGAATGTTGCGTGCCACTGCAGTCGCTGAGGGTGGGGTTAGGCGGTTGTTAAACTAGTGTAAGCCCCTCCCCAAGTAATTTTATACTACTGATCGTTCAAAGGCAAAACGTCTGATAGATAGTTTCAGTGCGCTTTTAATATTGCAGGTTCCAGTTGAATTATATTGTTCCAGCAAACTGAAACCAATCGTCCCTGCTTTGTTCAACACGTGGTTCCTTCAACCCCTATCTGACATACATCCGACAATGATCTTCTGAATGAGAAGAACAAGAACTAAACTAGGAAATAAATCTTTGGGAATGCCTTTACCATAATCATATTGGGTGTAAAGTCGAAATGAGATACGGCAAACATCTATTGCCTTACAGTCTGTTGTAGATGCTAATCCAATAAATCAGCACACTGCGAATAATTTTAAAGACATTCGATTTCATACTGAATAATAAAGGACCGCGTCAATAGAAATTCTCATGGGTTCTAGACTAGATTTCGGCGACACAAAACGAAACTGTAATTGCCACTGGAGATGGTTGAATGCCACTGCGATAACATATCGGCGTAATAAAATGTAAGATTTACTGTGGTATTAGAAAATATTAAGAAGTGATCTGGTGCGCACTTGTGTCTGTACGAAACAATTGTTTCTTGAAGCGTCTCATGTAACTCCAGACGGATGGTCACTTCCTTAAGCTTTAGGGATCTATAATGTGTCATTTATATTGCCAAATGTCTCAGAAAGTGATTGAAAAATGATAAAACGTGCCGCAGAGGTATTTAACTGTATGGTTTAGCAAGGTTATGAAAAGGCAAACATATCAGTTGAAGTGCAAACGAACTAAAAGCCTTTTTGTAAAGTTCATGATTATGTAGCCGAATAGCTGATGAATAAAGCAAATGTCCCCCTAGTTGTTTTTCTAATGTTCAGCCATTGTAAATACAAATAAAAAAACAAAAACAAAAAAAAAAACGTCGTCTTTCTTACTTTACGTTTGCGTAGTTCAACCATATACCTGGTTTCACTAGCTCATCTGAGCCAAAGGCTTATACTGTTATAGGCGAGCTAATAAGGTAGATATTCTCCGTTGTTGCTTTCGTTGTCGTGGTTCACAATATTGAAAAATCTTCATCTCTGAAACTGCTATGCTTATCGGAGTCAAACTACATGTTTCTATTAATGGTACAGGTCACATGAATATAATGGCCACCATGCCCATACATGGTAAGAACCTTAAAAATCTTCTTCTCTGGAACCCGTGGAACGAATTCAACGAATCTTTGAATGTATATTTAATATTGGGGACTCTGGCCTATTATAGCTTGTATCATGACCTTTGTCTGGCTTTGACCTTTACGGGAAAAAGTGAAAAGTGTGGGGGACGGTGGCGTTGTGATAGAGCATCGAATTCCGAATCTAGAGGTCCTGGATTCAAACCCAACTGATGGCAACGTGTTGGTCGCACAGGTTTTTCATTTGGAAAAAAAAGTGTACGCAGAGATTTTTACAGAAAGATTTTAGCATTTGACCTGAAAATTGGTAGACACCACAGTTGACGGTGTTCATGTAAATATGAAAGGTCGACGTTATTTTTCTTCTCATGTTTAGACATGTATTTGTGAATGATAAGTAAACATTTACGACTAGTAAGTATCTAAACGTCCCGACCATCTTTCTGCATTATCGAATCTAAAAAGGTACAAGTAGGCGATGATCAGGAAAAGGCACAATCAGAAAGAAATTCCCACTCCAAAAACCGAGGTGGGAAAAACTAAATTGACAATTAGGTACTTAGAAAACACATCGTACGCCGAGTAAGCATCTATTCCCCAATAGGCGACACTCAGTTACCTGAACTTTAATAAAAATACGAAAACGTACATACGGTTGAAACAGTACAAAATCGACTCCAAAACATATAACAAATGAAACCAAAACAGAAGCATCGCCTTGGAACTTAAGTTTTCTTAATGCACTTGCTGTGCAATTTTTTCGTGTTTTTGTTTGCGATAAATATTCATAAAAATGTACTGAAATATCGGGATTTATTATACATAGTCTTAAAAGCACATCAAATCCGTTTCCCTGTACATAGCAGAAGATGCGTGTTTTGTACTGAATACTCATAACAAGTATTGAAAAAAAAAACTGGATAAATTCTTCATAAACAAATATCAACATATCGAAACCATAAGCGAATTATTGACGTTCGTGTATATCAACGACTGACTATTAACGAAGTGCAAAGTTATTCCTAACCCAGTAATATACGGATTCTTCTTGGTTTGTGACGCCGTTGATTACACAAAGCAGCTGTATTAATGAGCAACCTTAGGCATTGTTCGTGTTTTATATCACATAAGTTGAAAACGAAGCTTATTTGACACAACCCACTCCATTTCCTAACGTCAACTTTGCCGAATTACTTATTTTAGGAACGGCGCTTTTAAAAAGGTATGTGATAAGTAGCATGGAAGAGTAATGCAATAAAACTAACAATAGGGGGCGTTCCGGTGAACATTTTCTGATGACATTCAATTTCCAGAAAATAACAGAGCAATGTCAAGAATAAAACTGAACAACGGGATGGAGACCAGATTTCGTGCGTGTATGCGCTCGAAGACACTGCATTATGTAGATCTATGAATCATTTCATTGTATGAACACTTACATGTTAAACTTGTATTAATTTACAGACTGGTACGTAATTATCGGAGCGAGTTGGTGGGGATGATAGCCTGGGTGAAGCTCTAACAGGTCTAACAAACTTGACACATTTTGTCATGACGTATTTCAATTACGTAAATAAATGGCACTTGTTTGACATTCATTCTTAAAACTACATGCTGAGACTGTTGCACTGAAAATTCGTGCTTCATTTAGAAACAATCCTAAACGCTGTATAGTTAATCAATGAAAAGCAATTCTAAAGGCGTAACAGTACGTGTTTTAAGACTGTTGCACCTCTCCCGAGCACGAGTGTTTTCGATTATTTCAAGTACGCATGTTATTGAAATGTTTTGTACGCTATCCTGAATGATGTATCATATGCAAAAATAAATTACTTACATGTACTTACCTCTTTCAATTTTAAGTGATACATTTAGACCTACACAAACAGCTGTGAATTAGAGTTAGCTAAAGTTTCACCACGAGGACCGAACAAATTACTAAATGTTATGAACAAATGCAGAAGATGAGGGTGAGTTTACGGTACAAGTAGGCAAAGATCAGGAAAAGGCGCAAAAAAAACAAACAAAAAAAAAAACGGCTTATGCCCCCCCCCCCAGTAATCTTATATTTCTGATCGTTCCAAGGCGATACTTCTGTTCTGGTTCTATTTGTTTTATATGTTTTGGAGTCGTATTCTTGTGCTGTTTGAACCTTATGTACGTTTTCATATTTTCTTTAAGTTCGGGTAAATGTGTGGCCGCCTATTGGGAAAAAGATGCTCACTCGGCTTACGATATGTTCTATAAGTATAAGTACCTAATTGTCAATTTGTTTTTTCCCACTTCGGTTTTTTGGAGGGGGAATTTCATTCTGATTGCGCCTTTTCCTGATCATTGCCCACTTGTACCTTATTAATTGGAGTGCCTGTTGACAGATGCTTAAAACAAGACATTCCTTGTTAATCATATTGCAAATATTAACATTAAAATGTTCATATAGTGTTATTATTTAGTGGTACATGTAGCTTTGGTATTGATGAGAGATATTAGATTCAGACTTCGATCGCCACTTCCTGTTAATCCTTACTCGTACTTTAATCTAGTCTAATCAAGTTGGTTACATAAATACTAGCGTTTATTGGAAAAGGTCCCTCAGGACCTTTTCCACAGTGTTTACTTTGAATATGAAGAAAATTGTACCCATTGTCGACTGCTCTCCCTCAATTACGCGTTTTGTCACATAAAGCGCTTACTAAAAACTAGTGAACCCGTCTATAGGGACTTGACAGTTCACCGCAATCAATTTAATTTATCAATTATTGACACTCCCCGTCAAATAGCGGTAAATATCAAGCAAGCAGTCTCGATCGTGGTGACTGCTTATCATAGCGCATCTAGGTTTACATCGTATATACCCTGACGAGGGGTACAGAAACTACAGAAACTCAATATGGCTGACTTTTAGTCCATCACAGCGCACTATGGGTCTGTTTCTGGTAGTGTGGCTGCAGGTTAAAATTCAGAACTTTGTCACAAATTGACTGCACTGCAAAATGGTTTACTACAAATCGACATATTGATTGTAATCGTGTTCCCTGTAGTATTGGCTTTGATTCCATAACATCAAAAATTTGTGTCGTTGCCTTGAGCAACAGATACACACACTGGTCAAGCTTCATTACAAGAAACGATATTCATGTATAGGAAACGAAACTGAAACTGTATGAGAATCGAAATTAATGACGAACCAGAGAATCAATCACACTGGAATCTAGAGCAAAAGGGAATCTCTTATAACAAACGGCTGCTGACCTTTTCATTGGTTTCTTTTTAAAGAAGCTAACTTGTTTCTTCCTTTCTCTCACATTAAAACGAAAAAGAACGCAAGAACTTTGTGTCGAAGTGTTACATAAGGTCAAGGTCAATCAATAACAATATCAATGTCTTTTCCATTGTTTTATCAAACAATGATAAATGAAGTATTACACGAAGTTCCGAAACATCAATCAAAGAATGTCGTTTCTTTATGGAATATTATATCATTATTAGCGTGCCTCTTTCGTTGCAGTTAGACATCAAGAATTCAAGTCATTATTATGGCATTTTAGGGAAACATGAACTTGTTGCATTATCTATTGCTGCAAAACATAAACAGAGAAATGATAATAAAACTTGAACACTAAAACGAAAACAAATTATTGTGATTTTTCCAACACTGGCTAAACAGGAGAAAAGTTTGAATTAGATCCAAAGTCATGTTTACACATCCACATACGTGGGTCATTCAATAGGTAATGCAATATTCATTGTAATCTTTATTGAAGTTTGATTTATTTTCCTCGAAACAAAAAATCAAATTGCCCTCTGCGAGACAGTTCAACAGCTAGTCACATGCTCGCCTTCTTGTTGCCTAGCAACAATAGCGTTGCCATGGTAACAGGGATCCCAAATTAAACGTATTCACTTTCTTTTCTCACACGGAACTCAAAATAATTTTATTTAGTATTCAAGATAATATAATAATTTGATTGATATATTATACCAAAATGACACCCAATGAAGGTTGAAAAATTGACGAACATGTATTTATCGAAGGGTGGAAAATATGGGTTAAGATACAATGCCTGTCACATACAATTTGTTTAATCGATCATTTATACGCCTATTGATTTCTGCAAGTGACGCTGTATAAATTACTTGCTACAAAATGAAATACTTAGATAACAAAATTCGTTGCTTAGCAACCAAAATCTACGAAATAATCATAACACAAAACTGCATACGTTCTGGCGTTGGTAAGCAACTGTGGGGATTTATGAACATTCCAGTGGCCTGGAGAGTTCTGGCTAAGGTGACATTACACACGCATGTTAAAAGAAATACCAAATCTTTATGTTTATTTATTTGATTTTTGAAGAGGTTTTCACTGCCATTCTATGGTTGCTAAGCAACATTAAGTGTAAAGTTCGATTTCGCTGATGTGTATTTTCCCGAATGCAGATTGAATCAAACTTGCATCAATTAAAAACATTACCGCTGTCAGATACAAATACACAAAATGCGCTACATATCGCTTTACTTTTTGTATGACCCACGTATAATTATTCATGCAAATTACCTCTTTTTCTGCTTGAAAAATCTGAAAATATGTGGGACATATAAATTGTATGTTCTATCGTAAAAGTAACTATACCAAACATGGACCAAATTTTAAAAGAATTTAGTTCACCGATTGTCTACTGAGGCTTATTAAATTATCGGTTAAGATTCATTTTCTTACCAATGTAAAATGTATTTGGTCCCATTTAGATAATACTAGTCTACGCATCCCCTTTCTCATTAGCGTCTCCACTGCTCTTAAAGGATCTCAGTTTTAATTTTTATTTGATATTACTGCAGCTGGAGTTGTGCCGGCCCTAAAAATTCTCCCCGTACATCATTTATAGTGCAGGTTATATTTTCTTTTCGGTCCTTTGAGATCAGCGAGGATATTCTGAGAAATCAGAAATTTATTATTGGTTAAGATTGTAGAATATATTTGGTCCCATTTAGATAATACTAGTCTTTGTTATGACTAATTTCTGTAATTCTCGTTGGCTTCATGTTGCCAAATCTAAAGGGTCACTGAAGCTGATCTGCGCATTTGTTTTCGCTCAAAAATTTTGTTTGTTTTCTTATGCAGTGGCTCTATTGTTATTTATTGGCCTTGTTGTTATGTAACACTTAGACAAACAAAACTCCTTCTTTTTAGTACAGTTTAGTATTTAGTACAAGTAGCAAAACAATGGCAGAAACAGGCCTACAAATTAATGTAGTCAAGCTTATTAGATTTTATACTTCTTGTATACGGTAAGTAATGCACAGGAACTGGCGCAATCAGATGCCAGTTCCGTCATGAACAACTGCGTAATTAAACGATCCACAGCGAAATGCAAATGAACTCTCACGAACGCTATATATAGAGAGACGTGGTAATTGATTAAATGCCTTTGGATTTTGCATGTTGTCCATTGATCAAATATACAGCGTTTGGGAGTGTTCTATAATGTTGCTCGAATTTTCTTTGTTACAAGTATCAGCATTTAGTCTCTGACAAGTGCATTTAATTTACGTAATTGAAATACGTCATGGCAAAATATATCAAGATTTTTAGAAATGTATCATGTTATCATCCCCACCAGCCCGCTATGATAATTCCGTAATGCATGTAGTCTGTAGCTGAATAGATGATTAATATGTTTATGTTCATACAATAAAATGATTAATAAATAATCCACTGTCTACGAGCACATTCAAGCACGAAATCTGGTCGCTATCCCGTTTTTCAGATTTATTCTGGACATTGCTCAGTTATTTTTCTGGAAAGCGAATGTCATCAGAAAATGTTCAGCGGATGCCCCCTACTGCTAGTTTTTTTTATCAATACTCTTCCATGCTTCTGAGCACATACTTCTTTAAAAGCATCGTTCCTTAAATAAGCAATTCGGGAAAGCTGGCGTTAAGGTTATGGAGTGGGTTGTGTCAAATAAGCTTCGTTTTGCAACTCATTTGATCATACAATGCGTACAATGCCTAATGGTTGCTCATTAAAACAGCTGCTTAAAAAGGATCAAACCTTTATATTTTATTTACCTTTATATTTTATTTGCTTTAACCAACGGCGTCACAAACCAAGCAGAATCCGTTTTCTACTGGGTTAGGAATAGCTTTTCACTTCGTTAACAGTCAGTCGTTGGTAAACACAATCATGTCGAATGTCGAATAGAAGCTTCTTGAACTTAAAAAGTTGTTCGCACCTTCCTATGTTCAGGTCACAGGCTAAAGAAAGGTACAAGCAGGCAATGACCATGAAATGGCGCAATCAGAAAGAAATTCCAACTCCATAAACAGAGAGGTGGGAAAAAACTAAAATGACACTTAGGCACCCATACCAAGAAAACATATTGTGAGCCGAGCGAGCAGCCATTCCCCAACAGGCGGCCACCCAGCTACCTGAACTGAACTAAAATATGAAAACGTACATATGGCCCAAACAGCACAAAACATCGACTCCAAAACACAAAACAATTAGAACCATAACAGAAGTATCGCCTTGGAAAGATCAGTAATAAATCAGAAATTTTTGAAAAATTCATCGCTTTCACTTTTTGTTTGTCAGTTAGTTTTGATTAACGTCCCAGTCAAAACATTTTCAGTCATGTCAGGATAGATTCACAGCTTCCTGGGTATTAACCATTGGCTACGTTGTAAGCATGAATATGAACTTTACAAAAAAGTCGATACTTCTGTGGTGGTTCTTTTTGTTTCATGTCTTGGTGTTTAAAATATTTTTGTGCTGTTGGCGCCTTATGTATGTTTGCATATTTTTAGTTAAGTTAAGGAAAGTGGCCACCTATTGGGAAAATAGCTGCTCATTTGGCTTACGAAATGTTTTCATGGTATAAGTACCTGATTGTTAGTTTGGTTTTTTCCCACCTTGGTTTTTGGAGTGGGAGTCTTTTTCTGATTGCGCCTTTTCCTGATCTTTGCCTACTTGTACTTTTTAGTGCATTTACACTACAACTGATGTGTTCTCGCCTTTTCATAACCTTGCTAAACCATACAGATAAAATAATATCTCTGCAGCACGTTTAATCATTTTTCAATCACTTTCTGAGACATTTGGCAATATAAATGACACATTAAATCCCTTAAGCTTAAGGCATTGGCCATTCGTCTGGTGTTATAAGAGCCGCTTTATGAAAAACAAAATGCTGCTTACAGATGAAGGACACAAGTGCAGTTAATTCCATTGTTTACCAGATCACTACGTCGAAATGATAACTCAGTGGCATCTAGCCATCTTCTGTGGCAATTGCAATTTGGTTCTGCGTTGAATCTATGTCGACCTAATCAGAATAAGTTTCTCTCTGCATGGCCTTTTATTATTCAGTATGAAATCGAACGTCTTTAAGATTATTCGCAGTGCGCTTATTTGTTGGATTAATATATACAACAGACTGCAAAGCAATAAATATTTGCCATATCTCATTTTGACAAAACATTCAATATGATTTTGGTAAATGCTTCACAAAGGACATCCCATAGAAAGATTTATTTTCTAGTTTAGTTCATGTTTCAAAAGACCTTTTGTCATTCAGAAGATCATTGCCTCAAATATATCGACCGTATGTTGGAAGGTGCAAGTAGGAAAAGATCAGGAAAAGGCGCAATCAGAAAGAAATTCCCACTCCAAAAACCGATGAAAACATATCGTAAGCCGAATAAGCAGCTATTTTCCCAAAAGGTGACCACTCAGTTACCTTAAAATAACAAGAAATATGTAAACATACATAAGGTGCAAACAGCACATAAATTTAAACACCAAGACATAAAACAATAAGAACCGCCACAGACGTATTGCCTTTGAAAGATCAGTAATATAAAATTACTGGCGGGCTTAACTCGATTTAAAAAAATACAGGTACCTAACCCCATGCTCAGCTTCTGAAGTGGTTTACAACATTTAGTTAGTTGTTCAGTCCCCGTGGTGAATCTCTAACAAGTCAATGAATCATCAAGGACAAACAAATGAATCATGTGAATCATGAAAAGGCAGGAAAACACAAACTAACAATAAGGTACTTATACCATGAAAACATTTCGTAAGCCGAATGAGCAGCTATTTTCCCAATAGGTGGCCACTCAGTTACCTAAACTAAACTTAAAATATGAAAACATACATAAGGCGCCAACAGCACAAAAATTTTAAACACCAAGACACAAATCAATAAGAACCACCACAGAAGTATCGCCTTGGAACGATCAGTAATACAAAATTACTGGCGGGCTAAAACCGGTGTTTCAGGATCCTAACCTCACCCTCAGCTTCTGCAGTGGTTCATAACATTTAGTTAGTTGTTCGGTCCTCGTAGTGAATCTCTAACTAGTCAATGAATCATCATGGACAAACAAATAAATCATGATAAATTCCATGATGAATCAAAGACGAAGACTCACAGATTGAGTAAGCTGCCCGACGATGGAGATCTCTGGGTGCCAAATAACTTACTAACTCTGGAGCAAAAGAAAAAAAAAACACCAGTTGAACCCCGGTGGGCCAAGCAACAGACAAGAAGCTCCGGCCTCAACCAACTAAAATGAATAGCTTTATGTCGGGGCCATCATAGAGTCTGACGCCCGACCCACCGGCATGCAATTAAAGAAGGCAGCATAGTTATCAACCGTGATTGGGTTAAAAGCTAAGCATGCAGACTGTCGCATAACATTTAAGTTATATCCTATACGTCTGTAACGCGTAATGATTTTTCTGTATTGAAAAGAAAAATCATTCCTTCCTATAAGTTTTTTAAATTTGTAAACCAAGTCACCATACAATTCTGGTTCCGGAAGGCCCTCGCTTAAAAGCGTCTTTAGCCCAACATTAAATTTGTAAAGCAGTTCATAGTGTCTGCGATAAAATTTAGAAAAGGTTTTTCGAAGTTTATGATACCGATAGCCCTGCTGAAGAAGTTTGGCTGTTAAACATTTATTTCGTGCATTGAAGTCCGCAACATGATTGCAGACTCTAGCAAACCTAATAAGTTGCGAGATGTATACGGCACAAGAAGCACGACGAGGAACATCAACATCCAAAAACGGAAAGTTTACTATATCAAAATCAAAGTCATCGCGTTTATCATAAATTTTAGAAGAAACACATCCATTTGAAATAGAAAGATATAAGTCTTACAATGGGGCGTCGGTATCTGTGTTGCTTGCTATATTCAACTGTAGTTCAGGGGGATAAATTTGTTTGACCATGCCTTCAAAATAAGGATTGTCAATGTTCAAAAGGTCATCGAGGTACCTAGAAGTCGAATTAAAAGCCTCGATAACATCAGCTTGATTGTTATGGTTAAGAGAATCCATGAAATCTCTTTCGTAGTGGTATAAAAATAGATCAGCTACGAGAGGGCCGCAATTAGTACCCATCGGGATCATTCACTTGGTCAGAGGAAGTGAAAAAATGATACCGATAGCCTTAACAGTCATAAATTACTGCATGAGAATCATGATTGATTGATTTTCGTAAAGCATTTGACCTAGCTTTGGCATATATATACGAGTCATGAAGACAATATGGTCTCCGTTTAGTTTGCGTTTGTTTCTTTCCTTAATATTTTCAATAATTTCTGGCGAAAGCCATCTACTGATAAAAATGCAAGAAACTTTCACTTCACTTCACTTCACTTCACTTCACTTCACTTCAACAATTTGTCTGTATAACTAGGTTCCAAATCTAATATAAATATTATCCAGGAGATAGAATAAGGCAACGCACACATTCTGACATGACCAAAGTGTATATCGACTTTGGTCAGAGGAAGTGAAAAAATGCAAGAGACTTTCACTTCACTTCACTTCACTTCACTTCAACAATTGGTCAGAGGAAGTGAAAAATAGATCAGCTACGAGAGGGGCGCAATTAGTACCCATCGGGATCATTCACTTGGTCAGAGGAAGTGAAAAAATGCAAGAGACTTTCACTTCACTTCACTTCACTTCACTTCAAGAATTTGTCTGTATAACTAGGTTCCAAATCTAATATAAATATTATCCAGGAGATAGAATAAGGCATCGCACACATTCTGACATGACCAAAGTGTATATCGACTTTGGTCAGAGGAAGTGAAAAATATTTTTTCTATCATTACAGGCCAAATAAAGTGAGCCATAGTTTTTAATGCTCTTTTGAATGTCCACTCTATCTAATCGAGTATTTTTTTCTTTAATCAGATAATGTGGCAATTTGGTATACAGAATAGAAAAATCGTATGTGGATAAACTTGTCACACGGAACCCACTTCACTTCAATGTACTGAGCACCTCGCCAGAATTTTTATTGACCAAATAAAATATAAAAGTTTGATCCTTTGGAAGCAGTAAAACGTTCAAAGGGAGGTAATTGGGCCAGATTGCGCAATTTCGGGTACTGAACCCTCGTCAGTGACCATTTATAAACTAGCGACGATAGCCAGACAAATATACTGCGATTTCAAAAATTTTACACAAGTGTTGTCTAAATCAAAGACACATGCCTAAACGGGGTCTAAAATTGAAAAAAAATGTTTAGAAGATGGCTCTAAACGTAAAAACCAATTTTATTTGAAGTTTCATACACCGTCTCACAGTATCGTATGACATGAGATTTGATAGCAGTAAGACAGGAAGTTAATAATTTAGAAAGTTCAAGAAAGTACAAGAACTAGAATTAGCAATAAATCTAGCCTTGTACGGTCTTTTGTGAAGCTTAGGTAACCAATACATCGTAGGACGTTTGTCTTGGCCTTCATTGACACTAACAGAAAACTTAACAGGTAATTCATTTAAGTGAGCATTAACTACAGACATTTCATCAGTATCTGTCTCCTGATAAGCCCTGGTACCATCAAGCTCCTGTTATAAGGTGTTGATATAGTGAAGCCTACACACAACAACAACCTCGTTTGTGGCCTTGTCTGCTGGGACCAAGACATATTTTCTATGGAATTCTTGTATACCTTGCTTCAAATGTCTAAAGGACGATTTGGGCTTAGGCGGTAAAAGATTAGTATTTTGTGAATAAAACTTAATACGTTTATCAACGATAGTGAACATACTTCTTTTCCTAGCTTTAAGAGCACCATCCTCAACACCCTCTCGTCTACACCATCGATCACCGAATTCATTCAATGCAATGCAATCTCCTCTTTACATCTGTCGAAACTAATGTAGGAATGGAATCTGTAATTCGGACATTTAGAAACAATATTGAGAATTCTTGAATACGAAATTATTTTTAAATTTCCAGTTACTATATGTCCGGCGGGTTGATAAAGATATTTAAATCTTTACACTCTCAAGACTTAGGAGTATTTGCATGAATATCAAGATCAGAAACAAGTTTATTGAAATTAAAAAAAGTATTTCTGGTTGGTTTGTTATATTTGTAACAAATAATAGGAGGTTCCGAGTTTTGGAAGTACGTAGGTATAGACTGTGACACTGATTTGTCCTGGAATATACTTGGTAAATCAATAAAGTCAATTCCTTTATTAAGGATTTGACAATATTGACATGAGTGGGTGGGGTACCTGTTTTTGTTTTTCGTAGTTTTTTTGTAAATTTAACCAAAATTACTGAAATTTTTGTGCATGTTCAAAACCAATTTGTATTCCCATATTGCAGGGAAGAGGTATATTTTTAAAAAAAATGCCTACTTGGAGAAAAAACTTAGAAAAAAGAGCGTTTTTGTTAGACCCCAAATTTAACATATCACCAATGTGTTAGAAATTTCTCAACGAGTGAACGACACGGGCGACCATTTGAACTACCTAGATGCAAGAGTGGTTTATCCCAGAACGCTGTAATTCTATATGAAAAGTTGTGACAAAGAATTTTTTTTCCTTCAAAACCTCGTGTTCAGAAATGGCCGATTTCCCCATTCATAAAAAAATGTAAACATTGCGTTAGAGTCATTTTAGGCAGGTTTTATCAACTTTTGTCTCGATACAAGAAAATCGAAATGTACCTGGCGAAAGTGCAAGATTCTCTGTACGAATTTTAGTCTGAATCTGGGTTTGAGAAGCTGTAAGCTATGCGAAATGGGCAAATTCCGATAATTCTGTTTAAATGTTGTTTTTTCAATATTAATACGCCATTTTTGGGGGCTATTCGTTCGACCGTCGTTTCTGTTCCGCCGTTGTCTTAGCGAGGCACCAACACACGTTGTAAAATATACTTTTGAGCTCAAATTACATAAAAATTAAAACTAAGATGTTTTAAGAGCATTGAACATTTTAATGAATTATTTTCCACCACGGCGCATTTCTGTACTTATCCAAATTAGACCGCCATTATCGGCGAACCTTCTTTTCACACCAAGTAAGGATATTACCTCACCAGACCCCTTAAACATATTTGCTGTATTATTATTATTATTATTTAATTTTCATTTATTTATTTATTTATTTATTTATTTATTTATTTATTTATTTATTATTTTTTTTGCAACACTATAAAATCACCTAACCCACTACCGGAATTACCAAAAACACCACTGAAATCGCCGGAATCACCAACAAAATAAACAATGTCAGCCCATTCCGATATACATGTATATAAATGTCTTTTTGGGGATGTAACAAGTTAAACTGATATCTAAATTTACCATTTACAATTGTTCATCCTATCGATATCACAACAACAAAAAAATCAACTTCAATATTAAACAAATTGACTTGATTTGCTGATTTTCGATCTTTATATACTATTTCAAATGTTTTCTATATTATTCAAGACTGACAGACGGAAACACCACTTATATCACTGAAATCACCGCAAAAATTATGGATTAGGCTCATTAATAAATCACTAAAGATCTAAAGCATTTGAATTGCTAAACTTTTCCTGATCTTTGCCTACTTGTAACTTTTTTATATTTTGTAATGGCGCAAAATAATTCATAGATATACTTGATTGAGTGATTGATGTTTTTTCGTAAAATCAACACACACAAACACATAAATACACATTAAAGAAATAAAACACATAATTTATTTTAATAGTTAATTTAGATAAACGTACTTAAAATATATGCATTTTGATATATAAAAAGAAAAGAATCATTTGCAATTTAAAACGCACAGTTCTACAATAAATCTGGGTGTAAAAACAATAATGTAGAATTACACCACATAAAAGGCATGTATTAAAATATTTCATTTTATAGTAACTACTATAATGTAAATCAAGATAAATCGTTATAAAATATAACAGAGACATCGGGTGCAGTTAATTATAAACTTTAATAAAAATGTCAATGATACATCGGAAAAGGTACAAGTAGGCAAAGATCAGGAAAAGGCGCAATCAGAAAAAGATTCCCACTCCAAAAACCGAGGTGGGAAAAAACCAAACTAACAATCAGGTACTTATACCATGAAACAATCGTAAGCCGAATGGGCAGCTATTTTCCCAATAGGTGGCCACTCAGTTACCTTAACTTAACTAAAAATATGAAAACATACATAAGGCGCCAACAGCACAAAACATTTTTAAACACCAAGACATAAAACAAAAAGAACCACCACAGAAGTATCGACTTGGAACGATCAGTAACACAAAGTTACTGGCGGGCTTAAACCGGTTTTACATGGCCATAACCTCACCCTCAGCTTCTGCAGTGGTTCATAACATTTAGTTAGTTATTCGGTCCTCGTGGTGAATCTCTAATTAGTCAATGAATCATCAAGAACAAACAAATAAATCATGATAAACATCCTGATGAATCAAAAACCAGGACTCACAGACTGAGTAAGCTGCCCGACGATGGAGATCCCTGGGCGCCGAATAACCTACTAACTCCGGAGCAAAAGAAAAACACCAGTTGGACCCCGGTGGGCCAAGCAACAGACAAGAAGCTCCGGCCCCAACCAACTAAAATGAATAGCTTTATGTCGGGGCCATCATAGAGTCTGACGCCCGACCCATCGGCGTGCAATTAAAGAAGGCAGCATAGTTATCAACCATGATTGGGTTAAAAACTAAGCATGCAGACTGTCGCATATCATTCAAGTTATAACCTATACGTTTGTAACGTGTTATGATTTTTTTGAACTGAAAAGAAAAATCATTAATTCCTTTAAGTTTCTTAAATTTGTAAACCAAGTCACCATAAAATTCAGGTTCCGAAAGGCCCTCACTTAAAAGCGTCTTTAACCCAACATTATATTTGGAAATCAATTCATAGTGTCTACGATAAAATTTAGAAAAGGTTTTTCGAAGTTTATGATACCGATAGCCCTGTTGGAGAAGTTTTGCCGTTAAACATTTATTTCGAGCGTAGAAGTCTGTAACATGATTGCAGACTCTAGCAAACCTAATAAGTTGCGAAATGTATACACCATAAGAAGCACGACGAGGAACGTCACCATCCAAAAAAGGAAAATTTACTATATCAAAATCAAAGTCATCGCGCTTATCATAAATTTTAGAAGAAACAAATCCATTTGCAACAGAAACATGTAGATCTAAAAAGGGGGCTTCAGTATCTGAGATATTGGCTTTGTTCAACTGAAGTTCAGGTGGATAAATTTGATTGACCATACCTTCAAAATAAGGGTTGTCAATGTTCAATTAAAAGCCTCGTGGAATTAAAAGCCTCGATAACATCAGCTTGATTATCATGGTTAAGAGAATCCATGAAATCTCTTTCGTAGCAGTATAAAAATAAATCAGCTACGAGAGGTGCGCAATTTGTACCCATCGGAATTCCAATAATTTGTCTGTATAACTTGGTCCCAAATCTAATATAAATATTATCAAGGAGATAGGATAAGGCGTCGCATACATTCTGACATGACCAAAGTGTATACCGACTTTGGTCAGAGGAAGTGAAAAAAGCCTTTCTGTCATTACATGCCAAATAAAGTGAAGCATTTTTCTATACTTACTTTACAGTAATTATTTGCTTATAACTTAATCTATTGAAGGGTATAGAATGGTAATATTCAAGATTGAGTGAGCTTGTGGGAATTTATTTCTTTTTCCCACCTCGGTTTTTGGAGTGGGAATTTGTTTATGATTGCTTTTTTTCCTACTCATTGCCTACATGACCTTTTGTACATTTTTGTGTGCGTTGAATTACGCTTAGCAAACAAAAGAGTGAAAATACTAAGGAAGAGAAAGAACAAAAATGATATTTATTCAATCTGTTTTTAATTTTATGATACTACTGCAATTATTGATAATGCACAGTAAATACATAGGCGTACACGTGCTAAGTTGTAATATAGCTAATCTAATTAACAGCATATAGACGTATACTACTGACTGGATAATCAACAAGCAACAAAATGTCAATCAAAGGGCGTTTAAAACAACATTTTATAACAGATAATATTTTTGATAGATATGCCTATCATTTTAAGACGCGTTGAAATATATATGAAAAACTACAAAAAGCACAAATAAGATATGAGGTATCATTCCTTTTATCAGAAATTTATTACGAAAAATGAGAAAACCACACTGTATGAAATACTTTAAATGCTAATGTTGTTGTATGCCAACGGAATGTGTTTAAAACTGTACAAGTACTTACAATGTACTTGCCAATTAACAACATCCAAAGTTATAAATGAATATAAAATCACAAGTTTTTGCAGAAAATAACTTTTGATATTTATGAACATATAATTTGTCTAGTACATATCCGAAAATATACTTAGAATGACAAAAGAATGATTAATGAACAAAAAAAATCAAACACTGTACATATGAAAAAATATAATGTATAAGGTATTTCCACATTTGCAGCTATTATTAGCATTTTCCTGCACCCAATTCTTACAAAGATGCATATCCTGGCGGATAATGTAGGATACATTTAAATATTTTTTCTTTCTTTCTTTATGAAACAATTTGTTTAAATTTGAATGATCAATGACTGAAATCAGGCACTCGCGAAGTTACAATTAAATTCTATATACCTGTATGCCCAGGAAAGATAAGCCATTCAATTCCACAAAATCGTAAAATCTTATTGAATCACGGCGATGACTTCGGTTAGCATTGACTGATGGGTCTGTTGCATAAATTGAGAGCAGAAATTATATAAACATTAAAAATTGCAAACATCAAAGACCTCAATAATATTGTTTCGGGTGTTTTGAGTGGTGACTCCGGTGTTTTCGGGATTTCGGTAAGACCGTGGGTGTAGTTTGTTGCGGTAAGTTATCGTCTTCAGATACTGAGTCGATCAATTTCTGATCATCACCTCAGGTGACCGAGTTGTCCGCAATACAGTACCGGCATTTAGTCATAATTGACTTATTGTCTACGCGCCAGCGCGTAGACTACTCTAAAGTTTGAGATTGACCTACTTAAAAGACAACTCATACACCTCGCTACAACTGCAACTGCACGTTTGAGTCTAGTGGCTTGATCATCGTGTTAGTAGGATTCCGTGTCGTTTCGCCAAGGACCGTGTAAACACCCAAAACATCCATGCAAACCTCCCTTTGGTTGGTAACATTTGTACCGATGGTGCAGTAGGTACCAAAAATGGGGCAAATTGTTAAATTCGTGGAACTGTGCATGATTGCATTCTATCTAAGCAACAACGGAATGTAATGAACCGACGGTATTGTGACGCTATATGGTCAGGTATGAAAGCTTTGACCGCGCCCCGCCAGCCTAGTAGCCAATTACATTCTATCCAAGCCACAATGGAATGAAATGAACCGACAGTATTGTGACGGTCGATTGTCAGGTATGAATGTTTTGACCGTTCAGCTTTTTATTTCTGTTCAGTCACATGAACCACGATAAAATGGGAGTACGGTCAGATTCTTTGACATTCTAGTTTATATATGCGAAGCGTAGACCAAGCTTTTTGTTAAAGCTTATACTTGTTTTGGTTAAAATATTGTTTATTTTTATATTTTCAAAAAATAATCTATTCTGGATTGAAAGTCTACATAAATTTAAATAATATATGCGTTATTCGCATCATAAAATAAACATTATCAAGTAAAATAATCAGAATAGCACTACTTTCTCAGGCGTAGGTGCACAACCTCTCTCGACGATGTTAGGTCCAAAAACGGGAGGCCATGTGTTGACAGTAATTTGAACAGGATTTTAGCACTTTCACAGGACTAGCAAAGAGCGATCGAGGTAATTATTATTGCAAACTTGTGCCTTTTACTTCTTTTTTGCATATTTGGTAGATACTTAGATCGAATGACTAAACCTTCAACTCGAATTTCGAAGATATATCCAAAGCCATTGTTTTACGATCAATTGACAGTGTTGTAAAATTTGTAAATGTAAAGAATGTATGGTGGTCAATACGGCAATCTTTTTTTTTTTTTATTCAGTCCAATTAAAAAATAACTGCCACAGTGGTAGAGTGTTGGACTCCATCAGGTTCGATCCTTGCGAAGTGCATGGTAAAGAGGCTTCTAGCAAGGACCTGAAAACTGTGAAGTCTTAATCCCCGCTCTTCCCTTTAGGTGGGGAAGCAGCGGTTACAAATGAATGGTGCATAATTAGATGTTTTTATCATGTTTGGTCAAAATTTATACTACTTTGAAAGAAATTGGAGTTTTCCCCTTCATTTTTACCCAAATCTGTTGATTTTTATATAAAAAAGGTGAAAACCATTAAATTTGTCACAAACATTGTAGAAGATTTGCGCTGATCATGTTCTTTTCTCCAGAAATAAGATTTGACACTGTCTTACAATTGGTATATTGAGCTACTGCTTTGTGAAAAAAAAATGTCAGCTTTTAAACTTTATTAATTACAGCCGTGACAATCTAGCCGAAACCACATTTTTCCAATAAATACCATTCATACACCTATGCGGGATTTATTGGATCTCAGGTGGAAGCACCCTTTGTTGTGGCCTTCAGCAAGTCACCTTTTCACAACTCCTTAGGTAATGGTCATAAATTGATGGACTCCATTTACATTAAAATCGAATCTTTTTGTATATATTTTCTTCTTTCTAATTTACAGGCGACTCAAAAGTTGGTTTAATTGGCGTTCATCGTCCCATTCAACAACTAAAAACGAATGTCACATGGACTGATAGAGGCTATAATTTGGTTAAAAGTGTGAAACTAGGTAAGAATTTAGGACCAGGGCTGTTTTTGAGGCATCTCTCTTAAAATTCAAGAATTTTTTATACATATTGAAAAGCTTTTAATGGTTTATTTTCATAAATCAGAATCATATATTGTAAGGACACAACATGAAGCATGGATATTTCTGAACTGAAATCAGTATGGGCCTTTTCCAAAGCAATTTGTACTTTTGCCCAAACTTTGATCTCTACTTCATACATACTGTACTTAAAAAGGCCCATTTATGGTAGGCCATTTATAGAAATGGTATGTCATTTTAACACAGGGCCCCTCCCAGAGAAATCCCTGTGAATTAATGCATATCATTTACAAAATGATTTGAAGGATTATGCATAATTTTTTAACTTAATTATTTGCATTTTTCTCCAAAATTAAACTATTTTTAAAGTAAATTAGGTAGTGTAATTTGAAGGAATTTTCAGTTCCCATTTTCATAATCAGAAGGATGGGGGTTTTGAGGGAGTAAACATTTTTGGATGTTATTCTGATGTTTTCAGGCTTTTGATATTGTTTTATGTTTTTTGTTTGTTTGTTTTTCAGATCATGTTGGCTGCAAGGTCAATCCTTGGAAAATTTTATAATCGATTGGCGGCAAAGCTGAAGTGCATCCTGAATTGTTATAAGTTATTACAGTGCTTTTTTTAAAAATTGACCAGTGTGCTACAATGAGTGGACAGTAAACATATATTGAAATGGAAACAGAAGTACTTGTATCAAGTGTCATGTTCTTCATATTGAAGAATGAGATGGTTTGTTATATAAATTTCCGACAATGTTCACTGTTCACTTGGAATTGGATATTTAACACATTCTTTCTAAATCCATGTACAGCATGCAGCAGATTTATTGTCCTTAAGATGATCTTCAACAACCTGTGTACCAATGGATTATGTGTCGATTCATCCAGGACAATGTCTTGAATGTTATACTGGAACAGAATAGTCCTGTTTGATAAGTGATGGATTCGAATTTGGAGGATTAGGAAGGCTTTTTTGATGACCTAAGACTTAAAGACAGGAAGTGATATAGTGTATAGTATGAAAACAAGAATAGGACCACTAAGAATTATACTTTTCCTTATTTTTTAAGGAAGGCAACTATTTTGGTCCATAACAAAGGCATGACATTTATAGGCCACCATACAATTACAATGCACTTCTTTTTTGAAAGTCAAATGAAAGATATTTTAACAATTTTGGAAATTGAATCTGTGTTTAAATTGAATTTCACAATAAAATGTAGAATCTAAGTAGTATATCTCTATGTTCTAGGTTGTCAGACATTATAAGAGGATTTTTATATAAATATTCTGCTCAAAGGTTCGACCACCATGCAAGAATTGGGGTCTAACATAAAGGGGCTCTAAATCTATCACATTTCTTTTCTGTTCTAGTTTTTTAAACAAAAACTGGTTTTAACATACCCTCCAAATGTCTAGTTATTACCTGGATAGTAGATATTTTCAAGAAACTTTGAAATTGACTTCAACTCAAACTTGAAAATTTTCATTACCCCACCGCAAATTTCTCATGTCGGCGAATTCTTAATGAATGAAATTTTAATGAAATGCCGTATATGATTAGATTCGGAATCGGTAAATGGACGAAGAGCACGTTGAGTATAACATCTTGTCAGCAGTGCAGCATCAGTGCACCTTTTGTACAGATGAAGAAACCGTAGGTTTTGAATCGCAAGATATAAAAAATAAACAATGGCAATGAACTGATTTAATCAGAAACAAAGTCCAATACTAATAACCCGGGTTAAAACAACCAGAAATCATACATAACCTATGCTAATGAGATTAACAAAACGTTACAGCATAGGTTGTTTTATATTAATTATTATTTTCAGAATGTTATAATACCATTTTATAAACATGTCACTTTGGTTTTCTGTTCCGTTCACTAAACAGGTAAACGGGACACATCAGATCACAGAAAGGCGACAATTAACAATGCAAGGATTATATTTATAAAATACATCCTTGATTATCAACTCTCTTGAAAACTGTTTCAGCGGCCACGACCTACGGTAGGGTCTGAAGCATTAATTTTAATCTCGTAGTCCAATTTACACTTTTTATTGGTGTACTGACAAATACGCACACCACAGTCACCAATAACAAAACGATGTTTTGATTCCTCCTTCAGAAAGATGACATTGACGTAGAAAATAATTCTGACCTTTTGGCAAAGAGTGTTTTATTATCAACCGGCACAGGTATGCAAAAACCCTTTCAATGACCTGTGAACAGTGTCAGTGGATTTAAAAGCCATTTAGTTTGGTAACGTACATTTTTGTCTTATGTGAAACGTTTTCGGTCAAGTTTTTATGTGTAAATAAATATGTTTGTGAAAGTTTGGCCGGCTACATTGAACCTAATGGAAACGCCACCGTTTGCATATGAACAATAATCCACTGTAAACAGAATTACGTGCGCAGTTATGCCTCAGTTCAACTTTAAATCAGTTTTAAGCAAATAATAACCGATATAGAGGGTTGCGTTATTAAAGTCCGACAGTATATGTGCATTGCATTAGTGCTAAGAAATGCGAATTCCCAAATTAATGTCGAAATTGATATTAATAACAACCCTGACTTTTCAAAAACATGCAAGAATACATTAACAAAAAGAGCGAGGCAGTTTCGCCTATTTCATCAGGAAAACATGTCCGTGAAATGTGTACCCCCTTAAACCCCACTTTTATATAGAAAAACTGGGGTATGCGGGGGTATACCTATTTTTCTTATTCAGTTTGCTCCAAAACATAGATTGTGGGTACTCGTTAGAACCGCCTCGCCGAGGCGGTTCTAACGTGTACCCACAATCTATGTTTTGAACAAAAATAAGAAAAATATCAAAAATTTTCCAGTGAAATTTTTCATTTTTACAACCAAAAAATTTTCTGTATATTGCATGGGCGTGTTTTCGTAATGTGTCAATTAGGGAGAATCCCAATATAATCAGTAGATGCTCTTAATACGCAGACAATAGCGACAACTGTGTAATAATGCTAGAAATCGAACAAATCTGTTAAATGATGAAATCGTACAACTGGCTCAAATTGAATTAGGAAAAAATCTTCGGTCCAATGCATATAAATGAGATGCAATGCTGCTAAACAGTATGCTTGAAGCAAAACTCTAATTAATTTTACATTGGTTTGGTATTTACAGCAAATAAGGCTGGGCTGGGGAAGAAATAGTTGAAGCACATACACTCGATTTATAGATCCATAATAATAAGGCTATACCATGTTTCGCACAAACAGGTAAGTAACTATAAACAACTGTTATCAGTAACGATGTATAGGTCGATTTTGACCTCAGGTGCGTCAAAAGATCGACGAGTCCATGAACTAGCACGTGAAAGGAAAATCAGTAACAAATGCCTCTAGTTTTCCGTGACACTTCGGTTGCCCACACAATAAGTACTTGTACTGTTACAATTGGAATATCCTTTCACGTGCTGCTAAGTAGACTCGTCAATCTTTGATGCACCTGAGGTCAAAATTTAGTATACCATCCTTTCAGAAATGCACGAGGCTATACCATTTTAGCACGAACATGTTAATAACGGTAAACAATTATAATTAGTACCGATATATTCTAGCATATGGAAGACGTGTGTTGACCATTGAAATAAGCTGTAAAATTTCATTTGTTTATATAGGGATCAAACATGATTTTTCCATTCAATAACATACGCTTGTTTCCGAGGGGAGTGTTGAACACCGAGGGCAACATTCTCCTCGGGACCTAGCGAATGTTAATGAATGACAAAATTATTTTTGATCGCTATTATTCTGCACAAACGAAAGGAATTATGGCGCACTGTATTTTACGGCTTCGTCACATTTTCATACGCGTTAAAGCTTTCATTGTAATGCTCGTTCCGGCGAGATTCAGTTACTCATTATTATCACGTGCTTTACGTGGCGCCCAGAAACTAGCGGTGAATTAACAGCACGTGCGCGCGTGAATTGCCTCATTAATGCACAGCTTTTTTCTTCGTTAATATACGCCTGTAAATATGGAGTGACACGGGTATTTATGCAATAATAACGATCTTTAAATAGAGCTATAAATATTGTATGTGTGTACCTTCAGGCTAATGACTATTTTTTTTTTGAAAAAGATAAATCTATTGTTTTTAAAAATGTTTAAAGGACCGAGCCTCCTCCGTTTATTCGTGATGTTTGAATTTTGCTGTGACGCGAGTAACGAAGGTAGATTATTCTATATATGTTTTGCCCATAAAGCTGACTTGTCCATGCAATTTGAAGTGAATTTTTAATCTGTAAAAAATGGAAAATTTCATTGGAAAAAAATATATGTTTGATATTTTGGCTCAAAACATTGATTGTAGGTACAAGTCATCAGAACCGCCTCGCCAAGACGGTTCTAACGTGTACACACAATCTACGTTTTTGGATCAGATATAAGAAAAATAGCATCGCTGTACACTCCAGTTTCACTGTGTTAATGTGTGGTTTCAGGAGGTTTTTATTTCCAGGACATGTTATCCTGATGTAAGCACAACAACTACACATGTCAGATGTTGCATTGAAAAGGAAATTTCGCCTGGCTTATATACTTTGACGAACAATTGAAGGATATTTATTAGCCGGCATTCCATTCCACTGATAACCATGATTAATTGTCTGATTCCACAAAATGATTAACTCATTTAAGCCTGACATGCTTTTTTGTGCGACACCGGCAAACAGTATGGCCCCAGATGTGACGCCGTAAAACGCGGCGTCCCATCTGGGGCTATAGAAACTTCATCGACAAATGGAATAAAAATTCAAAATCACCCCTAACGGCCCTTAAACTGACAGTGGACTAATCCAAATGATAATGATTGGCAAGTCCATGCGTCATATATGGGTTCAACAGATTCCGTTTAAATGTCAGACAATTCCCTTAATCATTCCGTTCTTATCTTGTAAACACATGATATGTTGACTTAAAATCCGGGTGTTAAGATTCAAATATGATACAGACTTTAAATTATTTTGCATTATTTGTTTGATCAGCTATGTTTGTCCTTGCTTTGAATCGGCCTTAAAAGCATGTCATCCAGCCATTGCAACCTGGTTTATGGCTTGTCGTCTGAATGCCGACCATGTGTCGCACTCTGAACTTATCCAAGTATTTGGTGACAATTCATTCATGACAGTCTTGTTGACTGTCTGAAAACGATGTTACATTAATGGCAAAACTAGTGGTACTAATAATTTTAAGCGCTCTATTACGTCGAGCTCTCCCGTCGAAGTTAAACATTCACCAGATAATGAAATTTAAGCAGCTATTTTAAAGTTACGAGAATTTATAAAATAAGAGAAGCAAATCACAATTTACCATGGCAGTAACTGTTAATAAGATAAACACCTGCATTTGTTTTCTGTGTATCATTAATAATAGCGGGTTAAATCTAATAGGCAGCCATCCAATCAATCATTTGAGGCATATGTTCACTTAAGATGGCAAAATTTAGTAGAAGCAATTTGTTGGCATAAACATATTAATTGATGTATGCCTGAAGCCATAGGGGCGGATGCCATGTCCAGATTTGCCTATTAAGGTCAGAAATTGGGTCAAAGTTCAATGAGTGCAAAAGTTAAGAAACTTCACCACAGCTGAATATACAAGTATAATCATGGCCAAAGATAGTGATTTTAATGCTGAGATTTGGTATACTGGTAGCTAAATAATAAACTAAGAGGTTGTATATGTCACTTTATCAAGCATGTTTGTCTGAACCAGGGTATAAAAGGTCAAAAGGTCAATAAGTGCAATTTAGCATCTTTTCAGAGAAATACACCAATGTTCATTAGAATGATGGAAAATCTTTGGCTTGAACTCCTTTTATGGATAGATTTATATCAAATTTATTGAAACAAACACATTTAAAACATCACTGAGTAGATAGCTCAGTCTCAGACATTTGTTTTTAAATTGCATTTATCGTTTCCATAACAACACATTTGCTAAAAAGGTAAACTTCTTTTATATAGTTCGTCATGAACCCAAGATTGCAGTACAACAGCGTCTATAGAAATACTTTTACAGAAATAAATTCACATGGCTATCCTGATTTATAGTCCAGATGATGCAGGCTGACATTCATGGTCAATTCAAGATGACTGCAAAATTATAAGATGGCTGCCAAAATAAGGGTTTTGATAGAAATTCATCCATATGTGTGATACAATCTAAACATATGACATGTAAAGTGGAGAATACATAAAATTAATATTTAGATAATTTTGAAACAAGAAGAAATTCAAAAACAAATCTATATGTCCTGAAAAATCCAAGATGGCTGCATTAAACAAGAGGACCAATGGTCCTGTAGCTCACCTGAGAGTTTTGCTCATTGTAAGCTTAAAGGTCAGATGATGATAACCCGGTGCCTGAGTTCTGATCTGACCTGACCCAAAACATAATGCAACCTTCCCCTTCCTAATTGATGGTTAAGTTATAATTTGATCGTGATAGGCCCAGTGGTCTTAAATATATTAATGTTTAAAAGTGTTAATGGATGGACGGACGCCGGCTTGAGCAAAATCCTATAAGCTCATCTTGTGAGCCTTTAGTTAGCTGTGCATTTTAGTAAACACAAATAAACACAATGACATAAATTCACTTTTATATAATTGTTATCTGCATTTCACTGACACTGAAGGTTTTAAATGTATGTACACATTATGGAAGGCGCGGATATTGGCGTTATATGGTCAAACGAGGTGGAGGAAACCGGAGAACCTGGGAAAACCACAAATCTAAGATGGGTGACTACTACCCTGCCACATCCCTTGATCCGTGCAAACGAGACATGGAGTGTTTTGAAGATATTAGATAGAGTTTATGGGCAGGTGTATGGTAGAATAGGCTCAGATTGGGTAGGCTAGGATAGGGCAAAGTATGAATGGTATGTGGAATGGCACTGGGTTTTAAAGCAAGACTACGAACGGTAATATGGGGATGGCGAAGGTTTGGTTTGGTTATACTTTGATGGAACCAGGCAATATTTTTCGGCCATGTTGTAATAAAGCCACAACTTGGTTGTCTTGATCAGGGACTGAGATATGGATAAAATTATCTTGCTCTTGTACTCTACTACCAGGCTACCACACTCCCCTGGTGTATGGTACATGTAGGTTAAGGAACAGTGGGTTGGTATATTGTAACAGGTGGAGAAGTTACTGTTTTTTACCGTTTGCCTCGAGCAAGGATCGAACCAGGACGTGATAAGCCAACACTCTATATATGTGGCTGTGAAAGCCGACTTGTACAGCAAACCAATACAAATGTCATTATATGCATTATGCATTCCATATGCAAAGATTCTCGCCTGGCTAGAATAGAGCTTGCATTAGAGTTGGTATTTTGTAACACAAGAATCTTGAACCATACTCCTGAGCTAAACTTACATCCAGTTATCTAAAGTTTACCGATATAAACAATTTTCATTTTGCTAATTAATACATTTCTAAAAGGATAATGTTCAGTGTTTCTTCAAATGGAGCTCTGATAGGCGGCATGTGATTTTCTATGTATAACGCCTTAATTTGTACGTAATTTTCCTCTAAATTTGAAAGGTTTTGTTAATATTCATTAAACAAAAATAAATAAATAAATAAATAAATAAATAAATAAATAAATAAATAAATAAATAAATTACATATATATTGTAGTACAGTATGGTATTATATTACACTAGCAATCATTCGATGCCATTTTCAGCATGTAAGGGCTTTTGGGTGCCGAGATACAAGTCATTCTGTAGGTTTACCCGTTTAATTTTTCCACTTTTCATTCCCATTTATGAAGTTTTCATTAAAATTCATGAAATTGAAAATCGGATCATTCTTATATAAGACTTTAGGGTCACAGTACTTTGCCAAAGCATTAATTTGATACTTATTTCAGCAAACTGGATTTGTTAACAGCTCTGGTACAAGTTATTTCAGCAAACTGGATTTGTTAACAGCTCTGGTACAAGTGATTTTGTACGTATACCCCTATTTGTCCAAGGTTTTTCACTGATTTCTTGTGTGTTTTATTAATTTTCATCAATAAGCAAATTCAGTGATTTGAAACAAGCTATTAAGGTTAAATTGCCAACATCATGCATCAATATCACACCAAAATTCTAGAGCATGCTGTTGTTTGTATATGAATTTTTTTGTGAGTACATCCTATTCTTCAGAATTACGCTGGGGGTGGAGGTGGAAACAATGTTATTTTACATCATGCAAATGTGTTCATTGTTGAGGACAATATTTTATTGCATTATGATCACACTGGCAGCCATGAGAATTCATTTCAGAGATACACGAAAGATCATATAGCCCATCAAAAACCTTGCAATGGCTATAGTTTTCCCCTTGTTTTTACTCTCGAGTTTCGACATGTTGATTAAAATTCATGAATATGCAAATGAGAAAATTTTCATTTACGCCCATGACATTAATAATTTTGTCAAATTACATTACCGGTTTAATAATTAAGTGTCTCAGTGATCGTTTGGGCCTGAAATTAGTTTGATTATAAATTTTTAGCGATTTTTCTGTCATGTTTAATCTTTTCATTAAAATTCATGAATATGCAAATTAGATCACTGGTATTACTTACCATTTGATGAAAGCCCAACGTCTAAGCTTTATAAAGAGACCAGACTCAGTGGTCTAGGACCAGTAACAGCGGATATATGACCAATTTTGCATGCCCACCCTTATGCTCAAGAATCACATCGTCGGTTGCCATGGAAACCATGCATTTTTTTCATGGTGCAAAACAGTTTTTCTTTAAAGACAAACAATCTTTGCATTTCTGGGGTCCCAATGAATGATTTGGCACCCATAAAAATTGCCATGGGGGTGCAAGGTAGGTCAAATCAACTCCAGGGGAATTGCACGAATATATTCGTAATTTTGCACTGAAATGACCTTTAACCTTGCTAGGGCATATGCTTAGCACTCTCATTTGTTATGCTATAAACGCCACATGCATAATAAGTGTATATTGTATAATGTAGTTTCGGTGAAATTTTGTGGAAAATACAGCAAAGGAATGACACTGAAAAGAGTTTCATACATTTTCTTGTTATTTTGCACCCAGTTGACCTTTGACCTAATTCTGAGACCCAGGGCCATTTACAGACTTGGCATCCACCCCTATATGTCATAGTACATGTTTAGAAACAATGTCAGCATGGATGCCAGCTTCTACCCCATTTTGCCATCTAAAAATTTTTTTCATCGTTTGGATGGCTGCCTAATACGCATTTGTCTTCTTTATTGCCAAGAACAACTCTGTTGGGATTTTGAGGTGTTTTACAAGTCGTGTTGTTGCCTGATAATGATCTAGAGATAAAATTAAGCAGTCCTGTTTCAGACGGCGATATTAGGAAAGTGCATTCCAAAGGAAATAAAAAGAAACCCTCAACGGTCTAAAGTTGTTGATCATTTTGACCTTCAAATATATCAACCATTACATATACATACAATAAATAGTGACGGAAGTGGCATTTCCGCTTGTTCCACCTACATATACTGAACAAAGAAAAAAGAAATGCAACAATTATATTCCACTAAATTTTGAGCAATGTTTATTAATGTTTCAGTCACCACTTTTCTCCTGATAAAATGTCTTACATTTTCGTTTTCGTTAAGGTTAGCTGTAAGGCGTTTACACAAGGAATGGGAATTGATGAGACATAGATAACAAAATAGTATTCAAAACATATTTAAAACACCCACTGCAAACGGAAGTCTGTTTTTGATGATCGAGGATTGGACGAGTATAGGCTGGATGGGCATGCGCAGAAAGTAGGTCCGGTGTAATGTTATAGTTTTGTTTCACGCTAAATGGCGGCCAGCGTGAAATACAGCTATCATATTCCATTGGCCTCTTGTCCCGCACAACATGCTTGTCGAATCACCGGACATCAACACGGACGAAGAAATGCCATTTTGCTAAGTGTGGGAGAGATTTTTTCTTCTTATACTGCATGAATTGTGAGCGGGTGGAAGGGACCCCCGACCCTTCCCTTGCAATTGACGGGGGAATAAATTTAAAAACCTTAAAAAAAAAAAAAAAAAAAAAAAAAAAAAAAAAAAAATTGAGCAAATTACTGTATGATACTAACAGAAATCATTGCATTTTCTACTTCTGCACTAGATGTCAGGCTTCCGAATGCAAGAATAAGAATTAAAACTGAGATCGGAGTTATGCCATGCCGACCATGGGCATGCTGAAAGTAGTTAACCAGACAGTGCCCATGCACAAGCATTAAAATAATGGTACAATTTAAATCTGCTACAAACTCCAATCCAAAATCACCATGTACCACTCAGCGTTAAAGAACTAAATGGAGTAAAACAATGACCCCCCCTGTCAATAAAACATATAGGGATTTTGATGGTTTTGATTACGAGCTTGTGTGTGGTGGAACTTTTTTTCCTTTTTCATGAATTTTAAGATTTGGAGGTTCAAAAGTGTGCGCATGCGCAGAGTAAATCTTTCCAGATTTACGTAATTTAAGACGACAAAAAAAAAAAAAAAAAAAAAAAAAAAAATCTAATTCAATTTTTATCAAAATGAAAATCGTTTTTTTTTTTTTTTTTTTTTTTTTTTTTTTTTTTTTTTTTTTGTCCTTGGTGGCCAATTTTTGCTTTTCTTTTTTTGTTCAGTATGGATTAAAAGTGTACTGCCCTGGGAAATTGGTTAGGCAAACGCCCCATATATATAAGCCTATGTTTTATTGTACTTGGGTCGATAAATCTAAAGCACATTTCGGATATCATTACATCCGTAATGTTTGTGAGAAGTCCCATGAAATGGAAGCAAAGTCCCGCCATGAACTAAGCTATTGACTGGGACATTAAGCATGAAATAAAACAAAAACAAATCGACCTTTTCTTTGGTAGAGTTTTTACGTATTCAACCACATCATGTGATAAACATTCAGAAAAAGAGAAACTGTTAAACAATTTCAAGTGAAGGCGTTAAAAGATCAAATCTGGTGAAAGTTTAAATCAAATCAAAAGAATCTTCGAGTTTCAATGAATACAAATTAGTTTTATTTTTACCGAGGCTTTATTTCTGTGCTAAGTGGTTTCTTTGTCTTATTGTGCTATCTAGATTTTTCTGTTGGATGCAGTTTTTATGTATCATTTTTCGTCCATTCTTTAGAAGCTTTTATAACTACTCATCAGGTCCTTACAAAAATGGCTTAGGTTGAAAAAGAGATTTGTGAGAAAATTAAGGTTTGATCCTTTGACTTGCAATATTCGTTAACTCAAGACACACTATAGATGTACTTCCTTAACTCAATAAGGTGTCTGGATCTACCAACTTGCAGGTCGCAGGCTATGTACAAAACTTTATAAAAGTATAATTTTTACACTTTCTCCCGCTGAAAAGGAAAAAAAAATAAGCAATGACCAAGCAATGGCACAATCAGAATAAACGTCCCAATCTAAAAATCGTGGTGGAGAGAAACCTTAAGTTACTATTAGATACTAATACAAACAGAACAACCGTAAGCAGAGTTAGAACTTCCTTGTAAGTGGCCACCCAGTTACATTTGTACATGAACCTTACTACAGATACGAAATCATAAATAAAAGATGCAAGCAAAACAAAAAAACTCACTCCAAAGCATAAAACAATTAAAACCATAACACAAGTACCGCTTTTAAACGGTTACTAATATAAAACTACAAAGCCACTGTGACCATCTTGACTTTGCGGTAAAATAGGTCAAAGTTTAGGTAATGATTTACACAAACTGGGATGGGCCAAATCACTGATGTTACATACCAACACTTTCTGAAAATTCTGTTTTTCGCGTGACTAAATTTGACCCGGCCGTAAAACAGATTATAATAAGCTAGAAGCCCTGATGTTGCAAACCAAGTTTCATTGAAATTGATTCACTTCAAGAGAAAAATAGTTTTGTATATGTTTTAACATATATGGTAATGACAGCCATCTTGGTCATATGACCTGGATCATTTAAACAGACTTTCACTCCACCTTCCCACTGAGACTTCAAATACAATTTGGTGTTGATTGACCGATGGTTTCTAGAAAACAAAAAGAGAAATCAGCATTTAATACTCACATCATTGAAATGGCATTCAATTTGCCTATATTTTGAAAGCCTGTACCTTGAAAAATACGGAAGTTATGACTAATTGTGTTTTTATGAAAGCCTGATGTCTTGTGCTCTCGACAAAATAAACTCTGTTTGAACATTTTACATATACTTGCTATGGCTTCAAGTTTTAGAGGGCGGAGGTAATGTTTTGACAAAAACTTTTTTGATTCAGAAAATCAAGATTTCCGCCCGTATCCATCTAAACACAAGCCAATATAACATTTGGGACATAATAAGAGGCTACAGATCGACCCATTTTCATAAAAAGGAAATAAAAAAATAATGCATTCCTTCAGTCAATAAGTATATTGTCCATAACTCTTGAGAATAGTCTGTATAACCTACCTTAGGCACTGAGGTATATCATAAGTACATACTTGATACATGCAATACCTAGATTTTATGGCAAGTAAATACTGATATTGACCAGCACACTATATACTGTATATTTATGCTTTTATAGCAAAGAATAAAATCTGGTGTCCAAGCCAATCTGGACATGTCTCAGATATATTTGGTCATAAGTCTTCACGATGCAAAACCAAGATTAACGTATGAATCGGATGCAGATAAACTTAAGCTTATTTAGGCGCATCAGTAAAGACACGTAACTTTCTAAAGCGACCAATGTACATATTACATGTCTAATGGATTATTTGGTAGAACTGAAAATCTGAATATGACTAAATCTAAATCTGTCTTTTTCCTGACACGACCTAAGACCAAGTACAGCCAGCTAGAACACATCTAAAATATATTTCTGTTTGTTATATGTTTAAAGGGGGAAATTATGTTTTCAACTCACATTTTCAAAAAGGGAACTTCACCAACTTAGAAAACTAATAATAGGGATAATTCAAGAACCAAACCAGCTCAGTATTGTTTAGAAGATAATATGAGCCGCCCCATGGGAAAATCAACAATCTGCCTAGGCAAAAACAAAGGCGCAGATCAGCTTCGCAGTAACTGCGAAGCTGATCACGCCTTTGTTTTCGATACTCGGATAGTACAGTTCCTCTTCTACTTAAATCCGAAATTTCAAGATTCTAGCTCTTTTCTGTAACTGTACAGGTCGGTTTGTGTCGGACCTGTTCTGAAACCACATTGTTGGTTTTCCCACGAGGGGGCTCAATTATATAAAAAAGTTTGATCCTTTGTAAGCAGTGAAAACCGTGGTTCAAGGAGAATTGTTTTCATATCCGCTGTATTTTTTATTTTGAAATTTCAGTAGGCAACCTTCCGTTCATATGATACTTTAACCGTCGATAAGTTAAACAACATGTAAATGTTTATGGAGAAAAATGAATTTGCTATATTCAGTCCCTGTCCTTTTTGAGTTATTTACGTCAGTTTTCTCACAGAATCGTACATTTTGTTTACTATCAAAGTCACGGCGATTGTGATTGACGTAGGCTGTACATTCGCCTTAAACGATTCAACTGTAAGGTTTCCATACGCAAACGTGTCACTGTCCATTATGGAATCAGTGTCGTGATGTTCATTAAACGATACATTTTAGAATCCCTTCACATTTCGTAATGAGCAATTTAGAAAGAATTGACATCAGATTTAGTTGTAACTGTAAGCAGCAGCTGTTTACGAGTCCTGATAATTACAGGCATTTGTTCGATAATTGTTTCTACCATCTTCAATCTCATGTTCTGCACTTATGCTGTAATTAGAGAGTAGGAGATGATGAACTATGTAAAATGAGCCGCGTCGTAGAAAAATCGGAGTTTCACCTATGCGAAAACAAAGGCGCAGATCAGCTGTGCAGTTACACAGCGCCTTTGTTTTCACTACACGGATAGCAAAATACGTATGTTTGTTAAATCCGAAATTTTAAGCTTCCAGCTATCCTCTGTAGCTGCATAGACTGGTTTGTGTCAGACCTGGTCGAAAACCCTTAAGACCGGTTTTGTCACGTCGCGGCTCAAAATATGTTGTAACAAGTCAACAGGGGAGTTCATGTATCTATATAGTTTTGCGTTGAATCTGTTCTTCGTTACACGACTTAACATAGTCCAGATTTTGTCAACCATTTTCGATAAATGTATCCGGTACAAATATGTTACATTTGAGGATGTTCGCTGCTAACATTTGACATTTTTGAACTTCCGGTTTTATTCTTTTTAATATCTCATCTCGTTAACAGTCGCAGATAATTTCCTAATATTTTATATTTGAATACATATTGATGGTATGCATTAAACCATTTCGAAAACTGGCCCATGCAATATTCAGAGATGTTACTGAAAATTTCATCAGAAAAATATTGATATTTTTCTTATTTTTGCTCAAAACATAGATTGTATATACATGTTAGAACTACCTCGCACATCCTCGGCGAGGCAGTTCTAACGAGTTCCCACAATTTATGTTTTGGACCTAAAATAAGAAAAATAGGTATACCCCTCCATACCCCAGTTTTGCTGTATAAAAATGGGGTTCAGGGGGTATGCATGCCACGGAAATGTAATCCTGATTGTCAATCAATGGAACTTCATTTTGTCACCCTATTTCCTGCAACTTTTCAGAAAATTTTAGTTGTCAGCAATATTAAGAAGGTAGGATTGATTAAACTTGAATATTACACATTTTCCAATAAAGTGCACCTATTCAACGTTTATCTTAGCAGCAGTAGATGTACATGTATATGGTGCATTTCTTCCTTTTGATGTGCTACTTTTAAAATTTTGGATGGCTTTATGCAATAGGGTATAAGAAATAAAACAGCAAAAAAAAAAAAGGCTTAAAATGGCGATTTTTTTAGATGTTGGTTCTATCTTGTATGCCCAATACCCTATATCTTTTATTTCTTTATTCGAACAATATGAACAAGTTTCATATTATGTGAAAATACAAGAAAACGTTATAATCTACAAATATGGATTTGACAAATTTACAAATTCTGATTTTTAACGACTCTTCAAGTTAGGGGATAGGGTTGTTAAATGGATTGTCAAATTTTGACATATGCTTCAAGTTGCAAATGTTTGTATCAATGTGGCTCAGAATAGTCTGCTTTAGTGAAATAAAACAATTTTCGAGGACATTCTTAATAAATACATGAATAAGTGTGCATGAAAAACATATACATGTATCAAAGAAATAAAATTCAAATGATTTTTTTTTCTAGAATTTAATCATGTTGTTAAGAGGTCTCACTCAGAAGCCAGTACATGTAGCTTGAAAACAATGCGCACTATCCTATAGTAAGTTTTCAAATGACATGTTTTATATTTTGGAAGTAAAAATAGCATTTAGAAAAAAAAGTTTGAATACTTTTATATTGGCAGCAAATGTCCTTAAGCTGCCTTTTGTTTAAGTAAAATGAAGTTCCCTCCTGTGTTATGTAGCTTAAGTTTTGGTCCAAAGACACGCTTTTTCAAGGCTACATATATTTTGTATGCAATTATAAATCGATGAAATGAGAACCTCAAAAAGAAAGCTAAAAATTATCTGGCTTTCAGTAGTGACAACTTATGGTCGTTTTGAAACATATCTTTTGTATCCACAGTCCTAAATATTTTTCAAAAATTGAGCTACGCAAGTGACATAAGGTACAGGCCTCGGCAAAGAGGGTGATGTCGGAAATTTACTGTTAGAAATTTGAATGAAATTAAACATTTGACCAACAGGCACAGACATCCAGGTGAATCTTTGACGTTATTCTCATGTCTGTTACCGAGTGATGTTATATGGAAAAGAAACTACAAATTAAAACAGAAGTATTACATGTGGTGGAAGAAAGCAGAACCTCTAATGATTATACATGTACTGTACATATTCATATTTACACTGTCCGTCTTAAAACTGGTTTCACATGGGTCATGCATCATCAGGAAAACATATCCGTGTAGTGCATACCCCCTTATAACCCACTTTTATATGGCAGAACTGGGTTACGCAGGGGTATACCTATTTTCTTATTTTTGCTTCAAAACATAGATTGTGAGTTCTCGTAAGAACCGCCTCGTCAAGGCGGTTCTAATGAGTACCCATAATCTATGTTATTAGTAAAAATAAGAAAAATATTTTAAAAACTCTTCTGAAAATTTTCAATTTTTACAATGGGCGTGTTTTCGTAATGGCAATTTTACTTTCCAACAGACGCTGATTCGTATTAAACCATCCCGGAAACGTGTTTGGTATTTTTGAAGTACCATAAAATGCTCGTGCTGATGTAGAGCGACTGCCTTGATTTAATTAAGAGCTGTTTCACTATTGATAAAATTCCGATTTAGAACTTAAGTATCATTGTTAAGAAGTAAGCGACCCATTCATTATTGGATGAGCGTTTAGACCTTATTCGTATGGGTTCCGAGTAATGAGGTAAATATAAGACTTGTTTGGAGAATTATTCAGGCATTCGTAACAGAACACTCTTACACGAAAACAAATCAACTATCAGCTTATGCAAAACAAAACCAGAGATACAGCATTTGGTTGTATAAAGTTGTCCATGTAACTGACTGGCCACTCTTTAGGAAATAGTTGCTCACTCGGTTTACGATATTTTCTCTTTGTTTTGGTACCTGGTTGTCAATTTAGTTTTTCCCACCTTGGTTTTTGGAGTGTTTTTTTTTTCTGATTACGACATTTTCTGATCATTGCTTATTTTTACCTTTTTTTCATAAGAGATCCCGCATGCGGCTTGTCTAGGAATCATTTTTAACACAGTATCTGAATACTCTTGTTTCAGCTCCAGTTGCGCCATGTGGCAGTCGTAAAACTGGCTGAGGGTGTGGTAAGGTACCTGTAAAACCGGTTTAAGCCCGCCAGTAATTCATATTACTGATCGTTTCAAGGCGGTACTTCTGTTTTGGTTTTTAGTGTTTTTTGTCTTGACGTTGAATTTTTGTGCTGTTTGCACCCTATGTACGTTTTCATTAGTTAAATTTAGGTAACTGAGTGACCACCTATTGGGAAAATAGCTGCCTACTCGGCTTACGATGTTTTCATAGTATAAGTACCTGATTGTTAATTTAGTTTTGCTACCTCTAGTCCGGCACAGAAACCTAAAATATCAGCCAAAAGCGTGCAATACCGTCTATAGAAAATGTTTTTGCATTTTTGGAAAGAGGATACATAGTGCATTACAAAACCAAGTGATGCCACTCTGGCATCCTTGGGCAACTCGCTGAAATCAAGATGGCGTCCAAGATGGCGGCCAAACGTGTTATTTATATGAAATGGACCCATCTAACATTCGTATTATTTCTAAATTGCTCTTTTTTTGGTCAATAAATTGTGAAATCTAATTATATAAATCATTTCATCATTGGACAGTTTGTTAGATACTAGATGGCGTCCAAGATGGCGGCCAAAAGTGTTATTTACATAAAATGGACCCATATAACACTCATGTTATTTCTTAACTGTTCTTTTATGGTCAATAAATTGTGAAAATAAGATCATATGCATCATCTTATCATTGGACAGTTTGTTAGATACAAGATGGTGTCCAAGATGGCGGCCAAAATAGTGCATTTAAATGAAAGTAACCCCAAATACACTCCTGCTGTTATTTATCGCGCTGAAGGTAAAAAAAAATGGGAAATTAAAGCATATATAGCCTTGCACATAACATTACTACGAATCATTTTGATGTATCCCTAAATGACAAATAAAGGGAGATAACCATACTGTAAAAGAACATTTGTGTTATTTTTTTATAGTAACTGAATTTTTGCATATATTGTGAAACATGCCACTTTTAGCAAAACACGTGGTAGACATGCATAAAAGATGCATTTGTTGCTTAACTTTTGATTGTTGGATCCCGAGATTAATCAGGGGTATGGTTCACGATCCATGGGTTACCTACAAATATACTATTGCAGATACATGTTCAATTATGCTGTCACATCCTAGTTGTAGTGGTTTTACGTGCATACCCCTAAAAACAAAAGGTATAATGTCTTTCCTCTACCCTAGATAGTCATCAACATATTGTATCTGTGAAAAAGATGCCTTAATGTAGCATATTTAAACCCTGTCAAGTGAGCATTGACCAGGAGTACAAATAATGCGAGGATTGACCAGGAGTCGGCCATATTCAGACAAAGAAAATCAGTAAGCAATATTATCACCAAGTACGCTTATCCATCAACTGGGTTTTCGTTCCATTCTTTTCATTTATTTTGTCGGTCGTGAATGCACTTTCGGACAAAGCTGGAGAAAATGGTATCTGGCATGGTGGCGGATAACGATTTCTAGATATGCAGTTGCAAGAACACCAATACATAATAGGTTCAAAGTATCATTGTGAACAGTTACCAATTCATGTAAGTCTTATATTATCTTCATGTATGCCTTTCTGCAATGGTGTATGTGAAAGATCATCACTTTAAAATGAATAAGATTCATAACAGACGCTGTGTAAGGCTGTGTAACTGGAACTTCACACGACCAACCACATCAATAACTGATAAACTGTCCTAACTAACAGTGCTACTGCAATGATGAGGCCCTCCCAGGGGTTTTGGGGATTCAGGGAGAAGGGCTATTTATTTTCAGGGATTTGGGGAGAAGGGCCATTTATTTTCAAGGCTGAGGAAAAACATTTTAGGGAGCTGGGGAGAAAGGTCATTTTTCTTTCAGGGAGCAGGGAGCAAAGACCCCCCCCCCCTGGGGGGCCTCAATGATCGACCGTCCTGCAAAGTTCCAACAGAGAAAACAGGAACAGAAAACGGAATGCTAGATCTAGATATATAGTAACAAAAGGTCAGTCTCTCCGAACCTCCGGCTTCTGAGTGCTTCTGTGGAATGAAGTACTGATGCTTGCCAAATCACTAGGATTCTTCATTGCATTGGTATAACCTATAAAACATTTACAGCCCTAAACTCACAAGATGTTTTATTTTCGCTTTATTTTATCTTAATAACAGTGCTGGTTTCAGTGTTTCTGTTCTCACTTAAAGGGGAAGTAGAAGATCATCGCGATCTTGTGATTGCTAAGGATTTGGGGTCCACAGACCAGTTATAGAATTTCTCCATAGGCATTCAGTGTGGTTTCATAGTCATTTGGCATTTCATGGGTATTACAACTTTTTGTTTAAAATCGCCACAAAGGCACATTTTATTTTTCATGTTCGAACAATTAAAAATCACTTCTCTACTGAGCCGAACAAAACCTAGTAATTTCAGCATACTGTCCCAAAATTGCATTCCACAAAGCTTGAAAGATTTTATTATTGTGAACAGTTACCAGCTAGATCATATAAGTCTTATTATACCCTCCCCATCCTATTCCTGTTGTACCGGACAGTTAGCAGTTGTCAAACTCTTGCATTTGGTTTCAAAGATAAACAACTCATCTGATGGATTAGTGGACATCAGCGTCGAATATAAAGATTTACGGATGGATGAAATAGAGAATCGCGGATAAATCTAAAATGGAGACGAAATAAACTGTGTGGTCGTGTTAGCTATACTGCACATTTCTACTGCTTTGAGATACAAACCGGCTTCTAGAGCGAGTGTTAGCTTCACACGCAGCTGTTACATCAGAACAAAAACATTTCCTCTTATGACTCTATTTAGATCAGTACCAAAAGAGAGTAGTTGCTCCATTACAATATGACTGAAGATTTGTTGACTAGGGAGTGGATCCATAGCCAAACCAGATTAAACCTACTTAAATCCCCACATTATCGATTGTAACCCCTATCCAACCCCACTGCATTACCTCATCAACCCATATTTTAGTCTCTACACATATCCTACACAGCCAACCGCCTTTTAACATGTCGTCATACTACGTGAAACCCAATCCTAATCATCTCATCCTATTCTACCATTTCTGAATGCCACTATTTTCTACCTTTACCTTTAAAACAGTCAGGCGAAAGTTAAAATGTTCCTAGCGTTGTAATTATTTGCAATGCTTTAATAAACAACATTGCTTGACAGTAGATTACTTATGTATAATCTTCTGTTTGTACCAGCTTATTCTAAATTTAAACAAAGTTTCCTAAAATAAAATTATGGCGGTTATATTAGCGTTTTGGCAGTTTTTGTTGAAATTTTGTTTAATAAAACACAGAAATGGAATTTTCATTTCATTTCTATATACCCAAACACATTTTATCTACTTTCCGGTGGCCATGTTGAATTTTAGCAGCCATTTTTATTTTAGCTTTTGTTACATATTCAAGAACAATCTTAGCTTTATGACTCCTGCATATTCAACGTAATTGTTTTGATATTTCATCACATATATTGATGAAATTCTATAGAATAACATTTTGTCGACCATCTTGGATTTTAGTGGCCATCTTTATTAATTTTCCTTTTGTTGCATACATGAAGTAATGGCAAAATGTCTTAACTTGAAGTTTTCTCCACTTTAAATGTCATCTTTCAGCATTTCATAACATACATGTAACAACTTCTCTCAAAAACCCTTATTTCGTCGGCCATCTTGGATTTTGATGGCCATCTTGATTTTGTTTATTTTTAGTTTACCCACAATCTAAGCTCTGGATTAAGAATAAAAAAAAAAAAAAAGATGTACACCGCTTCACACCCGAGTTTTATTTTATAAATATAAGATTGGGGTTCAAGGAAGAATGCTTTAACACCGCTTCACACCCGAGTTTTACTTTATAAATATAAGATTGGGGTTCAAGGAAGAGTGCTTTAACTGGCATCAGAAAAAACGTCCGTGCAATGAATACCCTCTTAAACCCCACTTTCATATAGAAAAACTGGGGGTGGCAGGGTATCCCTGATTTTCTTATTTTTAATCCAAAACTCACATTATGCGTACTCGTTAGAACCGCTTCGGCGAGACGGTTCTAACGTGTACCCACAACGTATGTTTTATGCGAAAATGTTAAAACAAAATAATCAAATTCTTTCCGATAAAATTTTCATTCGTTTTCTTCTGAAAAAAAAATCTATGTATGTCGCATGGGCAAGTTTTCGTAATGGACATGTTTTCCTGATGTTGTGTCATGTGACTGTTGTAAAATGTGCCAGTTTACTCCATCTTAAGTTCATAATAAAAAGGTACAAGTAGGCAACGATCAGGAAAAGGCGCAATCAGAAAAAGATTCCCACTCCAAAAAACCGAGGTGGGAAAAAACTTAATAAACAATCCGGTACTTACACCATGAAAACATATCTTAAGCCGAATGAGCAGCTATTTTCCCAAAAGGTGGCCACTCAGTTACCTAAACTTAACTAAAAATATAATAACATACATAAGGCGCCAACAGCACAAAAATAAATAAACACCAAGACATAAAACAATAAGAACTACCACAGAAAACGCCCTCGCCCATTGGGGCTTAGGAGAAATAGATGGGCTGCTTGTGTCTCCAGGCAAAGCTTCTTAAATACTGACCAACCATTTGATTACTGGTAAACCGCTCAAGTCTGAGCCTGCCCAGGAAAGGTGGTTTAGTCAAACAAGCCTTATTGGTTTGATTGGCCGGCTGTTACATTTATGAAGCACATTTTGAGTGTAATGACATCCTAATGTTAGATAAAAGTCCAATAAAATGGAGGCAACGTCCCGACATGGCCATTGCTGTTGACTGGGACGTAAAGCATCTATTCAAACAAACCACCACAGAAATACTATGTATCGGTTATTTCGGATAAGTGCAAGTATTCTGAGAAATCAGAACGTTTTAATCGATTTAGATTCATGTCTATCGATTTTTGTTTCGTCCGCCAAGGTAAACTTACTTCTGCATTTTTAAGATTGTAACAGATAATCTTTAATAATGGCCCGCCTCTTTAACTCATTTAAGCCTGGCGTCCCTTTTATGGGACATAGGCAAACAGAATAGCCCCAGAAGCCGCAGAACGCGGCGTCCCATCTGAGGCTATTCTGTTTGCTTAAAGGATTTTCATCGAAAAATTGAATAAAATTTTGAAATCACACTTGAAGCCCCTAAATATTAAAGTGGACTCACCCAAATGTAACGATGGGTGAATCCATTCGTCATATATAGGTTAACTCATATTTAGCATCGATCGCTGTTGTTAAAGTGAAAATTACTTTTAAGCCTTTTTTTTCATTAGGTTGTTCACTCACACTCTCTCACCCAATTCTTATCAGCTTATATACCTTATATGCTTATTTTCTTGTTCCAAATCAAATTTTGATACTTTTTTTTATATCCCTTCTGTGTGTGTAAGTTTGTTGTATTGCTTACTCGCTAACCATCTTAACCATTTGTCCGCTGGCTGTTTGCCTGACGCCTTTATAGAATACTTCCTGTTGGTGCACATATGTTGCACGAATTATTATATTTGTCGCAGACAAATTTAGAATATACAGCACTTGTAATGTCCCTTGGGAGATGTCCAGCTTCCTGCAAGCTAGATTAAACATAGCAAATATTGCTGTACACATTTTATTTGTTCACGTTTCTAGTTAGACGCAGATTTTCGGAATGGGTACATGCAATACACATGTATTCGATACTGTAGCATAGCCCAAGTACTGAAACGAAGGCACATCGGCTTACAATATGTTTTCTTATTGTCTTTTTGTTTTTTCATTACGAAAACACACCCATGTTATATACAGAGATCTTTTTCAACTGCAAAAATTTTTTTGGAAAAATTTGGATATTTTTCTTATTTTTGCTCAAAATATAGATTGTGGGTACACGTTAGAACCGCCTCGGCGAGACATAAACATAAGGACTTGTGCAATACACAAAAGGAACATATGGTGCTTCGTACGCATTAGGTACTGTTTCAATTTAGAGACTTATACATGTAATCAATGATAACAACTGAAATGAAAGCCAACAGCCGTAGGTAAAACGTAAACGGAATATAAAAGGTAAAACCGAGCGTCCATGAGATACTCATTGATCAACCTTAAGCAAACAAAATTTAATTGTATTATTCGGCAAATAGGTTTGTGTATTGGTGGCACCTCATGAATACTTTATGGGTGGTCACTGTATATACATAATTGAAGATTTACCTGTATAAAAAAGCATTGTATATTTTGTCAACAATGCTACATTCTTTAGCATGCTTTATCATGGGACTATTGAATATGTTGCAAATACATGCATTTGTGTATACATGATTGTGGAATGAGTGTTCAGCTCAGAGCAAGTGAGTCATTTTTCAGTTACTTCCGGGTTGAAATCGTCGGACCCATTTTTCTTAGCTTTTTGAAAAAAATAAGACAGATTTGTCGATGTAGTCATTGACTTCAATCATATAAGAACCTGAAACAAAAGGCATGTCATCTTTCAGCAAACAATAAGCGCACACGAGCCGCCCCAAGTTACCCACTTTCAGAATTTTCCAGAAAAATATGTTTACACTAACTTTTCCGAGAGAAATACATTTCCATGACCCCAAAATAACCCTTTATTTATCAGATTATGTATCCTAGACATTTAGGCTGTGCGTAATTTTTATTCAAATGCATTCCATTTTCCAGGAAATGGGTTCCACGAAAACCAGTTACATTTCCAATTTTACACCAAGCTATTTAAAATTTTAAAATAATAACTATATTGAGTCATTCCTAGAATCAGTGACGTCTATTAGCAATAAATACACATCATCATTTGATTGACAGATTCAAGAAAACAGTAGATTTCTGCTTTACATACCCCACCCACTCATGTCAATATTGATAAATCCTTATACCTATACTACTTTTTATATAGGTAAAAGCTAAAGGTATACAGTTCAAATATTCAACTCACAGGTTTTCCGTTAGAAAATAAGAATGAAATGGGAATTAGCCACTGGATTGGACCGCATAAAGTTAGCTGATTTCTAACGGAAAATATGTGACAACGGTCTACGCTGACTGAGTTCGCCTTTTCTATTATCTCCTCACTTGAACAGATGGACTAGCCGACCACGCCCAGATATGAATATTAAAGTTGCTGCCTATACAGTAACCTATTTGCCGAATATCATATACAACTTTGATTAATAAAATTTCTATAACTGACATATTTATAAACGTGAAACAGTAGAATCAGAAGAAGTCACAATAGAACACTTTCTTTTCGCTACACGGAGGGTACGATTCGTCTTCATCTTAAAACCGAAAGTCCATGCTTCTAGCCATCTTCTGTGGACGTATAGGCCGGTTTGTGCCAGACCTTGTCGGGAACCTCGAAGACCGGCTCATATGTACAATATATATACAAGGTATGTCAACAACAACGATCGTTCGCCTTGAATTAAGTGTAATATCCAACGCCTACAACTACAGAAAAGCACGTGCATTTGTCTGATGTCATCTCAATGTCCTCTAAATACCAGACAATTTTCTTGATCATTCCCTTTTAGTTTACTTATCACATAATATCTGGATTTTTGCCTTCAAATATGACACAGATTTATGTTACAAAATATAGACAAAACAAAATGACACTTGTGCTCATGATCAAGATCAATTTTAAATTCGATCTATTTTGATCACTTGCAAACCAGGGTTTGGGGGTTTCCGGGCTTATCCAGTCTTTTAGATGGCACTTATAATCCATAGCTCGTCTCCATAATGGTCATAGTTGTTGAGTTTGTACATTTATGTATACTGATAAAAAAGTTTATTCATTATCAATAAATGTCGGTTATTCTTAATGTGTGCAGTATTTCTTAATTTGTGCTATGTAGTAAACGAGAAACACATTAAAGAAAAAGCTACTTAAAATAGGCTTAAAGTTGTTTAACGTCATTTTATTTATATTTATACCATTCAAGTAACCATATTTTTATGTGCAATCATATTCGACCAAACTTGCTTTAAAACATCTATGTAGGGTCAAGGAAACAGGAATTCGCTCAGTTTTGCAATTTGTTTCTTAAGACACTCGTTAGAGGCTTCGTTATTCTGACGTTAATTTGCCGCATTTTTCGATGTGCCCCATAACGTTCAAAACTTTTCAAGTTAGAGAAAATTTTTTTTTGAATGACTATTCTCTGTAGTAAGAGCTACATGTACATGTACTAATTATGACAAAATTTTCATCTTAAAATTTGTGGATAGACTGCTAAACAAGAAAATGATGCATAATTTTGCGTGATTGACGTTCGTTTACGTTGAGATGAATCAACTCTCAATGACTGTTTTTAAAAAGAGATACAATCGAAATTGTTAAAGAGGTGTTAAATCACATTTTCGGTAAAGGACATGGATGGCTTTACTTTTAACGCCAGCTTTGACGTTTCAGTCACGTTATGCGGAAATCAGTTTGTGTTGGCTGGCTTAATCCAATATGTAGCCAGCTTTTAATGATTCAAATGGCCAACAAGAATACAAAATGTTTTATCAATGACCTAAACCCAAATGTTTTTCAGCGTCGGTTCTATAGCGATCTGTTACTACCATTTGGCGTGCTTTGTAACGCGTACACACATACATATGCCTCAAAATCCAAGCGAAAATAAAACTTTGACATATACTCGATTATGCCTCATACAGAGATGCCGTTTTGTAAGCGTAGATTACTTAAAAGTCTTGCTTTTTCAGTAGCTTCATGTGTGAATTTTCATAGTGACCCCTACTTGGAACCAAGGTCGATAGGCCTCATCTCGACCTATTTTCTTTTACAGTTATGTTTGAGCAACACTCATCTGGGTGTCTGAGGGGAAGTATATATATATAAAAGAATATCTTATGCCAGGAGAATGCTATCACAACATCCAATACGATAGACTCGTCGGCCACTTTCATTTTTGGATTTATGTTCGATGCAGTTCTCGAAAAGACAAGCCATTCATCATTGCTGCAATTATCAATAAAATCATATGCCTGAGCGACAAATGAAGAATCTCAAAATAACATTATTACAACAGCGTGTCAGATGAAGAAATCTGAATTACAGTGTGTGAGTAATGTTACTGAAAATACCCATTTATATTCTTTATTGTCATGAACAATTCTATTGGGAGGTTGAGGTGTTTTGTTAGTCACACATCAGGAAAACATGTCCGTGAAATGTATACCCCCTTGAACCCCACTTTTATATAGAAAAAAACTGGGGTTTTGCAGGGTTATACCTTTTTTTCTTATTTTTGCTCCAAAACACAGATTGTGGGTACTCGTTAGAACCGCCTCGCCGAGGCGGTTCTAACGTGTACCCACAATCTATGTTTTGAGCAAAAATAAGAAAAATATCGATTTTTTTCTGATGAAATTTTCAATTTTCATAGGTGAAAAAAAAAATCTATATATTGCATGGACAAGTTTTCGTAATGATTGCTACTGGAAAATGATCTGGAAAAATAATGCAGTTTTGTTCCAGACGGCGGCACTATAACAATCATTACAAAACTTTGGAAACAACTGACAATTCGATCGGACAAGGCAATAAGTGTACACTTGAAAAAAATAAAACTGATATCCTTTAAGAGCAGTGAACATATTAATGAAAAGCGGTAGGGCCATACCACGGTTTCGGCTTCGTAACCCTTTTGATTTGGCAGCTTTGAGTCAAACTTAGTTGCCAAATAGAATTACTGTAATTTTGCAACTTTCAACAGGGTAATTGATACAAAAACTAGTATTATCCAAATGGGGCCAAATATATGGGTGTATGGTATAAAGACCTTGTTTTAAGACTAATTGTCACGTTTAATTGTTTTTAGAGTTGATAATTATGGACCTCAAGACAGGAATGATATCGTCGCAGGACACAGTACTGCATACCCAAAGCAGCAATGACACAACCTATATTTAAAGTTTTGTTTAAGGATTTATCAATATTGACATGAGTGGGTGGGGTATGTAAAACATAAATCTACTGTTTTCTTGAATCTGTCAATCAAATGATGATGTGTATTTATTGCTAATAGACGTCACTGATTCTAGGAATGACTCAATATAGTTATTATTTTAAAATTTTAAATAGCTTGGTGTAAAATTGGAAATGTAACTAGTTTTCGTGGGACCCATTTCCTGGAAAATGGAATGCATTTGAATAAAAATTACACAAAGCCTAAATATCTAGGATACATAATCTGACAAATAAAGGGTTACTTTGGAGTCATGGAAATGTATTTCTCTCGGAAAAGTTAGTGTAAACATATTTTTCTGGAAAATTCTGAAAGTGGGTAATTTGGGGCGGCTCGTGTGCGCTTATTGTTTGCTGAAAGATGACATGCCTTTTGTTTCAGGTTCTTATATGATTGAAGTCAATGACTACATCGAAAAATCTGTTTTATTTTTTTCAAAAAGCTAAGAAAAATGGGTCCGACGATTTCAACCCGGAAGAAACTGAAAAATGACTCACTTGCTCTGAGCTGAACACTCATTCCACAATCATGTATACACAAATCCATGTATTTGCAACATATTCAATAGTCCCATGATAAAGCATGCTAAAGAATGTAGCATTGTTGACAAAATAAACAATGTTTTTTTATACAGGTAAATCTTCAATTATGTATATACAGTGACCACCCATAAGTCCTTAAGTCGAAATGTCGACATATTACATGAAGAATTCCGAACATTTTGTGCCTCCCTGTGAGAGGTACCTACCACCAATGTTGTGATTTTAAGCCCGTACTGCTGACCAAATGATTATTTACTAAGTTTTAAGCAAGAGAGTAGGACAAAACACCCACTGCGCATAAGTTGACCCGCCCTCTCAAGTTTTTTTTTTATACATGGACATAATCCCCCTGTCCAATTGTGTAACGTGGACATAATCCCCCCTGCAGGGTTGCCGAGGCGGTTCTAACGTGTACCCACAATCTATGTTTTGGAGCAAAACTGAGAAAAATATCAAACATTTTCTAATGAAAAACAAAATAAGATAAAATAAAATAAAATAAAAAAAAAAAAAAAAAAATAAGAATAATTAAAAAAAATATGTTTTTAAGAGCAGTGAGCATATTAATGAGAAAAGGATGGGCCATATCGCGGTATCTGTATATTGCATGGGCAAGTTTTCGTAATGGGCTATTCATATAACTTGGTTAATATGAATTCAAAAACAGCATGGGTTAAAGATTCAGAAAATGTAAAACAGCATGGGTTAAAGATTCAGAAAATGTGAACATGTCAATTTCAAACGAAAGCTTTTGAAAGATCAAATCCGGGGAAGTTTTAAATTAAACCAAAGAAATATTTAAGCCGGTTTTCAATGAATATAAATTAGGCGTGCTTTTGTCGCGGGTCTGTTTATGTGCTTAAGCTCTCTCTGTCTTGTATCTGTTTGTTGGCTTGGTTTTTCAGTCGCATGCAGTATTATATTTCATGAACATCGGGCTGTCATTTAAGAAAACTCACATAAGACGCATTACACTAACTGAAACTTTCCACTTTTTATAGGAAAGTTAAGTTTCATGCTGTCAAATGACGAAGCTTAAGTTGCCAAAACCACGGAATGGTCCATCCCCTTTTTTCAATAAAATGATCAATGCTCTAAAAATACTCAGATTTTACTTTTTTTTACTTTCTGTGTCAATGCTGAAAAGTGATCCTCATCGATCTTAGAGGTATAGGAAAAACGTATAGGTTTTAAAAAAAAATGTTCCATATATATACGTGTTGCTTGCGATTCCTGATATTTTGTGAGAAATCATATTTGGGGTATTCAGAGCAGAAACTGGGATACAGCTTATGTATCGATAAATATTCAGAATAACACCTTAAGGATGGATAAACCCCATGTGAATACCGGTCGAATAATTATTTATGATTGTATTAATTGCGATGAAACAGTCATGCCACCATAGTATATGTTTGAGCATGACACGTTAAATTGATGAATAACAAATCATAGTATGACTAAATGCAGACTGGGAAAAAGTGTCATGTCGTAGGGAAGAAAAAAACAACCACATAGAATAATATATTTTGTTACTAATTAACTCTTTCTGAAAGCCCATCCTTTAAAATCTCCACACATTCTTACCCGTAATCTAAAGCCTCACCCAGCCATTCACATCCACCCAAACCATACGCCATGGGCCTGCCGATTTCCATACCCACTCCTCTGGCCCCGTGGCTCACCAGTCCCCATACCTATAGAATAGCCACCTGCCAATCATCCATCCCCATGGCCCCAGCCGGTTCCGCTAACCATCCCCATGACCCCCACCAAACCCATTTACCCACAGACCCCACTAACAGTTTCCATACCCAAACCCTCATTATACCATTTACCTAATCAGAGTCAAGTTCAACTTTGTGTTGAACTACATGAACTGGTACCTTTTCCGGGACATTACAGTACTGCAGTTGAATAGCGATAATCAGGCCTCGGCATGGAACCGCCGACAGCAAAACGCCGGGACAGCATCATAATTGGCATCGAAAGGTACAAGTAGGCAACGATCAGGAAAAGAAGCAATCAGAAAAAGATTCCCACTCCAAAAACCGAGGCGGAAAAAAACTAACAATAAGGTACTAAAACCATGAAAACATTTCGTAAGCCCAATGATCAGCTATTTTCCCAATAGGTGGCCACTCAGTTACCTAAACTTAACTATACATCATATGTTAACATTCATAAGGCGCTACCAGCACAAAAAATAGGTCAGATAAACTCAGTGCATGGTTAAAGGATGAACCAAATATTAATTGAGAAGATGAAACAGTGTTTCATTCTTTATTATGAAACTAGAAAATTATGGTATTACATGTAAATGCGTTTATGCTATTTGCAAAATATGAACTTACTAAACATTTCAAGGTAATATGCAATTATATTTGTGACAACTACTGTGTATAGCCCTTTTTATAGTGGAATCATTTGAGTAGGTAAAAAAGTTAAGTACTTTTCTTTGGATTCGAATCTCATATAAAGGGATCAGTTATATGAACGGGCCGAATACCATGGGTATAGTCTATTTGCCCATTTGCTGCAAGTGTTCACAATCAAGGGGCATTTTATAAAATAACAGCTTTTCTTATTCAAATAATTTTGGTGAATTATGGTGACATTGACGTAAAATAGGTCAAGATCATCCCAGGGTCATGATTTTTAAGTACATTGTACTTTAGTCATCAATGTTACGTGCCAAGTTTCATTGAAATCGGTCCAGGTATTGTAAAAGAATATTGTTTTATATGTTATGAAATATGTTGCAATAACATAAAATGCGAGACAGAAATTCAAAATTGAATATACGCAATTGTGGCATCTTGTGTTTTTTTTTTATTTATTTTATTATTATTTATTATTATTAAGTTTTAGTAGAATCTGGAAAGAACTGATTAGAATGGTATTGTCTAGAAAATGCTACACCGCATATTCTGATAAAAATGATACAACTGGTCGTAAATATGCTGTGACAATCACACTAATAGGTCTAGACTAAGCTGCAGTACATTTGCGTGAAGGCCTGAGGGTCTAGTGAGACTATATTCGAGCACCGAAGTAGTGGAGGGGATTTTCGTAGATTTTGGGCGCCTTATGCGCATTGCCTTTGGATCTGGGTGGCATGTTTCCCAGGGAAAATTTGAAACCATAGAACACAATTACAATTCTGCAGTGATCTTGTGTTTATTTATTTATTTTTATTTTCTTTTCTTTTTGCTCAAAATGTCATATCCCCCCCCCCCCCCCCAAAAAAAAAAAAAAAAAAAAAAAAAAAAAAAAAAAAAAAAAAAAAAATAAAATAAAAAAAAAAAATATAAAAAAATAAAAAATCCCAGTATCCCTTTAAAATAAGCCAATATTCCATATCCCAAAATACCCTATACAAGCCTCACTTAAGAATCGTGATTCATGACTAGACTTAAGAATCGTGTTCCCCGGTATACTTACTGGTACCCAGGGGCTCGTTTCACAAAGCGTTTTAAGACATATTTTATCCTAAGTTTGAACTTAGGACTAATTTCGGTTAAGATATGTCACATCCTTAAAATGTCCTAACTTTAGTCCTAACAATAGGACACAACTTATGATTGATCTTATTTAACAGTAAACTAAAAATGGCGGACGTGTTTATGTGAGGGCAAAAAACAACAAAATATTATCTAGACTGGATTCGAACTCGGATCGCCTGGACAGAAGACGACATAGCTTACCACTGAGCCACCGAGTCATATTTTAATTCATTGTTTGAGTATTGATAAACGCCAGTAGAATACATTTTATTATAGTTAGTTTGAGTTAATGCTGAACCACAGTCAACAGCTATGTTCATGCAGAGACGTTGCCCCCATTTCATGGGACGTTCATACAAAATTAGGATGTCATGGCATCCAAAACGTGCTTCAAATATACTCAGCCAAACTTATAACGCAACATCCGCTTATTTGTTATGTTATACAAATAATCTTTATTTCCACTGGATTAGATTGCCGGGCAATTGACACATCTAACAACATCTGGCTGTAACATTCTGTATTATGCGTTTCAAGAAATTAATCATTTTTTCACGATCCAAAAGGAAGCAATTTGTATTAAAACTGACTTCCAGAATCTCTCAGGAAGCACATGCCACCAAAATAACCGCTTTGGCCAATCTCATTCGAGCAAAATGGTCCATACTATGAAAACCAAACACTTTTGTACCCTATTAATTCAAAGGCGATTGCTGACCAGCATACGTATGGTAGACTGTCTTACATTTCATTGAAATGCGAAAACATGCCATACTCGTGATGCGTTGTGTTTGGCTCAGTATAAAGTACCAAAGTAAGGCTTATGTGTATGGATGGTTTGACTTTACCACGGTTTCGAGGCAGGCTCAGACCTGAGCGGTTAACCAGTAGCCTAATCACAGCGTTTAAGCTTTGCTTGGAGCGGTAGAAGAAGCCTATCTATAATTTCTCAGGACCCCACTGGGCCCAATTTTTATTTTAACTGCAAACATCATGAGCTGTATATATAATTGCGAGTATAACAAGACCTAAGTTTAATATGACAAATTGACAATATTTCCCCAAATCGGAACAGGGTTTTGATAAACAGATCGGCCGCCCGATGCATCAGGTTTATCATACAGCGTATAAGGCAAACACTGGTGTTAAAGAGATGTGGTTTCGATTTGCAGACGAAATAGTCTAAAGCATTACAATAAAACAGTTGGTAGATTTAAGTACATGTATTTATATTAAACAGAAAGAAAAAAAAGAAAAGAAAACAGAGAGAAAAATGGATTCGATCTCGGATCGCCTGGTTCATATTATGGCAAAAATACTAATTTAATTACATGCAAACTCCACTGAGCTATCACCAATATTAAATCAATTCTATGATTTTACATACTTGAAACTAACTGTTTGGTGTGTTTGACCTTGAAATGAGATAAATCTTATGAGCAAGTCACAACTTCAAACATAAGATTAGTCTTACCGTTAAAATAGATCATAAGTCACTCCTAAGATTAGTCTTGATCATAAGATAAGATATGTCCTAAGTGTGTTCGTGAAACGAGCTACTTATTATACCCTTCACTTTCTGTAGCACTGGCAACAAAGCACTGGCATAGCGGCAACAAATTCACGTTCATTAAAGCCAGCTGTTATATGGAATGCCAGACTTGCTGTCTTTAATAATACTTGTATCCCTATTTCTAACACACCTCGCCTATATAGCCAATGGTAAAAAAACGTGTTATATTGTGCAACAATTTCACTGGGCGATAAGCGTGACGTTACTTTGCGGCATTTGTGACGTCAGCTATCCCACAAAGCAACGTTAGACGGTGAAACGTCGTTTTAGCGCTGTTACGTGCCAGGCGTAACTAGAAGATTAAGGAAACCAACAAGATGGTTAGCCAGCAACAAGCTTTGTTTAAAATTTAACAAATCTATTTAGAAGTGATTTAACCAGAATTACATGTGAAACAATCAAAAGCATATATACAATCAAACAAAAATGAATGTACAATACCTTTCAAGATGTTAATTCCCTTAAAGAATGTCTGAATGTCCCTCAGAATTTTTTAACACAAGTCTGTATCAGTTTCTGATCCCAAGAATTAAAGTTTGTTTCAAAATAACACTATGTCCCAATCCAGAATCGAATATCACAAAGTAATGCAAGAATAAGTTTAAATTCCAGTAAGATAGATTTTGACTGCTTAATAGTAACAGTACCCAAAGATTATCCTTATGAAAATTTGTAGCCCTTATATAGCACTGAGGAACATTCAGGATTCTTCCAGCAAATTCTATGATATCATATACTAAAAATAACAAGTTGTTTACCAAAATTTAATGTTCTGGAATATTCTAGACAGGCCATTATCCTTCCAGAAAATTCCACAATATTCTTTTGACATAAAAAAAGATTTTTCTAGAAGATTCTACATCTTTGGCTCTTCCAGATTTTTCCGGACTTTTCCGTCAAAGAACAATTTGAAATTTCTAGAAAATTCTGAAGTAAACAACCTGTTTATGTCCAATATCTGGGACACTAAAAGTAAATAATTGCTAAGGACAACAAGTAAACATCATATGTATAACATCATACTTTCCTGGGCATACACCCTTGGGAAGTTTACCAGTACTGAATGCACATCTTTCAACAAGTAACTGTCATACATAACACTTCCCCTCTTCAAAGAAAAGAAAGTTTTATAAAATAAAGCTTTCTTTTGCAATACTGGATAATTGTATACAATATGTTTAGCAAAATTTGTGCAAAACTAATCAAATACAACAACACAAAGCTGGACATCAGCATTGTAGAGGCACTTAAGCTCTGCTTAGGGTGTCTGGAATGATATTATCTCTTCCTCGGATATGTCTGATGTCAAGATTGTGCTCTTGCAACATGAGACTCCACCTGAGTAAACGCTGGTTCTTGTTTTTCATTTTATGTATGAAAGTCAGTGGATTGTGGTCACTGAAGACAACAATTGGTGCATGTGAAGAAGCTAAGTAAACTTCAAAGTGCTGAAGCGCAAGGATTAGAGATAGGCATTCTTTCTCTATGGTAGAGTAATTTCTCTGATGCTTGTTAAACTTTTTGGAAAAATAACAAACAGGATGGTCAACACCATTGTCATCTTTTTGCAACAATACACTGCCTGCACCAACATCACTGGCATCTACAGCCAACTTGAACTCTTTGTCAAAACTTGGTGCTAAGAGAACCGGAGCACCTCTAAGTATGGCCTTGAGCTTATCAAATGACTTCTGGCAGTCATCTGTCCAAACATACTTGGCCTTCTTACCAAGCAAATTTGTCAGAGGCTCAGCTATAGCCGAGAAGTTGTTGCAGAATTTCCTGTAATATCCAGCCATACCCAGAAAGCGCATCAGTTGTCTTTTGCTAGTAGGTACAGGAAAATCTGAGATAGCCTCAACTTTAGCTTCTACAGGTTTTACCTGACCTTGACCTACAATGTGTCCAAGAAATGTCAAGTTTGCATGGCAAAATTCACTTTTTGCCAAGTTCACAGTTAGTTTAGCATCACTTAGCCGGTCAAAGAATGTTCTGATTGTCTGCAAGGGTTGTTGCCACTCCTCACTGAAGATAATAGCGTCGTCGATATAGGCTTTACAGCCATCCAGATTGGAAATCAAACTGTTGACCAGCCGCTGAAAAGTCGCAGGCGAGTTCTTCATTCCAAATGGCATGACTTTATACTGGTACAGTCCATCTGGTGTAACAAATGCCGAGATCTCCTTTGCTCTGTCCGTGAGGGGTATCTGCCAAAATCCCTTTAGCAGATCGAACTTTGTAACATACTTGGCATGTCCAATATTATCAATGCAGTCATCGATTCGTGGGATGGGAAAAGTGTCTGTTTTAGTGACAGAATTGACTTTTCGATAGTCTGTGCACATTCTAAATGTCCTGTCTGGCTTTGGTACAAGAATACAAGGAGAACTCCATTCACTTTGGCTGGGTTCAATGAAATCATTGTCCAGCAAATATTGAACTTCTTCCCTGAGATATTGCTGTTTTACAGGGTTCATTCTGTAAGGATGTAGACTTACAGGTTTTGAACCTTCAATAATGTCAACATCATGATAGATTTTGTCAGTTCTGGATGGAATGTCCGGAAATAAGTGCTCATATTCGAGAACTAACTGTTTCAGTTCAAGTCTTTTGTCTGAATCAAGGTGAGACAGTTTCTGATCAAGATTCTGTAGTATGTCAGAATTCTGGAGTTTCGATGACGAGGGATCAGATTTCTCCAAGTTGAAGTCATCAGAGTCCATTTGATTTTGTTCATGAGGGACAGAATTAACTATATTTACTGATGAAATAACAGAACTATCCCTATCAATATACTTCTTGAGCATATTAATGTGACATAGCTGTTTTTGCTTGCGCCTCCCAGGAGTGTTAACAATGTAATTCACGTCACTTAACTTTTTATCAACAGTATACGGGCCATAATATCTAGCTTGTAAAGGTCTGCCAGGAATGGGCAAGAGGGCAAGTACCTTGTCTCCAGGTTCAAAATTTCTGTCTTTAGCATTTTCATCATAACGAATCTTCATTTTGCTTTGAGCAGATTTGAGATTGGACTGAGCTGCATCACAGGCCTTTGATAGTCTGTTTTTGAAATCAGACACATACTGAAGTAAGTTCAAAGAACTGTCATCATCTGAGAGAAATTTCTCTTTTAGAAGTTTTAACGGTCCACGTACAGTGTGCCCAAAAATAAGCTCAAATGGGCTGAACCCCAGAGACTCTTGTACAGATTCTCTTACAGCAAATAGAAGCAAGTGTATGCCTTCATCCCAATCTTCTTCAGTGTCAAAGCAGTAAGATCTGATCATGTTTTTCAAAGTTTGATGGAATCTTTCTAAGGCACCTTGGCTTTCAGGGTGGTAAGTCGATGACTTGTATTGCTTAATTCCAAGTTCGTACATAACTTGCTGAAAAATTCCTGACATAAAATTTGAGCCCTGATCTGAATGGATAGATTTTGGGAGGACTATAAATGTGAAGAATTTCACAAGTGCATTAACTATTGTTTTAGTCTTGATATTTCAGAGTGGGATAGCTTCAGGAAAGCGAGTTGAAGCACACATTATGGTCAGAAGATATTCACAACCTTTCTTTGTTTTGGGTAAGGGACCTACACAATCAATAATCACTCTGCTGAAAGGTTCATCAAAGGCAGGAATGGGCTGCAATTGAGCTTTTGGAATGGTCTGATTGGGCTTTCCTACCATTTGACAAGTGTGGCAGGATTTGCAATGCTGTGAAACAACAGATTTTAATCCTGGCCAGTAGAAATGATTTAGAATCTTGTGATAGGTCTTATTTACACCTAAATGGCCTGACATTGGAGTTTCATGGGCCAAGTTTAAGATTTCAGGGCGATAAACCCTAGGGATCACAATTTGGTGGTAAACAGTCCACTCATCTTCTGCTGAGACATCTGGAGGACGCCATTTTCGCATTAATATGCCATTTTTGACATAATAGCAAACAGGGACCTGGGATATTTCTTTTTCATCTAAAGCCCTTTCAAATAAAAAGGTACAAGTAGGCAAAGATCAGGAAAAGGCGCAATCAGAAAAAGATCCCCACTCCAAAAACCGAGGTGGGAAAAAACCAAACTAACAATCAGGTACTTATACCATGAAACAATCGTAAGCCGAATGGGCAGCTATTTTCCCAATAGGTGGCCACTCAGTTACCTTAACTTAACTAAAAATATGAAAACATACATAAGGCGCCAACAGCACAAAAAAAATTTTAAACACCAAGACATAAAACAAAAAGAACCACTACAGAAGTATCGACTTGGAACGATCAGTAACACAAAGTTACTGGCGGGCTTAAACCGGTTTTACATGGCCATAACCTCACCCTCAGCTTCTGCAGTGGTTCATAACATTTAGTTAGTTATTCGGTCCTCGTGGTGAATCTCTAACTAATCAATGAATCATCAAGAACAAACAAATAAATCATGATAAACATCCTGATGAATCAAAAACCAGGACTCACAGACTGAGTAAGCTGCGAGATCTCAGAATCACTGTGTTGTTCTTTACAAAGCTGTGACCTTGACATCTGGTCATGACCATGATCATTTGACGTTGAGGGTGAAAGGTCATTTTCTGACCCCGACCTTGGATTGCTAGGGTCAGTCTGAATATCAGACTGACTAGGGGAAAGAGATGTTGAAATCTCTTTATTAAAGGACTGACCTATCAAAGTGTAAGTTAAATTTATGTCCTGCATCCCATCATATAATTTGGCTTTCTTAGCCATTGCCCTAGTAACAGCACAAGAAGGGTAAAGGTCAGGAATTTCCTGCTCAATGGGATCAGGGGGTTGATCAACACAGGGTGTGCTGGTCAAAAGTGGGTTTACCACAACCTTATCTCCTGCCAAATCATTGCCTAACAGCAAGTGAACACCTTTAAAAGGTAGATAAGGTCTAATACCTACAGCCACGGGACCTGTTACTAAGTCAGAGGACAAATAGATATTATGGAGGGGTACGTTAACAAATCCACACTCTACGCCCTGGATAAGGACACTTGTCCCAGAAGAAGACTTCTCGGAAAATGGCAAGGTATCTGCCAAGATAAGGGATTGAGAAGCTCCGGTATCTCGTAAGATTTTGATAGGGGTAGACTGGGCAGAGTCACTGTTAAGTGACGCAAAACCATCTGATAAGAATGGTTCATAAATCTCCATAATAGAATCCTCAGAGACTGACTCTTGACAAGTTCTGGTCAGTATAGGGTTTTCTTCCTGGATACAAGACTGTGGTTTAGCCTTTAAGGAGGTGAGGCCTGTCGGTTTAGCACTATCTAGATTTTCTCTTTCTTTCTTTCGTTTCAGTGCCAAACATTCAGAAATAATTTGGCCAGTTTTCTTACAATAATTACAAATTGGCTGGGATAAGGGATTTTGTCCTTTGTTTTCACTAGAAAATTTGCTTTGATTGAGGGTTATATGATTTCCTAGGATATGGCTTGTTGACAAATGAAGCCTTATGAGTCAAAGCATAGTCATCAGCTAAACGTGCTGCTGTTTCCAAGTTTTCAACTTTTCTTTCGTTCAAGAAAGCCTTAACATCAGAATTTATGCACCGTTTGAATTCCTCAACAAGCATGAGCTGCCTTAGCTTTGCATGATCAGAACCTACTTTCTTTGAAGAACACCATCTATCAAATAGTTGCTCTTTTGTTCTAGCAAACTCAACATGAGTCTGGTCATGTTCTTTTCTACAATCCCTAAATTTCTGTCTGTAAGCTTCAGGGACCAACTCATAAGCCTTAAGAATAAATTCCTTTACTGTATCATAATCTGAGCTTTGCTCAAGAGAAAGCTGAGTGTAAATTTCTCGAGCTTTACCAATTACAACACTTTGCAAAAGCAAGGTCCAGTGCTCTCTTGGCCATTTCAAGTTTTCTGCCACCTTCTCAAAATGTAAGAAATATTTGTCAACCTCTTTTTCTTGAAATGGAGGAACGAGACGAATGTGTTTTGTGACATCAAATACTGTACTAGTAGCCAAAGGCAAAGATTTTGATTTTGGTTTGTCATTAAGTTCAATTTCCTTCATTCTTAACTGAAATTGCATTTCTCTTTCTTTTTTTTCAATTTCAAATTTAAATTTTTCTTTTTCAATTTCAAGCCCTTCTTCTCTTTCTAATTTTTCTTTTTCTAACTCAATTTTTTCTCGTTCTAATTCTCTTTGTTTTTCCTTCTCTCGTTCTTCCATTTCTAACTTTTGTTTATGCATTCTTTCTTCCCGTTCTAAAGTTTCCAATCTTATTCATTCTTCCCTTTCGGCCTTTTCTGCCCTTATTCTTTCATTCCGTTCTAAAGTTTCCAACCTTATTCTTTCTTCATACTCAAATTTTAGTTTTTCCATCTCAATTTGTCTTTTGATTTCTAGTTCCCTCAACTGCAAGTCAGTCTGAGTGACTAGAATCTGAGAAGTAGCCGAGGAATCAAAAATTTCCTCGTAAACAAAAAACTGAATCAAAATGTTCTTAATTTCATGTTTTAACATGGAAGTCTTGATATTTGACAACCCATAATGATCAGCTATGTCTAAGAGGTCACTCTTTTTGGCCTTATCTAACAGCTCCTGAGAAGGCGCAGCAATAAAGTCACTTAGTTTGAATGACATGGTTGCTTTTTGCTGGCTTTACTATTTAAACAGCAAACAGTGAAGATACTTTAGAATTTTAAATAAATTTGGTGCACAAGAAATTTCAATCCCGGACTCGAGCCCCCAATTCTGTTACGTGTTGGTTAAGGAAACCAACAAGATGATTAGCCAGCAACAAGCTTTGTTTAAAATTTAACAAATCTATTTAGAAGTGATTTAACCAGAATTACATGTGAAACAATCAAAAGCATATATACAATCAAACAAAAATGAATGTACAATACCTTTAAAGATGTTAATTCCCTTAAAGAATGTCTGAATGTCCCTCAGAATTTTTAACACAAGTCTGTATCAGTTTCTGATCCCAAGAATTAAAGTTTGTTTCAAAATAGCACTATGTCCCAATCCAGAATCGAATATCACAAAGTAATCCAAGAATAATTTTAAATTCCAGTAAGATAGATTTTGACTTCTTAATAGTAACGGTACCCAAAGATTATCCTTATGAAAATTTGTAGCCCTTATATAGCACTGAGGAACATTCAGGATTCTTCCAGCAAATTCTATGATATCATATACTAAAAATAACAAGTTGTTTACCAAAATTTAATGTTCTGGAATATTCTAGAGAGGCCATTATCCTTCCAGAAAATTCCACAATATTCTTTTGACATAAAAAAAGATTTTTCTAGAAGATTCTACATCTTTGGTTCTTCCAGATTTTTCCGGACTTTTCCGTCAAAGAACAATTTGAAATTTCTAGAAAATTCTGAAGTAAACAACCTGTTTATGTCCAATATCTGGGACACTAAAAGTAAACAATTGCTAAGGACAACAAGTAAACATCATATGTATAACATCATACTTTCCTGGGCATACTCCCTTGGGAAGTTTACCAGTACTGAATGCACATCTTTCAACAAGTAACTGTCATACATAACAGCGCACAACAAACGTAATAAGTGTGTGTAAATACCAGCATTACAGTCAAATATTTGGCGGGATATCTGCAATGCAATGGCGGAAAGCTGAACGATATCGACGGTTTCAGCAACATTTATTCCGTTTATTGTGTGTTAGAATCGAAATAGATCAGCCCAAGTGCGTGAATTGTTGAGTAATAATTCACTGTTTGTCGGTCAGTTGTAAGAAGATAAATCACTCGCGCTACGCGCTCGTGATTTGATCTTCTTTACAACTGACCTCCAAACAGTGAATTATTACTCAACAATTCACTGCTAGAGCTGATCTATTTCTTAAATAAAAGTGGAGTGTAAAGGGGTAAACATTTCATGGACCGACATATTTCCCTGACGTTATTTACGCCCAAATCATACGTAATAGATCAGAGCTTAGTGAAAAGAGCCTGTGCATGAGAAAATCAACAATTTTATGTTTCCGACCAGGTATGATATAAACCAGCCTGTACAGTCACAGAACTGGCTAGAAGCTTGAAACTTACTGCGAATGTAATCTGCGTCTTTGTTTTCACATATGCAGATTGTTGATCTTCCCATGCAGCGGCTCTATGATTGACACTGGTTAAAGGCCGTAACAGTGTTCAAACTTACAGTAAACTTTCCATTCAGAATTAATCACATTAATATTTATCCCTTCTTACTGACCTTGTGGTAAGTCGAATGAAGCTGGTTTGGTACTATACATTAAGTGACACATTTAAAATCCCTTCACAATTTCATAATTAGCAATTTAGAAACAAACAACACCGAGTTTGCTTTTAACCGTATTTGTTGGCCGCAGCTGTTTACGAGTTCTGGTAATTACAGACATTTGAGCCGCCACATGGAAAAACCAACAATCTGCATAGGCGAAAACAAAGACGCAGATCAGCTTCGCGGTAACCACGAAGCTGATCAGCGCCTTTGTTTTCGCTACTCGGATAGTACAATTCCCCTTCTACTTAAATTCGAAATTTCAAGCTTCTAGCTCTTTTCTGTGTTTGTACAGGCCGGTTTGTGTCGGACCTGTTCGGAAACCACATTGTTGTTTTTCCCACGAGGCGGCTCATTTGTTCGCTAATTGTTTCTCCCATCTTCAATCTCATTTTTTGCACTCGTGTTGTAATTAGAGAGACGTCGATGACTACTGTAAAGAATATTGACATACACATGTATCTTGGAAGAATTCTTATGTTTCTAACAATTCAATGGATGAGTGAAGATTTATAGGCGTGTTTAGTACTACTTTTTGATTTAATGTTTGTTATGTGTGGCACCACATGAATACTTCGTTAGACCCAGACTAATTTTGGCAAAGGTAAGAACTAAAAGTATACAGTTAAAATACCAAACTCACACACTTATCATTAGAAATATAATTGAAATATTCGTTTACCTAATTCACTGGATTGGTCAAATACGGGTAGCTGATTGCGGCTGCATGTATTCGATCTTAACCATCTACATATGCTACTGTATTCACCATCTTTGCATTATCGGCTTGTTTCCAGCTTACAGAAATCAATACTGACAATACAGGTAACCAAAACCACCCTGACCTCAAAAATCACCCTGACCTCAAGGTCAGAGTGGTTCTGGCTACCTGTATTTCCAATATTGATTGTGCATTAACAGGAAACCAGCCGATAATACAAAATGGTGAATTAGAATTGCCCCCATAGGCTACCTATACAAGGGCGTCTGGTTTTAAGAAAGATAAGGAACTCTTACAACAACCCGTTCATGGTTATATCATCAGAAACGTAGTCATTATTGAGCTATCCAGTTAATTGTCGTCAAGTAGAAAAATCATAATTTAATCATATCAAATCACGGTCGCTCCAATCAAAAAATAATTAGTTATTGATAGTATCTCCACAATACTACGAGAGGAGACATTAACTAATAGCACTCAGTTCTTTCGATAAAATTGTATGGCCGTTCCATATTACATGTACATGAAGTCTGTTTACTGTCCTTTCAAGGTAGTCCATGTATCACAAAATGCCATCCTGTTTTCTTTGTCCATAAACAGTAAAGCACAACCCGAGTGGTTTGGGCGCGATATATCGCGTCGAAGTTTGATAAACAAATGCATAGATCAGAACAGGCGTTACCGCAAATATTATTTGCGCAATTGTTTGTAGTTTTTCTCTTAACGCAATTTAAATTATTAATAAAAATAAGTGCATCAAGGGCGATCGTGACTAGAAACAAGTTAATGTAATCTTACTGGCGAATAAAATAAAAATGAGACCCTTTAAGGTCAGTGAACTTATTAATGAGGAAGGGGATGAGCCATACCGCGGTTACGGTTCAGTGACCCTATAGCTTTTGGAGCAAAGAGAATTTCTGTAATTTTGCATCTTTCAGCAGGGTAGTCAGCTAAAAGCTTTTACTGATAATTGATTTATATATAAGCCACAGTGATTCAGAGTGCATACAAATTGTAAAGTTGCAACGGTACCACATGTACATGTGTGAATGGGAGCATGAGAGAATGTATATGTATGAGTGAACATATATTGCATTAATATTGAATTAATTGTTTTCACCATTATGACATATAGGCTACTTATTTTGCATTTGGAGCAGGACTATCCAATGTTACAGTAACTTGTGCCCAATCCTATTGTTTATTTATGCAATAAAATATGGTTAATCTAAACTATTACTGCTCCCTTAATAGATGTTTGTAATGTTGTACTTTGAATAAGTTCAATTTTGAAATGTTAGATTTCCATCGGTATATGTAGAAGTGATCTAAGTGTTAATGTTTTCTGAATGACCACTTTGTCAGCCTTACTCAGATGACTTCTTTTTCTTTTTACAGAAAACTTTGCCTTGTGTATTATTTTGCTAATTGTTTCCCACCCCATCAGGAAAACATATCCGTGCAATATATCCCCCCTAAACCCCATTTTATATAGAAAAACTGGGGTATGCCGAGGTATACCTATTTTTGTTTTGCTCCAAAACATAGATTGTTGGTACTCGTTAGAACCGCCTCTCCGAGGCGATTCTAACGTGTACTCACAATCTATGTTTTGAGCAAAAATAAGAAAAATATCGAACATTTTCTACTGAAAATTTTCAATTTTTACAACTTCAAAAAAATCTCTATATATTGCATGGGCAAGTTTTCGTAATGTTCTGTTTTCAGGCTGGTCTATTTAGTAACTAAAGTAACCGATAAATGTAATGCTCTTATTTACTGGCGAAGTCAGCTAGAAACTTTGACTGATAATTGATAAACCACAGTGATTCAAAATGCATACAAATTTTAAAGTTGCAACGGCACCAGAAGGGCTAGAAGATTTAAATTAAGTATAGAGGGTCAAGCTTAAAAAATATTTGGTTTGCCGCTTCCTACTTGGAGTTGGGTAGGTAGGTAGCATTATTATTTTTTTTTTTGCATGTACAAATTCTAATGTCTAATGAACAAATGCAAGTTGTCTAAAATAGCCAGATTACAAGCTTTTTCTGATAGTTCCTTTGTCAAATAGTGTCAAAAAGATACAGAAAACATCATTTATGCATGAACAAAAGGTAAACTAAGGCATTTTATTGTCAGCATAAACGAAAAGCAAAACAAAATAAAAAAATCCTTATTCTGAGGCCATAAAATGTTTTTGGGTAGGGGGGTAAATTGCTGGGTAGGCGGAAGCGGCAAACCAACAATTTTTTAATTTTGGCCCCAGAATACATGCTTGTAATGTACCTAACGCCGATTCGACATGTGAACAAGCCAAAACCATAGATACCGAAGCGCCCTTTTTAGATTAACATATTTCTATTACAAATGAATTTGTTACTTCTAAAATTTATGATAAACGCGACTTTGGTTTTGACATGGTAAATATTCCGTTTATGTATGGTGGCATTCCTCGCCGTGCTTCTTATGGTGTATACATTTCGCAGCTTATCAGATGCGCTAGCGTCTGCAACGCGCGAAATAAATGTTTAGCAGCCAAAATTCTCGAGCAGGACTATCGGTATCATACACTTCGATAAACATTTTCTAAAATTCATCGCAGACACTATGAATTGATTTCCAAATTAAATGTTGGGTTAAAAAGGTACAAGTACGCAAAGATCAGGAAAAGGCGCAATCAGAAAAAAAAAATTCCCACTCCAAAAACCGAGGTGGAAAAAAAACTAAATTAACAATCAGGAACTTATACCATGAAAACATATCGTAAGCCGAATGAGCAGCTATTTTCCCAATAGGTGGCCACTCAGTTAACTTAACTTAACTAAAATATGAAAACATACATAAGGCGCAAAAAGCGCAAAACATTTAAACACCAATACATAAAACAAAAAGAACCACCACAGAAATATCGCCTTGGAACGATCAGTAATATGAAATTACTGGCGGGCTTAAATCGATTTTACATAGCCATAACCTCACCCTCACATTCTGCAGTGGTTCATAACATTTAGTTAGTTCTTCGTTTCTAGTGGTGAATCTCTAACTAGTCAATGAAACATCAAGAACAAACAGATAAATCATGATAAACATCCTGATAAATCAAAAACGAGGACTCAACAGATTCAGTAAGAGATCCCTGGGCGCCGAATAACTTACTAAATCCGGAGCAAAAGAAAATCACCAGTTGAGCCCCGGTGGGTCAAGCAACAGCCAAGAAGCTCCGGCCTCAACCAGGACCGAACAACTAAGTGTTGTGAACCACTGCAGAAGCTGAGGGTGAGGTTAAGGCCATGTAAAACAAGTTTAAGTCCGCCTGTAATTTCATATTACTGATCGTTTCAAGGCGATACTTCTGTTGTGGTTCTTATTGTTTTATGTTTTGGTGTTGAAATTTGTGCTATTTGCACCTTATGTGTGTTTTCATATTTTAGTAAGGTTTTGGTAATCGAGAGTCCACCTGATGGGAAATAGCTGCTCACTCGACTTACGATATGTTTTTAGTATAAGTACCTAAGTGTCAATTTTTATTTCCCATCTCGGTTTTTGGGCGAGATTTTCTTTCTGATTGTAACATTTCCTGATCATTGCCTACTTGTGCCTTTTCATATAAGATTTGATTCTTCTGCGATGTCAATCTTTAGCTGTGTAAGATTTAACATTAAGGTTTTACTTAATGAATTAGGTAAATCCCCGGATCGTTCAACGGATATATTGGCACGGCATTGTTAAAATCAGAAATATGCAAAGGTTAAAATTCAATTTGTCATGAATTTAAGAGCTGACAATTCGTCCGTCAAGCATTTTACCCTGTGTGCTGCAAGAAATGGACCAGCGCCAACGACAGGATGGAAGTTTGGGTCCCACTCATATGACGTTTCGATCCTCAGATACGCAAGTGTTTTGGTTTGCCTTCAATTTCGTCTGGCTTTAAGAAGCGCTCTATGTTGCGTGAGACATTTCATCCGAATCGCAAACCGTGCAATTTCTCAGCCTGCGACAACGTTTACGCACAATACTTTGAGACGTATGTTTTTTGTTTGTTTCTTTTTTTCTGGATTAAACGAAGGGCTGTTGCTTATACTGATTGTCTACGTGTCCCTGCAAATTTTCCAATATGCTATATTCCTCTTCAGTGAAAAGTCCTCTCTATTTAATACAAGTTGACACTCGAGGCGAGCACGCAAAAATTCCTTTGACAATTCGGTATTGGCAAGAGTCTTCTAGCTCGCGAATGTCTTGTAATTAAGAGCCAGCATTCTTAATTGTCTTTGCGAGAGAAATGCGCATATAACATGGAATGTCGACGAAATATAATGTACGTCTTGATTTAAACTGTGTCAAATTTTCTAGAAGGGAATTTATAACCGTAAGATTTATATAAATGACAATTAGAGGGACTTCTAGAAACGAATGAGATGGTTATTGATAGATAATTTCTGATTAAATCAAAATATAGCGACGCCAAAGGATCATAAAAATATTTGGAAAAACAAAACGATTCCAGAATTTATATTGTTTATTACTCAAAGCCATACGATGAAGTTTTCGTCATTTTAATTTGTGAAAATATGAAAATTTAACAGTGTCTATTAAACCGATGGCGATAATTTCACATATGAACTAAGCATTTCTAATAAAAATGAATTAACTGGCAGATAAAGACGCAGGGAGATTGCTCTGCCTGTTATTGTCTAGAAAAGGATCGGTATCAGAGGGATTAGTGGAAAGTATCAGACGTGTGTGATCCTGTATGTTTTCTACAAGATGCCCACAGTTTAATTCCTCATTACAGCAAAACTCTTATTCCGGAAACGTAAGTATGTCTACATTACAAAATCACGCCCATGCAATAAGCAGAGATTATTTTCAGCAGTAAAAATTGAAAAAAAAAATCATTGGAAAAGAATTGATATTTTTCTTATTTTTGCTAAAAACATAGATTGTGGGTATACGTTAGAACTGCCTCGTCGAGGCGATTCTAACAAGTACCCACAATCTATCACGGTTTCGGATCAATAATAAGCTAATAAGGAAAGTAGGTAGACCCCTGCATACCCCAGTTTTGTTATATAAAAGTGCGGTTCAAGGGGGTATACATTGCCCGGACATATTTCCTGATGATAGATCTCGGAGTGTGTACACATCGTTAAGTGTTCCTCTCTCTGTTTTTACATTTTTTAAAACTGAAATTCAATTTTATTGTTGTTGATAAAACTATCCTTGTGCATAATACGGATGCATGTCCGTGTAATGTATACTCCCTCGAACCCCAATTTTTATATAGCAAAGCTGGGGTAAGCATGGCTATACCTATGTTTTACTTATTTTGCTCCAAAACATTGATTGTGGGTATTCGTTAGATAACCGAGGCGGTTGTAACATGTACCCACAATCTATGTTTTGAGCGAAAATAAAAAAAAATATATACCAAATTTTTCAGCTGAAAATTTTCATTTATTACAGCTAATGTCACTCAGTAGATTTCGGATTACTCTGAAACACGTAATGACTCCGCGAAACTGCGTAATGCAGAAAATGTCATGCCCCTGGCAAAACTGTTCTCATAATTACCATGCCGTGTTATTCAAAGCAAGTCAAATCAAAACCATTGTTCTTTAATTAAAACCTAATTAGCAATTAAAACCTTGCATAGGCTTTATAAGTTTTGGATGCATACACACAATATGAACTTAGTGTTGTCATGGTTTACGTCGCTTTAAAATCGTACGTTGTGCGTACTAGTACGTATTCGTCTTGTTTGTGTCACCAACAAAATAAGTCAAGGAACGCTTAATGCCTATTTCCTATACAGCATAATTATACCGCTTGAAAAACACCCCTCATTCAATCAGAACCCATGAAATTCAGATTGTTCGATTTAAGAAATAGCAGGTCTAGCAGTGAATTGTTGAGTAATTATTCACCGTTTGGAAGTCAGTTTTAATGAATATCAAATCACGATAGCGTAGCGCGAGTTTATATTCTTACAACTGACCTCTAAACAGTGAATTATTACTCAACAATTCACGCACTTGAGCTGATCTATTTCGATTCTAACACACAATAAACGGAATAAAGTCACATTTCCGCCATTGTATTGTAGGTATCCTACCAAATACTGTAATGTGGGTATTAACATATATTTATTAAATTTTGTTATGCGATAAAAAGACGTTACACCGTCTAACTCTGCTTATTGGGATAGCTGACGTCACAAATTACGCAAAGTATTCGCCAAGTGAAATTGTTGCACAATATAACACGTTTTCAACCATTGGCTATATAGGCGATGTATGTTAGACTCTTTTTTATCGTTTCGAACTCGCTGTATACAATACTTGATATAGTGAAAGTCCATAAAGCATTTTTGTGAACTATACAGTTTGACTAACAACTGGTGTTCCTTTCTTCAAAGTTCGCTCAAACATTAAAATTGCAAGCAAGTTGAATTATTGTCTACATTAGCCAGAATGCATTTCAGACTGACTGTCAAAGGAAGATCAAGTTTAGATTGATTTCCTGGAGTTATTGTGCCTTAAGGAATATGAAAAATGCGAAACTATTCTATGGGTATTTAAATGCCATTTCCTGGTTCAAATGTCTCGCAGTCAACAATATTGAGGAACTATTCAAATCATTACGAAAACATGCCCATGCAATATACAGAGATTTTTTTTTCAGATCTAAAAATTGAAAATTTCATTGGAATCTTTTTTTATATTTTTCTTATTTTTGCTCAAAACATAGATTTTGGGTACACGTTAGAACCGCCTCGCCGAGGCGGTTCTAACGAGTACCCACAATCTATGTTTTGGAGCAAAAATAAGAAAAATAGGTATACCCCTTCATACACCAGTTTTACTAAAAAAAGTGGGGTTCTAGGGGGTATTCATTTCACAGACATGTTTTCCTGATGGATACAAAAACACAGCAGTTCTTATCAATAAATATGCATTACAAAAATTTGCCCATGCAATATACAGCGATTTTTATGAAGAAAAAAAAAACAAATGAAAATTTTCTGTAAAAAAATCGATAATTTCTAATTTTGTTGGTCAAAACATTTTTAAAATTGGAAATTTTCAGCTGAAAGAGTTTGATATATTTCTTATTTTTGCTCAAAACATAGATTGTGGGTACACGAGTACCCACATCTATGTTTTAGATTCTAAAGAAGAAAAATAGGGATACCCCTCCCTACCCCTGTTTTACTATATAAAATTGGGGTTTACGGGGGGTATACATTACATTGATATGTTTTTATGATGGGGATAAGATTTGGCTGTTTCACAAGTGTGCGATTTTCGAAAATGCCATGGTGGTCCTTAACTTATTTTTTGTTTTCACTTTCAAATTGTAGAATTATAATTACATGTACGTGCGTTTGGTGGTAAACAACCGGATAATTCAAGTGACTTTGCGCTATCTATTACTACATGCTCGTATACATAAATGTACACTGTAGTTTAAATAACATTTTACAATATCACAATTAAATTACTCCGAACAGTACATTTTATAATTTTATATTTGTGTTTATATGTAACAATGTGAAACAGCTCTACAAGCGGTCTACACATGGTTCGTGAAAATTATAACACACACTTAAATAAATGGCATCCACTGATTATTTAAGCCGCGCCATAAGAAAACCAAATATTTGCATATGCGAAAACAAATGCGCAGATCCGTTGTTCAGTAAATCCGTTGTTCATTAAATGCACAGCTGATCAGCGCAAATGATTCAACCTTCTAGCCCGCTTCTGGGTGGGACTGTACAGGAAACTCACATTGTTGGTTTTCACATCCAACAGCTCAAAATTTTAATATTATTCAGACATATGTTACCACAGTGACGTTTGCATATTTTTCTTATGACGTATATTCATTGAATGTGAAATAAGATTGAACGTATACATGAGCCGCCTCATGGGAAAACCAACAATCTGCCTAGGCGAAAACGAAGGCGCAGATCAGCTTCGCGGTAACCGCGAAGCTGATCAGCGCCTTTGTTTTCGCTACTCGGATAGTACAATTCCTCTTCTACTTAAATCCGAAATTTCAAGCGTCTAGCTCTTTTCTGTACTTGTACAGACTGGTTTGTGTCGGACCTGTTCGGAAACCACAGTGTTGGTTTTCCCACGAGGCGGCTCAAATTATAATGATTACAATAAGTTCAAGAGGAAGAATACTCTTTTTATTTCTTGCAAACATTTGACATTTTTTAGGATAGAGTTCCTTTACTCAGAGCAAAAGTTTTTATTGCGTACCTAGAATTTTCAAAGATGTCACATCTCCTTCATCGACAGGTAAACTGACAGGTCACATGACGATGAAGGGTCACATGACGTGAGGAGACTGTCGTATACCCGGGTAGCTTCACAGTCTCTCATCCCTGTTTAGTGATGGTCTGTACTGTCTGATTCGATAGCTTCCTTTACCTTCCGTTTCAAGAAGTTATCCTCGGACGTTAGAACTTTCGTGTTCTCTGGCCTGATCTTATACCCTTCCCTTTCACAATGTCCATGTATTACCGATGATATCCTTGACAGTTATTTCAATCTAATGTCCAATTGCCTCGCTGCCTCGCCAACAAAGCCCCCCCCCCACACCTCATAATAGTCTTCTCAAGTCATGTGACCTTTCACCGGTCACGTGACCTGTCAGCAGGAGGTGTGATTTCTTTGAAAATTCCAGGTACGGAATAAAAAAACTTTTGCTCTGAGTAAAAGAACTCTATACTCATGTCAAGTCAAATCCAAAACATATTTAAATCAATATCTGACCAAAATTGTTTGTGTTTCTGTTAAAGATTTTCACCACTGCAGAGAATGTAAGTTTCTTTCATCATGCAAACATGTCAGTGCAAACATGTCGATGCAAAAATGTCAGTGCAATAAAAAGCACACTTTGATCAAGTGAAACTGAGGTGTTCAGGGGTATACATTTCTTTCTCATGTTTGCTCCAAAATCATAGATTGTAGGCACTCGTTACAACCGCTTTGCCTAGACGGTACTAAAGTGCACCTACAATCTAAGTTATGATAAAAAAAGAAAATAAATAGAAAATTTCAAACTGCTTACGTAGACAATGCATTGGTCACCTTGCTCTCAATGTTCATTTTTGGGCATACTTTGAAAAACAGAATACCAGTTGTGTTTGCAAACCTTTTTGTAGCAGAAAAACAAATACTGTTTGAACGTGTTTTCGTAATGCTTCTGAATAAGTTACCATCTTTAAGTGTATCTCCGATAAGTTGTTAAAAATGAAAATTTTCTGTAGATTTTTTTTTTTGATATTTTGTCCATAACATAGATTTCGGGATTTAGGCGGTTCTTTGCTATATAAAAGTGGGGTATAATTGGGTATATATCACACAAAAATGTTATCCTGATGAGAATTGAGCACGTGTTTGCTTCATGTGAACATACTTCCGTCTCAACAAAGTAGCTCAGTTCACGCCGTCTGATTAGTTTAAAAATGAGCCGCCGCACCTGAAAACCAACGATTTGTATATGCCAAACCAAAGGCGCAGTTCAACTGTGCAGTGTTACTGCTCAGCTGATCAGCGTCTTTGTTTTCGCTTCGCGGATAGAACAATGTTTCTACTTTCGAAATCCAAATTTTCTAGCCTCTGGTCATCTTCTGTACTTGCACAGCTAGGTTTGTGTCGAAACTGTTAGAAAGCAACGTTGTTGGTTTTCTCATGGAGCGGCTCATATATGAGGTCGAATAATTAACATCACTTGGCATCGGAAATAGTTATTATACGCAATCAACTTGAGAGCTAGAGTAATCCCAGCATATTCTCAACTGGCACGGATGTACTTTGATTTACAGTCTACTTTGCATTGTTAATGGTGCCATCTGCCCACACGTTTCATTACATGAAAATGATACAAACAGGCAAGTCCCCCTGTACGTAAACTAGGGCAATTAACACGACAGATGTTAACAGAAATCGTTCTGAAATAAAAGGTAACAGTAAGCAGAGACAATAGACAGTCATTTGTAACCACTGCCTCTACCTAATGATAGCCGGAATAAAGTACGGTGCAATAACGTTTTAAAGGTAAACATTACTATTTGAATCCCGCATATGATTTTCATGAAACTTCACACGCTTCAAGATACTTGTATCCTTGGATTAAAATCGAAATAAAAATCGGCGGTCACCGGCCTCGTTTCCATGGTATCAGAACTTTTTTGGTGTTTCTCGTGCATTTCAGAAAACTGCTGTCGTAGCGGACATGTGTTTTAATACATATGTTATTACTGCAAAAACAACTTAAACACACGATGAATGTTATTTTCTAACATTTTGATACGTTTTGCTCTTAAATTGAGGAGATTACAAGCAAAATTAGCTTTCCCGCCATTTTTTTCAAACTTAGAAAATGTACGTATTTTTGCAATATCTCCTAAGTGCATATGATTTTGATTGATAGGAAACATTGTACCCATTTAAAATTTGAAATAAAAAATGTGGATCACCGGATTGCGTCAAAAGATATAAAGGAAACCGTTCAATATTCCCGCCTTTTTCGTTTTAACGCTGAACGTTGCACTGACGTCGCGTATATTTATGCGACGTCATCAACATCGAAATAAACGTTTTTACATATAATTAACCTTATATACGAATTGGGGTATCTCAGTTGCCACAGAACTTCTTTTAAAATGAAAATGACAATATGTATACCCGTTTTATGGTATAATTATGCAGAAACCAACAGAATAAAATTATATAGCTTGAGACGTCGTTGAGAAATCAAAACAAAACTACGTTAAAAGCTACGCGTAACGTGCACATACCGAATGCAAACTGTGTGCTCAGAAACAATAGTAATGTTTACCCTTAATTGCACCCGCAGTGCATGGGGAATGACGGGGTTTTGACATTACATTCCTTATCCAATGGAGATTTTCTGTTGCCAAAGGTAAAAAAGGCAATGGACAGGAAATGGCGGAATCAGAAAAACATTCCATTCCAAAAACCGGGGTGGGAAAAATTTAATCGACAATTAGGTTCTATATCGTAAGCCGAGTGAGCAGCTATTTTCCAATAGGCGTGCACTCAGTTACCCGAACTTAACTAAAATATGGAAACGTACATAAGATGCAAACAGCACAAAATTTCAACATCAAAATATAAAACAATTAGAACCACAACAGACTTTGTGTAACATATAAACAAACTTGTTTTAGCTTGCCTCGGTTACACTACAAAAACTTGCCCATGCAATAAACAGAGATAAAATGAAAATTTTATCAGAATTATTTCGATATTTTTAACATTAGCTCAAAACGTAGATTGTGAGTACACGTTAGAACCGCCTCGCCGAGTACCCACAATCTATTGTTTTGGACCAAAAATAAGAAAAATAGGTATACCCCTGCATACCCAAATTTTACTATGTAAAAGTGGGGTATATGGGGTATTCATTGCACGGTCATGCTTTCCTGATGAGCCCATCTCCGGCTGTCTCTCTCTTTCATTAATTAGAATCTTACTTACTTACTTACTTACTGGAGATAGACGTCAAGCTAGGGCCCGACTGTCTCTCTTTCTCTTTTATTATTACTAGAATCTTTTGAATCTTACTTACTTATACTTACCTATTTACTGGAGATAGACGTCAAGCTAGGCATTTCTACTTAGCTAAGCAATTCTACTTCTTAGACGCCGACTGTCCAGTGGTCGGGAAAAGCCAGGTCAGTTCTTGACATTCGATCGGGAAATACCCTGTGAAACCACCGCGCCCGGAAGGTGACATTAACCATTGACACATACCGATGCAGGAACCATTGGTAGTTTTTTTTTCAATATTGATAGTTTTTACTGGCGTCGCCAGTGGAATTAGAACCTGCACGGCAATGGTACATTGCTAGTCAAAAGCCAAACGCGCTACCAACTGAGCAATCCGGGCGGTTTTGTTTTGCGTGGTGTGTGTTGTTTATAAACTAGGTGTTAACACGATCACATTTACCCCCAGCTTCTGGAACCTCTAGCCTGCATCGTTCATTAATTATATAGACTATTATATAGTTTACCATCAAGTGGTACTTACCCAAAAATGACAAATGGATTCACCATCGTTATCATTTGGGTGAGTCCACTTTCATTTTCATGGACTTCAGGTGTGATTTTTAAAAAATATTATCCAAAGTTTCGATGAAATTTCTCTAAGCAAACGGAATAGACCCAGATGGGACGCCGCGTTCTGCGGCGTCACATCTGGGGCTATGCTGTTTGCCTATGTCCCATAAAAGGGACACAATGCTTGAATGAGTTAAACGCTGGACATGACGGCTAGAGTTTCACAATATGTTTTAGCATATATTTTAGCAATATTTAGCATTTTACTAAGATCCTGACAGTTTTAGCGCAAATAAGCTATGGGGGTTTAACGGTGTCATCGATTGTGCGATAATTTTGATGATTGCCTTTAATCGCATCTTCAAATTTCATTGCTTTCAGTTCTGTAAATATGATGCTATTTAAATAGAACAATTTTCCTGGCGAATCAATATGTCTGTCTGGAAAGACATTGCACGACAAAAGTAGCAGAGTGACACTGGTGCCTTCAAATGCTTATTTTAGGTTTTAAAACACCTAATCTTTCTTTGTCATCAAATGGAGATAGGGTCACATGGATATACTATTACGTACCACTGATTGTCAAATTGTCGCGAAGTGCAGTCGCTTTCTATATCGTTTTGTTATCTGTCTTTATCTGTCTTTTCTGCGGCAAACACACCATTGCCGTTCTGAAATCAAATATGGAATTAGATTGGTTTTGACATTTTCAAGATTATATTATCATTTTCTGTAGAGGCAAACTCTCTGCTACACGCTATATGGTCATTTACAACTTTAAAATGATGACTTTGCTGATTCCCCATGACGTTTGTATATATTTATTTTGTCAACTCGTGTAATCTGTTTAGAATATCAGATTATTCGCTAAAAATAGGTATTTGTTTTTACCCTGTGTCGTTTGCTTAAAACTCTAGCTTTACTAAGTGCGTTTTCAACTTTGTTTCGAAAATACTTTGCATTAAGTAAATTTGTTGTTTTTTCTCGAAACGACAATGTACTTTAAGTAAATGATTATTACGTATAATAAGTAGTTAAATAGTTTATCAGAAACATCAGGAAAACATGAAATACCGTATTCGTTCTTATTAGCGTACATGCTCCAATAAGCGCACACCCTGGTCATTTCCGAAAATCGTGTGCATAAGCGCACACTACTCAACTAGCACATTGGTATTTTATACCAATTTTACACTAAAAAATAATATAAATCGCATTAAATCTTAACCTCTAGTACATACTTACACAAAACTGATACCTATTCACCATTTTGCACTGAAATAACCGCAGTTAAATGATCAAACACTAATATGCAATGATTGTGAACTTAAATGACATCATCATTTGTATTTTCTGACATTGAGGTTTATATGTTGTTTTCGTTCGTAATGGGCGCTTATTAGAACGATATTTTGTTACCTTAACTTTAAGTTATTTTGAAAAATTAAGCGCACTGTGCGCTAATTAGAACGAATACGGTATATACCCCCTCATACCCCACTTTTGGGGTTACACAGGGGTATACCTATTTTCTTATCATTTTTTTATCCAAAACATGAATTGTGGGAACTCTTTAGAACCGCCTCGCCGAGGCGGTTCTTACGTTTACCCATAATTAATGTTTTGAGCAAAAATATTGAAAATTTCTTCTATATTTTTCAAAGGAATTTTCAATATCTTTATGGTTGAAGGAAAGTTCTCTGTATATTGCATGGGCAAGCTTTCGTAATTAAATGCCTAATCCGCAGCCAAACAGATTTGACGTTTTCCCAACTTTTCCTTAAGCCCATTCTCGTGTTGGCAGGGACAAATTCAGGAAACCATAAAAGCTCCAATTAGTTTCATTCGTCTATTTTCCTGTAAACAATTTAAGAAACCATTCGTGATTAAATGTTGCGAGTTTTGTTTACCGTCACATCATTTAGTGTCTTTTAATTCTTGTATGTTAAAGTCAGTCCATTCACTGGTTTAAGAGAAGATTTTAGTGTATATATAACAATATGAGCATAACGACCATTTTCATCTTGTGACCATACTCATTTTTTTAATACTTGTGCTCCCCCCCCCCCACACACACAGACACACAACACTTCCCAAGGAGGCTCTGCATAAAATTTGGCTTTGATCGGCCAAGAGGTTTTAAGAAAATTAAATTTATTTTTAGATGATATCCTCTGGCGAAGGTGAAGATCAATAAATGACCTTGACCTTGAATACTCACATAAGTTTATTAACTCAATAGGTTGTCTGTATTTACCAACTTTCAGGTACAGGCTTCAAAACTTTCTGAAAAATCCAATATTTCCATTTTTTCCCATTGAAAAAAATAATTTACCAAATAAACTCGCTGTAAAATAGGTAAAGGTCAACCAAAGACCATGATTTATAGAAACAATATTGAGCCATAGTCCTCCTCGATACTACATGACAAAAATCGTTAAAAGTGGCCTGCCTGTTCCGGAAAAAGAAGCCAATATTTGAAATATTAAATCATACTATATTATTGTATAAAAACCCGTGTCACACGTAATTAAACAAAGAAAAAAAAAACGTGCATTAATGCGGCAATTCACGTGCGCACGTGCTGTTAATATACCGCATTTATTTATGCTCGTTACCGGGCGCCTCGCAAAGCACGTGTTGATATTAATAATGAGTGACTGAACTCCGCCAGGAATCATAAAAATGAAAGCTTTTACGCGTAATATGAAAATGTGTCGAGTCTGTAAAATAAAGTGCACCATTATTCCTTTCGTTTGTGCAGAAACTATGCAATAACAGAATTATATAGTAATAATGATATAAAATGATTTTGTCATTCATTAACATTCACTAGGTCCTCGGGGAGTGTAGCGGGAGGACAGGGAGGACCTAGCGAATGTTAATGTATGAAAAAATCGTGTTTGGCCCCTACATATTGGCATGGCTGCTATCTTCGTCAAAAAAAAAAAAAAAAAAAAAAAAAAAAAAAAAAAAAAAAAAAAAAAAAGGCAACCGCTACTAAACACTACGCTACGCTATATTTATTATTTATGTATCTTTAGTAGTTATACCATATACGTGCTCTCCATTCAGTGATTCGGTCAGACAAATTGTTTACCAAAGGTTTATTCAGGAAGTTTAATGGTACATGTAGTGTGTCACTTTGGTTTATTGAATAGATATTTTACATTGATTTCTGGTCATTGCTTCACTTGATGTATTCCATGTTCTATAGCCATCCCAAGTTATCATGCTTTCCTCATTTTTTTTTCTCTCCTATTATCTATGCAGGATAAAAGTATGGTTTAACATGCCTTAATGATAGAATAATATGTAATGGCAGAATCATTTACCAGTTTGTTTGAATTTTCATACTTAAATAAATGGTCTTATCCATACGTGTACACATATCTATAACTTTAGTTAGAATAAGAATCCTCAGAAAATGTGTACACAGTTGTATTGTCGGAACGCACTGTACATTTATTTTCATGCGTACAGTACGCATTGTGAAAAATAATTATCTAATTATCTAAATCACTGTATACTGCCCCGGGGCGGGGGCATATGAGCTCCTGTGGACCAATTTTTTTTTCTCAGAATCATTAATATTCAGTTCTACTGTGCATTTTCTGCAAGAATTTCACTTTAAAATTAAATGACATTTTAAAAGTTTTCCCCATTCAAATGCATTGGCGACCTATGTTGGCCTTGCCATAAAATAGGTCAAGGTCATCACGGGATCATGATTTATATATACATTGTAGTACTTGAGTCATCGATACTTCATGCCAAGTTTCGTTGAAATCGGTATACCGGTTCCGGAAGAAGATTTTGAAGGGGTTTTACCATATATGGGCATGGCGACCATCTTGGTCATGTGACCTGAATTATTTATATACACATTGATTCCCCCTTTCTATACTGCTTAATATAAAATTTAGTTTTGATAGGCTAAGCAGTTTCAGAGAAGGAGGTGTTTGAATATTATGGTAATATACATGTGTATTGCCCCGGGGTGGGGGCATATGAGCCCCTGGGGTCATTTTGTCAGAAATATTAATATTCAGTCCTGTTGATCAATTCCTGCAAGTGTTTCCCTTTAAATGACATTTTAACAGTTTTCCAAATTCAAATGCAAAGGCCACCTATGTTGACCTTGCCGTAAAATAGGTCAAGGTCATCAGTGGGCCATGATTTATATACACATTGTAGAACTTGAGTCATCGATGCTTCAATCCAAGTTTCAACCAGTTCCGGAGAAGAAGATTTTGGAAGGGTTTTTACCATATATGGACATGGCGACCATCTTGGTTATGTGACCTGGATTATTTATATACACATTGGTTCCTCCTTCCTATAAATGCTTCATATAAAATTTGGCTTTGATTTGCCAAGCGGTTACCGAGGAGAAGATCTTTGAAATTGTGAACGGACGACCGAGCATGGCCATCATATAAGCGCACCTTGTGAGCCTTCGGCCCAGGTAAGCTAAAAAGTAATGCACTGTTTAGTAGCGGTTGCGTTGTTTGGGACACCCTATATAAATACCCACTGCTGAACATACGGTGGTGTCAACTTTGACACATTTTATGCGATTTTTGCATTGTTTTTGTTTCTTTTTGTTTCATCTTATTTATATACCTATTTTCATTTTTTTTTTCAGTTTTACCTGGACTCTGAAGAGGGCGAAAGCCGAAAGCACTCAGTTTGATTTATTCTTGTAATGTTAATGATTTAATCCCCCTAAATACTTATTTTAATCCTTTTTCGAATCCTTTCTTAGGATCCAGTGCTACCGGGAAGATATTTGTTTGATGTTTGTCCTATTTCTCCAATACATATGTATGGGAATTAGGTAATATATACTACATCAAACTATCAAACCCTGTCGATAGCACTGGATACAAGATGATTGCTTAAATGATATGTGGTAAGTATATTGGAGATTTTATCATCAACAGTGAATAATCCTATTTGTGCCTGAGCGCGCTTTCGCCTTTCGGCTTCTTCAGAGGCGCACTAAATACTACATATTAAGAGTGTGATACATGTATGTACATCTGCCTATCATAGGCAGTCAAAGAGAGCAATCTAAAAATCCTACATAATACTCATAATATGGTAAATTCTTATATGATTACAGAAAAAAATCACATCGCACGTAACTACAGTGAAGATGGCTAAGAAATTTGGAAAATTTAAGAAATTTGGAAAAATTAACAAACATTAACCAAAATATGATTCTTTGAGGCTAATACCTAGTATAGGAGAGGTTTGTCAAAATTGTAGATCCGTAAAAGTTTAGAAACTAAAGAACTAATGACGTAAGATTCCGTAAGACTTCTGGAGCGTCACTTGTAAACACACCGCTACAAATGAATATATAATCAACACCAAAAGCCAAAAGTAACTTTCCACTGTTTTTGTAGATAGTTTTGTCGGGTAAAGGTGTGTAATATTTAAAACGTGTTTGATATGTATTGAAGTCCGATCAATTACACATTAGGTAGGCGATTTTTTTTTTGTTTTGTTTTGTTTTGTTTGTTTGTTTGTTTTGTTGTTTTTATTGGTTTCGCAAACAGGACCCAGTTGTTCAAAGCATCGTTAGCTTAACGATGTCGTTAAGACATAAATTTGTTAAGCAAATATCAGCTAAAGTAACAAATACACCGTTACTTTTTATTGAAAAAATGTGAAAATCCTTTGCATTTTCAACAAAAAATAACAATGTATTTGTAATATAAATGTTAGAAATTTTAACGAAACATTAACTAGCGACGTCGTTAGTTTTGAACATTTGGGCCCAGGTTTTTGAAAGCGTTTAGTTGACTGCGGGGGTTTGCATATAACCTTCTTAGTCAAGTAGGTACTGCTTACATTTGTCAACAGTTATAAATTTACCTGTTTGTGCGAAAAACGGTATGGCCTTATTACCATGCATCTCTGAGGCGACTGTATTTGCGTGCTTGTGTGGACATTATTTATCATAGATCAAAGATTATAATACAGGAATCCCCAGTTGCCACGGCACACTTTGATAATGTCTCCTGTCATCGTGGCTTTCGTGACTGAATTATTTCATCAGGATAACATATCGGTGTAATATATACCCCTTTAACCCATCTTTTATGTAACTGAAGTGTACAGGGGTAAACCTTTTTGTTATAAATTTTGATCCAAAATATACAGTGTGTGTACTCGTTATTCTATTGTGTGCTCCCAATGGTTTCAGCACCAAGTTTGTTTGTTTGTTTGTTTTTTCGTTTTTTTTCTCTTTGTTTTGTGTTTTTTTTTTTTTTTCAATTAGAATTTAAAATTTTAAATTTAAAATTTTACAGCAAAAACATCTTTATATTGCATGGGCAAGTTTTCGTAATGGGCCTTGGCGATTAACCAACAAGTAAAAGATTCATCATGGGGGCAGAAAATAAAATTAATGTTAAACATCGTTGCAGACATTCAAGTTAAGTGCTGCATCTTGTCCATATTATAGACACCCCCGTTCAATTCATTACGAAAACATGCCCATGCAAAATATAGAGATTTTTTTCATCTGTAAAAATTGAAGAATTTCCCTAGAAAAATTTTGATACTTTTAATATTTTTGCTCAAAACATAGATCGTGGGGGCACGTTAGAACCGCCTCTGCAAAACAATCTATGTTTTGGACAAAAAATAAGAAAATAAGTTTACCCCTGCATGCCCCAATTTAACTACATGTATATAAAAGTGGGGTTTAAGGGAGTACTTATTGCCGGGACTTGTTTTTCTGATGTATTCCAAACGCTCCCATGGATTACGTACGTGTATATGCTGTGATAATTGTGTCTTTCCTTGCGTCAGTTTTTGTCAGATTCTGTGTTATTAAAACTTTGGTTCTTAGTATTTTAACTCCGTTTGGCGTATAATGCTTTATCATTGTTTCAGACATCGAGTGATACAATGACATTAGACAGTGTTGACATTCACCCCTCTGATTCGATGACGTCTATCAACTGTTCATACGACGCATCATCATCCCTGGGAAGTGTAAAAGACAGTCCCTATACACCGGACGTCTTATCAGAAGAATTCAAGGATTTCTACCTAAGCGCGAGATTCATAACAGGTTTGGTGTTTTACCCAATCATCTGTGTATTCGGATTGACCGGGAATGTGATGAGTATAATCGTGATGTCACAGAAACAGATGAGGTCATCAACGAATACGTATTTATTCGCCCTGGCAATATCAGACTGTATCAAGCTGTTCTGTGACTTGCTGTACTTCATGGTGATTCTATTGTTCCAAATTAATCCGCTAACGGGAAATAGGGCCTATGGATTCCTGTATCCTTACGCACATTACATATTCAATACATCAGTGTGTATAAGCGCGTGGCTGACGGTGTCTGTGGCAATAGAAAGATACATTTATGTCTGCCATCCCACAAAGGTAAAGAGCCACTGTAACATTTACCGCGCCAGAACTATTTCCTTTTCCGTGTTCATTGTTATGAGTGTGCTAGCTATCCCTTACGCCATGAGATATAAAACTGTTCAAAATATAAATAACGTCACTGGTGCTGATGAATACAATGTAGAAGTCTCCGATCTGTGGCAAAACAAGTTCTTCACAAGCACATATATTTGGATTCAAAACCTTATGAGGTCAATCATACCGCTTGTAATTTTGATTATTTTAAATGCTTGTATTTTATACGGATTACGGCGCTGTCGATTACTCCGCTCAAAGTCGCCGAAGAAGCATCGAATAACGACAATGTTAATCATAGTGATCCTCGTCTTTCTAATCTGCATAACACCGGACACAATCATGTCTACATTCTTCGGGCTTGGGTATTCCGAGGAGAACTATCTAGCACGTGGAATTCGAGAGATTACGGACCTTCTTCTCCTGATAAATGCCGGGACAAACTTTATAATATATTGTATATTTAATACGATATTTTGGTGCCAGTTCAGACGCATTTTCTGTTACCATTGTAGCAGTAGGACGAGGATTGAAGAAAACACGAGACATGTATCAATGCTCGGTGTTAAGTCAGTAAGAGGAGTGCCATATCGTAGAAGAAGCCATTCGTTCAGAGAGGAAAAATGTACTGAGATATGATCATAAGTATCGGGCATGTAGATCCTTGCAATAGTTCCGCCCAATTCCTTACATTCTGATGATCATTTACAAGGACTGAGTGATCACGGGGGTGATTCAAAGATACCATTACATGCAAATACTTGCTGTCGTCCTAATATCATGACTCGGACGACAGCATAATTACTAGTATCATATTTACGGCCGTTGACCATATACTCGGACGACGGCAGTGTTTTGTACGTAATGGTATATAAACGACTCGGACGACAGCACAGGTATCATCATTTGAATCACCCCTGTGGTGATATTATGTAGTGATTCCATTTATAAGGAAGCGATTTTGTAGAATAAGAAGATAATTATTTCACTAAGACTTGTTACAACTTAGAAGCAAAACCTTGTATTCGCGCCGGATCAGACACAAACAACACTCCTTCACAATATAATAGTCTTGTGATAAGATCTTTAGAGCATTAGCCCCAACCCATTTACCTAAATCTATGTAAAGAACAGCGATCCTAGTGACAAAAACTAACTTATAGATTTGAACCTAAATGTCAATCAGACTATAAATTCGAACAGCCCTGCACGTCATCTTTTCTAAAATAAAATACATTGTTTCTTGTTCATTTGCTGGATCATTTACACAAGAACTCTTCAATTCCATTGAAAGTTTTAGCATGAAGGGGGAAAGAATCATTAGCACGTTCACCTCACGCAATTTGGTGGATATTGTTACATATTTTTACAATAAAACTTTCAAAATAAAGTGGACTCTGTCAGACAATTTATCACAATTGTAAAGGAGAGTTAATGTTTTGAAGGTATACTTTGAGGTGTAAACACCTGTTATTTGCTACTGGCTATTCCAAGGCAGATGCATGGTTGTACATCAGATCCATGTTATGATATTACACTCTGTATTTTTCATCAGTTTTTGTTGTCGGTATACGGCACGTACGTATACGTATTTTCTATTTTACGAACCATGACTAGAGCGCACCAATATCATTTTGTATCCCGTCTGCAAATAGACAGACAACTGAAAATAGTATTAGCGGATTTAGTGGTATAAAACAGACGAATAGCGAAGATGTATTCAAATGTGTATGTACATGCATACACCCATCATCGAGAATTTCACTAACGATCTCTACGGGTGTTTTATAAAGTATTTTCGGTTAAGAACAATTGCTTTTCAAAGATGCAAATGAACAATGTTACGTCCTTGACAATGCCAGAAATACAAGGTAATGTTAGTATAGAAAGACCAAAAGTGTTTGAAATTGAATTCAGAGTCCTAACCCAGACACTAGTCGAGAAAGAGTAAAAGAATCTATGATGGGGTTGAGGCCGAGACAAGGAAATCTAAGGCAAGTTTTCAGATTATTCGAGTCTTATCCAATAATCTGAAAACGAGCATGAGATTTCCTTGTTTAGGCCTCAACACCATCACTGATTATTTTTTTTCTCACCCATAACTTAAAAAGGTACAAGTAGGCAAAGATCAGGAAAAGGCGCAATCAGAAAAAGATTCCCACTCCAAAAACCGAGGCGGGAAAAAACCAAACCAACAATCAGGTACTTATACCATGAAACATATCGTAAGCCGAATGAGCAGCTATTTTCCCAATAGGTGGCCACTCAGTTACCTTAACTTAACTAAAAATATGAAAACATACATAAGGCGCCAACAGCACAAAAAATTTTAAACACCAAGACATAAAACAAAAAGAACCACTACAGAAGTATCGACTTGGTACGATCAGTAACACAAAGTTAAACCATTTTGACTCTGAAAAGCTTCTAGTGCTGTTCAGGCAGCCACTTTGTTTTTACATGAAACAATATGCAAATTAACCTGTTAAAAAAATATATATAATTTTGTATATGCACCAACCTTACAAAAATATTTAATCAGCATTTTGTTTTGGCATAAGCAAAATTAATTTTTGAGATTTTATCAAAGCAGCAGAATACAATTACTCCTGTAAACCTTCTGACATTAACAGGGGCCTAGAAGTTTATTTTTGTCGCTGACAGTTTTTACCCAGCTTATCACTTCCTTATATGGTAGTACACATAAAGATGCGCATTTTTATTGGCCAAATACAGAATATGATTGGCATTTTGAGACAGCTAAAATCTACTAGTACCATGAGTACTGAGACAGAAAAATCTAGGACTGGCACACTATAGGATATGCTTGACAGATGGGTGAGAAATGATAATACAAGACACCACCAGATTTTAGCAGCGCATATGTAGAGCAAGCTGACCGAAGCCGGCAAACTTCAACTAAAACAACAGAGAGACAGGCAGAATATACAGGGAGCATGAAGATAAATCACAGCAGAACCACATTGGAAGGGTCAGTAAAAACTTAATGGTGGGTTTAAATTTATGTTAAGGGATCTCAACTCTCGCCCTTAATTTGTTTGAATTATATTACAAAAAGTTGTTCGGTTGTAGGGAGGATAGCCACTGGGTAAATCATTTTCAGAACATACGTGAATGCACTAAAATCAAACCATGACAAGAATATACCTATCACAATTCCTAACCGAACTCTTGAATTGTCTTGGATAAAATCTGAACCAAGGAAGCCGTGGGATTAAACCTTATGTAGAGCATTACTTATTTATTCAGCATTAGTTTGCCGAATATTAATTAATTCTGCTTGATTTTGTTGCCGCGATGAATAAATCAACATGGCAACCCCAAAACCCTTAAATCATACAAAAAATCTGCAGAAACACATGGCATTGATTTTGGGACCAAATTTCATCATGCGTTAATGCCACCATAACACATCTTCCTTAACGAATTGATAAATGTCAGCTATACTTTTGGGACCAGTCTTGAATTTCCGGTACAGGGCTTTACTGAATTAGGATTCAAGTTGAATTGTCTGGCATCTTAAAACCACCAAAATCATAATAAATTAAAAACGATAAAAAATGCCTACTCCTTGCTATTTATTTCCTTTACAAAAGTACAGACTTAGTCGAAAAAGACGAATTTGAAAATGTTCGGTTAGCAATTTTGACAAGTATATATAAGACACAGGTCATGTAGTAGCCTGTCTACTTGCCTTACGTTTTAAATGTAGCCGTTGACATTAAACAGAAAAAAGTATTCCCAAATGCGAAGCAGAAACGGTCTGGCCTATCTTATTCGGTATGCATCTCTATTTGCTAAATCTGAATAAAGCACGGCGTCCCATAACGCATCAAATATAAATCTGCGTCCGTATTCGTAAAGTTACTAATAATACAAAAACTGCTAGTTCAGGGCAACAAAATTACCAACATTGTTAGTGAGATTCCTTTTCTGCCATTTTAAGAAATGTGCTATCCCTTAGGATAAGACAAATTATGTATATAAAGCAGAACTTTTCTGAGAAATTCCTATATATTAATACGCGCGGAAAATTGATACATCCGTTAATTCGAAATAAGTCTTTTGGACGACAATACCTACATGAACTCTGAAAAAAAAAAAAAAAATAAAAAAAAAAAAAAAAAATAATAATAATAATAATAATAATAAAACATTCATTGACATACTCTGAATTTTCAAGGTATCTTATGTGTAATATACTACACTTTGTTTTGTTTTGAGAGGTACGTGCTCAGAAGGTGAATTACGAAAACTTGCCATTGCAATAAACATATTATATATGTTTTTAGCTTTAAAAATTAAAAATTTTCAACTGAATTTTTTTTTATGTTTTCCTTATTTTTGCTCCAAAATATATATTGAGGGTACGCGTTAGAACCGCCTTGCCGAGGTGGTTCTAACGAGTACCCACAATCTATGTTTGGGAGCACAAATGAGAAAAAATAGTAATACACCTGCATTCCACAGTTTTGCTACATAAAAGTTGGGTTCAATGGGGTATGCATTACACGGACATGTTTTCGTGATGAAATAAATGTTGACTGTTGGCATTTTTGGTTAAATGTTTGTATTTCAAAGAACATAAATACAGCATTTTAACTTTCAGTACTGTCATGGTTTCTAACCACACATCGAGCAAACTAATTTAATTTTGTCACGCTGTTTACGGGAATATCCTTGTGGGGATTTGAATTTGAAATACATGAAAGACTCGCAAACATTTTAATTGAAGTAAAAACAGAGGCCTTATAAGGTTTTGTGAGGAATAATACGCCTGAGGCCACTACAACTCTGCTTTAAATGGAAATTGTGCGCGAAAGCTGCGAATTTTTTTATAAATGGGTTACGTGTACCAGGCAAAATGTATTTCATCGGTACTAAACATTTCAATATCTGAAAATGGAAGCTCTAATAGCGAATATGAGCGGCGACATTGATGGCAAGTATTGCAATTATAATACAATAATAATACAATATCGTATGAAATAAACCTATTCTCGTTTTATCTTGAGCAAAAGATGCTATCTTATCTCAGATTAGTGAAAATACGTTAAAGCCCCATGTCAAACTTTTGGCAAACTTTAAGGCAGAAATGTTAAAATAGCAATGTTTAGCTGTCGACTTTAAAAACATCAAACTAAACCTAAAGCAAGACATGACCTATGGTATGTTTTCACAAAGTCGCAATCTTAAATTCTGAACTTTTTCGACGTATGCGAAATGTTCTTCACGTTTTTGGCATTTTACTATAGGAACAATAGGAATGAATCCCAACAGTTACTGTGGTGTTCTACATAAAATTTATTACTATAAATAAAAAAAAAAGTCTACGTTACTGAGAAAAGAATAGAAAAGAGAAGTTGAGAAGTTGCTTATTTAATTTAGTGAACGTATCTGACAGATATTAAGCATACACTTTGTCTATAGGGAAATTTCAGTAGGGGCTCAACTAATTTAACCAGTTTATAATGTCGCATTGTCAGATTTGCCCGATGATTTTTGTTTTACCATAGTCTTGCCCCAGAGTCGTGCCTTCCTGATGAGGTTTTAAAACCCGAAACGGGCATCTAACGCAACATCGTTTTTAATTTTGTCGTTTTTTAAATTTACAGAATCTGGTGTGGTTTTTATCATCTCCTTTTTTCATTTACGTGATATTTTATACAGAAAGACACACTGGGTAATTGCCATTTTAGTCTAAATTAGGCTGCAATCAAATCTTAAAAACCAGCATGTCCACAGTGTTTTAGGTCCGTCACAGTGTGAGTGATTCTTTATGATATCAGCTACTGATTCTTGATGATATCAGGTAACGGATTCTTGACAAATGCTACGGATTCTTGACAAGGATTGATACTCCCAATTGCAAACAGCAAAAAATGGTTATTTTAGATAGTTGTAGATCTAAATTTTGTCAGGAGACATATTAGCAGCATGGTTCATGGCAGTCTATGTATATATTCTACATGCTATGTGTTCAAAATAAAACCAAATAGATAAATTGAGCAAATATGAACAACATGGCAATTCTGTAAAATTATGTGAATTTCTAAAGCAAACATGTTTGGTAACATTGAAACAGTTAATAAAAGTGATATCTGGACCTTCAAATTCTACATTACCCTGCGTAATAACCCTTTTTCATTTTTTGCATGCTACGGATTCTTGATGATACGTTACAGATTCTTTATGATAACAAAATGTGGGTAACAGATTCTTTATGATACATGTCACTGATTCTTTATGATAAATGTCACAGATTCTTTATGATTTAAAGCAAGTTTATGATAATCTACAACTAAAAATGCAAATTTGGAACCATTGTCCACCAATGAACTGTGTTTTTATCAACTCTACACTGCAAGAAATATGATGTGCATTCTAAAATTGATCAGATTTATCACAAACCAATTAATAATTGTGATTAATGTAGAACCTTGTAGTATTTTTGTATATATCACAAAACCCTATTATATATTTATTTTTTTAACTACATTGTATTTTATAAAATCAATTCCATTTTTTCTATCAGTGAGACCGACAATTTTATAAGTAGTATTCATGTGTGTACAATTTTACATTGTTTTTTTTTTCTGTTTTGGGTCTCACAAGCATGGACATTGATCCCATTTCTAACAACCTTACCGCTTTGATATGTCACCTTATGTATGTTTTGATGTTCTGGTAACTGAGTGACTGCCTAGTGGGAAACAGTTGCTTACTCAGATTACAAAATGTTCCCTAAGTATAATAAGTAACTTATTGTCAATGTAGTTTTTTCACATTGGTTTCTGGAGCGGGAATTTCTGATTGCACCATTTCCATTAATCATTATCATTGCATACTTTTTCCTTTTTGGTGCCACTTAAGAGAGGTAACATTTACTGCTAGACTGGAATTCAGGAAATACAAATATTCAACGAATATTGATTATTTGAAACAGATCTACATTCCTTTCACCGCTGTAACAGGATCTCATTCCTATGGCAAGCTGTTTTACTATGTATTCAAGAAAGCAGATATCTGTTATGCAATATTGGATATCTTGTTTAATAAATAAGATATATACTTTAATGTTGTGAACCACTGCAGAAGCTGAGGGTGAGGTTAGGTACCTGTAAAACCGGTTTAAGCCCGCCAGTAACTTTGTGTTACTGATCGTTCCAAGTCGATACTTCTGTAGTGGTTCTTTTTGTTTTATGTCTTGGTGTTTAAAAATTTTTTGTGCTGTTGGCGCCTTATGTATGTTTTCATATTTTTAGTTAAGTTAAGGTAACTGAGTGGCCACCTATTGGGAAAATAGCTGCTCATTCGGCTTACGATATGTTTCATGGTATAAGTACCTGATTGTTAGTTTGGTTTTTTTTTTTTTTTTTTTTTTTCCCACCTCGGTTTTTGGAGTGGGAATCTTTTTCTGATTGCGCCTTTTCCTGATCTTTGCCTACTTGTACCTTTTTAATTTATTAGATATCTATTATAAAGAAGATATCTTATATAGCAAATATGATATCCATTTTATTATATAAGATATACAAAATGTTAATATTAGATATCTGAAATAGCAAATATATGTTATGCAATATTAGATATCTTGTTTAACAAATAAGATATCTACTTTAATTTATTAGATATTTATTATAAAGAAGATATCTTATATAGCAAATACGATATCCATTTTATTATATTAGATATACAAAATGTTAATATTAGATATCTGAAATGTTAACTTAGATTTTACTATTTATTCAAGAAAGCAGGTATCTGTTATGCAGTATTAGATATCTTGTTTAATAAATAAGATATCTACTTTAATTTATTAGATATCTATTATAAAAATAGATATCTTATATAGCAAAAAAGATATCCATTTTATTACATGTTTATTAGAGATACAAAAAGTTAATATTAGATATATGAAATGTTAATTTAGATGTCTTATATAGTATATTTAGATATCATTCAAGCTTAGTAAGATATCTTATTTGTTAAAATAGATATCTAAATTGACAAATAAGATATCTTAACAAGTAGCCCAAGGGCAACGATCGCTCACCTGAGTCAGCAAGTACAGTCACTGGACAAAGTAATTGGGGGTTTTACCATATATGGGTATGGTGGCCATCTTGGTCATGTGACCTTGACACCCTACTTACATCAGAAGAAAAGCTCTTGTCTGGATTGTGTATCCTCTTGTCTGCCACTTTGGTTCACTTGAAAAAATATATCCATTATAAGTCTATGGTAGATAATGACATGACTGGGGCGTTGACTCTACGCCCCCCAGGGGCACCGTTGGCATCATTTATAAAGGAGAGTATTATTCATTAGTCCACACAAAATATGAAAATGCTGGGCCATATGGTTTCGAAGAAGACGATTTTTTATGTTTTTCCAATTGTAAGTCTAAGGGAGCTATTGACCCCCCGGGGTGGGGCCATTTCTGACCCCAGGGGCATGCTTGGTAGGATTTATGTAAATCTCCACATAACAATGCTGCATACCAAATATAGAGGCTTTGGCTGTTGTGGTTTCAGAGAAGAAGATTTTTAATGTATTTTCCATTGTAAGCCTATGGCAGATAATGATGCCCCCAGGGCGGGGCCTGTATGGACACCAAGGGCACGGTTAGCAGAATTCATAAAGAGGACCACTATACATTGCTACACCCAAAATTTGAAAGCTCTGGGCCTTGTGGTTTCGGGGAGATTTTTTTTATGTTTTTCCCATGATGCCCCTGGTGCGGTGCCTGTATGGACCCCAGGGGCACGGTTGGCAGGATTTATAAAGAGGACCACTATACATTGCTACACACACAATATGAAAGCTCTGGGCCTTGTGATTTTGGAGAAGAAGATTTTTTTTTATGTTTTTCCCATTGCATGTTTATGGGAGCTAATGACCCCCGGGGCGGTGACATTTTTTGACCCCAGGGGCATTCTTGGCAGGATTTATAAAGAGGACCACTACACATTGCAACATACAAAATATGAAAGCTCTGGGCCTTGTGGTTTCGGAAATTTTTTTTTTATGTTTTTCCCATGACGCCCCCGGGGCGGGGCCCGTGTGGACCCCAGGGACACCGTTGGCAGGATTTATGAAGAGGACCATTATACATTGCTACACACAAAATATGAAAGCTCTGGGCCTTGTGATTTTGGAGAAGAAGATTTTTTTTATGTTTTTTCCCATTGCATGTTTATGGGAGCTAATGACCCCTGTGGCGGTGCCATTTTTTGACCCAAGGGGCATGGTTGGCAGGATTTATAAAGAGGACCACTACACATTGCTACATACAAAATATGAAAGCTCTGGGCCTTGTGGTTTCGGAGAAGAAGATTTTTTTTTATGTTTTTTCATATGACGCCCCCGGGGCGGGGCCCGTGTGGACCCCAGGGACACCGTTGGCAGGATTTATGAAGAAGACCATTATACATTGCTACACACAAAATATGAAAGCTCTGGGCCTTGTGGTTTTGGAGAAGAAGATTTTTTTTTATGTTTTTCCAATTGTAAGTCTATGGGAGCTATCTGTTGCCATGGAAACCAGAGTTCTGATCCGACCTGGCCCAAAACCTAACACAACCTTTCCCCCTCCTCAATGATGCTTTAGATGAAATTTGATCACGATTGACTATGTTGTCTTAGAGATATTCAAGTTTGAAAATGTGGACGGACGGATGAACGCACGGACAGTCGCCGGCTCGACTACTATACTAGTAGCCTTCGGCTCATATGAGCTAAAAATTATATTAAATATCTTATTTGTAAAAAGTATATAACATATCTTAATAAATAATTAGTTATATAGATATCTGATTTAGCAATTAGGATATTAGATATCAGATTTTTTTTTCTTAATGATACATCTTAATCAGCATTTGAGATATCTAAAATAGTTGAATAGATATCTAAGTTAACATATAAGATATCATATTTGTTGAACAAGATATCTTCTGTAGTATATTAGATATCTTAATTACATTCACATATAAAATATTTTATATGCTAAAATAGATATTGTTTTTGACGAATTAGATATCGTATTTACAAAAATAGATATCTTATATCCCATATTAGCTATCTTATTGAGCTAAACAAATAAGACGCCTTTAGTATCTTATTCATTTTACCTAATCACAACCGATGTCTTTAACTTATATAAGATATCTACTATGTCAATACAGATATCTAATTTATAGCTTAATTAAGATATCTTGTGATAATTCAGATATCTGAATTATAAATTAAGATATCTTTTTTCTAATTAAGATATCTAGTTTACCGAATAAGATATTTAATTGAACACTGTATATAAGATATCTATATTACCAATTTAGATATCTTATTGGCTAATTAAGATATCTAGTTTAGCAATAAAGATATCTTATAAACCAAAGAAGATATCTTGATTAATCTTGTAAGGAAGATATCTTGATTAATCTTGTAAAGAAGATATCTTTTTAGGTATAGCAGATATTTTGTTTAGTATATAAGATTATATTAGTTTCATAATCACTTGATCATCTCAGCGCTGTGTCTGGTGTGGGTTCGAGCCCCGCACCGGCTAATTGTGAGACAAGCCAAGCTCTGCTTGCGGGTGTGACAGGTGTTTTTTCTCGGAGTTATACCGTTTTCGCCCATCTACTGATTGGCCCGTCTCATATGAGCTGAAATAATCTTGAAAGGGATGTAAAACTAAATTTAAAAAAAAAATATATATTATACTGAACAAAAAAAGAAACGCAACAATTATTTTCCACTAAATTTTGAGCAAACTATGATACAAAAAGAAATCATTGCTTTTTCTACTTCTGCACTAGATGTCAGGCTTCCGAATGCAAGAAACCGATTTTCATTTTGATGAGCATTTACGGAGTTACACGATGCCGACCGTGTGCATGCTGAAAGTAGTAAACAATACAGTGCGCATGCGCAAGCATTAAAATAATGGTACGATTTAAATCCGCCATAAACCCTTATTCAAAATCACAATGTACCACTCAGCAGATAACTCACACGTTAAAGAAATAAAAGGAGTAAAATTGAAATTATCCCCCTTTCAATTTAACATATAGGGATTTTGATGGTTTTAATTACGAGCATGTGTGTCGTGGAACTTTTTTCTTTTTCATGAATTTTAATTAGGGTGCAGCTGACATTGTTCCTTGATTATTTTGAGGTTCAAAAGTGTGCACATGCGCAGAGCAAACCTTTCCCGATTTACATTATTTAAGACGACAAAAAAAAAAATTCGTTCAATTTTTATCGAAATGAAAATCAGTTTCTTGCATGATGTACCCTAATATCCCATGAATTGGAATCATACAGCAGCAGACCTGAAATTATCAACGTTTTACCTTTAAACTCGAAAATCCTCGGTGGCCTATTGTTGCGTTTCTTTTTTTGTTCAGTATAGATATCTAAATTATCATATAAGATATCTTATATACTATATGAGATATCTTAATTGTGAGATTAAATAAGATATCTTATTTAGCGCATTAGGCATCTTCTATATAAAATATCTTATTAAGGATATAAGATATCTTATTTAAAAAAGCAGATATCTTTATTGCTAAATAAGATATCTTTTATCTTAATTAAGATATCTTATTTACCATTCAAGATACCTAATAAGCATATTAAATAGTAAAACGGCTTGCCATGCATTTCCTATTATAATTGATGCCATCTTTATTTACAGAGTAACAGCCTAATACACAGCACGTGTCAGTACTGCATGAAATCATACAATAACCCCGATGCAGTTGTCAGGCATTGTATTCTAGATCATCCAGCCAAAAATTTGAGTTTTCTGTGGCCCCTCCTGAATGTCAATGGTAAAAAAGGAAGTGCAGTGCTGTAGGGGTAGACTACAGGACTCCGATGCGGGAGGCCCTTGGTTCTAGACATAAGTCTACCATGCAGGTTTTGTTCATGAATCTGTAGTATTGTTTAATACACAAGAATTGGTGGCACTTTGTCCCAACATGACTTAAAACTTGTTTACTGGGACGTCTAGCCATAACTTAACCAAACCATATCATAAAATTTATAAATAAATGCTCAAATCTCAGTACGACTGATAAAATAAAGACTTGTATACCGAAACACATAGTTCAAACCTGCTTTGTAGATCAAAGACATTAATAATTGGTAGTTTATCTCCATAAAAAGAGTGGTAGATTGTAGGCTATGGTATCATAAAGAATCTGTAACATATCATAAAGAATCCGTTACCCAACATTTAGTATCATACGGAATCCGTGACAAAATTTTGTCACAGATTCTTTATGATACTTTTGATGCTTGAAAAAACAAAAGTCTGCAAAACAATTCCTTTGAAGATTTACATGCGTGGAAAAGTGTAAGTATATAGATAATTAGTTAAATTTCTTAACTGTTGATAAAATGTTTTGATGTCTTATGTATTTTGATATTCATTTTCGATTTTCCTTGCTTAATTAACCATTTTAAGGATATAATCACCCATTAACTTTCAACCTGTATACCACCATTGCTAAAATTGATCGAGAACAGTTTCCAGCTCATATATACTATGTATGTGTTTTAAAAAGGTCATTTCCGGCATCAAAAACCTTAGAAACGCCGGTTGTTCATCACCTACCAATAGATGAGCTAAGGGAATCATAAAGAATCTGTAACGCTATCATAAAGAATCAGTAGCTGATATCATAAAGAATCATCCCGCACTGTGACGGACCTAAACCCATGTGATGTCTGCTACGTTTGGAACATCTTTTTAATCCTTTATTTTCGCAAACTATTGACTATGCGTGAAACAGTATACCTCTTCGTCCAGACTAAACGAGTTAGTCAGTCACAGTATATTGGTTTTAGATTTTTTTTTTTCAAGATATGAACATTATTGCAATCACAATGATCAGTTTCGTGACCGCAACGCAGTCCAGTCGGCATTCACTTCAACCAGAGGGTGTCTTTTGCCGCTGAACAAATGATAAGATATAATAATTATATGTACGTTGCTTATGTCAGAACAAAGTGCAGTTATTGGGACGCGACTTTGTTTTCGCTTCAAGGGCAGTGCCACCATCCCTCTTCGTCTGAAATATGAAAATCGAAATTTCTAGCTATCTGTTACTTACAATTATATGCCAGTTTGTCTGGGCCTGCTCAGAAATTCCTAAGGCATACTTTCTCATGACACAGCTTATATATCGGGTTGCCATGACATTTCTAGGAACATTTGTCATCATTTTCTCGAAGAAGAAAGTGATCTACCGCACACAAATACCATGTGTTTCTCAATGCATACAGGGAATACCTTCGTGCAGAAAAAAACGGAGATTGATGTCTGCTTTAGCATTATAAACTAGGCAAAAAGTTAGCCAAGTTTAGACTGAAAATATTAGTAGTTAGCCGCAAAACAAATTATTGTCGGAACTATTTTGCTGCGAAATTTACTTAAAATCATTGTAGAACTAAGCTGTGCGAAAACGAAGCGTTCATATCCTTGCAGATGACGACAAAGTTAACGCAAACATATATTTTTTTTTTCGAAAAATTACAATAGAACACTTGTCTTCAATATCGATATTGAAACCATTGTTTATATTAATGTATTTTTATGTACATACATGTAACATGCAGGGTGTATTTTAAAAGACCCGATTTGATGATGCCTGTGACGTCTTAACGTCTGCTGAATTATATTGCATATAGAAGTACATGGATTCAATCGATGGACATTTTCTAATGAAAACATCTTACTCATTAATTCTGATATGTTTAACTCATATAAGCCTGGCGTCCTTTTTGTGGGACATGGGCAAACAGCATAGCCTCAGATGTGACGCCACAGAACGCGGCGTCCCGTCTGGAGCTATTCTGCTTGCTTAGAGGAATTTCATCGAAAATGAATTAGAAAATCAAAATCACTCCTGATGCCCCTAAAATGAAAGTGGACTGACCCAAATGATAATGATGGGAAAATCCATTCATCAAATATGAGTTAAGCCGAAGACGCCATTCTTGTTCTGCGGGGTTTTTACTTTTGTTCTTGTATTTCGACCGTTGCCCAATTAGATTTAGAGTCAAAAAATGGAAGTCGTCATGTTTCATGCTGATTTATAATAAATATGACTACATTCACAAGATGGCACTAGCGAACATAACGTCAAAACAATGACGTTACAAATAAAGTTAAATGTCTACTCAAATGACGCTTTGCTGATGTTCTGAATGACAATGCACGATAAATCGACTTTATTAGACTTCATGATGTTAAACCAAATCATGTTTCTCCGATTTTCGCGAAATTATTGTTTTTTACATCATTTAATAAATGATCTGAGCCCATTACAATTAGGTTTGCTAGAGGCTGCAATCATTTTGCGGACTTCAACGCGCGAAATAAATGTTTAACAGCCAAACTTCTCAAGCAGGGCTATTGGTATCATAAACTTCGAAAAACATTTTCTAAATTTTATTGCAGACACTGTGAATTGATTTCCAACTTTAATGTTGGGTTAAAGACGCTTTTACGCGAGGGCCTTTCGGAACCAGAATTTATGGTGACTTGGTTATAAATTAAAGTAACTTATAGGAAGGAAATAGTTTTCTTTTCAGTTTAGAAAATCATTATACGTTACAAACGTAAAGGAAATAACTTAATTGTTATGCGAAAGTCTGCATGCTTGGTTTTTAACCCAATCATAGTTGATAACTATGCTGCCTTCTTTAATTGCACGGCAGTGGGTCGGGTGTCGGACTCTATGATGGCCCCGACATAAAGCTATTCATTAAAGTTGGTTGGGGCCGGAGCTTCTTGTCTGTTGCTTGGCCCACCGGGGTTCAACTGGTGTTTTTCTTTGTCTCCGTATTTTCAGTAAGTTATTGGGCGCCCAGGCATCTCCATAGTCGGGCAGCTAACTGAATCTGAGAGTCCTCGTTTTTGATTCATCATGATTTATTCGTTTGTCGTTAGAGATTCACCACGAGGACCGAACAACTATATGTAACTAAATGTTGTGAACCACAACTACAGAAGCTGAGGGTGTGGTTATGGCCATGTAAAACTAGTTTAAGCCCGCCAGTAATTTTATATTACTGATAGTTCCAAGGCAATACATTGGCTCATCTTGTTTTCATATTTTAGTAAGGTGTGGGTAATTGAGTACCCACCTTTTGGGAAATAGCTGCTCACTCGGCTTACGATACGTTTCTTAGTATAATTACCTAATTGTCAATTTAGGTTTTCCCCACCTCGGTTTTTGGAGTGGGCTTTCCATTTCCTGATCATTGCCTACTTGTACCTTTCTGTACGGTCACACAAGAAGGCTATAAGCTTAAAATTTCAGATTAAAAAAGAAGAGGGATTGTACTATCTATGTAGTGAAAACAAAAGCGCTGAACTGCAGTTACTGCACGGCTGGTCTGCGTCTTTATTTTAACATTGTTGGTTTTTTTTTTGTTTTCATATGCGACGGCTCAGTTTCGAGTATTTTCTTTCTACATAACAGCACATGAACACACTTGTATAAGCACTTTATGAGTAGGTACAAGTATACAACTATCAGGAAAAGGTGCAATCAGAAAAAGTCCCTCTCCAAAAACCAAGGCGGGAAAAACTAAATTAACAAACAGGTTCTTATATCATGAAAACATATCGTAAGCCGAATGAGCAGCTATTTTTCCAATAGGTGGCCATTCAGTTACCTAAACTTAACTAAAAATATGAAAACATACATAAAGCACAAACAGCACAAAAAGTTTAAACACCAAGACATAAATCAATAAGAACCGCCACAGAAGTATCGCCTTGGAACGATCAGAAATATAAAATTTACTGGCTTAAATCAATTTTACAGGTACCTACCTAACTTCACCCTCAGCTTCTGCAGTGGTTCACAACATTTAAGTAGTTGTTCGGTCCTCGTGGTGAATCTCTAACTAGTCAATGAATCATCAAGGACAAACAAATAAATCATGATAACCACCCTGATGAATCAAACACGAGAACTCAACAGATTCAGTAAGCTGCTTGACGATGGAGATCTCTGGGTGCCAAATAACTTGCTAACTCCGGAGCAAATGAGAGTCTGTAGTGATTTGTTTTTGCTACCATTTTTAATTTTCGCTGTCCTTTTGTCTGCCTTTTTCCTGAAGTGATTAATCTTGTATTTGGCTGCACTTTAAAATAATTAAAGCCGTCTGGACAGTTTGAAGTTGTTTGTTTGCCAGTTGGACAGGTCAATGACACAGACTTTTGTTTTCACAGACTGAAATCAGATGATGTCTAGAAAGTTCCATGAAAATTAATTGACAATATAGTAACCATTACAAAAACACGCCCATGCAATATATAGATTCTTTTCTTGTTGAAAAAATGAAAGTTGTCACTGGAAAAAATTTGATATTTTTCTGATATGTTCGTTTTTCTGAACTGTTTGCGAAAACAAAATAACCTGGATTCCTTATGTAACAAGGCGTGGGTAGAGCAAGCTGACCAGCTCTTTCCAAGCAAGGTTGCCAACCGAAAAACATACGTAAACTAAAACAAGGATCGTGATTACGTTTGTTATATAGCTGGTGAAATAACCGAAAACATTACGAAAACTTGCCCATGCAATAAATAGAGATTTTTTTAGCTCTTAAAAATTGAAAATTTTCAGCTGAAAATGTTTGATATTTTTCTTATTTTTGCTCCAAAACATAGATTGTGGGTACTCGTTAGAACCGCCTCGCTGATACCCCTGCATACCCCAGTTTTGTTATATAAAAGTGGGGTTCAAGGGGGTATAAATTGCAAGGACATGTTTTCGTGATGGGTTTGATCTATCTTATTCAGTATACATTCTTTATTCGGTAAATATGCATAAAGCACGACGTCCTATGATACAGCTTATATAATTTTGCATCCCTTTTCGTAAAATTACTAATAAATAAATAGAAAAATTGCTAGTTCAAGGCAACCAAATTACTAACATTGTTAGCGACATTCCTTTTTTGCTATTTTAGGAAACGTGCCTTCCCTTAGGATAAGACAAATTATGGTAATGAAACAGAAAATATTTCTAAGCAATATCGATATATTAATACGCGCGGAAAATTGATACCTCTGCTTATTCGAAAAAAGCATTTTGCGGACGACATAACCTATATGAACTTCAGAAAATAATAATTATAATATATATACAAAAACAAATACAGGCTTGCTCTGAAATGTAAAGATCTCTTGGGTACAATTTTCTTCACTTTGCCGAGTTGTTTTGAGATTTATTTCCATCAGGAAATGTGAAATGTAGGGGTTTACCTATTTTTCTTATTTTTGTCCCAAAACATAGATTGTGGGTACTCTTTAGAACCGCTTCGCACAATCCACAATCTATGTTTTGAGCAAAACTAAGAAAAATATCAAAATTTTTCAGCTGAAAAATCTTTAATTTTTAAAACTCAAACATCTCTGTTTATTGCATGGTCAAACTTTCGTAAAATATTTGTATCATTAAGAAAACTTCCTCGAGCAAATAACAGTGATGTTTCTTTTTTTTTGTTTTTTTTTCGCTCAAAACATTGATTGTGAGTACACACCGAGGCGGTTCTATTGAGCACCAACAATCTATATTTTGAAACAAAAGTAAGAAAAATAGCATACCAAAGATTGACTTTATAAAAGTGGGGATTCAAAGGGTTATCTACATGTATATTTGAGCCGTCTCGTGAGAAAACCAACAATCTTCATATGCGAAAACAAAGACGCAGATCAGCTTCGCGGTAACCGCGAAGCTGATCAGCGTCTTTGTTTTCGCTTCACGGATAGTATAATTCCTCTTCTTTTTAAATCCGAAATTTCAAGCTTCCAGCCTGCTTCTGTGACTGTACAGCCTGACTTGTGTCGGACCTGTTCGGAAACCACATTGTTGGTTTTCCCACGAGGCGGCTCATTTTAGGTTTTCCTTGCGCTATTTTAGCTCTTACAAAAAAAAAAAAAAAAAAAAAAAAAAAAAATGTTGACGGTTGGCATTTTGGATAAAATATTTATAAAAGAAGCATTTTAACTTTGAGTAGTGGCCATGGTTTCAAACCATAAATCGATCGAACTTATTTATTTTTGCTGCTGACGGGAATATCCTTGTGGGAATTTGAGTTTGAAATACATCTGAGATTTAGCAAACCTTTTAATTGAAGTAAAAACAGAGGCCTTATAAATTTTTGCAAAGGATTAATATAGTATAACGCCTGAGGCCACTATAGAAGCCACTACAGATCTGCTTTAAATGGAACTGGGCACTATCTGTGTGCGAAACCTGTGAAATTCATCAACGGGTTACGTTCACCACGAGTTTTGTAGGACATCGCTACTAAAAATGTCAGTATCTGACAATGACAGCTGTAATAGCATGTCTTGTGAGTATGAGCGACGGCATTGGTGAAAGAAACTGTTGCTTAAGCTAGTATCTCCTTGGCATGCAAATTTCTCGCGACTGTTTTGCGAATTTAGTCGCAGAACTTTCGCACGACACTCGTGCAGGTGTCGTGAGAATTTTCATGTGTCTCGAACTAGTCTCGAACTAGTCGCAAAGGATTTGAACATGTTCAAATATTTTGTGCGATTTGTTTTTCGCCAAAATATTCGCGCTAATATTCGCGAACTCGTCGCAAGACTGTCGCACGACGTTCGTGCGAGTGTCGTGAACCTGTCGCCGCTAAGGTTTCGTTCACAGTTTTGTACTTTTGATTTCGATATTAAGGGACAGTGCATGAAATAGGGCTGTAAATTATCCTCTTCCAATAATTTACCGACATCTACCCCTAACTTCGGATCAATCATATGCCTCAAACATATGAAAAAATACTGATTTTCTATTTTCAGACTTGTAAAAACCGGGATTAACCAAGGATCCCGGATCGTTCGCCAGTCATAACGACGCTCTCATGAGTAGTTTGCTCACCTTGATTCCAAAATTTATTTTCAGCAAAATCTGAGACCAAGAACACTTTAGGCTTTTACTATGGGTACAGAGCTAAAACGTACATACGACATACGCAGTCCGCATCCTTTCTCTCCTTCATTGATTCATTACAGACTCTGAGAAATAAAGCGAGTGTCAAAACTGTTAGACCTTGTAACGAATCGGATTTAATTTTATAATCCCTTCTTTGTTTCATTTATACAGTAAATGATATTCTGTGCAGAAACATACAGGGTAATTGCTATTTTAGTCTAAATAAGACTGCAATAAAAATCTTAAAGATGTCGGATTTAATAATTATTTTATAATTCCTTCTTTTTTTTATTTATAAATGCTATTTTGTGCAGAAAGATACAAGGCGATTGTCATTTTAGTCAAAACAAGGCTGCAATATAAATTAAAAAAAAAAAAAAAAAAAAAAAAAAAAAAAAAAAAAAAAAAAAAAAAAAAAAATTAAAAATAAAAAATGTCTGCTTCTGTAGTGGTTCTTTTTGTTTTATGTCTTGGTGTTTAAATTTTTTTGTGCTGTTGGCGCCTTATGTATGTTTTCATATTTTTAGTTAAGTTAAGGTCACTGAGTGGCCACCTATTGGGAATATAGCTGCTCATTCGGCTTACGATATATGTCATGGTATAAGTACCTGATTGTTAGTTTGGTTTTTTCCCACCTCGGTTTTTGGAGTGGGAATCTTTTTCTGATTGCGCCTTTTCCTGATCTTTGCCTACTTGTACCTTTTCGTTTGGAAAATCGTTTTAATCCTTTATTTTCACAGTCTATGGACTTTGCATGAAACAAAATCCGTCAAGGCCCTGACGAATCGATTCGATATATTCAACCAGAAAAAAAATGCTCAGATTTCTGTTTTCAGTAAATATACTGCTAAAGTACAGTATCGACAATGATCATAGTCGTAGCTGTCCAGTCCAGCGCAGCGCAGTCCAACATGCTTTTGCTAAGAATGGATACAAAGAGTTTTCTTATAATGCTGCTGAACAATCGTTAAGGTATATATAAGTCACATCCAGCGAAAACCGTCTTCGAGGTTAACGACCAAGTCTGACACAAACCAGACTCTACTGCAACAGAAGATGGCTAGAGACTTTGAATTTCAGATTTAGCAACAAAATGTGTGGTTGTACTCTAAGTACACGTAGCAACAAAGGCGCTGATAAATTGCGGACTTCAATTAATGCATAGCTGATATGCGTCGTTGTTTTCGCATATATAGAATGCAAGGTTGTCGTGCTACTATCCGGTTACCAATGACATTTTCAAGAAACATTTGTCATCATTTTGTCTGTACGAAAATGATCTACCGCACGCAAATCTCAATGCATACAGGGATCACTTTCGTGCAAACAAAATACGGAAAGTCATTTTTTATTAGCCTATGTAGACATTTTCTTTTCTGGTAGTTTTTTCTTGCACCGTTTCAGATATTAGGGCACATCTTTCCAAAATTCAATCGTTCTTACATGTATATAATATAGTTTTGAATAAACCATATTTAAATACTTTTCGCACCACCCTCTGATTGGCCCGTCGATATGAACCGAAACAATCTTGAAATAAAATTAAAACTGAATCAAAAACATGAAATATGGCAACAACTTCGTCACGACGTTCTGCTTTTATTGCGCATATAATTTGAAATAGCCCACATATAACATGGCTTCCTCACCCTGGGGCCCTACCGGGGAATTTGGGGATCATGGAAGGACCATTTAATTTCAGGGATCTGGGGGAAAGCATGGGCTTTTTGGGAGCAAGATGCAGGAATGAGGAAAAGCATTTACGGGAGCTGAGCTGAGGAGGAAGGGGAAGGTCTTTCGTTTTTTTTTTTCTTTTTAAGAACAGGGATCCCATCAGGTTCCCACAGGTAGGGCCTTACACTGATTGATCCTGATGATCAGGGGCACTCGATGAAATAAGCCATACAATTGTTCACTTTTTTGCACAATTTACAATTGTTTTTATACAAAATATAGACCTACACTTTTGAGGAGAGACTCTGAAATAACGGAGAAGTTTTCACACAAGGACCTTTGCCGCTCGCTGTGACGACGACGGCGTAAACGAACACAACAATGTGACGTCCATGTGACGTCATATTCAAGTGACGTCATGTTATCAATGACAGAGGAATGAATGAGAATTGAAATAAGATATCACTGAGTAAGTGTCTTTGTTTTATTTGTTTATTCAGGGCAATCCTAGTCGGCGACATTTTGTCAACGCAATACATGTATTTCGAAAGTTTCAACGTGAATAACTTTTGCTATCCGCTACCGCCAGTTCCGGTTCCGCTCTATCCATGTACAGAACAGAACAGAACATTTTTACCACCTTCCTACCATTAGAGCGACGCTATCGCGTCGCTATTAATAATTATATATACATGTATCTTATCTATCAAAACCGGTAGGCCGATTTGGGATACTTGGTGTGTAGTATTGGGGAATCAAGTTTATGATAGTTTGGTCAAATGATGACCCTGTGATGACCTTGACCTATTCTATGGCAAGGTCAATTTTGGAAACACGGGCTTTTACATGGGAAAAGGCAAAAGCAATGGATATTATGGAAACTATTGCAGCCCGAGACTTGAAAGTTGCTAGATGCAGACAATTAATGGAGTCAATGAAGGTTTGTAATTAATTAAGGTCATTTGTTGACCTTGACCCAAGGACCTAGGTCATCGAAATATTAAAGTTAAGTCACAATTTCAAAGATCATCTTCTCTGAAACCGATTGGCCGATCAAGTTGAAATTTTATGTGGAGCCTCTTTGGGTAGTGGCATTGAAATTTTGTTCTCCAGCCCATCATATTTTGCACAAATGATGACACTGAGATGACATTGACCTATTTTAAAGCAAGGTCAATTTGGGTAAAGGAGAAAACAATGGATCTTTTGGAAACGATTGCAGCCTTAGACTTCAAAGTTGCTAGATGCAGACAACTAATGGATTCAATGAAGGTATGTAATTAATTAAGGTCAAGGTCATTTCTTGACCTTGACCCAAGGTACTTATACCTGTGTGGCTATATGGCTTTATGGCCGAATACCGACAATTCCGACAAAGGTCATTGAAAAATAAAAAAATAAGATTATGGTTTTCTCAGAAATCACAGGGCCTTTTTTTGAAAGTGAAATTTTATGTGAAGCTTCCATGCTTAGGGGGGATCAAAATTTTATACCGAAATCTGGGTCAATGCTCAGCATGGCTGACATGCTCACATTGCTAAAAATGCTCAAACATTTTCTACTCCAGAACCGGTGAGCCGATTTTCAAGAAACTTGTTATGTAGTATCTGGGACTCCAGCCCATTGTAGTTTGTTCAAATGATGGTCCTATGATGACCTTGGCCAATTTTATGGCATGGTCAGTTTTGGAAATATAGGCACGTATATGGAAAAAGTGAAAAACAATGAATATTGTGGAAACTATTGCAGCCTGAGACTTGAAAGTTGGCAGAAGCAGACAACTAATGAAGATATGCTATTAATTAAGGTCAATGTCAGTTCTTGATCTGGGCCCAAGGTCATTAAAAATTAAATACTTGTTTTTCTCAGTATCCTCTGAGCCTATGAATGCGAAATTATATTAGAAGCCTTCATTCATAAGGAGAATGAAATTTTGTTCATGAAATTAGGGTTGCATGTTCACAATGGCATCCATGCTCACAAATGCTCAAAACTGTTCTTCAAAACCTGTGGGTCGATATTCCTGAAACTTAGCTCATAATAGTTTATTCAAATGACCCAAGGATGACGTTGACCTACTTTACGGCAAGGCCATTTTTGGAAACTGGCGTTTACATTGAAAAAGGTGAAAACAATGATTTTTTTTAAACTATTGAATTCTCAGACCTAAAACTGGGCAGATGCAGACAACTAATGAAGTCAAGAAGGGTATATGAGTGTTCAAGGTCATTTCATGATGACTAAATGCTCCAAGATCAGGCTCCAAGTTCTCAGGACCAATGGTCCTCTGGTCCTAGTAACAGTCCAAAGATATCAACGACTATCGATGAGACGCATACCTACTCTGTTCAGCAGTGCTCCTATATAGAGGAGCCTTGTGCAAATCAGAAGAAAACGAAGCATTATGGCATATGCAGAGGCATTTTGACTGTTACTTTACAACATCTTGTCGTGTTGATAATTAATTTTCAGTTTAATCATCTTGACCTACGAAAACCGAATATGATATCGATGCATTGTCAATTAATTTCCATGGATATTTCTAGACATCATCTGAGCCGTGTCCGACACAAACCGAGCTGTACAAGCACAGGTGATGGCTAGAGGCTGGAAATCTTGGATTGAAAAAGAAGAAGAATTGTACAATCCGCGTAGCGAAAACAAAGGCGCAGATCAGCTTCGCAGTAACTGACACTGAATCATTTTTTTTTCTTTTCTCATGACGCGCCTCATCTGATTTCAGTTGCGTCTGTGAAAACAAAAGTTTGTGTTATTGACCTGTCCAATTGGCAAACAAACATCTTCAAACTGTCCAGACGGCTTTAATTATTTAAATGTGCAGCCAAATACAAGATTAATCACTTCAGGAAAAAGGCAGGAGTAGCCTGGAAAATTAGACTGAACGAGAACATTCATCAATTCTGCTTGGCAGAAAGAAAGGACAAATCACTGCAGACTCTCATAAAGTGCTTGCATGTTCCAGTGTTATTGTTTGGAAGGGAAATAATCGAAACTGAGCCGTCGCATAAGAAAACCATCAATCTGCATATTCGAAAACAAAGGCGCATATCAGCTGTGCAGTAACTGCACAGCTGATCAGCGCCTTTGTTTTCCTTACATCGGTAGTGCAATCCCTCTTCATCTTAATTCCGAAGTCTTCTTCTTAGACTGTACAGGTCGGTTTGTGTCGGACATGGTCGGAATCCCAAATGTTGGTTTTCTTATGCAGCGCCTAAACTAAGGCCGAGGTCACACTAGCACTTACGTATGTTGCGGATAGGGCTTCCGTTTCTGTCCGTCCTATCCGTAACGATTCGTATCTTATCCGTAATGTCCGTACATGTACGTGTATTATTCACAGGGTCCGAAAGATCCGCGGCCAAGTTTTGAATTATTGTCAAAAATCAGACTAGGACGAAACATCCGTAATGGCAGGTTATGCCACATGTAACTGAAGGCATAATCGGATCTATCCAGTCGGTATCAAAACCGTATCTATTCCGTCACTAAACGTATCTTTCCGCAAGCAATACTGTTTCATATGTGTTGTTTCATTCGGTTAGGTCTTTGTCGGCGTACAGGTAATAATGATAACTTTCAAAACATTTTAAATAGGATACCTTACGAACAATGCTCACAAATATGCACGTGCTGTCAATGCGTTCTTTCCATGAGTATGAAATATATATGGATCCCTTAGAAGAAGTAGATCTTGCTTTGCGTTTACTAGCTGAAGAGGAGGCGGCAATACCTAAGAAAAATAGGGGAACAAACCAACAAACAGACACACAAATGTTGCTAAAATTATAGTATTATGAGACTTTTTGTCCGTTGTTTTACTTGTTCATGGGATATAAATACTGTATATCACTATAACTCGACTGAACAATCACGCGATCGATCACTCAAGCGATCAATTAATTACTCAAGCAATCACTCGATCGATCGCAAACGATCTATCACTCGATCGATCATTACCCGATCATTACCCAATCAATTGTGATAGAAAACTCGACCGATCAATAAATCAGTCACTCAGTCGATCGCGATCGATCACTCGACCGATCGATCAATCAATCACTCGACCAACCAATAGTTCAATCAATAGATCAATCCATCAATCATCGACCAATTACTCGATCAATCGATCGACCGACCGATCGACCAATCAGTCAAAACGTAAAAGAAAGCAATGACGGAAATTGCGCAATCAGAAAGAAATTACCAGTCCAAAAGCCGAGGTGGGAAAAATCAAATTAATAGGCAGGTACTTAGACTAAGAAAACATTTCGCAAGTCGAGTGAACAGATATTTTCCCAAAAGGCGGCAACTCAGTTACCCAAAAGTAACTAAGGGTATGAAAACGTACTCAGAAGCATATAGCACAACAGTTCAACAGCAAAACATCGCACTGGAACGATATAATATAATTATATAGAATGACTGGCGGGGTTAAACTAGTTTTACAGGCCTTTTAATTAGTTGTTCTGTTCTCGTGGTGAATCTCTAACTAGTCAAAGAATCACCAAGGACAAACAAATAAGTCATGATAACCACCATGATGAATCGAAAACGATGACTCACAGATACAATAAGCTGCCTAGAGATGGAGAGCCCAGGGTGCCAAATAACATAACTGGAAATCTGAAGTAAAAGGGGAAAAACAGTTGTACCCCAGCGGGCCAAGCAACATATAAGAAGCTCTGGCCCAAACCAACTAAAACAAATAGCATGAAGTCGGGACCATCAATGAGTCTGACGCCCGACCCACCGGCGAGCAATTAAAGAAGGCAGTATAGTTATCAGCCATGATTGGGTTGAATACTAAGCATGCAGACTGTCGCATAACATTTAAGTTATATCCTATACATTTGTAACGTATAATGATTTTCTAAACTGAAAAGACATATCGGCTCAAATCAAGTATAGGGGACACAATGAAAAAGAGGCATTTTTTCTACTAGTGGACCTCAGTCTAAATTAGGTCGAAGCGCATTAGAAAACAGAAACAACCATATACTACTTTCATAAATTAACAAGTTACCAGTACAATTAAAGTCATGTTAAAGTAATCATGACGATATCAATCGAAACCGCTCATGGAAGATGACGCATGCATACAATGAAGCTTCCATGTTTATTGCCAATGCCTCACTGCAATAACGGAAATGAAAATACCACACAAGGACACATTTAGTTAGTAGCTTTGACATTCCCGATTACTATCATACCCTGCCGCTTGCCTGAAATATTCCCCTTTATTAAATTTATTAAATTTGCAAAGTCAGTTTCTTTCTTATGTTGAAAGAAAGATTCACCAGCTGTCCGTTTCGACAGAGATACTGGCCTTTTTTTGTAAAACATAATTTTTGTAATTACCCGATTAATGATACAATCGGTGCTTTGATTAATAGCGCTTTCTGACGGCGACAAAAATCCGAAATCATCTTTTCTAAATTCAGCCACAGTCTCGAGAAATAACAAGTCAAATATCCATTTTTTTATATTATCTCCCTTTCATTTTAAATAAGATCTAAAATTGATGTATGCACTCTGGCAAAATCACATGCGGTATTTCAATCATTTTTGTTGAAAATTTTAGGTTTTGTTCACAGTTTTATGACAGGTAATTTTCACTGACTTAACTTTCGCCGCAGAGCATATATACGAGAATATGAAAATAATCCATATTTAACATATTGAATGTCAGGGCATATATGGTAACGGAAGGTAGCTGCTGGTAGACAGGTCAACAGATCGACGGAAGTGAGATAACCTCACATGCGTTAACACGAGAATAGGAAATGAATCCATATTTAACAACAATTGAAATGTCAAGGCATATATGTTTGAGGGTAGCTATATTCTGCTGGTCGACATTCTGTTGATGGTTATTTCAATAGTCATTGTAGGCAAACAGGTACGTAGATATATTTCCATTGACAATGCACAACAATGCTTTACCTGTAGTTTTATAATTTAGTTTTACTTCATTATAAAATGACCCTGCAGGTGACGTGCTTTGCATTTAGCCAAAGCCGGGAATTTTACTATAAATTTACAAAGTAGTACACCGGTGCTGAAAATAAATCCTTTGGAAGCAGTCAAACATTCAAAGAGAGGGGGTGGGCCATATTGTACACTTTCGGGTAATGACCCTCATCAGTGACCCTTTACAAACTGCAACGAAAGCAAGACAATTGTGCTGCAATTTCAAGAATTTACATAAGGGCAGTCTATATCAAAAGCTCAAATTCCAAATGGAGCCATATACAAGATGAATCTCTTCAGCCTAGATAACAATCATTGAATTTAGTTAGTAAGTTATTCGGCGCCCAGGGATCTCCATCGTCGGGCAGCTTACTCTATCTGTGAGTCCTGGTTTTTGATTCATCAGGATGTTTATCATGATTTATTTGTTTGTTCTTGATGATTTGTTGACTAGTTAGAGATTCACCACGAGGACCGAAGAACTAACTGAATGTTATGAACCACTGCAGAAGCTGAGGGTGAGGTTATGGCCATGTAAAATTGATTTAAACCCGCCAGTAACTTTGTGTTACTGATCGTTCCAAGTCGATACTTCTGTGGTGGTTCTTTTTGTTTTATGTCTTGGTGTTTAAAATATTTTTGTGCTGTTGGCGCCTTATGTATGTTTTCATAATTTTAGTTAAGTTAAGGTAACTGTGGCCACCTATTGGGAAAATAGCTGCTCATTCGGCTTACGAAATGTTTTCATGGTATAAGTACCTGATTGTTAGTTTGGTTTTTCCCACCTCGGTTTTTGGAGTGGGAATCTTTTTCTGATTGCGCCTTTTCCTGATCTTTGCCTACTTGTACCTTTTTATCAATCATTTATTTGACTATTTAACCTGAAAGAGGATGCATTGAGACATTCTATAGTTCTATAGGCCTTTTGTGTTCAAGAGTTAAACGATATAAGAAAAAAAAAACAGCTCGTTTTTGCATATTTTCATTGATTTGTTTTATCTCAGCATTGTTGCACCGGCTTTAGAGATTTACGGTAGCAGAATTTCTGGCCTTGGCTAAATGCGCAACACATCCTGCAGGGTGAAAACGGATAAGGAATCCTCATCAGTAGCCTCAGCTAAAGGTAACGACAGCGTCAACTAAATAAAATATTCTCAAGAATATCGTCCTTAATATTGCCAAAATTCAAAGTTGGCATAATAATGGTGTACTGATATGAACCTAGGAAGTGTCAGTAGTGCTTATCTTTCAAAGCTGGCGTAAAGCCTTGTGGTCATTTTAATTAAAAATAAAAACTGAGATCCTTTAAGAGCAGTGAACACATTAATGAGAGAGGGGATGGGCCATACCGCGGTAATGACTATTAAAATCTCGTCAGTGACCCTTTAGATTTGGCAACATGGAGCCAAAGATAATTACTGAAATTTTGCAACTTTCAACAGGTTAATCGGTACAAAGACTAGTATTATCTAAATGGGACAAAAAATATTAAACATTGGTTATAAAATGAATCTTGACCGATAATAAGTTTCTGATTTCTCAGAATATCCTCGCTGATCTCAAAGGACCAAACAGAAAGTATAACCTGCACTATGGATGATGTACGGGGAGACTTTTTAGGGCCGCCGCACGGCACAACAACAGCTGCAGTAATAGCAAATAAAAGTCAAAACTGAGATCCTTTAAGAGCAGTGAACACAGTAAAATTGAGAAAGGGGATGGGCCATACCGCGGTTTCGACTATTAAAGTCTCGTCAGTGACCCTTTAGATTTGGCAACATGGAGCCAAAGATAATTACTCAAATTTTGTAACTCTCAACAGGGTAGTCGGTACAAGGACTAGTATTATCTAAAAGGGACCAAACATATCAAACATTGGTTAGAAAATTAATCTTGACCGATGATAACTCATTTAAGCCTGGCGTCCCTTTTATGGAGCATAGGCAAATAAAATAGCCCCAGATGTGACGCCGCAGAACGCGGCGTCCCATCTGCAGCTGTTCTGTTTGCGTAGAGAATTTTCATCGAAAAAATGAATAAAATTTAAAAATCACTCCTGACGCCCCTATAAATGAAAATGGACATTTTGTCAAGAATATTGCTAAAATATATATCTGTCATCCACGTTGGCCGCTGAAATTTCTGATCTGTCATCCCAGTTAGCCGCTCTAAAATTGATCTGTCGACATAGGCAGCCATTTTCCGTCCACCTGTCATCTTTGGAGGTGACCAGTTTCTTTATTTTATGGAGTAGCGAATTCAAATTTTGCAGAAATGTAGATAAATGGTTGAATTTGTATTGGATGTAAGTAAAACTAGCAGACCTTGACAGAAATACACTCAATCGCAACAGATACCCAATTTTCGCGACTTTTCTTGAGACATCTGTGAAATAATGACAAATTATGGCTTTTTTTGCGACAGATATTTATTCAGCCTGTAACTATAAAATCTTAAAGGACCTACAAGTTAAACCAAAGGCCACAGAATACCGGAGCACTTCCCTTCTATTTTTTATAAAACCAAAAATCATAACCCACCCTCTAACGATCTAAAATCTTCCATCTGTCATCAATGTTAGTCATCTGTCATCTAAGGAGCCGGTTGTACGGTGTGCAAATGATAATGATGGGAAAATTCATTCGTCAAATATGGGTTAGGGTCACGTTGGTACCGTACGTCACTCTGACGTGAGTTCGTTAAAGTGTTTTCTTGGAGCCAGAACAGTCTGAAGTTGTTATGAACACTTATGCAATGGTAGTCAACCTTACATCGCATGCCCCCCATTTTCCGGCGGCCAACATGTCAAATGCTATTTCGTTGCGCCGATGATATCACCGTACAATGCAGAAACAGCCACATGACCAAATAATGATCAATTTAAATCAAACTGTTGAACTGACAACTGATAAATAATTTCACATTTATAATAAATGATTGACATGTTGGATAATCAGAACATAGCTGCATACATGTATCTATTAAAATTTCTAAAATGTGATGTTTTGGTTATCTTTGGTTATATTTGGAATGTCGAGTTTAATTATAGATGGACAAGCACATTTTTTCAGTATGTATGCACACAACTATGTCATCTGAAAACGGAAAACTAACATCACCTAATTTGAAAAATACGAGTATATATAATAGATTCAAAATATTAAGTTTCAATTTGCAAACGTCTGTGTTTGTATATGGTGTTAAAATCTGTCCGACTGAATAAAATATAGTTCATAAGTGTTTTATATTGAACTCAGACGTGACATGATTTCTATAGGACGTACAGAATTATAAATAGACTCACACATTCAAACGTAAAATGCTAAAGAAAAATAATCGCATATGTATGATATACAGTCTGCATCAATTCTATATTCATTGTGCTCAACAGAAAGGGAAGAAGAAAAAAAAAAGCAGACAGCTTAACGTGAAACCTGATCCCGACAAAATGTACATTATGAACGCAATAATTGCAAAACAACACTATGAATACGTATAATGTCGTTACAACAGCAATACAATCACCTTTGCTTAAATTGTTCATCAGGAAAACATGTCCGTGTATTGAATACCCCTTTAAATCTCACTTTTATATAGTAAAACTGGGGTATGCAGGGGTATATCTATTTTTCTTATTTCTGCTCCAAAACATAGATTGTGGGTACTCGTTAGAACCGCCTCACCGAGACGGTTCTATGTTTTGAGCAAAAATAAGAAAAAAAATCATTTTTTTTTCTGATAAAACTTTGTTTTTACAACAGAAAAAATCTCTGTATATTGCACGGGCAAGTTTTCGTAATGTTAAATGATCATTGGCATCCGCGAACGTGATTCTACACTTTGTTTACGGCTTGTGACAAGTTAGTTGAAATGTCATCAAAACGACAACTAAGTCAGTACTTAACGGGCTCGTTATTTTTCTTTCGTTGATTTAGCTAATAAAACACTTCTTGGCCTGACATAGAGTACGAGGTATAACTATGCTTCCTATACATTTCATCACAGCGCTAAAAGGCCTTTGCGATGCACTGTTGTATTGGCATTAAATAAAAATAATCCGAGTGTGATTGTTTTATCTTACTTTTTTTTTTATTTCTTTCGTGTATATGCCAGAATAAGTGCTTTTGGGTCATTGGTGTAGAGTGCATGGGAATGAATTGCCCAAATCAGAGTTAGTGTAATACATTGTTAAGGTCTAGACCTAGCCAATGAATAGTCGAACCACACGCAGTACCGTTGATTGCTTAAATTGTTAACGTAAACATTAAAAATAATAAAAATAAAAATCCTTGATTATAGTGCAATTTCTTTGAACTTGCCGTTTGACCTTTGACAACAGATATGTATCCGTTCATCATACTGCTTCAAACAGACATGTCAAGGTCAAGGAAAGACATTCTGATTATGCCAATAAGACATGTCCAAGCTACTCGTATGGGATTTGAAAAATACAGAGAGAAGAAACCCCAAAACAGCTGCCACGGTCAACGAAATCGCGCTACAGTTGGGGCTGTTCATGTCGATTTTTGAAAATTTTCTTTGCCTTTAAAGTATATTATGACCAGGATTGCTATTCCCTGAGGAATGTGCTTGCGTGTAGACAGTTTGCCTTTTACAAAGCGTTAATGGAAGCACTGCGCTGGGCGTGAACAAATTCAACTATTTAGCTCGTGTATTTTGCTAACATTTTCTTATCGATGCTGCAAATTCACTAACCATCAAGGAATCTAGTCTCTTGTACGCTTTAACACGCAAACACTTTAAAAGAAAGTACACGTAAGCAATGGTCGGGAAAAGACGCGATCAGAAAGAAATTCCTACTCAAAAAACCGCGGTGGAAAAACTAAATTGACAATTAGTTACTTATACTTAAAACATATCGTAAGATGAATGAGCAGCTATTTCCCAATAGGCGACCACTCAGTTACCCGAACTTAACTAAAACTATTCTGCATTTTGTCGGACCTGGACGGAAGACAAGGTTTCGTTTGTAACTGTATATGATGTTTTTGTGCTGATCAGCAAGATTTTGAATTATTGTAGACTGTACATCATACATATGCATACTCGTCGTTTAGCGCTTTGCATTCGAACATGCGAGCCTATACAAAACTTTGTATGTCCTAAACAAATTATGTCTGAGCTGAAAATAAAACATCCAGAGAAGCTTAAGATAAACGGTTTTATTCAGTCCGCCGGATATTAACACTCAAAGACACAGACGTTGGAAAATTGAATGAGCTGCGTCATAATAAAACCAGTCGGACCGCCGCCGACGACTTGATATTCAAGTTTTGTTTTTCGCGAAAAAAATTTGAATTTCCGAGGTTACATTAAAGAAATTAGCAAATTAGGAGGCTTTTAAACAGTATTCAAAATATTCGGCTCTTTTTGAATAATCCAACTCATTCATTTGACTATCCTCCTGAAAATTACAAATTAACTGTAATTTAGTCTAGCTTCGTGTTGTCAGATTTTTAGTGTCCCTGATGCGGCTTTGGTATTGAACATCCCTTTTCTTGTAAATATTTTCACATCCCTTGAACATCCCTTTTCTTGTAAGTATTTTCACATCCCTTGAACATCCCTTTTCTTGTAAATATTTTCACATCCCTTGAACATCCCTTTTCTTGTAAATATTTTCACATCCCTTGAACATCCCTTTCTTGTAAATATTTTCACATCCCATGAACATCCCTTTTCCTGTAAATATTTTCACTATAAGGAACTCAGTTTTCATTTTCATTCTTTAAGGGGATGTCAATTGTCAAAATCTAATACTTGTATAATTTTTACCTGTATAAAGGAAAACGACAATATTACCAAGGAGACTGAATATTCTTGAAACATTCTTGTACGAGTCATTCAAACATCAAACACAGATTATTTAATGCCCAAAATCTCAGCTTCAGGGGGCTCAGCAACACGCTTATCAGCAGTGTTCAAGTTACTTCCTGGCTTGATTCCGTTTTCATCCATCTGGCATGCTGGATAAAGTTTACTAACAGGTATCACTATAAGCATGATCTCCAACTTTTTGACTACAATCTTTGAAAGTATTTCAAACAAAAATTCAATATTTTGGGAGAAAACATTATATTTATTGTATCTGCTGAAAAAGGTTTTCAGCACATATGATAAATACGATGTTTTTCTCCAGAAAACTGAATCTCTGAGTGGCAAAACTTTAAAAGATCGTAGTCAGGCTTTTGGAGACCATGATTATCCAGCATGCCAGATGGATGAAAACAGAATCAAACCAGGAAGTAACTCGAACGCTGCTGATAAGCGTGTTGCTGAGCCCTCTAGAGCTGAATTTTTGACAAAAATATTCTGTATTCAATGTTTGAATGACTCGTACAAGAATATTCCAAGAATATCTAGTCTCCTTGGTAAAATTGTCATTTTTCTTTATACAGGTAAAAATTATACAAGTATTAGATTTTGACAATTGGCATCCCCTTAATATTTATGAATATTCATTTAAATGCATGCATACTGTGCAAACAAAGTAAAATTGTTATGCCTTAGCATGATCATGGTAACATTTCGTCTGTACTCTAAAACAGGGTACCGCTGAGTGTGAGGTTTTGTAGGTGCATACTGATTTATATTAGCGCATGATGTGCTGCTATGGAAACCATTTGTTTTTGCATAATCTGAATGCCGGTGGTTATAGAACAGTTGTTACAGTATGTGTGCGGTCCATCTGACCTAGGAACCATGAGAAACAAGCTGTGCAGGGTAGGTTTTATACCCAAACCCAACCTTTCAGGGAAACACGTTTTCTTTGAGTTTTCTTCTCCAGATTTTTAAGTTTTCATAAAAATGCATTTTAATAATCATGAATATGCAAATGAAATAATACATTATATACATTTCACGACTTGGAAAACATGTCAGATTGCATCACATATATAATAAGAACATGTCGCAATTATGACTAAGATTATTTACATGTTTAAATGATTTTACCTATTTTTTAATGTTTCGTTAATATACATGAATATGTAAATAATACGACTTTCACTATTGACCGCTTAGTGTTTGGGCTATGTCTATATTCAAATATGAAAATGTTTTAAATGCTGAAAAAGCGCATTCGTTGATTCGAGTTGCTTGGCAATGACACGTCAGAAGCGGAACATGTACCAAGTATCAAAAGCAAATAACTAGCACACAACGGGGTATCTAAAAATATGCACATATTCATCAGTATCGTGGTTTGTTAATTTTAAAATTCCACGCGACAAAATTATGTCATTAGTAACTTTTGTACATTTTTGACATTTAAACGTTTTAGTTGCGATGTATGTTTTGAAATAGTCTTCATTTCTGCAAAGACGGGCTGATGCTGGTCTTTGTTTGTTTTACAAAGTTGTACATGGTCTCGTCGCTGTACCTCTAAATACAGTACAGTAAATCAATATGTATATAGATACTGTCACTCCATGACCTTTTCTAGTAGGCAGGTCTCTACATCTACTGATACTAAAAATGCTCCTTCTTCTCCTTGCAATAGTACAATGGAACGCCCTCCCTCAGTCGTATGCATGCCTTCAGAGGTCTATTAGACCGCAGTCTGCAAACGGCAACACTCCTTCCCTTCGGTCCCAATGTGTTGCTTTATCTGATTTGAGCTAATCTAATAACTGTTTTGACTTATCATGCTTTCCCCCTTCAATGCTTTCATATCTTTCTTTTCTTTTTCCTTTTCTATCTGATACTAACATACGTTGTGCATACCTGCATAGAATTTCCCTTGCACAGACCTGCGTAGAATCTCCGCGAAGGCGTATTATATGGCAATATATAAAATGATGGAGATAGATTATATCGGGTTTGGTTAAAAAATTGTTCTGGTTTTGTCAGTCCACGGTTGTTACTTAGTATTTTACATGGTCATGGCGACATGTGTTATCGGCATCCATTACGAAAAGATACCCCTGAAATACACAAACATCTTTAAAGTTGTAAAACAATGAAAATTTTCAGTAAACAAATTTGGATATCATATTTTTCCCAAACCATTGATTGTGAGTACACCTTAGAAAAAGGCACAGGTAGGCAATGATTAAGAAATGTCGCAATCAGAAAGAAATTTCCCACTCCAAAAACCGAGGTGGGGAAAAACTAAATTGACAATTAGGTACTTATACTAAGAAAACATACCGCAAGCCGGATGAGCATCTTTTTCACAACAGGCGGCCACTCAGTTACCCAAACCTAACTAAAATATGAAAACGCACATAAGGTGCAAACATCACAAAAATTCAACACCAAGACATAAAACAATAAGAACCACAGCAGAAGCATCGCCTCGGAACGATCAGAAATATAAAATTACTGGCGGGCTTAATTAAACTGGTTTTACATGGCCATAACCTCACCCTCAGCTTCTGCAGTGGTTCACAAAATTAAGTTAGCTGTTCGGTCCTCGTGGTGAATCTCTGACTTGTCAATGAATCATCAAGGGCAAACAAATAAATCATGATAACCACCATGATTAATCAAATACGAGGACTCACATATTCATTAAGCTGCCCAACGAAGGAGATCCCTAAGCGCCCAATAACTTACTGAAAATACCGAGCAAAAGAAAAACACCAGTTGAACCCCGTTGGACCAAGCAACAGACAGACAAGAAGCTCCGGCCCAACTAACTACATGTAAAATGGGGAGGCGTCTCTAACGAGAAACCACAATCTGTGTTTTGTATAAAAATAAGACTAATTGTATACCCCTGTAAAGCCGCGTTCACACTGCCGATCAAATCAACCCGATCAAACCCGATCATGCGGTCGGGGGTTGATCGAGCTTGATCGGCGGGAGTGGTCTGGACGGTCGTCTTTGGTCAGCATCACATGTCAAAAATATTCGAGTAGATATCGTGTAGCAAACCAGTCGGGAAGCGATCGAGAACGAATCGAGAATCAGTCGAGAAGGGGTAGGGTCGGTCAAGAAGCGATCGTGTAGAGATCTACCTAGATCGGCATTGAAATATTTGCCGAAATACACTGAAAAAAGTTATAAGAGGCCACCTCATATTTTTTCTTCTAGTTCAGAAAGTAAAATACGATCAATTAAAATTCATGATCATATGAATAAACCAATGTCTAACAGTGGCTCAGTGAGTTTCTGCATTCCAAAATGCGTGATACTTCTCACACAGACGAATTATGTGTAAAGGTACCCTATTTCAAAAAGTCACACTTAATTAGCATCAAATTAAATGTCATATTATGACGTTGTGTTTCTACATTTTAATTTATTTGAAAGTGCTACTGACTGCCATGATGCAAGATAAAATTAAGTCAAAAGTGTTGCTGCAATAAGAATCTTCGTTTCTGTTTTGTACATGCAAGAAGACAACAACCTGAATAACAGGAATTCAGCTTTTGTATGCAATTTGCATATCAACTTTGTTCTTCTCCAGTTGCGTTATTATCAGCAGCACGGCATTGAAATTTTCAGCGATTATTTAGGTCAAATACTAGACTCTGATAAACTTTGAAAATTAAAAAAATCGTCCACAAATTTTGTTATTTTGTTCGTTAACAATTGGCATTGAAACCGGAATTGTGCGGCAGCCTTGACCTGTTGGTCCTCGAAAATGGTCTAAGACAGTTCAGTCGAGTTATATCTATCATTTCCAGGCCTCATCATGTGAATTTAACAGGGGTCAACATGTTTAAGAGGCACATTTATGAATTTTCCAAAACATCTCATAATTGGCGATTTTTAAAAATGCATAAAAATTCTACCAGTAGAGAAAATTCGAATGTTTGATGTTTTTCCGAGCCGTAACGATCCCTTTGATGACACCCGTTCCTAATTTCAATAAATGGTGCGCTGTATCCAATTTTTTATTTAAAAACATTGATTTTTGCATTTTTACTCCAAAAATGCCTTAAGCAAAAGAAAATTATTTCTTAATACTTTGGAACTTTACTTACTTGAAAGACACGTCTTTTGGTAAAAAATCGTTCAATTTTGAACATGGCTTAGAAACAAAAAATGAGTTTGAAAAGTGGCCTCTTATAACTTTTTTTTCAGTGTTTTTGCCGACCAGGACAGGATCAGCCCGACTTAAGTTCGACCACTACCCGATGCTTACTCGATCCACACGATTCCTACTAGAGCCGAGGTCCAGATCAAGCCGATCAACATACGACCGTACTCGATCGCTCCCAGATCCATACCCGATCCCACTCGATCTCACTCGATATCTACCTGATCATAAACGATCACTTCTCGAGCATACCCGATCGCTACTCGCGTGGACCCGATCGCTACCCGACTTTGCACACGGGCAATGAGCTTCAATACGTTCCATCAAAAATGCGCGAAGATATTAAGCTAATCCGTCTGTTATTAGTCGCTCGATACTTGAAGACAGAACTAGAAACTGATCCCGCAAACAGGTAAAAAGGCGCGTCTTGCCGTTGTTGCTGTGTTAGCAGCTACGGCTCCGCCAGAACCCAGCCCCCAAGAAGGCTAAAAAGGGGAAACAGCGGTCAGCACCAACGCCAGTTGAAGTCGATGACTCCCGCGATGACTCTACTGCTAGACCTTCTTTACATCTTCTTCGCTGCACAAATTACAACACTGGCGTGTGTATGTCAAGGTTTCAATGTCAAAATAGTTGTCAGTCAGGTTGAAGTCGTGTAGGAGTCTTGAGTGCTCGTGCGGGCATCGGGTATGATCGAGAAGCGCTCGAGTAAAAGTCGTGTTCATGCCCTTTATCGAGCTCGGTCGGGAACTTTTGGCAATCGGGACGATCGAGTTGATCTGATCGGCAGTGTGAACCCAGCTTAAACCCCAGTTTTACTGTATAAAATCGGGGTTCAATGGTTTATATGGATGTTTTTCTGATGCCATTGTCCATGATGACGCTCCGGTATTACCTGGATTGTATAATAAACATGGTTATTCTCAAGGACGTCTGTTTGCGTGTAGCCGTTTACAAGCCTTAATTAATAACGCTGTTAATGGAATCACTGTAGTAGGCATGAGCAATTTATACTGTCCCTCTGATGTTATTTTCATTATATGAGCCGCGTCATGAGAAAATCAACATTTCGCAAATGCGAAAACAAAGGCGCAGATCAGCTTCGCAGTAACTGCGAAGCTGATCAGCGCCTTTGTTTTCACTACACGGATACATGTAGTACAATCCCTCTCCTTTCTTAATCCAATATTTCCAGCCTCTAGCCATCTTCTGTGTTTGTACAATTCTGTTTGTGTCGAACCAGTTTGGAAACTACATCGCTGGCTTTCTCATTTTTTCATCTGTGTTGCCAGTTCATTGACCGTCAAGGCAGTTCCTGACAGCTTCGCGAATTTATCTTTTAAATAACACACATGATTGAACACGCAAACACTTTGACAGAGTTGATAATAATTAGTTCTCAGTCAGACTTGGCAAATGGTCCCGTTTCTGATTTTCGCTGCCTTTTCATTAAGTGATTAATCTTGAATTTGGCTTCTCGTTTGAATACTTAACGCCGTATGGAAAGCTTGAAGATGTCGGTGTACCATTTTGGCAGGTCAATAACACAGACTTTTGTGAGGGTCTGGATGGGGTATAATGATTAAAGAATAATGGCCTAATTTTTTTAATGAGAGTGAATAAAGAGCAAAAAATTTAATGATTAGTGAATAATGAGGTCCCAAAAAATAATGAATAAATGTAAATTTTTAATGAATAGCAGAATAATATAATGAATAGTGAATAATAACATTTTAAAGAATAATGAATATGCTAAAATTTGGCTATGGAGTGGTCTTTGATGGCCTCCCTGACATTCCAGAATTTCATTTTTTTCTTGGGTCTGGGGGCTGGACGCCCCCAGACCCGATTAAGTTCAAATGTTGTATTCATATTTTTGAAATCCGTGAATGTTTGGAAATACATATGTCTGGAAGCCAAGCATGTAGGGACTCACCTCATGGGCCAATTGAAAATGTGTCATTTGAAGGCAGAGAAAAATAAATTAAATCATTCTGGATGTTTACTGAGCCAGATACTATTTCACTGTTTCGTTTGCTTATGCATATGCATTTTCTTTTTATTCTATTACCCCACTTTGTCTGTATTATGTATGTTCCAATCCTATAATGATAAAATTTTCTGTGGATGGACATCATCTTGGTGTCTTATATGACAGACCATAATTATAGTGCATTTGCAATCAGAAACAAGGCAGCACGAAGAATGTTAATGCCAATCCATCTGACAATTTAAATGGCACTACATATTTTTTTTCCTCGCTCGCTTCGCTCGCTCGGTATTAAAGGCATTAATAAATTGTATTGTACAATCAGGCGCAAGCACAAATCCATACATCACATATTACTCCTATGCTAACTAGTTTGCTAAATAAAACAAACACCATTTTATTACACCTTTACCCCTGATGTTACATTTTTTTCTTAAATAACCTTTGGTATTTATAATTGAGGAGAAAGATTCAGGGTATTTAGTATTAAAGGTGGAGGGGATTATACTCCCAACAGATTTAAAAGGCTAAAACAATCGGTCCATGTGGCTTGAGATAAGGGATGTCTTAGGTGGGGAACACCTTTTTGCGTATGCTTATTAGCTTGGCGAAGAAGGCGCGACTAGTAATATTTTAATGAATAATCGAGCGAATTTTAATGAATAAGCCAAAATTTTAATGACAGTGAATAAATGGCTAAATTTTTAGTGATTAGTGAATACCAGGACCCCCCATCCAGACCCTCTTTTGTTTTAGCGTTGCAGTTGAAATCAGTTGACGTTTAGAAATAACCGTACACTCATAGCATATTCGGCTCAAGTCCATTATAAGACTAAAATAGTCCGATGTTCTGGTATATTAATACGCATGGCCGATTTACGAATAATGTATTAATGCACACGAATTAATGCATCATATTATTTACACCAGCATTCTGAATAAAAAAAAAACGTTCTTGTCTGTGAAACACCCAGTTTTCCACCCCTAACTCTTCCTTGTCAACGTATATGTATGTAAGATTTTTGACAGCATCTTACTAGAATGCGTTCCAAACTGATCCACGATGATGAAATCCGAAGTCGGAATAACAATATAATGAAAACAAGTTTTTATCACAGATATAAGTAAAATACTTTGACCGTGCCGCTTATCCTCTGACATAGATATGCATTTGTTGATCGGACTGCTTAAATATCTATGTTCTCAATAATGCGACTCTGTGACGGTAAAGAATATATGATCACCTTTTACTGTGTTTGCAAAACTTCATCACGTGGGTTCAAGTGGCACGGTCAAAGTATTCAACCTATACCTGATGGACACGCATCTCACTAATACAGAGATAAATGGGAACAGTTCCTGCTTATTGCACCAGTTTAACAGTATTTTAGCTTTGTATAAACCACAACTTGATATCTTTAATTTAGTCTGACGTTAATTTCCAGCAGAAATTGTGCGGTTGTTAGAAAAACTGTATAGCTCGTTTAAATCATCGCAGGAAAGAACAAATCAAATAAAACAGGGTATAGTTTAACACTGGTCTTGTAAAAGCAAAACCATACGGTGCTGGTTCATATAGCCTGCTTCTGTGGCAGTACAGCCTGATCTGTGAAGGACCTGGTCGATAAACCCAAAATCTTGATTTTCTCACGCACATGCTTATACATGTATGTTAATATACATACATAACAATGACACATGCTAGGACTTGACACTCAATTTTGACATGGAGCGGACATGACAGAAAGTACAAAAAATGCAAAGCTTTGGCGGACGATCTCCATAGTCCCTCGTCTACGCATATTATGTTTAGTTCAGGTACTTTTGGGAAAATATGTGACCACTTGACTTGTGATGTGTTCTGTCAGTATCGATACATAATTGGTTTTGTCTTTGTTTTTTCCCACCAGGGCTTTTTAGGGCGAGCCTTTGAGTCTGGTTGCACGAGTTCCTGATCATTGCTAACATTTGAGCAGCGACGCGAGAAAACCGGTCGTCGGGGTTTCCGACCAGGTCCGACGTAAACCGACCTGCAGGCTAAAAGCGTGTAATTACGTATTTAAGAAGAAGAGAAATGGTACTATCCTTGCAGCGAAAACAAAGGCGCTGCTCAGCTTCGCAGTTACTGCGAAGCTGATCTGCGCCTTTGTTTGCGCATAGGCAAAAAATACGTTTTTTATGACGCGGCTCATTCAATTTTCCAACGTCTGTGTCTTTGATTGTTAATATCCGGCGGACTGAATAAAACCGTTTATCTTAAGCCTCTCTGGATGTTTTATTTTCAGCTCAGATATGATTTGTTTAGGACATACAAAGTTTTGTATAGGCTCGCATGTTCGAACGCAAAGAGCTAAACGTCAAATATGCATATGTATGATGTACAGTCTACAATAATTCCAAGTTTTGCTGATCAGCACAAAAACACTTAATACATTTACAGACGAAACCTTGTCTGCCGTCCAGGTCTAACGAAATCAATGCAGATTTTAGACTCTATGATGGCCCCGACATAAAGCTATTCATTTTAGTTGGTTGGGACCGGAGCTTCTTGTCTGTTGCTTGGCCCACCGGGGTCCAACTGGTGTTTTTCTTTTGCTCCGGAGTTAGTAGGTTATTCGGCGCCCAGGGATCTCCATCGTCGGGCAGCTTACTCAGTCTGTGAGTCCTGGTTTGTGATTCATCAGGATGTTTATCACGATTTATCTGTTTGTTCTTGATGATTCATTGACTAGTTAGAGATTCACCACGAGGACCGAATAACTAACTAAATGTTATGAACCACTGCAGAAGCTGAGGGTGAGGTTATGGCCATGTAAAACCGGTTTAAGCCCGCCAGTAACTTTGTGTTACTGATCGTTCCAAGTCGATACTTCTGTGGCGGTTCTTTTTGTTTTATGTCTTGGCGTATAAATTTTTTTTGTGCTGTTGGCGCCTTATGTATGTTTTCATATTTTTAGTTAAGTTAAGGTAACTGAGTGGCCACCTATTGGGAAAATAGCTGCTCATTCGGCTTACGATATGTTTCATGGTATGAGTACCTGATTGTTAGTTTGGTTTTTTCCCACCTCGGTTTTTGGAGTGGGAATCTTTTTCTGATTGCGCCTTTTCCTGATCTTTGCCTACTTGTACCTTTTTATACATGTAGCCTCAGAAGATGACTGGATCTTTTGTTTTAGGGCTTAGACGACGTAGGCGAATTTATGATAACAAACAAATGCAAGCAGTCAACGCGCCAAGTATGTGCTCTTTTTTCGTCATGCGCAAGGGGAGGTTCATGCATGACATGGACCACCTGATAATTAAATTTCCCGATGCAAAAGGAGTGGAACTCAGACACGACAAAATAATATCATCATATGGTATAAAAAAGGGGGGGGGGGAAAGGACACGGTTTAGTTGGCAGGATTTATAAAGAGGACCTTTATACATAGCTACACACAAAATAGGAAAGCTCTGGGCCTTGTGGTTTTGGAGAAGAAGTTTTATTATGTTTTTCCCATTTTAAGTCTCTGGGAGCTAATGACCCCCGAGGCGGGGCCATTTTTGACCCCAGGGGCATGGTTGGCAGGATTTATAAAGAGGACATCTACACATTGCTACATACAAAATATGAAAGCGCTGGGCCTTGTGGTTTCGGAGAAAAAAATATTTATGGAGAGAAGATAATTTGGGGTTACGTAACGTTAACTGTAGCGTAACGCTATTGTAACTTATGTAACGTCAGTTGTCAAGTAAAAGTAGTTTAGAGACGGCGCCATACTATCGATGGGCCTAGGAATAGTATTTTAATAATTAATAGATTATGGTCAACTCATATTCGGAGTTACCTGATTTTGCTTTGATTCCATAATCGGGAATATCGTCGTTACAAACTGGTAGCAGAGCGAGGTTAAAAGAAAACTCAAAACAGAAAATTCGTCTCGGATCATTGTAGAAGTATGGCAAGACAAATGGAGAATCTAGAAACGGAAAAGGACGTTGCTCAATCGCAATTCTGTCGTGCAGAATATAATATGCAATCTTTCGCAAAGACACAAGAGTTGCCAAGCCGTAAGGAAGTTATCGACGCGCTTGGCATGTTGGACAAATGATCAGAGAGTGCAATGGACATAATGTCAAACTTATTCGATCTCTATGACCCAAACGGTATGTTTGAGAAACAGCTAGCAATCGCAGACGAGATAGAAATGCTAGAGGATAGATATTCGAAAGCTAGCGAGGTAGCTATGAGATATTTAGAGTCACTTAGGTCTAGAAAATCGCCTGATCATTACATGTTAACAACGAAGAAAGCGATTGATGAGGAGGTAAGAGGTCAAACTTTTTCTCTCATGGAGGGGAACTGGCGGGTGCCAACGGAGATGTCGAAAGCAATGATTGTATGCATGAACGAAAACGCTTGCACGGAGGGGAATATATATCAGTCGTTGAAGAAGTCGCAGTTGTCGAAGAGGTCGAAGTCGTTGAAGAGGCCGCCGTCGTTGAGAAAGTCGCAGTCGATGAAGAAGTCGCAGTCGTTGAGGAGGTCGCCGTCGTTAAAGAAGTCGCAGTCGTCGAGGAGGTCGCAGTCGTCGAGGAGGTCGCCGCCATTTAGAAGGTCGCAGTCGTTGAAGAGGTCGCCGTCGTCGAGGAGGTCGAAGTCGTGGAAGAGGCCGCCGTCGTTGAGGAAGTCGCAGTCGTTGAGGTCGCAGTCGTTGAGGAGGTCGCAGTCGTTGAGGAAGTCGCAGTCGTTTAGAAAGTCGCAGTCGTTGGGGAAGTCGCAGTCGTTGAGGTCTCCGTCGTTGAGAAGGTCGCAGTCGTTGAGGAGGTCGCAGTCGTTGAGAAGGGCGACGTCGCCGTCGTTGAGGAGGTCGCCGTCTGTGAAGATGTCGCAGTCATCGAGGAGGTCGCAGTCGTCGAGGAGGTCGCCGCCATTTAGGTGGTCGCAGTCGTTGAAGAAGTCGCAGTCGTCGAGGAGGGCGCAGTCGTTGAGGAGGTTGCTTTCGTTGAGGAGGTCGCAGTCGTTGGAGAGGTCGCAGTCGTCGAGGAGGTCGCAGTCTTTGAAGAGGTTACTGTCGTTGAGGAGGTCGCAGTCGTTAAAGAGGTCGACGTCGTTGAGGAGGTCGTCGTCGTTGAGGAGGTCACAGTCGTTGAAGAGGTTGCATTTGTTGAAAAGGTCGCAGTCGTTGAGTAGATGCCAGTCGTCTAAGGGGTCTCAGTCGTTGGGGAGATTTCAATTGATGAAAAAGTTTCAGTCGTGGAATTGGTCAAATTGGAAGAGGTATCGACTAAGGAAGAGGTTTGGGTTGTTTAAGAGGAATCGATTGAAGAAGAGGTCTCAATATAGGAAAAAGTGTCGTTTATGGAGGTCTTGGTTAAGAAAGAGGTCTCATTTAAAGAAGAGTTCTCGGTATATGAAGGGGTCTTGTTCATGGAGTCGATATCGGCCTCAAAAGAAACAGAGGGGCACAGCAAGGAAGCAGATCAGGAGGTGCGCGTCTGTGAGGAGTCTTATATCAAATGGGAGATGGAATGCATTTATGAGGCATGCGTTGAGGAAAAAGTCTGTGTCGAAGAAGACGTCCACGTCGAGGAAGTTGTCAGAAATTAGGAAGATACGTTGTTTTAGGAATCGATGCAATTGCAAAAGAAAAAAAGAAATACGCACAATCCAACAGTCTGCCATTAATTTATATTGCAAAATGTAAACGCCTTCCGCAAAGAATGACTCGAATCTTTGTTAATTGCATTTAAAGATTGTTTTAATGACAGTGCCTCAAAATAGTTTGCATAATTGTTGAACTGTAGCTTCAATATCGAAGAATTGAATTAGGATATCTACATTGTACAATTCAAACGTTCAAGGTCTAAATTTTTAGCAGAATTTATTCTAAAATGCATATGTCAAAATATTATTATTTTGAGGAGGGGAAAATGGAGAGAAGATAATTTGGGGTTTCGTAACGTTAACTGTAGCGTAACGCTATTGTAACTTATGTAACGTCAGTTGTCAAGTAAAAATAGTTTAGAGACGGCGCCATACTATCGATGGGCCTAGGAATAGTATTTTAATAATTAATAGATTATGGTCAACTCATATTCGGAGTTACCTGATTTTGCTTTGATTCCATAATCGGGAATATCGTCGTTACATTTATGTTTTTCCATGGCGTCATGTATGGTATGATCCAGAGGGGGGAAATTGCCAGATTATTGATTTTTGCCATGTTGAAATTTTCCTTCAGAACCCTTCTGGGAATTTGGACCCCCCCCCCCCATGAGAAAATTTTCTGGATCCGCGCCTGAAATAAGTAGACCAAATACTTATGTGTATTGTCGTTAAATGTGAACTGTACTTGTACTCGACATGATGTCAACTTGACTTGTCTACATTGCTTCCGATTTTCCAAAACTTCATGACAATTATTTACCAAATAAATGTTGACAATTTTAAATGCAATCAATGTCAATTGCATTGTTTATTAACAGAGCTCCCTGCTGTCTTGTGGCAATATAGCGTCTTTGTGAAGGGACATGATTGCTTTAGAAAGACAAATAATCTACAATAATGCCTATCTAATTTTCATTGCCAAACATTAAAAGACGAAATGTCATTGTCATCTTTCTGAGGAAAAGTTGGTTACTAATTTGCACAAATCAATTAGAATATTTGTTTACAGCTAAGTTGCAGCGATGCTGAATATGTTGTACGTTTGCATATGCACGTATGTAGCGGTGTTTTCGATTTTATACACTTTTAAATCAACATTAATACGTGCAATGGGTACAGTTAAGTGCAGCAATCGCGAATCAAGTTTTACGTCATTGATCACAATAGGAATGGCGCAAATTAGCTTGACGCTGGCGCGAACGCCAGCTTGAAATGTGGCAAAATTGATTTAGAAAGGATGGTTTGCGTATGTATCTTCGACGGTCAGAATTGCACGGAAAGTGTTTATCAGCTTGCTCTTCATAGACAGAGTTACAATTTCTGTTATGGTCATGCGCAGTTTCCCTTATCAGTGACAGATAGTCAGATAAATATACTGCGATTTCAAAACTTTACACAAGTAAGTCTAAATCAAAGATACTGGCATGCCTAAACGGGGTCAAATAACTAAATCAATGTTTGGAAGATGGCTCTCAACGTACATTGTTTAGTACTTTGAATATTCTAACTGATCTCAAAGGACCAAAACAAATAATATAATCTGCACTATGGATGATGAAGCAGTTGTTTCCAGGAAGGTGGGCTCTCAGCTAAATCAAATGAACTGAATGTAAAAATTGAAAATTTTCAGCAGATTTTTATTTTATTTTTAATTCCCTTATGTTTTTCTTATTTACATAGATTGGGCTCTAACGTGTACCCGCAATATATGTTTTGGAGCATAAACAAGAAAAATAGGTATACCCCTGCATACCCCAGTTTTACTCTATGAAAGTGGGATATAAAGGGGTATTCATTACATGGCCGTGTTTTTTTTCTGATGCACTTGTTTCATCTAGGTTGACACTTATCATAAAACGTGACCTTAACAACAACCTAAATGTACTAACTACGTGTTCGCCAATACTTTTTCATTAAAGGTAGTGGTCCAATAAAAAGACATGTTCAACGTGAACAAGATTTCCGACTTGACGACAGCTAATGCGTCATCAAACCCTCACTGTGTGTGATAAATGGATTTGCTATAATTGATAAAGTCCTTGTCGAGTATCGTTTGCGCCACTTCGACCCACATGTACCCAGTCTTTAATAGTTCATGACACAGCAACTGTCAATGCGGTATGTATACTTGTAGGCTAATGGCTAAGACAAAAGTAATTTGGGGTCATCTGAATGGCAACTTTTGCAACATTTGATGCCAGTTAAATCGCAGAAATGATCTGGAGTAGACACGACAAAAATGATAAAATTTTGACTAAAGATATCGTCCGTCCTAGAAAAGTAAGAATAGAGGGACCAGGAATCGATGCAATTAAATTTTAAGTCCCAACATAGACACCAAGTGGGAAAGAAAATACATAAAATACAACAAAACATTTTCCGACAACACACACGAAGAGCAGAATGACTATCTCTTTCCCAACAAGGTAACCATCCGGCTAAGTTTCAACCGGAACGAAAGGCAACGAGCACGACAGAGAGGCAGGCACAATAAACAGTAGTTAAATGAAGATAAACCACTTTTCCTGGGACACCGATTATCGTTTACACTGGGGACAAGTATAATGAAGATAAACCACTTTTCCTGGGGCAATACTTATCGTTTTTACTAGGGACAACGCCGAAAACCATTTTTCCTTGGACATTTTCGATTTCATAGTGAAAGAAAATTAGATGAAAATAAACATAGTGTTCAACTGGCGAACACATGTAACAAAACCTTTTGCTGCAATTAAGTTAAAATCCCCACCAAAGACACCAGAAATACAGAGATTATCATTATCATTAATAAAATCATTTTTACTAGGACAGCGAAATCACCATTTCTATCAATACAGCGAAAATTTATTAGCAATTATTAAAAACGGATAAGAATAAAATTAAACCAAGATCTCAACTGGCTAACACATGTATTACAAAATGTTGCAAGCCAAAACCTCAACCCAAAGATACGAGGCGGGAAGAAGACCATTTCCACTGGTTCATCAAGATGTTAATACACGAAACGAAACAAGAGTCCAACAAGAAAAGCAGCAAATCGACCATAATAAATCAAAAACACCCCGACGAGCACAACAGACAGACAGACGGACAAAACACGCAACGTGAATATAAATAACCGAACCGCCTTGGAACGGTCACTAACGAATTACTGGGGGGCTTATATCGATTTTACAGAGCTCTAATCCTCGCCCTTTAAAACAAAAATCGAAAGAAAACAGTTGATTCAAAGATGCATAATTATACAAGCAAATTCAAAGAATTTATGTCCCCCGGCTGTGTTTATATAATAGTGCCAATAAACTGAAGGAGGAGTTGCACACACAAGGTAGCCACCATCCATTCACTTGCGTTGTCAAAATGTCCAAAAAATTGACTAAGTTAAAATTGCGAAAATAAGTGTCAAAAATTACTCTGAGGATTATATCCAAATCACATGCACATCTTCAAAGCATGGTCAAGACATCTGTAAAGTTTCAAAAGAATCGGAATAAAACTGTAGGAGGAGTTGCGCCCACAAGGTAGCCACCATCCATTCACTTGCATTGTCAAAATGTCCGAAAAATTGACTAAGTTAAAATTGCGAAAAAGTGTCAAAAATTAATCTGAGGATAATATCCAAATCACATGCATATCTTCAAAGCATGGTCAGGACATCTGTAAAGTTACAAAAGAATCTGAGTAAAACTGTAGGAGGAGTTGCGCCCACGAGGTACCCCTGTCTATTCACTTTAATTGTCAAAATACCCGAAAAAGGACTAAGTTCAAATTGCGAAAAAAGTGTGAAAAATTAATCTGATGATTATATCCAAACCACATGCATATTTTCAAAGCATAGTAATGACATCTGTAAAGTTTCAAAAGAATTGGAATAAAACTGTAGGAGGAGTTGCGCGCACAAGGTACATACTCCTATAGGGGGACGGAAGGACGGAAGGACAGACGGACGGAATGACGGAAAGCCAAAAACCATGTCCCTCCGCTTTTCTTCGAAAAGGCGGGGGACAAAAACTATACATTTTTTGCACGAACAGACAAGTAACGGTAAAAGAACGGTATCAGTACTTTTGTATCCATAGCACCTGAAATATAGCTCCACATTGAAATAAGCAGTAATATTTAAGGATGTTCGCTGCTAACATTAGACATTTCGGAACTTCCGGTTTTTGTTTTGTTGAATATCTCGTAAACGGTTGCAGATATTTTCCCAATATTTCATATTTGGATACATAATGATGATATGCATTGAATGAGCCATGGAAATTGTCAATCTAAGAAACTTCATTTTTTCACCCCATTTTCTGCAACTTTTCAGGAAAATTTAGTTGTCAGTGAAATTTAGGGGGTAGGGTAGATTAAACTTGAATATCACACATTTTCAAATTAATTGCACTATTTCTTTGTTTATTTTAGCTGCAGTATATGTGTACATGGTCTTCTAAGTCAGTCTTTGTGTCTTTGGTGTGCTGGTTTTAAAATTTTAGGTGGTTTTGTGAAAAGGGCTTAAAGAAACATAACAGCTGAAAAAAGGCTGAAAATGGTGATTTTCAAGTTGTTGGTTCTCTCTTATATGCACACTACCCTATATATTTCTTTCTTTTATTCGAAAAATATAACAAAGTTCTATGTTGTGTGAAAATACAAGAAAAAGTTTGAATAAACAAATATGGGTTTGGCACATTTCAAAATATTGATTTTTTCCGACTTTTCAAGTATGGGGGTAGGGTTGAAAATATACTCGTAAAATTTTGTCATCCACTTCAAGTTGCAAATTTTTCTATGCGTTTGGTCCAAAAAATTTGCGTTACGTAAATATTATGACTTTTGAAAGCATTCTAGGTGTATTTTTGTTCAAGACAGGTTTGTTTCAAAGAATTAAAAATTAAATTAATTTTACTAAATTTAAAACATGATGCTCAGAGGTCTCATTCAGTAGCTTGAAAAAATGCACACTACCCTATATTTATTTTGCTTTCAAATGTCTTATGTTGTATTTTGGAATCAAAAATGAGTGGTTAGAAAAAAAGTTTGAATACTTTTTCATTGGCAGCGAACATCCTTAAAACTGTTGTAAATATGTAATACATTTGTACCTGTCAACACTTAACCACATATGAGTCGATTTTGTTCGTTTATGGCAGTTTTCATCAATCTTTAAAAGATCTGTAAATATACAGATTGTTTAAATGTGAGTGTGAAACGCTGGAAACAAAACATATTGCCTATTCCGCGTTTAAGTGTTTACGTTATTTCTACAAAATTAATGTTTATTTCAACGTGTGACAACAGAACTACCGTGATAGAGATGGGACAGGTGCCGAAAGTCTAAAGACTGCATGTTAGCCATCACAGATACACATGATCCAACAGACCACTGTTTAAAAATACTTGATACCAAACTACAAAATCTGAAGGGTCACTAAAGAGGCTTGAGTAGCCGAAACCGCGGTATGGCCCTTTCCTTAATATGTTTGCTGCTCTTCAAAAAAGGTACAAGTAGGCAAATATCAGGAAATGGGGCAGTCAGAAAGAAACCCCCACTCCATAAACCGAGGGGTGGGAAAAAACTAAAATGACACTTAGGTACTTATACCAAAAAACATATCGTAAGCAGAGTGAGCAGCTATTCCCGAATAGGAGGCCATTCAGTTACCCGAACTGAACTTAAATTATGAAAACGTACTTAAGGCTCAAACAGCACAAAAATTCGACTCCAAAACACAAAACAATTAGAACCACAACAGAAGTATCGCCTTGGAACGATTACTGGGGAGCTTAAACCGGTTTTACAGGCGTCTTACCTCACCCTCATCTGCTGCAGTGGTTCACAACATTTAGTTAGTTGTTCGGTCCTCGTGGTTAATCTCTAACTAGTCAATGAATCATCAAGGACAAACGAATAAATCATGATAATCACCTTGATAAATCAAAAACGAGGACTCAACAGATTCAGTAAGCTGCCGGCGATGGAGATCCCTGGGCGCCGAAGAACTTACTGAAACCCGGAGCAAAAGAAAACACCAGTTGAACCCCGGTGGGCCAAGCAACAGACAAGAAGCTCCGGCTCCCACCAACTAAAATGAATAGCTTTATGTTGGAGCCATCATAGAGTCTGACGCCCGACCCACCGGCGTGCAATTAAAGAAGGCAGAATAGTTATCATCCATGTTTTGGTTAAAAACTAATCATGCAAACTGTCGCAAAACATTCAAGTTATAACCTTTACGTCTGTAACGTGTAATGATTTTTCTGAACTGAAAAGAAAAATCATTCCAACCTATAAGCTTTTTAAATTTGTAAACCAAGTCACCATAAAATTCTGGTTCCGAAAGGCCCTCGCGTGAAAGCGTCTTTAGCCCAACATTAAATGTGGAAATCAACTTATAGTGTCTGCGATAAAATTTAGAAAATGTTTTTCAAAGTTTATGATACCGATAGACCTGCTGGTTTGGCTGTTAAACATTTATTTCGCGCCTTGAAGTCCGCTACATGATCGCAGACTCTAGCAAAAAGGTACAAGTAGGCAAAAATCAGGAAAAGGCACAATCAGAAAACGATTCCCACTCCAAAAACCGAGGTGGGAAAAAACCAAACTAACAATCAGGTACTTATACCATGAAACATATCGTAAGCCGAATGAGCAGCTATTTTCCCAATAGGTGGTCACTCAGTTACCTTAACTTAACTAAAAATATGAAAACATACATAAGGCGCCAACAGCACAAAAAATTTAAACACCAAGACATAAAACAAAAAGAACCACCACAGAAGTATCGACTTGGAACGATCAGTAACACACAGTTACTGGCGGGCTCAAACCGGTTTTACAGGTACCTAACCTCACCCTCAGCTTCTGCAGTGGTTCATAACATTTAGTTAGTTCTTCGGTCCTCGTGGTGAATCTCTAACATGTCAATGAATCATCAAGAACAAACAAATAAATCATGATAAACATCCTGATGAATAAAAAAACAGGACTCACAGATTAAGTAAGCTGCCCGACGATGGAGATCCCTGGGCGCCGAATAACCTACTAACTCCGGAGCAAAAGAAAAACACCAGTTGGACCCCGGTGGGCCAAGCAACAGACAAGAAGCTCCGGCCCTAATCAACTAAAATGAATAGCTTTAAGTCGGGGCCATCATAGAGTCTGACGCCCGACCCACCGGCGTGCAATTAAAGAAGGCAGCATAGTTATCAACCAATCCTAATAAGTTGCGAAATGTATACACCATACGAAGCACGGCGAGGAACGTCACCGTCCAAAAACGGATAATTTACTATATCAAAATTAAAGTCATCGCATTTATCATAAATCTTATAGAAAACAAATCCGTTTGCAACAGAAAGATATAAATCCAAAGAGGGGGCTTCGGTATCTGTGGTGTTGGCTTTATTCAACTGTAGTTCAGGTGGATGAATTTGATTGCCCATGCCTTCATTATCAATCGAGGCACCTAGAAGTCGAATTAAAGGCCTCTTTTACATCAGCTTGATTGGCATAGTTAAGAAATCCATCAAATCTCTTTGTTAGCAGTATAAATGTAAATCAGCAGTATAAATGTAAAACACTTTGTACTCATCGGAATTCCAACAATTTGCCTGTATAACTTGGTTCCGAATTTAATATAAATATTATCCAGAAGATAGGATAAGGCATCGCATACATTCTGACATGACCAAAGCGTATATCGCCTTTGGTCAGAGGAAGTGAATAAAGCTTTTCTGTCATTACAGGCCAAATAAAGTGAACCGTAGTTTTTTAATGTTTTTTTTAAATGTTTTTAATAGGTTAATAGTTTTAGCGAACCATAGTTTTTTAATGTTTTTAATGAAGGTCCACTCTATCAAATCGAGAAGTTTTTATTAAATCAGATTATGTGGTAATGTGGTTTACAGAGTAGAAAAATTGTATGTGGACAAGCTCGTTGCACGGAACCCTCTATACGTCAGTTTACTGAGCACCTCGCCAGAAGTTTTATTGACCATAATCAGTTCTTATTTGAAGTTTCATACACCATCTCACAGTATCTTATGACATGAAATTTGATAGCAGTAAGACAGGAAGTTAATAATCTAGAAAGTTCAGTGGTAGTACAACAATAGATCTAGCCTTATACGGTCTTTTGTGAAGATTAGGTAACCAATACATCGTAGAAAGTTTGTCTTGGCCTTTATTGACACAAACATATCAGGTAAATCGTTTAAGGACCCCAGTTTTTATTTTATTTTAGAAGCTGCTTACTCGACTTGGCGTATGTTCTCTTTAAGCTCTCAATGCCTAATGCATTTGTGTGTGATGGCTTATATAACTTCCGTTTCAGTGCATTTCAAGCATTCTAATGAGTCTTAAAGATTCTCTTATGAGAGTCTACAGGACCTCTTATAGATTCTGGACTTTGTTCCATTCGTACACACTTATAATGGGGTCTTTGAACATTCTGGAATTTTAAAGCCAATTATTCAAACTTCAAAGCAGACTTTGACTCAAACCGGCCTGTGCACCTACAGGAGATGGCTAATAGCTTGAAATTTTGATTTAAGAAGAAGAGAAATTGCACTATTTGTATAGCGAAACCAAAAGGCGCTGATCAGCTATGCAGTTACTGCGTCTTTGTTATCGCATAGGCAAATATCCGCTTTTCTCATGACATGGCGCGATTTTATTTTGTTTATATTACGCGATCGTCAATGTTTCGCATCATTTTTTGTGAACAATTAAACAATAGGTACGATACAATTGCAACAAAAGGTAAGCCCATGAAGCAGATATCTATATCTAAAGATGGTTATTCAGCTACCTAAGCAGAATGTTGTGTTATTGTCTTGGTTTGTGCTGTTTTGAACATATTCATATGTTAATTAAGTTTGGGTAACTATAGGGAAAGTACAAGTAGGCAAAGATCAGGAAAAGGCGCAATCAGAAAAAGACTCCCACTCCAAAAACCAAGGTGGGAAAAAACCAAACTAACAATCAGGTACTTATACCATGAAAACATTTCGTAAGCCGAATGAGCAGCTATTTTCCCAATAGGTGGCCACTCAGTTACCTTAACTTAACTAAAAATATGCAAACATACATTAGGCGCCAACAGCACAAAAATATTTTAAACACCAAGACATAAAACAAAAAGAACCACCACAGAAGTATCGACTTGGAACGATCAGTAACACAAAGTTACTGGCGGGTTTAAATCGATTTTACACGGCCGTAACCTCACCCTCAGCTTCTGCAGTGGTTCATAACATTTAGTTAGTTCTTCGGTCCTCGTGGTGAATCTCTAACTAGTAAATGAATCATCAAGAACAAACAAATAAATCATGATAAACATCCTGATGAATCAAAAACCAGGACTCACAGATTCAGTAAGCTGCCCGACGATGGAGATCCCTGGGCGCCAAATAACTTACTAACTCCGGAGCTAAAGAAAAACATCAGTTGGACCCCTGTGGGCCAAGCAACAGACAAGAAGCTCCGGCCCCAACCAACTAAAATGAATAGCTTTAAGTCGGGGCCATCATAGAGTCTGACGCCCGACCCACCGGCGTGCAATTAAAGAAGGCAGCATAGTTATCAACCGTGATTGGGTTAAAAACTAAGCATGCAGACTGTCGCATAACATTCAAGTTATAACCTATACGTCTGTAACGTGTTAAGATTTTTCTAAACTGAAAAGAAAAATCATTACTTCCTATAAGTTTCTTAAATTTGTAAACCAAGTCACCATAAAATTCTGGTTCCGAAAGGCCCTCACTTAAAAGCGTCTTTAACCCAACATTATATTTGGAAATCAATTCATAGTGTCTACGATAAAATTTAGAAAAGGTTTTACAAAGTTTATGATACCGATAGCCCTGTTGGAGAAGTTTGGCCGTTAAAGATTTATTTCGAGCGTTGAAGTCTGTAACATGATTGCAGACTCTAGCAAACCTAATAAGTTGCGAAATGTATACACCATAAGAAGCACGACGAGGAACGTCACCATCCAAAAACGGAAAATTTACTATATCAAAATCAAAGTCATCGCGCTTATCATAAATTTTAGAAGAAACAAATCCATTTGCAACAGAAAGATGTAGATCTAAAAAGGGGGTTTCGGTATCCGAGATATTTGCTTTGTTCAACTGTAGTTCAGATGGATAAATTTGATTGACCATACCTTCAAAATAAAGGTTGTCAATGTTCAAAAGGTCATCGAGGTACCTAGAAGTGGAATTAAAAGCCTCGATAACATCAGCTTGATTATCATGGTTAAGAGAATCCATGAAATCTCTTTCGTAGCAGTATAAAAATAAATCAGCTTCGAGAGGTGCGCAATTTGTACCCATCGGAATTCCAACAATTTGTCTGTATGACTTGGTCCCAAATCTAATATAAATATTATCCAGGAGATAGGATAAGGCGTCGCATACATTCTGACATGACCAAAATGTATACCGACTTTGGTCAGAGGATGTGAAAAAAGCCTTTCTGTCATTACATGCCAAATAAAGTGAACCATAGTTTTTTAATGCCCTTTTGAAGGTCCACTCTATCAAATCCAGAAGTTTTTCTTTTATTAGATTATGCGGTAAAGTTGTATACAGAGTAGAAATATCATATGTGGACAAGCTCGTCGCACGGAACCCTCTACACTTCAATTTATTGAGCACCTCACCAGATTTTTTATTGACCAAAACCAGTTTTTATTTGAAGTTTCATACACTGTCTCACAGTATCTTATAACATGAGATTTGATAGCAGTAAGACAGGAAGTTAATAATTTAGAAAGTTAAGTAGTAGTACAAGAGCTAGAATTTGCAATAAATCTTGCTTTGTATGGTCTTTTGTGAAGCTTAGGTAACCAATACATCGTAGGAAGTTTGTCTTGGCCTTCATTGACACAAACAGAAAACTTAACAGGTAAATCGTTTAAGTTGGCATTTACTACAGACACCTCATCAGTATATGTCTCCAGATAAGCCCTGGTACCATCCAGCTCCTGTTTTAAGGTGTTAACGTAGTGAAGCCTACAAACAACAACAACATTGTTTGCGGCTTTATCTGCCGGAACCAAGACATACTTTCTGTGAAATTCTTGGATACCCTGCTTCAAATGCCTAAATGACGATTTAGGTTTAGGAGGTAAAAGATTAGTATTTTGTGAATAAAACTGTATACGTTTATCCACGATAGTGAAGATACTTCTTTTCCATTCTTTAAGAGCATTATCCTCAACACCCTCTCGTTTACACCATCGATTACCGAAATCATTCAATGCAGATGCAATCTCCTCTCTACATTTATCGAAATTGATGTAGGAGGGGAATCTATATTTCGGACCTTTAGAAACAATTTTGCGAATTCTAGAATCCGAAATTATTTTTAAATTTCCAGTAACTATATGTCCGGCTGGTTGATAAAAAAATTTTGAATCTTTACAATCTCAAGACTTAGGAGTATTAGCATGGATATCAAGATCAGAAACAAGTTTATTGAAATTAAAAATAGTATTTCTGATCGGTTTATTATATTTGTAACAAATAATAGGAGGTTCTGAATTTTGGAAGTACGTAGGTATAGACTGTATCACTGATTTATCCTGGAATATGCTTGGTAAATCAATAAAGTCAATTCCTTTATTAATGAAAGGAATTTTAATAAAACTTCTAATGTGATTAGATTCGGAATCGATAAATGGACGAAGAGCATGCTGAGTATAACATCTTGTTAACAGTGCAGCGTCATACATTTGATGATTTCTATCGTAAAATCTATTAGCCTCTGTGTCCAAGGAACGATATACAGCAATAGGTAGAGAACTAAGATAAGACAGCATTGGATGTCGACCGTGAATCCTTAGTTTAACAGCTAAATCATTAAGGGAAGTGTTCAATTTCATTGTAGCGCACCGTTTACATTTGTCATTACCCTTTTTCCGTATACCATGAGATCTAGATTTACGTTTACGAGACTCTGAAAGTGTAAGTACATCAAAATCGGGCATTTTGGAAATATTTCCCTCATGGTAAATGTTGTCGTTAAATCCCAGTGGAAAGGGAGTTTGCAATAATTTTATCCATTTAAGTTCAGTTTCAAATCGTTTGATGTTTTTGAATCTAACAGAAGAATTTTCATCATATGAGATTTTTTCCACTGGTTGAACTATAACATTATTGGGAGAATGACCAATGCGCTTAAAATGCTGGTACAGAAAGGTATCATTATTTTTGGGCTTTCTGATTCTACGATAGTGCTCACCAAATCGTTTTTGCAAAGTTCGACAAGTTTGTCCAACATACTGCATCCTACAATTGTTTGTATTTCAAGTAAGAACATATACAAGATCCATTGATTTTCAGTCTAAATCAGAATCATTAACCACTGAAAATGTCCTACCATTCACAGATGAAGTGATAGTAGTCTTAGAGCATAAATGATTGCAACAGTTGCACTTCTTGGCATTGCACTTAGAAATACTAGGGTACATTCCAGGTCATATATTTACGTAAAATTGGTGATTTAAGTGGAGATAACCTTATCTGAAGATTATTACGAAACATATTAGAATTAGAAGCTCCGTGTAGATTAACAGTAGATGCCGAAAATAAATTAAGAGGTGTCACCCTAACAGTAGGTAATAAATTTTGAAAATTGTTAATTGTTGGAAACAGCTTTTTGGGAAACAGCTGCACATACATTACAGTATGTTCTCTATGGATCGGTACTTGATTGTCTATATCATTTTTGGCGTCTCGGTTTTAGGGTGGGGCTTTTGTCCCAAATAAATTGTTCCATTCGTGCATATAACTACGTCGTATTACTATTTATACTATAATATCTCCAGCGACTTTGTATGTCAAAACAGAATCTGTTAAAAGTAATATAATCACACTAGATTCATAAACACGATTCAAACTTTTTGTCTTATTTTCTGTTTGTATCACGCGACCTTCAATCCTTATGTTTGTTGCGATCATTTATTTTACAAAATTGCAGCAATTAATTCAGATTTTCTTCACGAATATCTCTGCTATTGCCATGAGTGGTAATGTAAACAAATCCTTAGATAAGCCCCCGGGATTAACTCTTGACGTAAGAACATGCAACTTAAATTTTGATACATGAAAAATATCTCGACGTTTTTATGACTGACGACATTGGTTGGTTGGTTGATCTGGGGTTTAACGTCCCACCAATAGCTACACGTAAGGTCATATCGAGACGGGACCTCGATTTAAAACTAATTGCTGTGAACCGCCGCAGAACATGAAAGGGAGGTTAGACGCCTTTAAATAAAATATGAACGTTTGAAGACAAGGCTGCAAACAACGTTAATGTCGTTTGAAGACTTCACTACGTTGACACAACTTAAAACAAGAGCTTGATTGTACCAGGGCTAATCAGGTGACAGATACTGATGAAATGTCTGTAGTTAATGCTCGCTTTTAAAACGTATTGCCTGGTAAGTTTTCTGTTTGTGTCGATGAAGGTCAAGACAAACTTTCTACGATGTATTGGTTACCTAAGCTTCACAAAAGACCATATAAAGCTAGATTTACTGCATTTTCTATCTCATGTTCTACTACTGAACTTACTTAATTATTAACTTTCTGTCTTACTGCTATAAAATCTCATTCGGTGTATAAAACGTCAAATAAAATTGGTTTGGTCAATTAAAATTCTGACGAGGTGCTCAGTAAATTGTAGTGTAGAGGGCTTCGTGCGATGAAGTTGTCCACGTATGATTATTCTATTCTGTATACCTCATTGCCACATAATCTAATTAAAGAAAAAGTGGATTTGATACAGTAAACCTTCAAAAGGGCATTAAAACTATGGTTCACTTTATTTGGCCTGTAATGACAGAAAGGTGTTTTTTTTTTCACTTCCTCTGATCAAAGTCGATATACAGTTTGGTCATGTCAGAATGTTTGCGACGCCTTATCCTATCTCCTGGATAATATTTATATTATATTTGGGAGCAAGTTATACAGACAAAGTGTTGGAATTCCGATAGTTACAAATTTCGCCCCTCTCGTGGCGGATTTAAATCAATTTTGTACTGCTATGAAAGAGATTTCATGGATTCTCTTAACCATGATAATTAAGCTGATGTTATCGAGTCTTTTAATTCGATTTCCAGGTACCTCGATGACTTTTGAACATTGACAACCCTTATTTTGAAGGCATGGTCAATCAAATTTATCCACCTGAACTACAGTTGAACGAAGCCAATACCACAGATATCGAAGCCCCCTTTAGATTTACATCTTTTTATTGCAAATTGATTTGTTTCTTCTAACATTTATGATCATCGCGATGACTTTGATTTTGATATTGTAAATTTTCCGTTTTTGGATTGTGACGTTCCTCGTCGTGCTTCTTATGGTGTATAAATTTCGCAGCTTATTAGGTTTGATAGAGTCTGCAATCATGTTACGAACTCTTACGAAATCTCGTAATAATTGTTTAACGGTCAAACCAACAGGGATATCGTTATTTTAAATTTCGAAAAAGATTTTCTAAATTTTATCGTAGAAACTATGAATTGATTTCCCAATTTAATATTTGGTTAAAGACGCTTTTACGAGAGGGCCTTTCGGAACCAGAATGTTATGGTGACTTGCTTTACAAATTTAAGAAACTTGTAGGAAGGAATGATTTCTTTTCTTTTCAGAAAAATCATTATACATTACAGACGTATAGGATATAACTTAAATTTCTATACGAAAGTCTGCATGCTTAGTTTTTAACCCAATCATGGTCGATACTGCCTTCTTTAATTGCACGCCGGTGGGTCGGGCGTCAGACTCTGTGATGGCCCCAACATAAAGCTATTCATTTTAGATGGTTAGAGCCGGAGCTTCCTGTCTGTTGCTTGGCCCACCAGAGCTCAACTGGTGTTTTTCTTTTGCTGCGGGTTTCAGTAAGTTATTCGGCGCCAAAAGATCTCCATCGTCGGGCAGCTTACTGAATCTGTTGAGTCCTTGTTTTTGATTAAACATGGTGATTATCATGATTTACTTGTTTGTCCTTGATGATTCATTGACTAGTTAGAGATTTACCACGAGGACCGAACTAACATAATGTTCTGAACCACTGCAGAAGATGAGGGTGAGGTTAGGCACATGTAACATCGATTTAAGCCCGCCAGTAATTTTACATTACTGATCGTTCCAATGCGATACTTCTGTTGTAGTTCTATTTTTTGTTTTAAAGTAGAATTTTGTGCTGTTTGAACCTTATATACGTTTTCATATTTTCATTTATGTTCGGGTAACTGAGTGACCGCCTATTGGGAAATAGATGTTGTCTGTTGCTTGGCTCACCAGGGTTCAACCGGTGTTTGTCTTTTGCTCCGGAGTTTGTAAGTTATTTGGCACACAGGGATCTCCATCGTCGGGCAGCTTACTGAATCTATAAGTCCTCGTTTTTTATTCATCATGGTAGTTATCATGATTTATTTGTTTGTCCTTGATGATTCATTGACTAGTTAGAGATTCACCACAAAGACCGAACTACCTAAATGTTATGAACCACTGCAGAAGCTGAGGGTGAGGTTAGGTACCTGCCAATAAGCCCGCCAGTAATTTTTTTATTACTGATCGTTCCAAGGCGATACTTCTGTGGTGGTTATTATTGTTTTATGTCGTGGTGTTAAATGTTTGTGCTGTTTGCGCCTTATTTTAGTTAAGTTTAGGTATCTGAGTGGCCACCTATTGGGAAAGTAACTGCTCATTTCGGCTTACTATATGTATTGATGGTATAAGTACAGCCCCTATCTCACTGGGTGCGACAACTGGAGACTAGTTCGCGAATAGGTCGCGACTATTTCGCGACAAAGATTGACGATATAAACACAACTTTCACGTTGCGGTCTCATTGAATAGACATTTATGCGACAAATTCGCGAATTGCGGTCTAATTTTGAAAACATATCTCGCGACTGTCGCGCGCGTGAGAATGTCTCACGATTTTCCCGCGAATGCAGCTTTTTTCATTTTAATTCGTACGACAGTCGCGTGACATTCGTGCGAGTGTCGCACGACATTCAAACTAATGTCGCTTAGTTTTATTTTCTCGCTAGATAGTCGCGAGTTTTTCTCATGTTTTCTCAAGACTGTCGCGCGACCGTCGTGCGACACTCTTTCGCGGCGACAGGATCGCAACACTCGCACGAACGTCGCGCGACCGTCGCACGACAGTCGCGCGACAGTCTTGCGAAATATTTTGGCCAAAAAATTCGCATAAAATTTTAAACATGTTTAAAACCTTCGCGACCAGTTCGCGACGGGTTCGCGACACATGTAAATTCTCACGACACTAGTGCGACACTCGCACGAATGTCGTGCGAAAGTCTGCGACAAAATTCGCAAAACAGTCGCGAGAAGTTCGCATGCCAGTGAGATACTAGCTGTACCTGGTTGTTAATTTAGGAAGTATTAAAATAATTGGAAAATGACTCTATGGCGATTCGCTTTGAACCAGGACTTGTAAGTTCAGGGTCGGTCTTTGATCATTACGTAAACTTGCCCATGGTCAGGTCAGTTTAACTGCTACTGTAACATGTAATCAGTACTACCTGTTGTCATGCGGTGCAGATGGGGCTCGTTAGCCTTGGAAGGCAACTCATCTAGGAGTTAAGCTAGTTCTCTACACAAAAATCTAGCTGGGCAGGGGGAACTCATTAGTCTTGGTTGACAGCCCTCCTAGGAGTTTACAGGTCTCTAAACAAAACCTACGAAAGGGTAGATGGAGCTCTTCAGCTGTGGCCAGCAATTCATCTAGGAGAAGGAAACTCCAAAATCAAACCTGTGTGTCTGGATATGCCTAGTCCAGATATGCAAAGACTGTTTCGGTAGATGGAGCGGAAGAAATCATCTGATTCAACCGTTCAGAAAGCGATACAGCAACATGTTGTGGAACATGCAGAGCGTGACAAGGCACTAAAGATGTTACGGTCATCCACTGCATCCAAACCCAACTCCAGACGTCTTGACCTGTGTCTTGCCTATGGGCGCAGCTGGGCGAGGACTAGAGAGTGAGGTTGACGTTGCGCACCTCTTCCTCACTATAATCCAATTTCATAGCGCATGTCATCTTATTTCTCAACACACAAGCACTTGCATACACAACAATTTCATCACACTTGCACCCACATACCTACAAAGTCCTGTGGCGATGGGCGAGTGGTGAAGCAGCAGGTGTAGGACACACTGGGAGCTGTAGTTGCAGACCTGCACACAGGCGGCTCAGTTCTAATGGTCGTTTTCTGTGAGGAGAAGCAGTAAGCAGAATTCGGCAGTCGGCTGAGTGACTGAGCAGACCTATTTAGGACCGCACTGCTCACCCCCGTAGCATGGGGAAGGGGCTAGAAAAGGTGCCCTAAACAATTGCCTGCTTCAAACCCCCTGGCTGGTTAACCGCGATCAGCGGGGATCCCCTTAAGCGGTCGAAATACAAAGAAAAAAGCTAGAGTAATCCCCTTACGGATTGGCGCATTGAATGTGCGCACTTTAATGGATAGTGCTGGGTCAGATAGACCACAGCGTAGAACGGCCCTTGTGGGCAGAGAACTTGGGAGGTATGATATACAGATAGCTGCATTGAGTGAGACTCGGTTCGCAGATGTTGGGGAGATCAAAGAAGTTGGTGCTGGATACACCTTCTTCTGGAGTGGACGCAAAAGTGAAGAGAGGCGTGAAGCAGGAGTTGGCTTTGCCATCAAAACAGAACTTGTTGGTAAGCTGTCAGGATTGCCAAAAGGCATTAATGACCGTCTAATGACATTGAGACTTCCTCTGTCAGGCAATAAACATGCAACTATTGTCAGTGCTTATGCACCCACAATGACCAATCCAGATGCGGTCAAGGACAAGTTCTATGATGACCTAGACAATGTTATTTCTGCAACACCCCGCACAGACAAGCTTATCGTTCTTGGCGACTTTAATGCCAGAGTGGGTACAGACCACCAGACCTGGGAAGGAGTTATAGGTCCAGAAGGGGTTGGAAAGTGCAACAGCAATGCTTCTCATGAAGTGTGCTGAACATGATCTTCTAATCACCAACACAGTCTTCCGTCTACCTAATAGGAACAAAACATCCTGGATGCATCCTCGTTCCAAACACTGGCATCTCATAGACTATGTCATAGTGCGGAGAACAGACAGGCAGGATGTTAAAGTGACAAAGACTATGTGTGGTGCAGACTGCTGGACAGATCATAGACTGGTTGTCAGCAAACTCAACCTAAGAATACAGCCTGCGAGGCGACCTCAAGGCAAGAAAGCTCCTAAGAGACTGGATGTCTCAAAGCTGAATAAAGACAGCATGAGACAAGATTTCTTAACAGACATTTGCAACCAACTGGATGCAATGAATCTCAGTTCAGAGGACCCCGAAGAAAACTGGACAGTTTTCAATAAAACAGTTCTTTCTTCAGCTGCAAGCACCTTAGGCCATCCATCTCGCAAACATCAAGACTGGTTTGATGAGAATGATGATGAAATTCAGAGGCTTCTTGAAGTAAAGCACCGTTTGCTCAAGGCACATCAAGATGATACTAGCTCAGCATCAAAGAAAGCAGCCTACAGCAACATTTGTAAGACAGTCCAGACCAAGCTTAGGGACATGCAAGATTCCTGGCTGAGGAAGAAAACAGAAGAAATTCAGTCTTTTGCGGATAGAAAGGACATGAAGAAATTTCATGATGCACTGAAAACCATTTATGGTCCAAAGAGTTCTGGAGCCACCACATTGCTCAGTGCAGATGGAAACACTCTTCTCACAGATAAAGAAGCTATCTTGGAAAGGTGGGCAGAACACTTCAATAGTGTGCTTAATCGAGCATCAAGCATCAATCAGGATGCAATCGACAGACTTCCACAGATAGAGTGCAATGTTCTGTTAGATGAATTTCCTACCGTTACGGAAACAAGAAAAGCAGTTCGACAACTATCATCTGGCAAAGCCCCAGGTGCAGATGCAATTCCTGCCGAAGTTTACAAGGCTTGGGGGCTACCCATGGCAGAGAAACTGACAGAGATGTTTCACTGTATGTGGAGGAAGGAGGCTATCCCACAAGAATTTAAGGATGCATCCATAATCCACATATACAAGCGGAAAGGAAATCCTCAAGTCTGTGACAATCACAGAGGCATCTCCCTCCTATCAATTGCTGGGAAGATACTTGCAAAAACTCTGTTAAATCGTCTAAACGCTCATCTTGATCAGACGGGACTTATCCCAGAAAGTCAATGTGGATTCAGAAAAGACAGAGGGACAATAGACATGATCTTCACAGCAAGACAGCTTCAGGAGAAATGCCAAGAACAGAATGTAGATCTATACATGACGTTTGTTGACCTCACCAAAGCTTTTGACACTGTTAGTCGTGATGGACTCTGGAAAATCATGGCCAAGTTTGGCTGTCCACCCAGATTCATAGCTATGGTGGGGCAGTTTCATGATGGCATGCAGGCACGTGTGCAAAATGATGGAGAGTTCTCTGACCCATTTGAAGTAACAAATGGGGTCAAACAAGGCTGTGTTCTGGCACCAACACTGTTCAGCATGATGTTTTCTGCCATGCTTATGGATGCTTTTCAGGACAGTGACACTGTCACATATGATTTTTCTACTCTGTATACAACATTACCACATAATCTAATTAAAGAAAAACTTCTGGATTTGATAGAGTGGACCTTCAAAAGGGCATTAAAAAACTATGGTTCACTTTATTTGGCATGTAATGACAGAAAGGCTTTTTTTACTTCCTCTGACCAAAGTCGGTATACACTTTGGTCATGTCAGAATGTATGCGACGCCTTATCCTATCTCCTTGATAATATTTATATTAGATTTGGGACCAAGTTATACAAGACAAATTGTTGGAATTCCGATGGGTACAAATTGCGCACCTCTCGTAGCTGATTTATTTTTATACTGCTACGAAAGAGATTTCATGGATTCTCTTAACCATGATAATCAAGCTGATGTTATCGAGGCTTTTAATTCCACATCTAGGTACCTCGATGACCTTTTGAACATTGACAACCCTTATTTTGAAGGTATGCTCAATCAAATTTATCCATCTGAACTTCAGTTGAACAAAGCCAATATCTCAGATACTGAAGCCCCCTTTTTAGATCTACATCTTTCTGTTGCAAATGGATTTGTTTCTTCTAAAATTTATGATAAGCGCGATGACTTTGATTTTGATATGGTAAATTTTCCTTTTTTGGATGGTTACGTTCCTCGTCGTGCTTCTTATGGTGTATACATTTCGCAACTTATTAGGTTTGCTAGTGTCTGCAATCATGTTACAGACTTCAACGCTCGAAATAAATGTTTAACGGCAAAACTTCTCCAACAGGGCTATCGGTATTATAAACTTCGAAAAACATTTTCTAAATTTTATCGTAGACACTATGAATTGATTTCCAAATATAATGTTGGGTTAAAGACGCTTTTAAGTGAGGGCCTTTCGGAACCTGAATTTTATGGTGACTTGGTTTACAAATTTAAGAAACTTGTAGGAAGGAATAATTTTTCTTTTCAGTTCAGAAAAATCATAACACGTTACAGACGTATAGGTTATAACTTGAATGTTATGCGACAGTCTGCATGCTTAGTTTTTAACCCAATCATGGTTGATAACTATGCTGCCTTCTTTAATTGCACGCCGGTGGGTCGGGCGTCAGACTCTATGATGGCCCGACATAAAGCTATTCATTTTAGTTGGTTGGGGCCGGAGCTTCTTGTCTGTTGCTTGGCCCACCGGGGTCCAACTGGTGTTTTTCTTTTGCTCCGGAGTTAGTAGGTTATTCGGCGCCCAGGGATCTCCATCGTCGGGCAGCTTACTCAGTCTGTGAGTCCTGGTTTTTGATTCATCAGGATGTTTATCATGATTTATTTGTTTGTTCTTGATGATTCATTGACTAGTTAGAGATTCACCACGAGGACCGAATAACTAACTAAATGTTATGAACCACTGCAGAAGCTGAGGGTGAGGTTATGGCCATGTAAAACAGGTTTAAGCCCGCCAGTAACTTTATGTTACTGATCGTTCCAAGTCGATACTTCTGTGGTGGTTCTTTTTGTTTTATGTCTTAGCGTTTAAAAATATTTGTGTGCTGTTGGCGCTTTATGTATGTTTTCATATTTTTAGTTAAGTTAAGGTAACTGAGTGGCCACCTATTGGGAAAATAGCTGCTCATTCGGCTTACGATATGTTTCATGGTATAAGTACCTGATTTTTAGTTTGGTTTTTTCCCACCTCGGTTTTTGGAGTGGGAATCTTTTTCTGATTGCGCCTTTTCCTGATCTTTGCCTACTTGTACCTTTTTTTCCAATCAGGTACCGTTTTGATGGCAACATATTCAACCTCAGAAGGTTGCAAGCCAAAACTATGGTCCAGACTGGTGTGCTAGATGAGCTCCTCTATGCAGATGATATGGATAAGAATGCCAACACAGAGGCAAAAATGCAAAGAGCCATGGATCAAGTCTCACAGTCATGTGATAACTATGATCTCACAATCAGCACAAAAAAGACAGAGGTTGTACACCAACCAGCCCCCGGAAAACCATATAATGAACCAACCATCACTGTGAATGGGCAAAAACTGAAAGTTGTTGACAAGTTCACCTACCTGGGAAGCACTCTCTCCAGAGCAGTGCATATTGATGATGAGATCACTGCCAGAATTGCAAAAGCTAGTGTGGCATTCGGAAGACTCCGTGCAAATGTCTGGGAGCGAAATGGAATCAAGCTTGACACCAAGCTGAAAGTCTACAAGGCTGTGGTACTGCCAACCCTCTTGTATGCATGTGAGACCTGGACAGTATACCAACGCCATGCAAAGAGACTTAACCATTTCCACTTAAGCTGTTTGAGAAAGTTGTTAAAAATCAAGTGGCAGGACAAGATTCCAGACACAGAGGTCCTGAGGAAAGCAGGGATGCAAAGCATGCATACAGTCTAAAAGCTAGCACAGCTAAGATGGACTGGCCATGTTATAAGAATGCCTGATGCGCGACTTCCAAAGAAAGTTTTCTATGGAGAACTACAGGAGGGAAAGCGCTCTCAAGGTGGCCAGAAGAAACGCTACAAAGACACCCTCAAAGCCTCTCTGAAGGATTTCGAAATACCAATGGGGTCCTGGGAACAGACTGCACAGGAGCGATGAAAGTGGCGAGGTCTCATCAACAAAGGAGCAGCTCTCTATGAAAAGAAGAGAATCTGTGAAGCTGAAAGAAAGCGAAGAGAGCGCAAAGCCAAAACAAATGTGCCACCAGCAGACTCTATGACATTGACTTGCTCTACTTACAACCGACAGTTTAGAGCCAGAATTGGCCTAGTCAGCCATCAAAGAACTCACCAACACACATCAGCACTATTCAAGAAATAATGATGGTCTTTCTCATTAGTGAGAGACGAACTATCAAACTTGCCCATGCAATATATAGACATTTTTTTTTCCTCTAAATATTGAACATCTCATCAGAAAAAAAAGTGGTATTTTTCTTATTTTTGCTTAAAACATAGATTGTTGGTACACGTTAGAACCGTCTCGCCAAGGCGGTTCTAACGAGTACTCACAATCTATGTTTTGGAGCAAAAATAAGAGAAATAGGTATACCCCTGCAAACCCCAGTCTTACTATATAAAAGTGGGGTTTAAGGGGTTATATATTGCACGGACATGTTTTCCTGAAGCTTCTGACATTACCAGTTCCTGATCATTGCTTACATTTGAGCCGCGACGCGAGAAAACCGGTCTTCGGGGTTTCCGACCAGGTCCGACACAAACCGGCCTGTACAAGCTCAGAAAAGAGCTAGAAGCTTGAAATTTCGGATTTAAGAAGAAGAGAAATTGTATTATCCGTGTAGCGAAAACAAAGGCGCTGATCAGCTTCGCGGTTACCGCGAAGCTGATCTGCGCCTTTGTTTTCGCCTAGGCAAATATCCGGTTTTCTCACGATGCGGCTCATTTATCTTTATGCAGCAGTGCTTGTATTCGATTACAATTGTTCAAACGTCTGTGTCAGTGATTCTTAATATCCGGCGAGCTGAATAAAATCGTTCATCTTAAGTCTCTCTGGTTGTTTTATTTTCAGCTCAGACATGATTTGAGCCGCGACGTCAGAAAACCAATAATGTGTTTTCCGAACAGGTTCGACACAAACCGAGCTGTACAAGCACAGAAGATTGGAAAATTTGGATTTAAAAAAAGAGGAAGGTGCAAGTAGGCGATGATCAGGAAAAGGCGCAATCAGAAAGATATTCCCACTCCAAAACCCGAGGCGGGAAAAAACCAAATTGGCAATTAGAAAACAATTAGGCACTTATACTTAGAATTGTACTATCCGTGTAGCGAAAACAAATGCGCTGATCAGCTTCGCAGTGTGAAGCTGATCTGCGCCTTTAGATTTGCATATTTATTTATTTATTTATTTATACATTATTTATAGAGGACTGCACATTTAGCTAAAATAGCTAGTCTACCATATGATCCTCTAAAACATATATACATACTATGTACAAAACATTTCATAAAATGACATAAAATGAAGAAAAGATATGTACTTGAGATACAAAGCTTTAAAACATACTTGATAAAGGGGCATAAAACAATTTTGCAGAATTAAAACACTTGTAGACAAGTGTAAAATATCAAAATTTAAAACATGTGTCTGGTGATCTTCAATTCTAACAAATTGTAAAATATAAGTACATCTTATATGTTTTCTTTAACATTCTTTTTAAAATCATAAAGGGAAGATGATTTTCTTACATGTTCAGGCAAACTATTCCACAGCCTTGGTGCTGATGACGAGAATGAGCCATCGTACATTGTTTTTTTCGATCTGGGTACTGCAAGGGTGCCGTTTGACGTGGACCTTAGGGTTCGATTATGCGTCTGTGATACAGGAGTGAGCAGGTCCGATATATATGATGGTGTCATATTATTTAACGCTTTATATATGATAACTGCCTTGTTGTAATTATGCCGTTTAGTAACTGGTTGCCAGCCAAGTGTGCTAAACATTTCCGCAGATGCAGTGTCGTAATCTGCGTTGAGAATTATACGTGCCGCACGTTTCTGTAATTTTGAAATTCTTTCTATATTTGCTTTCGATGTTGTACCCCACGTGACTGAGCCGTAGTCTATGAGTGGAAGGATGTATCCTTGATAATAGAGCTTTTGTGCCTCAACTGGAATATAGGAAGATAAGTGTTTCAGGAGCGAAATTTTGGATGAGATTGTAGAGCAAAGATATTCGATATGTTCAGACCATTGTAGATTTTTATCTATATATATACCTAGTAGTTTCTGTTTCGAAACGTTTTTTATTTTATTACTATCAATATAAATATCTATTTCTTGAGAATTTTGAGTGTTATACCTCGTGCCTAATAACATACAAGACGTTTTATCATAGTGCATATTCATTTTGTTGTGTTTGCCCCATAGTTTAGATCTATTGCCGTCATGTTGCAATTTAGACTCAACGTCGGTTTTAGTTTTTCCGCTTGTATGGAATGTCGCGTCATCTGCGTAAAAATCAGAGTCGCAGTGCTCAATGTATAAATGTAAATCGTTTATGAACATGAGAAATAATGTGGGTCCTAAAATAGAGCCCTGGGGCACTCCAGATTTAATACACATACACAGACTGTTGGTTTTTCTCATGAGGCGGCTCATTTGTTTAGGACATACAAAGTTTTGTACAAAAGCAGAGAGCTCAACGACGAATATGCATATGTATGATAGACAGTCTATAATAATTCCAAATGCGTGCTGATCAGCACAAAAAGATTATATACAGCTAAAAGCGAAACCATGTCTTCCGTCCAGGTCCGACAAAATGCAGATTATATAGCCTCAGAAGATGACTGGGTCTTTTAGATTTAGGGCTTAAACGACGTAGGCGAATGGATAGCAAACAATCGCAAACTGTCAACGCGCCAATTGTGTGCACTTTTGTGCGGCATTCACAAGTGAAAGTTTATTTAGGACATATTTTAATTCCCAGTTGCAATCGGACACACGGCAAAATATTGACATCATATGGTGTTGGTTTAAACAAATGTCTAGACGAAGACAAGAGAGACAATAAACTGTGCAAAACCAAAACAAACAAAACTAATGCAATAATGCCATATTTTTGCAAAACTAAATTATTTGTTCCCGTGAATCAAGAGGTTTATAAAAGTACAAATAATGTCTGAGATGTTGCTGTGTTCATCATGGCTTAATTTTATTTGCTATTACAGTTTTGATTTTATTTGCTATTACTGCATCTGGTGTTGTGCCGTGTGGCGGCCCTTAAAAGTCTCTCCGTACATCATCCATAGTGCAGATTATATTTTCCTTTTGGACATTTGTGATCCGCGTGGGTATTCTGAGAAATCAAAAAATGATCGGTTTAGATTAATTTTCTAACCAACGTTTGATATATTTGGTCCCATTTGGATTATATTAGTCTTTGTATCGACTTACCTGTAGAAAGTTGCAAAATTACAGTAATTACCTTTGGTACCATGCTGCCAGATCTACAGGGTTACTGAATTAGGTTAAGTAGCCGAAACCGCGGTATGACCATCCTCTTGCTCAGTAATATGTTCACTGCTCGTAAAAGATCTCAGTTTTAATTTCATAAAAACAAGCAAACCGCTAATATGGTAAAAAAAAACTCAGTAAGCTGCCCGACGATGGAAATCCATGGGCGCCGAATAACTTCATGAAACCCGGAGCAAAAGAAAAACACCAGTTGATCCCCGGTAGGTCAAGCAACAGACTAGAAGCTCCGGCCCCAAACAACTAAAATGAATAGCTTTAAGTCGGGGCCATCATAGAGTCTAATAACCGACCCCCTGCGAGCAATTAGAGAAGAAAGCGTAGTTATCAACCATGATTGAGTTAAAGATAAGCATGCATATATTTAAATTATACCCTATACATCTGTAACTTGTAATAATTTTTCTGAACTGAAAAAAAAAAATCATTTCTCCCTATAAGTGACTTAAATTTGGAAACCAAGTCACCATAAAATTCTGGTTCACAAAGGCCCTCACGTAAAAGCGTCTTTAGCCATGTGAAGCTTTTTTGCAAGGGACTACCACGGGAGACAACACAGAATTTCCGTCAAATAAGCCTAATCCGATAAAAGAAGTTATGTCCCTGTAGGCCGCAAAAACCGATATACCTGAGTTTAATCGATATTGGGTTTCAAGAGAGTTTTGACCGATTTTTCCTTTACCTGTATTACCTGAACAATGATGACGAGAATCTCGCCTATTGCGAGAATCTCGTCCAGTGGGTGATAGCAGATAGTGAGCTCGGCTCTAATAAAATTTAAATCGGAGGAGTTAGTTATTTAATGCGTTTCCCATGGCCGAATGAATTGTTCACATGAACACATTTAATGGAATAGCTCAATTTGGTTTTCTTTGCGTTTTTCATCTTTGTTTAGCAACTTAAAACATAATATAAAACACAAAAATCCGTATTATAATTCGTGAGACGGAAAAATAGTGACATTACGAAGACTTGCCCATGCAATATACAGAACTTTGTTCCGCAGAAAAAAAAAATAGATTTCAAGAAAAAAATAGATTTTTATATATTTACTCAAAACATTGATTATGCGATTATAACGAGTACCCACAATCTATGTATTGGATCAAAAATAAGGAAAATAGGCATACCCCTGTAAACCCCAGTTTTACTCTATAAAAGTGGGATATGATGGGGTGGATATATATTTCACGGGCATGTCTCTCTGGTGGAAAAGTTTTAAGTCTTTCATAAAAAAGAATTCGAGGTTCATTGGAGTTCATTGAAGAATCTTTGTAAGAAATTAAACCTTTGGCAGTAATTACATTATATTACGAAACCTTGCCCATGCAATAAGCAGAGGTTTTTAGCATTAAAAATTGAAAATGTTCAGCTGAAAATTTTTGAATTTTTCTTAGTTTTGCTCAAAACCTAGATTGTTGGTACACTTTAGAACCACCTCGGCGAGTACCCACAATCTATGTGTTTTGGAGCAAAAAGCAGAAAAATAGGTATACCCCTACATACCCCAGTCCTGATGTAAGCAGGGGACGTTTTTATCATCATATTTGATAACAACATGATAAGATTAAACAAATTATCATTTCAAATTCGAACAGAATCTTGCGACAACTTGTCTGCATGTTAAAATCGTATAGGCGTTGATGACCTGCACAGCGCTGACACACCATTTTCATTAAGACCGGTTATTCTTATCCAAGTATGCAGTTCAACCTTGATACAGTTTTAATGATAACCAATCTGGTCTTTGTCTGACATGGTCAGAAATCAGGGTCTCTATAGAAGGGGTCAAGAAACTATGTATTGATTTTTCCAATAATCAAAAACTCAGGTATGTCAAGTACCATATATACGGACAGTGTAAGAAGTTGTTAAAAACTTGCTCAAAAGTGATTTTTTCATGGTAAAAATCGTGAAAAACCAATTAAAAGATATGAAATACATTCCAATAAGCAATGCATCATATCAGCTTCACATTCATACAATTTTCAACAAAATAAATTGCGCAGTGTTCCAGAAAATTGTGAAAATGCATGCAAAAGTGTGAAAATGGACACTGTGGTACATATTAAGTCAAAACAGATATAAATTCCTAACTATAGTACTATTATTAATGTACACTGGATAATTTAGCATGTTCTGATATAGAAAAAATGAAAGAATTAATAACAGAATTATGGTAAATTGACATTAATTATAAAATTTTAATGTATGTTTTTTAGGTGAGTAAAAACGAAACTGATCGAAACTGACATACAAGAGTTTTGAACATAGGACAAAGATTCTTGAACCCTTCTATAGAGACCCTGTCAGAAATGCCGACCAGACAGTAGTTTTTCACGCTTTGCTGATTATAAGGTAGTTAAAACGATCATCATGGATGACTAGACCTGACATCCAGCGTATTTAGGCTGTCGCCGCAAGGTATTAAAGTCACATTCCTTATAAAAACATTCTTACATGATAATTTGGCAGCGTCATAAGAAAGCTGTTTTGACAGACAAAACTGATTCTGCATATCAGGCAGGCTATTCTTAGCCAAATCTGCATATATAGATCATGTAGTACAATGAATCTAAATTTTTAAAACGAAATTTCATGTTTAATTAAACTACATTTTTTTGTGTGTTAAAGCACCATGCGGTGTAAACCTGACATGCATCAATAACGCAAACGGTTTAACTTCAATGTCCTGCGCATGTACAAGAATAAAATACCGAATGAGCCATCGCATGAGAAAACCATTATGGTTTCTGTCCAGGTCAGACACAAACCGGTCCGTACAGTCACAGAAGCAGGCTAGAAGTTTGAAATTTCGGATTTATTTACTATCTATTAAGCGAAAACAAAGACGCTGATGAGCTGTACAGCGCCTTTATTTTCGCCTATGCAAGTTTGCAGGTTGTAGAATTTCTGCAAAATTAAACATGTATAGTGTCATATTGTTTGCGCGGAACTTGCCATTTTCATTTCCATTGATAATTATCTTAAATTATTTATTTGTCGTCAAGGATTTCAAATATCGTATATAAGAAAAGAAAGAAAGAAAGAAAGAAAGAAAGAAAGAAAGAAATGAATGAATGAATGAATGAATGAATGAATGAATGAATGAATGAATGAATGAATGAATACGCATTTCACGAATCCGTAATACCACATATTTAGGTCTTCTCTACTACGATACATGCATAATGATAAATGTTTTTGTTTCGTGTCAACATGCTTTGAGGAAAGATATTAACAAATAGATTTTAGATACCTTTGATTTCTTCAACTTGGTTAAAGCATGCATAATGTGTTATGGCAGAGTGTCATCACCATGCACCGCTTTCGGTAAATGAGTAAATATACTCGGTCGGTTTGCTCAATTATATCTCGATGATGTGTGAAATACTTATAGAGTTAAATGGATACATGTAATTTGATTTCTTTAATTGTTGTCGGGATTCAACTGCTCATGCGATGATTGCTTTAAACGTTTATGTTTGATGATTTATTGTTCTTTAATTAAAGCTAATAAAAGCTGCTATTTTGTTTGGATCGACTTTGAATGGCAGATATCGCGTACTCGTCCTGTTGCGGATTACGGCATCAAAAAAAAAAAAAAAAAAATAAAAATAAAAAAAAAAAAATAAAAATAAAAAAATAATAATAAATTAATAAAGATTCTCATAAAAATAAAAATGATAAATTAAATGATGAATATCACATGAATTTATGAATTCACATAAGTTCTTGAACTATCTATTTTTCAATATGAACTTATATGTAACCATATAGGTCATAATGTCAGATTTTAAAAGTGCCGAAAAACAATATTTAATCTCAAAGATAAATATTTTGATCATTTTTCTAATAGTCAGTACAAAAAAGTATTTTGGACCCATCGGCTAAACTAAACTCACCTCTTTCATTAGCCTGAGGCAGCCAATGACGCTTCGATATTACACAGTTACCTGTAACATTTATTGTGCGGACTTAGACAAATTCCAAGCAAAAAATAACTTCAAGAAAGAGTTAAAACTGTCATTATCCTATATTCGGGAAGCAAAATAGCCTGTTACTAGATCCGTGAAACTTATATGTATGTAAAGTATGGAATGTGCAGATAACAAATATAACAGCATCCTAAATTTCCTTACAATAGATTTTTAGTAAATTAGACGTGAAAATGTAGAAGCACGCGTTTTGATTTTTTTTACAATAGCTTACTATAGCATACACGATGGTAACTTCAGGCGTTTTGGGAAGCAAAAAGATCAAACTCAAATTAGATAAAATTTATATCATCGGAAAGCTGATAAAATGTAGAAACTGGATATAACAGCATCCCATTTCTGACTTTTTAAATAAAAATACTATAATTGTATAAAAACCGTTTTCCATAGCAATGTAATGTTAACTGAAAACCAAAGTGGACAGGTAAGGTTACCTGTCATAGCCTACGGAAATCCGATAAATCATCGGTATTTTCCGGTAAAAATGCAGGTAAGTTTAGTATGCCCAACATTAAACTTGGAAATCAGTTCATAGTGTCTGCGATAAAATTTAGAAAATGTTTTTCGAAGTTTTTTTATCTCGATAGCCCTGCTGAGAAGTTTGGCTGTTAAACATTTATTTCGCGCATTGAAGTCCGCAAATAAGTTGCGAAATATATACAACATAAGGAGTCACCATTAAAAAAACGGAAAATTTACAATATCAAAATCAAAGTTATCGCGTTTATCATTAATCTGAGAAGAAACAAATCCTTTGCTATAGAAAGATGCAAATCAAAAAGGGGCTTCGGAATCTGTGGTGTTGGCTTTATCAACTGTAACTCAGGTGGATAAATTTGATTGAGGATGCCTTCAAAATAAGGGATGTCACATTTCAAAAAAAGTTAATCGAGGTACTTAGAAGTCGAATTAAAAGCTTCGATAACATCAGCTTGATTGTTAGGTTAAGAGTATCCATGAAATCTCTTTCGTAACGGTATTAAAATGAATCAGCTACGACAGGGGCGCAATTTGTACCTATTGGAATTCCAACAATTTGTCTGTATATCTTGGTTCCGATTCTAATATAAATAGTATCCAAAGTCTGTTTTGACGTTTGAATAATTCGCTTTCCAGAAACATAGCATTATTACTGTGTACGAAAGGAACAAATTCTAAAATTAAGAAACAACAAGGGCATGTAAATAATAAAAAAAAACTGAGATCATTTAAAAGCAGTGAACATATTAATGAGAAAGCGGATGGGCCATACCGCGGTTTCGGCTACTAAAGCCTCTTCAGTGACCCTATAAATTTGGCAATATGGCGCCAGAGAGAATTGCTTCAATTTTCCTTCTTTTAACAGGGTGGTCGATACAAAGACTAGTATAATCCCAATGGGATCAAATATAGTAAACGTTGGTTAGAAATGCATCTAAACCGATAATATGTTTCCGTTTTCTCAGAATACCCTCGCTGATCTCAAAGGACCAAAACGAAAATATAATCTGCACTATGGAGAGTCTCGTAAATTAAAGTAAGACTGGGATCCTTTAAGTCCAATGAACATATTTTTGAGAAGGGTGATGGGCTATACCGCAGTTTCGGCTACTTAAGACTTTCCATTGACCATATAGATTTGGCAAATTGGAGCCAAAGAGAATGACTGCAATTGTGTATCTATCAGCAGGGTAGTCGATACAAAGACAAGTAAAATTCAAATAGGGACAAATATATTAGCCCCTGCATGAGAAAACCAACAATTTGGGTTCCGACCAGGTCTGACACAAACCGGCCTGTACAGTCACAGAAGCAGACTAGAAGCTTGAAATTTCGGATTTAGCAAGTAGAGAAATTGTACTATACGAGTAGCGAAAACAAAGGTGCTGATCAGCTTCGCAGTTACTGCGAAGCTGATCTGCGCCTTTGTTTTCGCCTATGCAGATTGCTGGTTTTCCCAGGCAGCGGCTCATATTAAACGTTGGTTTGAAATGAAACCGATAACAATTTTCTGATTTCCCAGAATACCCTCGCTGATCTCAAAGGAACGGGAAGACTTTATAGGGCCACCACACGGCACAACACCAGCTACAGTAATAGCAAATAAAAATGCAATAGAGAACCTTTAAAACCAGTGAATATATTAAAGAGAAAGGCGATGGGCCATACCGCGGTTTCGTTTACTTAAGCCTCTTCAGTCACAGATACTTGGGGTTACTGTTTAGATTTTTCAAAAAGCTATTACTTGTACTTTTTTTAAAAAAACTTATACTTATATTTTTTTTTTCTTCATTTAGCTTTTCTGCATTAGTCCTGACCTTAAACAATCAGAAAACCATGTCTAGAATACATAAAAAGCATTAGAAATACTGATAAGCAATCACTAATGTAAAGAAAAAACACAAGATAAACAACTTTCGGTTTCCAAATTTTCACCCGTCACTTTGAAATGACAAACTGATTCACTAATCCGTAACTTACAAGAATCTTACATATATCAGCATGTCCGGGAATCATTACGCTTCAAACGGACACAGAAAGCATTTAAATATTCCCTTGCATACCCACGAAATCGGCTGTTAAACAGTAGTTCTCATCGCTACCGCACTGAGGTGGCCACAGTTGTTTACAGTACAGGAAATCCCGTTTGCCATGTGACTGGCCCGCTTGTTTTCATTGGTCAATCAGGTATGACGCAATCAAATCCAAATTGACATGTGACTGGACCGCTTGTTTTCATTGGTCAATCAAGTCTGACGCAATCAGAGGTTACTTTCGGTTTGATCGCTGGTTACCCGTTTTCGCCGTTTTAAAACGTACGCCCGGAATCCAGTCACATCCATTATTTACTTCCGGCCACCTCAGTGCGGTAGCGATGAGAATCGTTGTTTAACAGCCGATTTCGTGGGTATGCAAGGGAATATTTAAATGCTTTCTGTGTCCGTTTGAAGCGTAATGATTCCCGGACATGCTGATATATGTAAGATTCTTGTAAGTTACGGATTAGTGAATCAGTTTGTCATTTCAAAGTGACGGGTGAAAATTTGGAAACCGAAAGTTGTTTATCTTGTGTTTTTTCTTTACATTAGTGATTGCTTATCAGTATTTCTAATGCTTTTTATGTATTCTAGACATGTTTTTCTGATTGTTTAAGGTCAGGACTAATGCAGAAAAGCTAAATGAAGAAAAAAAAATATAAGTATAAGTTTTTTTAAAAAAAGTACAAGTAATAGCTTTTTGAAAAATCTAAACAGTAACCCCAAGTATCTGTGTCTTCAGTGACCCTAAATATTTGGCAACATGGAGCCAAAGAAAATTACCGAATTTTACATTTATCAGCAGGATACTGGATACAAAGATTAGTAAAATCCAAATGGGCTGGGGCCAAATAGATCAAACGTTGGTTTGAAATGAATCTAAACCGATAATCATTTTCGTATTTTTCAGAATACCCTCACTGTAGAGAATCATTAAAACTCATTAAAACATTTAAAATGCACTGAAACGGTTGTTATTTTAAACATTACACATACAAGACCGAAAGAGCTACTGAATACAGAAAAAAAAAACATACGGCAAGTCAGGTGAGCAGCGTTTAAAAACGTAAAACTTGGCAATGATCAGGTAATGGCGCAATCAAATACATTTCTACTCCAAAAACCGAGATGGGAACCAATACAAGGAGATCATGTGGTAAGCCGACTGAGCAGCTTTTTTCCCAATAGGCCGCCTCTAAGTTACCCAGTTACCCGAACTTAATATATGAAAACTTAATTAAGTTGTACACAACACAAAAATTCATCATCAAAACATAATTCTTGCATAGATCTCTATGCGCATAGCTGTTTGAAGCCGTTTTCGATTGGTCGAAAGCCGTGTTCAAACAGCAAAAACCCATGTTCAAATCATGAAATTCACGTGCCGTTTGAACATGGGTTTTGGCCTACGTCATTGGTCAATGAGACCTGACGTCATGTGTTTTGTAGAAACAAAATGGCCGACGTTGAAGAAGCTCCGCGGGTTTCGGTGCGTTTTTACGTTGTTAATGTTATTTTCAAGAGATTTTAAGTGTATTGGAGTGAAAATGCAAGAATAGAGATCAACCATGGTTTGTTTCAGTGTTCAAACATTCGCTGGATCACTCGGAAGGCGTTTGAACACGCGGCCTGCGGCCTTGTGTTCAAACACCTTCCTCGTGAGCCATCGAATGTTTGAACACTGAAAACCATGGTTGATCCCTATAATCAATTAGAACCACAACAGAAGTATCGCTGTATGTGATGTTTGAGCCTTATGTACGTTTTCATATTTTAGTTCAGTTCAGGTAACTGAGTGGTCGCCTATTGGGGAATAGCTGCTCACTCGGCTTACTATACGTTTTCATGGTATAAGTAGCTAAGTGTCATTTCCTTATCATTGCCTATTTGTATCTTTTTAAACAATCTAACAGAAAAATCGTTCCTTCCAGTTAGTTTCTTTAATTTGTAAACCAAGTCACCATAAAATTCTAATTCCGAAAGATCCTCGCGTAAAACAATCTGTATAGGTAAAATACTTTGACCGTGTAGCTTGAACTCACGTGACTGCACCGAGCGCATATTGTTATTAAGTAGAGCAGTTATCGTAATTCAGGAGGTAAGAACGTAGCTCATTTTACGATATAGTAACCACACCTAGTCACCACTATATTTTATGCTAATTAGGTAAGCACGGTCATTCTTAAGTAAGTAAATACAAAGGGAAGTTACTTAAATGTAACACTATAACTGTAGCTGTTTATTCCGTAATAGCATAACATATAATGGTTACAAGCGTGGTTACTGAATCGGAAAATGGATTCCGTACATAACTCAATTCAGACACAGAAGTATGTGATAGTCATAAACCGTTAGTGTTGCGGGGACAATACACAGTCAAATATGGAACGCCAAAGCTGTCTGATAGTAAGGAATAAAAACATTTCATACTGTGTACATCCTCTTATCTCAATAACCGCACTTCACCCCCATTTTCCTCTGTTTTGGGGGTAAAGTGCGGTGTCCACTTATGCTGTAATACATGCTGTGATTATATACAGCTTATCAGTGTTGAGCTGCCTCTCCTGGGTAATTATGCAAGAAATGGTCAGATTTACTGTAATCTGATACCTAGAATTCCAGGTATTTTACAGTACAAACCAAACCCAAAAGTAAGTTTTTGTTCATTTTTCATCAAAATACAATTTAATCAAAATAATTGAAATAAACATAAAAAGTTAAGCGACATTACATTTTCAATGGTCTAAATCGGTTCTGTATGAAGTATTTTGTATAGTCATTTGTACATGCTGATCAGAGCAGATGTTCCTTACCTGGAATTTCTTATCAGAGGCTGCTGAAATGAAATTATCCCTGCTAATTGGTTTTACTGCCTTTAGCACCATGGGTGTCTAATGACCAAAGTGGATTTTTGGAGTTAAGAGAATGTACACAGTATGGATTCATCATCGTCATTATATCCTGCTCACATTTGACTATATGTTGTATAGTGTGCATTATAACATGAGAAAAAGCCCATTATATGTTGGACCAGGTTCTTTATATTATGAAGATTTTCATTATTTGATGAGTAAACATATTTATATTATGGTAGACTTACATTATATGGTGAGCAAACATCTTTATATTAAGGTAGACTAACATTATATGCTGATGCTGATCTATCTATCTATCTATCTATCTATCTATCTATCTATCTATCTATCTATCTATCTATCTATCTATGTATCTATCTATCTATCTATAATCAGCATGATCATGATCGATCATCACCATCATCATCATCATAATCGTCATTATAATCTATCATCATCAATATCGATCATCATCATCATCATCATCATCATCATCATCATCATCATCATCATCATCATCATGATCAAACATCATCATCATCATCATCATCATCATCATCATCATCATCATCATCATCTAACATCATCATCATCATCATCATCATCGATCATCATCATCATCCTCGATCATCACCATGACGATCGATCATCATCTTCATGATCGATCATCATCGATGATCATCATCATCGATCATCACCATGATGACCGATCATCATCATGATTGATCATCATCATCATAATCGATCATCATCACGATCGATCATCATCATCATGATCAATCATCATGATCGATTATCATAATCGATCAGCATCATCATGATCGATCATCGTCATGATCGATCATCATCATCATCGATCATCATGATCGATCATCATCATGATCGATCATCATCGATGATCATCATCATCGATCATCACCATGATGATCGATCATCATCATCAAGATTGATCATCATCATTATAATCGATCATCATCACGATCGATCATCATCACCATGATCGATCATCATGATCGATCATCATAATCGATCATGATGATGATCGATCATCATCATGATCGATCATCATCATCATGATCGATCATCATGATCGAACATCATCATGATCGATCATCACGATCGAACATCTTCATGATCGATCATCATCACGATCGATCATCATGATCGATCAGCATCATCATGATCGATCATCATCATGATCGATCCTCATGATCGATCATCCTCATGATCGATCATCATCATGATCGATCATCATGATCGATATCATCAGCAGCAGCAGCATCATCATGATCGATCATCATGATCGATCATCATCATGATCGATCATCATGATCGATCATCATCATCGATCATTATGATTGAGCATCATCATCATGATTGATCATCATCATGATGATCGATCATCATCATCATGATCGATCATCATCATGACCGTCCAACATGATCGATTATCATCGATCATCATCATGATCGATCATCATCATAATCATCATAATCGATTTTGATTATCGATGATGATCGACCATGATTATCATTATGATGATCGATCATGATGATTTAGATAGATCATGATGATGATGATGATGATGATGATGATCGATCATGATGATCGATCATAATGATTAAGATAGATCATGATGATCGATCATGATGATGATCGATGATGATCATGATGATGATCGAATGATCGATCATGATGATGATCGATCATGATAATGATGATCGATCTTGATGATGATGATAGATAGATAGATAGATAGATAGATAGATAGATAGATAGATAGATAGATAGATAGATAGATAGATAGATAGATAGATAGAATCAGCAGTATGTCCGGTAGTCCCGGTATGTATACAATAACTCTCTAAACGGTGTCAATGTAATTCTTCTTCTCGCAAAATCGTCCACATCATACATCATATAATGAAGTTTGCGCATATAATGAAGTTATCGAACCATATTATCAACTTGATGCATATAAAGACAATAGCCCATAATATAATGAGAAACATAAATAATATAATGAGGTTGTATCAGCATATAATGTAAGTCTACCATAATATAAAGATGTTTACTGATCATATAATGTAAGTCTACCATAATATAAAGATGTTAACTTATCACATAATGAAGATTTTCATAATATAAAGATCCTGGTCCAACAGATAATGGACTTTTCTCATTATATAATGCACACTATACAACATATAATCAAATGTGAGCAGGATATAATGACGATGATGAATCAAATGTTTTCATTCCTTACCATCAGACAGCTTTGGCGTTCCATAGTCAAACAATTAATACGTGAATGTTGACATTACCTATTTGTCATCATGAAAGCTTCGCATGAATATGTAAAGCGAGGTATCAAGCGGTACGGTCAAAGTGTCTACCTTATACATTTACAGACCTTTAAGGATTGATGACAACCGTAATCGATTCATCTGCGTTCAATGGTTTACAGGTATGACGTATTTACGACAAAGATTTAAATATTACTGCTTATTTCTAGTTGCATGTGCTTAGAATACGACGGTATTGTTTACAGCTCTTTACAATTATTTACCTATTCATGGCCTTATTATTATGCATCTCTGAATCGATGTAACCTTCCGATTTGGGTTTCTAGGACGGGCGATGTTTTTATTATCATAATTGTTATTGTGTCTGCGCCAGACCATTTGTGCGCATCATATGTGTTAAATGTTACCATCCAGATGAGACCAAATTGCTTTTGTCCTAGCCGTTAGACCATATATATTGCACTCGACATTTGCTGTGTCATGAACTATTAAAGACTGGGTGCATGTAGGTCGAACTGCGCTAAAGATACTCGACAAGGGCTTTATCAATTATAGCAAATTCATTAATCACACTCGATGTGGGCCTGAAGTCGGAAATCTTGTTCTTGTTGAACATAGATGGGACCACTACCTTTATGAAAAATCTATTGGCGAAGACGACGTGAGGACATAAAGGTAGTTGTTAAGTTCACGTTTTATGATTAGTGTCAACTTAAATGAAACGAGTGTTTATAAATATCATCAACATGGAAACGTAAAAAACACAATGACATTTTCGGGAGCTTGCGCAAGCAGGGCCCAATTACATTCTAGAAACACAGATCGAAATCAGTCAATTTAACAAATAAGTTCCGATATCCAAATCGATTATTCGAGTAAGCAAGTAAGTACGTGTATATTTAGACATAGTTAGGACAGAATGATAACTGCCACAGATACAAAAAAAGAATAATATAAAATCATAATTAATTATTCTAAAGCAATCCAGAGGGCCCATGCCCTTGTCTCGTTAGGCTTTCAGTTCCAGTCATCTCCAGTCTATCTATTATGTATGTGCATATTATATTCAATTCATTTGAGGTAGCTGAGAGCCCACTTTCCTTGAAAAAGCTGCCCCCAGGATCACAGTTTTTATTCCCTCAATCTACAATTTGATCCAAAAAGGTACAAGTAGGCAAAGATCAGGAAAAGGCGCAATCAGAAAAAATATTCCCACTCCAAAAACCGAGATGAAAAAAAAATAAATTAACAATCAGGTACCTATACCATGAAAACACATTGTAAGCCGAATGGGCAGCTATTTTCCCAATAGGTGGCCACTCAGTTACTTAAACTAAACTAAAGATATGGAAACATACATAAGGCGCCAACAGCACAAAAATTTTTAACACCAAGGCATAAAGCGAAAGAACCACCACAGAAGTATCACCTTGGAACGATCAGTAATATAACATTTCTGGCGGGCTTAAACCGATTTTACAGGTACCTAACCTCACCCTCAGCCCCTGCAGTGGTTCAGTGATATACAAGAAATAAGACAAATCACATCACTATGTGACGTTTTGTTTACTTTAGTTTTTGTTTAAGTTTGTTGGGGTCGGAGCTTTTTGTCTGTTGCATCTCCTATCGGGGTTCAATCGGTATTTTACTTTAGCTCCAATTTTCTGTGATTTTTGGGCACCCAGGGATCTCGAGTCGCCGGACAGCTTATCGCAACTTTGATTCTTCGTTTTTTATTCATTAAGACGTTTATCATAATTCATTTATTTGTCCTTGATGATTCGTTGACTAGTTTGAGATTCTGAAAGAAGACAAACAAATGTAACAACTGTCCAAATATTTAACCCCCCCCCCCCATTAATTTATTTTCTTTTACAGGCTTGAAGCACTGCAGAAGCTGGGTTTGAGATTAGGACCCTGTTTATATAAATCAAAACTAAGATCCGTTAAGAGCAGTGAATATATTAATGAGAAAGGGAATGGGCCATACCGCGGTTTCGGCTACTTAAGCTTCGTCAGTGGCCATTTTGAGATTTAGATTTGGCATGATAGAGCCAAAGAGATTTTCTGTATTTTTACAACTTTCAACAGGGTAGTCAATACAAAGAATGGCGATAAAACCAGTTTAAGGCCCCCGCTAATTTTATTTCACTGACCGTTCCAAGGCGATACTTCTGTTGTGGTTCTAATCTATTTAAGTTTTGATGTTGAATATTTGTGTTGTGTACAACTGAATTTAGTTTTCATATATAAATAGAAATGTATATATTTGATTGTGCCATTTACTTATCATTGCTAAGTTTTACGTTTTTTAAACGCTGCTCACCTGATTAATGTTTTACTGAGAAATACGACAATGATTATCGGTTTAGATTCATTTCAAACCAACGTTTTATCTATTTGGCCCCATTTGGATTTTACTAATCTTTGTATCCACTACCCTGCTGATAGATGTAAAATACAGTAATTTTCTTTGGCGCCATGTTGCCAAATCTTTAGGGTCACTGAAGAGGCTTATGTAACCGAAATCGCGGTATGACCCATCCCCTTTCTCATTAATTTGTTCATTGGTCTTAAAGGTTCTCTATTTCGTTTTATTTGCTAATACTGCATCTGGTGTTGTGCCGTGTGGCGGTTCTATATTGTCTTTCCGTACCTTTCAGATCTGCGAGTGTATTCTGAGAAATCAGAAAATTATTATCGGTTTAGATTCATTTCAAACATAATTTTAATATATTTGTCCCTATTTGAATTTTACTTGTCTTTGTATCGACTACCCTGCTGATAAATGCAAAATTGCAGTCATTCTCTTTGGCTTCAATTTATCAAATCTATATGGTCAATGGAGAGGTTAGAGAAGCCGAAAACGCGGTTTGGCCCACCACCTTTCTCAAAAATATGTTCATGGTCTTAAGGGATCCCAGTTTTATTTTATTTACGAGACTCTCCATAGTGCAGATTATATTTTCGTTTTGGTCCTTTGACATCAGCGAGGATATTCTGAGAAAACGGAAAATTATTATCGGTCTAGATGCATTTTCTAACCAACGTTTACTAGTATATTAGGTCCCATTTGGAATATACTAGTCTTTAAATCGACCACCCTGTTAAAAGAAGAAAAAATGAAGCAATTCTCTCTTATTCCATATTGCCAAATTTATAGGGTCACTGAAGAGGCGTAAGTAGCCGAAACCACGACATAGCCCATCCGCTTTCTCATTTATATGTTCACTGCTCTTAAAGGATCCCAGTTTTATTTTTGTTTTTTACATACCCTTTTTGTTTCTAAACTTTGGAAATTGTTCCATTCGTACACAGTAATAATGATTTCTTCCTGGAAAGCGAATTATTCAAACGTCAAAACATACTTTGGATAATATTTATATTAGGATCGGAACCAAGTTATACAGACAAATTGTTGGAATTCCGATAGGTACAAACTGCGGCCCTCTCGTAGCTGATTTATTTTTATACTGCTACGAAAGAGATTTCATGAATTCTATTTTGTCTGTAATGACAGAAACGCGTTTTTCTCTTCAAATATTAAATTTGGAACCAAGTTTTACAGACCAATTGCGGGGATTCCGATGGGTACAAATTGCACCCGTCTTGTAGCCCATTTATTTTTATACTGCTACGAAAGAGATTTCATGGATTCTCTTAACCAGACAATCAAGCTGATGTTATCAAGGCTTTTAATTCGACTTTTTGGTACCTCGATGACCTTTTGTACTTTGACAATCCTTATTTTGAAGGCATTGTCAATTAAATTTATCCACCTGAGCTACAGTTGAATAAAGCCAACACCACAGATATCGAAGCCCCCTTTTGGATTAAGATCTTTGTATTGCAAATGGATTTGTTTCTTCTAAAATTTATTATAAACGCGATGACTTTGATTTTGATATTGCAAATTTTCCGTTTTTGGATGGTGACGTTCCACGTCATGCTTCTTATGCTGTATACATTTCGCAACTTATTAGGTTTGCTAGAGTCTGCAATCATGTTGCGGACTTCAACGCACGAAATAAACGTTTAACAGCCACTCTTCTCCGGCAAGGCTATCGGAATAAAAAAGTTCGAAAAACATTTTTTAGATTTTATCGCAGACACTATGAACAGATTTCCAAGTTTAATGTTGGGCTAAAGACGCTTTTACGTGAGGGCCTTTGTGAACCAGAATTTTATGGTGACTTGATTTACAAATTTTAGAAACTTATAAAAATCGCTATACGTTGTATACAGATGTATAGGGTATAATTTAAATGTTATGCGACAGTCTGCATGCTTAATATTTAACCCAATCATGGTTGATAACTACGTTTTCTTCTCTAGTTGCACGCGAGGGGTTGGTTATCAGACTCTATGATGGCCCCGACTTAAAGCTATTCATTTTAGTTGGTTCGGGCCGGAGCTTTTAGTCTGTTGCTTGGCCCACCGGGGTTTGAGAACAACCGGTGGTTCTCTTTTGCTCCGGGTTTCATTACGTTATTCGGCGCCCAGGGATTTCCATCATCGGGCAGCTTACTGAATCTGTGAGTCCGCGTGTTTTTATTCATCATGGTGGTTATCATGATTTATTTGGTTGTCCATGATGATTCATTTACTAGTTAGAGATTCACCACAAGGACCGCAAAACTAAATGTTATGAACCACTGCAGAAGAGTAGGGTGAGGTTAGGACCCTGTAAAACCGGTTAAAGCCCCCAGTAGTTTTATATTACTGATCGTTCCAAGGCTTCTTCTGTTGTGGTACTATTTGTTTTATATTTTGGAGTCGAATTTTTGTGCTGTTTGGACCTTATGTACGTTTTCTTAGTTTTAGTGAAGTTCGGGTAACTGAGTGACCGACTATAGGGAAATAGCTGCTTACTCGACTTACGATATGTTCTCTAAGAATAAGTACCTTATTGTCAATTTGTTTTTTTCCCACCTCGGTTTTTGGAGTGGGACTTTCTTTCTGTTTGCGCATTTTCCTGATCATTGCCTACTGGTACCTTTCAATAACAACGGGACACAGAGGATTAAGAATTAAATTCAAACATTCTATTCAGATTCTGTTTATATCACGCGACAGTCAATTCTTATGTTTCGTGTGAATTTCGTAGGCCAGGTATTTTATCAAAATAAACGGAGTATGTTTTGTCATACAATATTCTTCGTCGGGGTTAATTCCGAAATAAATGCACTTTTAAATTCTTTAACCCATATACAATAGAGACGTCATGGACGTGGTTATTAGTTGTGAAAACAGCAGAACTCTGCATCAATAATCTGGTTCTGATTAAAGTGCCGATAGAAATGCAGGTCTGTCACAAAAGCGCTCGACTTGATAAATGTTCTGCCTTAATGAGTGTTTACGTCTAGGCTGCATCGTAGTCGCGGAAGATTAAGAGACAATTAACGTCTACAATTTACTTTGACCTTATCAGAACTATTCTTCACAGGTATAGTTGCATTGTCATCTCAACTGTGTCAAGAAGCGTCCTTGGCGAAGTGATTAAGCCTTTCGCTTTGTAAACCAGGGGTCGTAGGTTCGATCCCGGGCTTCTCCAGTCCTTCAGAAGAGACTATAAACCAAGGCCCCTTGACAACTTGCCAGGGCAAATTGGTGACAAGTACATACTATGACGAGGCAGGAGACTATGCTGTGCCCAATATGTAAAGTCTAAAGGGACCTAATTTTCAAACCTGACTTACGGACAAAACTCAATACACACATTTGTCACATTGTAAATTCGATATAGCGACCGAATGTCTGACGTCGGAACTCTGTCATGAGAAATGTCTCAAGTAGTCGCCATGAAAATCATGTGCATATCTTTTGGCTCAAAACGCACACACAGTTATGCACCAGACATGTGTACCAGGGCCCCTATAGGACCGGAAGTACAGAGGGCACAATGGGGTTTAAGTGCCTGGATTGAACTTCCGATGGGTCCCGACAGAGCTTGAGATTGTGCACGTAAAGGCAGAAGTACAAAAAGTACAAGTAGGCAAAGATCAGGAAAAGGCACAATCAGAAAAAGACTCCCACTCCAAAAACCAAGGTGGGAAAAAAACAAACTAACAATCAGGCACTTATACCATGAAAACACTTCGTAAGCCGAATGAGCAGCTATTTTCCCAATAGGTGGCCACTCAGTTACCTTAACTTAACTAAAAATATGCAAATATACATAAGGCGCCAACAGCACAAAAACATTTTAAACACCAAGACATAAAACAAAAAGAACCACCACAGAAGTATCGACTTGGAACGATCAGTAACACAAAGTTACTGGCGGGTTTAAATCGATTTTACACGGCCGTAACCTCACCCTCAGCTTCTGCAGTGGTTCATAACATTTAGTTAGTTCTTCGGTCCTCGTGGTGAATCTCTAACTAGTCAATGAATCATCAAGAACAAACAAATAAATCATGATAAACATCCTGATGAATCAAAAACCAGGACTCACAGATTCAGTAAGCTGCCCGACGATGGAGATCCCTGGGCGCCAAATAACTTACTAACTCCGGAGCTAAAGAAAAACATCAGTTGGACCCCGGTGGGCCAAGCAACAGACAAGAAGCTCCGGCCCCAACCAACTAAAATGAATAGCTTTAAGTCGGGGCCATCATAGAGTCTGACGCCCGACCCACCGGCGTGCAATTAAAGAAGGCAGCATAGTTATCAACCGTGATTGGATTAAAAACTCTTCCTCTTCCTCATTAGACTTATATAAAGTTCAGGAACTTGAGTTGGGTTTTCTTTCTGATTGTGATATTTCCTGATCATTGCCTACTTGTACCTTTTCTTAGAATAAGTATCTAATTGAGTGCCCGCTTATTGGGAAATACCTGCCCACTCTGCTTACGATATGTTTTCTTAGTATAAGTACATAATTTTTTTATTTTAGTTTTTTTTCCAACTCGATTGCGCCATTTCCTGATCATTGTCTACTTGTACCTTTTCTTGCTTTTTGTGCTTTTAGCGTATTGATTATGCAATTAATTGCTCGATTGAGGTCTTTGTTTGAAGTATCTGTCAAATAACATTAACACATTCTTATCGAGCAAGAAAAAGATTATATAATAATGTTTTTGTTCATTTAGGTTTATCTTATTTTTTTATCCAGTAAAAGTTGTCAACCCAATTTCCTAAGCCCGTTTTGATTATTTTACCGAGTATCAATGGCATGGCGATTTATCATTAGTGCAAAAAGTTCTAAAAGTGCATGTACAGTATAGAAGCAGTACCATGTCATTTTATAGCATTGACATTGCTCATGTTATGTCGTTGTCCTTAATTTATCAGTATAGTGTTAAAACTTACCCATGTTAAATCAATGGACGTGTCCATCATTTTTATTTGGATGAGTCCACTTTTACTTTAAGGGGCATCTGGAGTGTTTTTATATGATATTCTTTTTCAATGAAATTTCTCTTAGCAAACAGAAAAGCCCCAGATGGGGCGCCGCGTTTTGCGGCGTCACATCTGGGGCTATGCTGTTTGCCTATGCCCCACAAAAGGGACGCTAGGCTTAAATTAGTTAAGTTGAATAGTTATTCTGGAAACTGAAAATCGTGATAAATCTAAATCAGTTCAAAAAGGCGTTCCCATTCAATGGTGTGTTCTTAGTTCCTGTGTTGATGACTATTTTCCAAACGGTATAGTTCGCTTAGTTGGTCGTGTTTTGTCTTGTATGATATATACTCATCAAAAGAAGTTTTGCACCAGTTAATATTTTTATGATTTTAAAATAATGTCCAGTATAGATATTTTTCAAATAAACTTTTAAAACTTAATACCACCTTAAAGGGCTGGACTTCCTGAATGACAAATCAATATTTCTTCTTAAAAAGATTAAATAAAAATGTGCAAAAATGCATGTTTTTGAAAACACCAAAATTTGGGATGCAGCAAAAAGCCCACATCTTTACTTCTGGGCTTCCAAACCCGAATTCGTTTCACATCCTCATTCGAGATACTGAAAGCAATCATTTAAAGCAAAAAACTAAAAATTGAATTTTTTGGACAAAAACTCTGTTTTTGACCAAAAATAACGATTTTTGAGATTTTGTTTAAATTCTAAGATAAAGCTTAGTAACTCATCTCGCCAATAAAATGGATTGTTTTTCTTTCAAACACAGCATGCAGCACCAATTAATGTTTAACTGAAGGTACTGGTTTTCAACCCATCCAAATTCAGAATTTTTGAAAAGCTGCATATCAAAAAAGTACTCATGCAACATCCTTGACATGAGATTGCCTTTAACCGAAAGAAAACAGGCGGCAGGTTTTGGTGTCAAAACATCTCATAGTGATTCAAAATTGAAATGAATTTCGATTTTGCTCATTTTTTCCAATATTTATCATTTTTTCTGAAAAATTGCAATTTTGTCAAAAAATGAATTTTTACTAAAATTTTGAGATTTTTTAAATTGTTTTTAGGCTAAATCATTAGCTTTGGGGCTCTTGTGTGTAAATTTGGAAACAAAAATTTGTTCTTGATGCTGTGGCATTTTTTGTGGATGTTTTTCGATTTTCCAATTTTCAGCATTTACAGAAAATGGGAATTTTCAGTTTTTCCTAAAATTGTTTCCGAAACAATTTTTGGTCTTATCACACACATTATCAAACTCTTTCAGACTGTGCAAATTCAAAAAGCTAGGTTTAAAATTTGTTAGTTAAAATGTCACTTAAAAATATGAAAAAATCTAAATGGTGCAAAACTTCTTTTGATGAGTATATATTGTGGATATTCTAATTAGATTATTGGCCCGTGCTTAGTTTTTAACCCAAGAACGGTTGATAACGATGATTCCCTCTTTCATTGCACGCCCTGAGTGGGTAATATACATTTGATAAAAAGTTCAGTTAGAATTCGCAATACATCTAGCTTTATACGGTAAAATCAAAACTGAGATCCTTTAAGAGCAGTGAGCACATTAATGAGAAAGGGGATGGGCCATACCGCGGTAGTTTGAGATCTCAACTGCCGGGCAGCTTATTGTATCTGTGAGTCGTCGTTCTTTATTCATCATGGTGGTTATCATAATTTATTTGTTTGTCCATGATGTTTTATTGAGTATTTAGAGGTTTATGACGAGGACATAACAACTAACTACTAAAAAATGTTGTAAACCACGGCAGAACATCACGAAAACTTGCCCATGTTGCGATTTGTTAGAAGAAATAATTGAATATATTCGGAAGAAAAAAATCTATATTTTAATATTGTTGCTCAAAACTCCTCGAGGCGGTTCCAACGAGTACCCACAATCCCTGCTCTGGACCAAAAAATAAGGAAAATAGGTTTACCCCTGCACAACCCAGTTTTTACTATATAAAAGCAGGGTTTAAGGGGGTATTCATTGCAAGGACATGTTTTTGTAATGAGCTGAGGGTGAGGTAGGGGCCCTGTAAAACTGGTTAAGGCCCCTCAGTTATTGTAGATTACTGTTCATGCCAACTTCCGTTGTGGTTATAATTGTTTTATGTTTTGGTGTTGAATTTTGGGAGCTGTTTGCACATTATGTACGTTTTTATATATACTATAAGACTTAAGTTTAGCAATTTTTTCATCCATCATTATTTTCAAAATCAAATGTTTGAAAACTTTACATACGCTTTTAATATGTCAAGTGATGCTCAAATTCATGTTTCGAGGCGAGTTTGTGTGCTTTTTGCACGTCCAGGTGTTGCTACGTTACGTTTAAAAAATCATGCAAATCTTGTGCCCAGCATCCCACGTGCATCACATGTTACCAATTTTTGCCTTGTTTGATTGGTAAAAGTACCGTTACGAATAAACCGGAATGACATTTGAAAAATTCCGTGAGGGGACACCGTCATGGCCTGACGTTAAACCAGCGTTACACGAATATCAATATGCTAAGTGCAGACATTAAGAGAAAGGAAGCCAATTGAAATTTCTTAGTTTGCTAGAGTACGATACAGTGTCCTGGAACCATATTCCATCAGCTGATAGCAACAAAAACCGGCATCATGACGCCAGACAACGTAAGCCTATTATGATATAGGGCAATGCCAATTTGACGTCATAGTGACGTAATCGGTTTTTAGGCAACCACGAATATCAGGTTTGATAATTCATGACATGGAAAGTGGGTTTGTATCGAAACAGCTGACAGGAAACAACCTGCGTGGTTCGAACACCGTGAATATCGCCGTTACGTTTTTGGTCCTGTTAACGTTAAACGTAAAAGTGCAAGACTAGAATTGACATCACATCAAAACTTACAGGTCTACTAAGAGAATTTTTTCTCGTAAAAGCGAAATCGCACGTCATTTCAGCAATTAAACACATATGGGTTCACCTCGGGAGAAAGGCCAGGGAGCAAAATGACGTCAGTTACGTCATACACCGGGGGCGTTACCTGGTACCATAATGGAACCAAATCTCTACGATCAAGGTTCTGTACTCTTTTTGAGCACAAGAAGATGTGAAATGACTGTTTTGGGAATAAAAGGTTAACTTTTCATATGGCGAGAAACAATGTGAATTTTGAGGTGACACCCCTGTAAACTTTGACGTAGCGTAATTGCGTCTGGAAAAGTTGGCTTTCCGGCGAAAAGTGGAAATTGTGGTTCCTTAAAGATTAAATATTGATGGGTTAAAGGGTTTAGTTCAATTCATCTTGATACCAATTTGCAATTTCGAAATCAAATAAAAATTGCTAAACTTAAGTCTTATAGTATATTTAGTTTAGTTCGGGTAACCGAGTGGCCGCCCATTTGTAAATCACTCGGCTCACGATATGTTCTCTTAGTATCAGTACCTGAGTCTCAATTATTTTTTTTTCTCACCTGGTTTTTGGAATGTAAATTTTTTTCTGATTTTGCCCTATCTTGATCATTACCTTAGGTCACCAATACATCGTCTGAAGTTTGGTTTGGCCTTCATTTACACACAGGTAACTCGTTCAACTGAGCATTAACTCGTACAGACATTTCATAATATTGTATAGTGGTCTTTTGGATCATGTATAGTTCAGCTGGCTAACCTGCAGTCAGAAGTACTTCGGTATGGTTCATCTCTACAACAGTAGTTATGTTGTCATTCATTTAACTTAACATTCAGACTTAACTATTTTTACGATAAAACAATAGCCCTTACGTGCGAAAAGTCAATATGTCTTGTTTACAGTGATTTACAAACAATTTTGACCAATCGGTACTTTCAAATTCTCGAGGGGGTTTCATACATCGCACATTGAACTATTCAGTTGTACTAAAGAACTGTGTGGAAAATATAGTACATCACGAAAACATGTCCGTGTAATGAATACCCCCTTATACCCCACCATTATATAGCAAAACTGGGGTATGCAGGGATATACCTATTTTTCTTATTTTTGCTCCAAAACATAGATTGTGGGTACTCGTTAGAACCGCCGAGCGGTTCTAACGTGTACCCACAATCTATGTTTTGAGCAAAAATAAGAAAAATATTGAATTTTTTCTACTAAAAAAATTTTCATTTTTACAACTTTAAAAATCTCTGTATATAACATGGACATGTTTTCGTAATGTACTATGTAGCCGTTACACACGTGCACAAAACGCGGATATGTTGATATGTTTGTTCACAGCGATTCCCATACAATTCTAGGCAAACTGTACATGTAATCTCTCCAGTGGGGTTGTAGGACGGGGCCATATGGCTTTTTATTATAGGTCGTTACTGTGTCTACGCCTGATCATTTGTTCCCTTTTACTGGCACCATTTGTTGCAAAAGTTGCCATACAAATGCGACAAAATTATGTTTGCACTATCTATTTGTCTATACATATCGCCTTGAAAGTTGCTGCTTCATAATCTAGCTTGGGTGCATGTAGGTCGAACTGCGCAAACGATACTCGACAAGGGCTTTCACAATTATAGCACATCCATTAATCATACACATTAAATGTCTTAAAGTCGGAAATCTAGTTTCTAGTTAAACAATCGGCATGTGTGTTTATTGGACCAGAGACTTTATTGAAAAAGTATTGGTAAAGACGACCCTATTGTTAGGGTCACCTACAACCCAAAGGCAACAAACGTCCAGAAATATCAATGGGCCTGTGCGTGAGAAAACCAACAATTTACCGACCAGGTCCGACACAAACCGGGCTGTACAGTTACGGAAAGGTACAAGTAGGCAAAGATCAGGAAAAGGCGCAATCAGAAAAAGATTCCCACTCCAAAAACCAAGGTGGGAAAAAACCAAACCAACAATCAGGTACTTATACCATGAAACATATCGTAAGCCGAATGAGCAGCTATTTTCCCAATAGGTGGCCACTCAGTTACCTTAACTTAACTAAAAATATGAAAACATACATAAGGCGCCAACAGCACAAAAAATTTTCAAACACCAAGACATAAAACGAAAAGAACCACCACAGAAGTATCGACTTGGAACGATCAGTAACACAAAGTTACTGGCGGGCTTAAACCGGTTTTACATGGCCATAACCTCACCCTCAGCTTCTGCAGTGGTTCATAACATTTAGTTGGTTATTCGGTCCTTGTGGTGAATCTCTAACTAGTCAATGAATCATCAAGAACAAACAAATAAATCATGATAAACATCCTGATGAATCAAAAACCAGGACTCACAGACTGAGTAAGCTGCCCGACGATGGAGATCCCTGGGCGCCGAATAACCTACTAACTCCGGAGCAAAAGAAAAACACCAGTTGGACCTCGGTGGGCCAAGCAACAGACAAGAAGCTCCGGCCCCAACCAACTAAAATGAATAGCTTTATGTCGGGGCCATCATAGAGTCTGACGCCCGACCCACCGGCGTGCAATTAAAGAAGGCAGCATAGTTATCAACCATGATTGGGTTAAAAACTAAGCATGCAGACTGTCGCATAACATTCAAGTTATAACCTATACGTCTGTAACGTGTTATGATTTTTCTGAACTGAAAAGAAAAATCATTAATTCCTTTAAGATGGTTAGAAGCTGGAAAATTTGGGATTTAGAAAGTTGAGAAATTGTACTATCCGTGTAGCGAAAACAAAGGCGCTGATCTGCTTCGCAGTTACTGCGAAGCTGATCTGCGTCTTTGTTTTCACTAATGCAAATTGTTGGTTTTCCCATGTGGCGGCTCATATTCTATTCAGTTTAGGTAGCTGAGTGACCACCTTTCTGGAAACAACTGCTCTCTCCATCTAATATTGGTTCATATCCTATCACTATGTGACATTTTGTTAACTTACAGGAGATATAAAAGTTCGGCAAATGGGTCACTGTGTGGGCGGCAACTTTAATATTCATATCTGGGCGTGGTCGGCTAGTCCATCTGTTCAAGTAGGGAGATAATAGAAAAGTAGAATTCAGTCAGCCTAGAGCGCTGTCACATATTTTACCGTTGAAGATCAGCTACCTATTTTGTCCAATCCAGTAAACTAGACAAACTCCGATTGTCATTCTAACGGACATAATGTGAGTTGAGTCTTTCAACTGTATACCTTTAGCTTTTACCTAGGTCAATAGTAGACCATACCTAATAACGTATTCATAAGGTAACGCCCATACAGTGACCTATTTGCCGAGCTATACCAGTGACAAACGCCGATTTGATTTTATGAAGCATGTGTTTATGACTGCAGGAGTTCCTGGTCGTTGCTAATGTTCACATCTATAGTTTTATTTCCGAAAGAAACGTAAGTACAGCAACTTTTGAATTGAGGAGCTCATAAACCACTCGATTTATCAAACTTCCTGTTAAGTCTCCCATACGAAGGAAAATCATATTAGTTTTATATAACTGGTCAATATTACCTGAACAAGCTTCTAAACATGCCCATATTGTGAAACCTCTTAAATTAATAACTAAATAGAGCAGTGAACGTATCAATGAGAAATCGGGTGGACTATACCGCGCTTTCAGCTATTTAAGCCTCGTCAGTGTCCCTTTAAATTTGGCAACATGGAGCCAAAGGGAACTGCTGTAATTATACCAATTTCAACAGGAAACAGTCGATATAAGGACTAGTATTATTTTAATAGAGTCAACTATTTTATTAGACGCCATTTAGATAATACATTTACATTTTACATTCCTCGGAATATCCTCACTGATCTCAAAGGATCAAAAGGATATCCTCACTGATATCAATGGACCAAGACGACTATCTTCTCGAAATATATAAATACTCATATGCTTAAACAAAAATATGGGTTCATCCAATCACATTTGATGGGATGTCAGACGTTGACACATAACAAATAGACATTTAACCATTTAATCTGAAAATAACCGTGAAACAAGCGCTACCTGGAATCATTTGTTTTCAGATCGAAATAAGAAAATTCTATAGTCCCAAACCATGCATAGGACAGGGAAGACAAAAGATTTTTATTTCAGTTTAACGTCACTTTCAAGATTATTTCAGCACATATGAGACGGGTCAATCAGTAGGTGGGGCGAAAACGAGAGAATCCCGGGAAAAATCACCCAAAACACCCGCAAGTAAAACTTGGCTTGTCTCATATGTGCCCCGTGTGGGGCTCGAACCCACACCAGACACAGCGGTGAGATGATCGTGAACTAGTTAATTATCAGCGCTCTTAACCACTCGGCCACGGGGACCATCGATGATTAACACTGCCTATGAATAACAAATTGATAAACCCTTTCCATGCAATTTTGACCGTCGAAGCTTTCTAAATGTGTTACCACAGGTCAAGCTGGCGTTGACGCTAGCGTCATGTTGAGTTAAGATCATTTGCAGGCATTTGGTTCCTATTGTCATCATTGACGTAAAACTTCTTGCGCGATCGTCAAACTACACTGGACGCATTGCACGTATAAATTTACCTTACTTTAAAAGTGCATTAACTTGAAACATTGCTGCGTACGTGCATATGCAAACGTAGAACATATTCAGCATAATTAGCGTCCCTGCAACTAAGCTGTTACCGAATATCTTAAATGATTTGTGCAAATTGGCAACCTACTTTTTCACAGAGAGATGGCAATGCTGTTCGGCAATAAATATTAAAAAGGTATTGTTGTAGATTTGTCTTTCTAAAGCATTTTATCCCTTCACAAACTAGACGTTTTGCTACAAGACAGCAGGGGGCTCTGTCTGTTCATAAACAATGCGACATTGATTGTTTTTAGATTCGCAAACATCTATTTGGTTAATATTTGTAATCACATTTTGGAAATTCGGAAGCAATGCAGACAAGTCATGCTGACATCATGTTGCGTACAAGTACAGTTCACAATAAATGACAAACACATTAGCATTTGATCTACTTTGTGCTTAAACAACCAGGTCCTTTCAAATAAAACATTGAATAAAAAAATATACTCATGGACTTAATTGATTCATTTTCTCAAATACACAATATTTCCTTAAATGTTTTTGAATTGAATATACTTCATGTATCAGCATCTTAATTTCAATGCCAATGCCTTAACGCCAACGTCAATGATAATCGTTACGCACCATGACTTACCCTAAATTCAACATAAAGAAATAACCTGTACACAACAGTTAAAAACGTTTTAAGCGAATTAAATTCATCAGGTTCAACATGATTTCTCAAAAGAAACAGCAAACCAAAAAAAAAAAAAAAATGCCGTTGATTGTTTCTTTGGCACTGGTAATGTGATTTACGTCATTCTAAAGAAGCTTATTTGTTGTGAGTAAATATAAAAAAAAAACTATTTGAAATGAGTTCGAACTTTGTGGTTTCGGTTGAACCTGGAAAAGAGTTTTGTTCTAATAACACCAGTTCTAGATTAGTTTTACAATCTTTATTCCTCTAACGATAGAAGCCTTCCGTAACATTTGCCTTTATCAGTAAGATTTATCTTGCTTTCGTTGCCAGTTCATCCTTGGTCAACAAAGAGAGCTGATTATTCGCAGCAGGTCTGTCTGGTCCATTTAAAGCATTTAATAAAACGGTTCAGTGCCTTTTCCAGAACATTTCTTTGAGACGATTGGCTTACCATAGATTGGCATGGCGGCACTCTCGAAGTTTTCGCAAGCAAGCTTTTGTACTTTCAGTCCAACTTCGGAATGTTTGGAGTAATTACTGACGCCAACAGTCAGGATAAAATGTGCATTCTTTAAAACAAAATGTTACACGTTATTGGCGGTTTTCCTTTATTATGCCAGGATGATCATGACAACATGCCATACATTGTTTGTTCCACCTGAACCAATATTCTGATTATGCAAAAAATATAGCATTATTTTGGTGTTTTTCTTTCGCTCCGGATTTCAGTAAGATATTCGGCGCCTGGGGATCTCCATCGTCGGACAGCTTACTTAATCTGTGAGTCCTCGTTTTTGATTCATCATGGTGGTTATCATGATTTATTTGTTTGTCCTTGATGATTCGTTGACTAATAAGAGATTCACCACGAGCAAAGAACAACAAACTAAATGTTGTGAACCACTGCAGAAGCTAAGGATGAGTTTAGTTTTTTCCCATCTCGGTTTTTGGAGTGGGAATCTTTTTCTAATTGCGCCTTTTCCTGATCTTTGCCTACTTGTACCTTTTTATGGCCATGTAAAATCGTTTTAAGCCCGCCAGTTATTTTATATTATTGATCGTTCCGGTGCGATACTTCTGTGATGGTTCTTATTGTTTTATGTCTGGGTGTTGATTTTTGCGCTGTTAACACCTATGTATGTTTTTATATACGTTTGGTTATATTTGGGTAACTGAGTGGCCAACTATTGGGAAAACAGCTGCCCATTCGGCTTACTATATGTTTTCTTTGTATAAGTACCTGACTGTTAATTTAGTTTTCTCACTACGGTTTTCGGAGTGTGAATTCTTTCTGATTGCACCATTTCCTGATTATTGCCTACTATTACTCTTTTACATTATTATTTTTTTAGGTTTTTTGCACAGTTTATTGTCTCTCTTGGATACATGTATGTCTAGACATTTGTTTATATCATATGCTGTTGATATTTTGCTTCTATTCACTTCAATTGGGCGTTGACAGTTTGCCTTTACTCGCCAGCGTCGTCATAGACATAAATATATAAGTTCTAGCCATCTTCTGAGGCTATATTATCTGCGTTTCGCTAGACCTGGACAGATGATAAGTGTTTGTTTGTGTTTTACTTGTATACGTCTTTGTGCTGCATTTGGTTTATAGTAGACTGTATATCATACATATGCATAATTCGGCGTTTATGTCTTTGTGCGAATATGTGAACCAATACAAAGCTTTGTATGCCATAAGTAAATCATGTCTGGGCTCAAAAATAGATCATCCAGTAAGGCTTTAGATAAAATGTTTTATTCCTACCACCGGATATTAAAAATCAAAGACACAGACGTAGGAGAATTAAAATCATAGACTAAAACACAAACGGAAACACAGATGTTCAAATGTATATGCCGTGCAAGCAAAGACCTGAATTTGGTGCAATCAGAATTAAAGTGCCACCCTAAAAGCCCAGATTGGAAAACCAAAAAAACAAAAAAATATAGGTATTAATATAAAAAGAACACATAGCAAGCTAAGTGACCAAATATTTTCTAAAAAATATAGCTATGCACTTAGCTAAATATATGAATAGACAATGTTGTAATCGTCCGTCAAAATTTAGGATTTTTTGTTCTCTGTCATGTCCGCACCATGTCAAATTATTACGAAAACTTGCACATGTAATATACAGTGATTTCTAAAGTTAATAAAAAATGGAAATTTTCAGTATATTGTTTTTGATAATTTTCTTATTTTTGCTCAAAACATAGATTGTGGGTACACGTTAGAACCGCCTTGCCGAGGCGGTTCTAACGAGTACCCACAATCTATGTTTTGGAGCAAACATCAGGAAAACATGTCCGTGCAATGAATACCCCCTTAAACCCCACTTTTATATAGACAAACTGGGGTTTGAGGGGGTATACCTATTTTTCTTATTTTTGCTCCAAAACATAGATTGTGGGTACACGTTAGAACCGCCTCGTCGAGGCGGTTCTAACGTGTACCCACAATCTATGTTTTGAGCTACAATATTAAAAATATCACATTTTTTCTGATGAAATTTTCATTGTTTTCTTTTGAAAAAAATTCATGTGTATTGCATGGGCAAGTTTTCGTAATGAATAAGAAAAATAGGTATACCCCCGCATACCCCAGTTTTACTATATAAAAGTGGGGTTTAAGGGGGTATTCATTGCACGGACATGTTTTCCCGATGATTATTTGTCAATTCCAGGTTCAAAACGCATCGCCATTTGCATTTAATTAAACTATAGCATGTGCCTTGGTTTGTGTTTGAATATTTTCATAGAATAAAGTTATACCGTAATAGACATTTTTCACTTTTGAACGTAAATGTTGCTGGCGCGTGCGGTTACGATTTTCGGTGTGATGGGGGACGACTCGTGAGGGCATATTTGAGACGATGACGAGGGGCGATATGAATAATTACTTGGTAAAAACTACCTATAGCCTAACGGAGACCAATTAAACAAGACAGGCAAAAAAGAAATAGTCCACGACGTCTTACTCTGTAGCTCAGTAGGTAGCATGTATGGAATAAAACCAAAAGGTCCTGGGTTCGAGTCCGGGTAGGACAAAATTCTTTTTCTATTCTTAATTGCTTCCTTTTTTTTTCGCATCTGTGACAATATAGCTTAGAAAATGAAAAAGAAAAGAAAAGAAAAAAAAAATGCAAAACTCACAAAATGCACTACTACATTTAATACTAAAATCGTTAATTTGTGGATTAAAGTGTGTAGTGAGAAGGCAGTCCGCGCGTAGAGGTTTTTTACTAAGTCTTGTTGTCTTTTCACCGATTTAAGCCGGTAGCCTGATCGTAATCGGCAGAAGAGCGGACCCGCGACCGATCCTCACGTCAACATTTATTTTCTGAAGGCTGGTACAGATAATGCGGATAGGATAAGTTGACCGCCTCTAATGACTTAGCGGCCCCCGTGGCCGAGCGGTTGAGAGCGCTGTTTCTTAATCACTCGTTCATCTCACCGCTGTGTCTTGTGTGTGTTCGAGCCCCACACTGGCCACATATGATACAAGCCAAGTTCAACTTGTGGGAGTGCCAGGTGGTGAGGGTGCTCACGTTTTCACCCCACCTACTGATTGGTGAGCTGAAATAATCTTGAAAGGGACGTAAAACTGAACTAAAATGCGCAAGACAATAAATCAAATAGTATAGTGTACATGTTCAGATACATGTATATCTGTGTTTATTAGATGTAAAACTACAGTTTCTCGTGCTGTCTCGTGAGCGAACATAATTCATTCTGTTTATATTTCAAACAGATTATCAGCTTGATGTCGAAGTTTCTCTCATTCGACAGTCATTTGCATGCCATACGAAGTGCGATGGAGGCAACATCCTACATGTAGCTACATTTCGCCAAGCCACACAGCTAATTTTGTTTATTGTAGACCTTCAACAGTAATTCAGCCATATCCAGTGTGCTGGTTACGATGTAGTAAATTAAGTGTGTAATTTGGCAAGACATAAGTTTTCTTTTTGATCCATATTTATTCTGTGTGATATTGTATGCGTGTTGCTTACCTGGTTGAATTCAAGTAAATATGATTAAAATAAAACTAACACAATATTATTTTTATGAGTTGCTAAAGTGTTTCCATAAAGCACTCCATGTCGTAGTGGTTCAGTCAGTCGCCTCGTAAAACGGGCCGCGCGTTCAATCCAACGCGAAACTCCGTCTTTCGGTCGAGACCAGTGTCCAGTATATAAATAGTTGTTATTTGCACGTGAGACCCCGAATATTCCTCGTTATATGGTTTACATTAAGCATGCGTGCATGATGGAATGTAAATGCATTTTTTTTCTTATAGGCGCGAGCAACATCGGAGAAGTTTTGCTATCTGTTAAAATCTAATCAGGGCCCAGAATTACACTACGCCCACCTTAGTGAGGATGTGAAATTTAATTGTATCGATTACAGGTCATTCTATTGTTACTTGATTACAGATAAGAGTCTGATTGTGCTCATTTCAGATCATAATTTCGTTTTTATACACTGTTCGCCCCGTTCAAGATTATTTTAGTTCATATGAGACGGATAAATCAGTAACAAGGTGGGGGGGGGGGAGAGGGGAGAACCCTGAGAAAACGACTTGGCACACCCACAAGCAGAAAATGATTTGGTTTGTGTCACCTGTGATTGTAAGACTGATCATTTGGGCAGCAACCTACGACGAAGTGTTCATTGTCTTGGTGATGGTTGTTGCCAAAGCGATATTGCTTTTTTCAATTACTCCATTTTATCACATGTTGTGTCATGTTGCATCAATCTTTGCTGTAAGGACTTTTGTTGTATCGCAGGCATTTACGATAGTGCTTATACTGATAGACAATTCCTGAATATACATATTACGAGCTCAATTTACCGGCTTTTTATATGTAAACAAACGAAACGACATCCGTGAACCTAATATTGTGCTGTGTTTGGCTGTTGAATTTTTGTAAAACGCCCCCTCGAAAAAAAAAAAAAAAAAAAAAAAAAAAAAAAAGATTTTATCAAGCAGGATCAGTTATCAAACCACATTGCTGCTTAACAAGCCGAAAACATTTAGTGTTAACGGCATGTGTTCGTCCTTTTAAACCAGGGACCGCGGGTTTGATCCCGGGATCCTTAAGTCTGTCGGATGACACTATAAACTGATGTCTCGTTTCCATATGACCTTTGCTGTTGGATTAACGTTAAACCTCAAATCAACAAACCAATTAAATTTATTATTAATGTAAATTCTGATTGAGTAAGAAGCTTATGCGCATTTATGCTCGCCCGATTCCGGACGCAAAAAATGCCCATATGAGTAAGGTTAAGAATGATCAAGGTGTTGTACATGTAGCTCTGTTGTCAGCATGTGTAAAAATGGTGCCGTGTATCTTGACGCTAGCATAACAAAACCTTAACAAGCAATATACAGTGTTTTTAAAGTTGTAAAAAATGAAAATTTTCAGTTCAACATTTTTATCTTTTTATTTTGCTCAAAACATAGATTGTTGGTACACGCTAAAACTGCCACGCAGAGGCAGTTCTAACGAGTACTCACAATCTGTGTTTTTAGATGCATGGGCATCCTAAGTTGACCTTACCGTAAAATAGGTCAATATCATCCCTGGGTCATGATTTAGGCCATGTATAAACTTTGTAGATGCTTAATGCCAAGTTTCAAAATCATAGGCCTACTGGTTCTGAAGAATATTTTAAAGGTTTTTGCAGTTTATAGCCATGGCGGCCATTTATACAATCTTCCGTTCCCTTTCCATGAAGTGTGGCTTTGATCGGCCATGCGGTTGCAGAGATGTTTGAATATTTTGGTCATATGCATGTATATAGCCCCCGGGCAGGAGCAGACACACCCCTGGGGACTAAATGTTTTCATGGACATAAATCTTCAGTACCTTTGCATGCTCATCGCGAGTTTCCACCCATTTAATTACATTTAACTTATTTTCCCCATTTAAATGCATGGGCGACCTAAGTTGACCTTGCCATAAAATAGGTCAAGGTCATCCCAGCATTATGATGTATACCAACTTTGTAGAACTCTATTGCCTGATGCTTCAAACTTAGTTTCAAAATCATAGGACTTCTGCTTCTGGGAAGAAATTGTTTTAAAGGTTTTTGCTATTTATAGCTATGGCGGCCATCTTAGTCATGTGACCTGGGTCATTTATGCAAACTTTCGTTCCCCCTTCCTAAGAATGCTCCGCAAGCAGTTTAACTTTGGTTTGCCATTTGGTTTCAGAGGAGAATATCTATCATGGAAATTGTTGACGGACGACGTCGGACGGACGACGGGCGCATGGTCATCATATAAGCTCGCCTTTTGAGCCGAAGGGCTCATGTGAGCTTAAAATAGGTATACCCATGCATACCAAAGTTTTGCTGTATAAAAGTGTGGTTCATGGGGTATTCACGGACACGTTTTCCTGATATGGATAACCGACCATGCTCGAGATGACTTGAAATATGTCAAAACGTTGTAAGGCGTAGAATAAAAAACTGCACATAAAATTAAAGATCAACTTATGTTTCAAATCGTAAATCATGCCATGTATACATGTATAAAGTTTTCTGTGCGTTCACGAAAAACACGTGAAAATGTAGCTTAGCAGAACCAATGTACGTATATACATAAGCCAGTATGTAAAATGTCACATGGCGATAACAAATAGTTGATATTGGTTTTTCCCACCAACCTTTATGGTCATATGAAGCCGGGACCTCGGTTTATCGAACGAGCGACGCCTAGTTATACACACGAGTGTCTAAAATAATCGAATTCTGCATTGGAAGCTGTTAAAATGGTGGCATTTTATTCGCGCCAAGCATTTGTAAATCCGACTCGCATTGAACGAGTAACGCATCTTTAATGGCAAACATGATAAGTGATATATATACGATGCGATTTTAGAAAATATTTCGTGTCAAAGGTCACTTCTGGTTCCTTGTTCCATCAGAATTAGACAGTTTAACGGAAAGACAACAATTTTCATTTGTAGGCGCTTCGTTCTCGCGCTCAACCTGCGAAACGAGTCAAATGTTCTTATTAAAATCATTTTGTACCTGTCTTATATCAACTACGTATTTATTTTTGCAATGTGATTTTAAGAGGCGACTGACTGAGCCACTGCGAGACAAAGTCCTCTACGTACGTCTTTGCGTGAGTGTGTGTTTGTGAGTTAGAGTGTGTATGCGCGCTTAAAATTCAGAATATTGTTGTCCTGTTTTAGGGTTAAGCAAGGTTCGCAGCACGTTTGATCAGCTGGCTAACCTGCACTCCGATACACTTCGTGACCTCGCTCCTTCTCTGTGTATGGAGAGGTCTAACAGAATACCGATGGAAATATTCCGTCTAGCAACACGTAATGAAAACCAGAGGACCAATGGTCCTGTAAACGCTCACCGGGGGTCCGGACACCCCCCCCCCTCCCCCGGAATCTGAAAAGTTTACATAAAAAAGGTAATTTTGGGATTTTTTTGGACCCCCCCCACTCGTCTGCGACAATATTTTACCATTTTGGTTGGACCCCCTCTCGTAAAAATGTCTGGATCCGCAAATCAAGGCCATCCAAGGGTCATCATTTTATCAAATTATGATGGGCTGGAGTCATCGATGCCACATACCGATTTTCGTGAAAATCGACCTGCCGGCTCTGGGGAAGAAGATTTTTGAGTGGTTTTAGCCATATATGGGCGTGGCGGCCATCTTGGTCATGTAACCCAGATTTCACAAGCAAACTTTCGTTCCCCCTATCCATAGATGCTCCACATAAAATTTCACTTTGATTGGCCAAGCGGATTTTTTTTATATATATATATTCAGTTTATTGTCTCTTTCAAGATTAATTTCAGCTCATATGAAACGGGCCAATCAGTAGGTGGGGCGAAAACGGCAGAACCCCGAGAAAAACCACCTGGCACACCCGCAAGCAGAACTTGGCTTGTCTCACATGTGGCCAGTGAGGGGCGCGATCCTACACCAGAGACAGCGGTGAGATGATCGAGTGATTAAGAAACAGCGCTCTCAACCGCTCGACCACGGGGGCCGCCATGAAGATGTTTTAAAAGTGTGTATGAACAACAGACTGGTCAAGGTCAAGAGATGACCTTGACCTAAATTAATTACATACTTACATCTACTCCATTAGTTGTCTGCATCTGCCTTTTTTCAGGTCTCAGGCTGCAATCGTTTTCGGAAAATCCATAGTTTTCACCTTTTCCCATGTAACAGCCTGTTTCCAAAATTGAGCTTGCCGTAAAACAGGGCCATCATTTTATCAAACTATAATGGGCTGGAATCACTGATGGCGGCCATCTTTGTTATGTGACTCGAATTTCATGATCAAACTTTCGTTCCCCCTACCCATGGATGCTCCACATAAAATTTCAACTTGATTGGCCAAGCGGTTTCAGAGATGAAGATGTATGAAAAGTGTGTAAGGAAAACAGACTGGCCAAGGTCAAGAGATGACCTTGGCCTAATTAAATCACATACTTTTATCTACTCTATTAGTTGTCTGCATCTACCTTTTTTCAGGTCTCTGGCTGCAATCGTTTAAAAAAAATCAATAGTTTTCACTTTTTCCCATGTAAAAGCCTATGTTTCCAAAGTTGACCTTGCCGTAAAATAGGTCAAGGTCATCCCAGGGTCACCATTTTGCCAAACTTTGATGGGCTGGAGTCACTGATGGTAAATACCAAGTTTCGTGGGAATCGGCCCGCCGGTTCTGGAGAAGAAGATTTTTGAGTGGTTTTACCATATATGGGCGTGGCGGCCATATTGGTCATGTGACATGGATTTCGCGATCAAACTTGAAATGCCGCTACACAAGGAGGCTCCACATAAAATTTCAACTTGATTGGCCAAGTGGTTTCAGAGAAGAAGATTGTGGACGACGACGAAGACGGACGACGGACGACGGATCATGGTCATCCTATAAGCTCTCGGCTCAGGTGAGCTTAAAAAAGACTAGATGTTTCTAAGTATTTACTTGAAAATAACATTGTGTTAGTTTGAAGATTAATTATATTTATTTGAAGTCAACCAGACAAACAGCACGCATACTACAAGAGAATAAATGAGGATCATACAGAAAGCCTGTGGCTTGCAAAAATCATCTAAAATTCGTAATTATCGCACTCGATATGGCTGAAATACTGTTGAAGGTCTACAAAACCTCAAATTATTAGATATGCATAATGTAGTTAGGATATCGCCCTTATGCCATACAGATGGGTGTTGTATGGGATCAAAACGAAACATCAACCAAATAAACCCCACCAAGCTTTCGAGTATCTGTTTGAAATACATGTATGTATAAACATGCCAAATGAATTATGTTCGCTCACGAGACAGCACGTGAAACTGTAGTTTTTACACCTTATATATATACATATGTCTGTGCAGGTACACTATACTATTTGAGTTAGTGCCTTACGTCCGCGGAAAACATTTAAAGTCATTCAGGGTGGCTAACTTATCCTGGCCACATTATTCCTGTACAAGCCTTCAGAACATGAACATTTTTATGTCCCTAAGAAAGAAATATTGACATGAGGATCGCTCGAAGATCAGCTCTTCTACCAAAACAAATACGATCGAGCTGTCGATTTCAACGGGTTAAAAGTCAACAAGAGAGAAACATTAATGTGAGGTGCCGTCTCGCACTTCAATTCCTTTACGATTTAAGTATTTTATGCACGAGGGCATTTCCTGATTCTTGCATTCGCCAATAAATATAATCAGCTGATAATACATTTGTTTTTTATTTCCTTAGCTTCATTGTCACAGGGGAGACAAATAAAGAAAAAAAAAAAAAAAAGCGGTCCAACCTGAACTCGAACCCAGAACCTTTCATTTTGAATCCTAGCTTGCTACCTACTGAGCTACAGAGATAGACCTCCTACACTATAACATTTATTGCATTTCTTATTTAATTCGTCTCCGTTGGCTTGTTGGTAGTTTTGACTGTGTAATTCTTCATATTGCCCTTCGTCTTAGTCTCACATGTGCCCTCACGAGTCGTCCCCCATCACACAGAAAATCGTAACCACACGCACCAGCAGCATTTACGTTCAAAAGTGAAAAATGTCTACTATGAACCAATACTTTGTGACTTTGCTTTAACACGACCAATGTTAAAATATCTCCTGTTTATTATTTTTTCTGTTATGTATTTTAACGACATATGCAGCTGTTCTGACAACCGAACACTTTCTATTGTAAACGTGCATTGGGCTAGGCCAATTAAAATTTATTTATTCAAATGTAAACTCAAGATTTGGCGGACCCCGTGGCCGAGTGGTTAAGGTCGCTGACTTCAGTGCTCTTGATCATTCGATCATCTCACCGATGTGGGTTCGCGCCTCGCACGGGGCACGAATTCATATGTGAGACAAGCCATGTTCTGCTTGCGGGTGTGTCAGGTGGTTTTTCCCCGGGTACTCCGGTTTTCGCCCCACCTACTGATTGATTCGTCTCGATATGAGTGAAAAAGCTTGAAAGGGACATAAAACTGAATCCAAAAAAAAACCAAAAAACTCAAGATTTCCAATTGTGGTTTATATAAAACTAGAAGGCTGTTAACCCGGTGCATATTAAGCAGCAATTGTTCCCATAGAGACGTGTACATTGTAGTAGCTGTGATTAAAAAGGTACAAGTAGGCAAAGATCAGGAAAAGGCGCAATCAGAAAAAGATTCCCACTCCAAAAACCAGGGTGGGAAAAACAAACTAACAATCAGGTACTTATACCATGAAAACATTTCCTAAGCCGAATGAGCAGCTATTTTCCCAATAGGTGGCCACCCAGTTACCTTAACTTAACTAAAAATATGAAAACATACATAAGGCGCCAACAGCACAAAAATATTTTAAACACCAAGACACAAAACAAGAAGAACCACCACAGAAGTATCGACTTGGAACGATCAGTAACATAAAGTTACTGGCTTAGAGATAGGAAAACACAAACTGATTGCAAACAATCCCTGAGGATTGGAAAAATAAGAGCATTAAAACTTGTTTTCCTTGCATTGTTATTCCGACTTCAGAGTGTATTTCGTGAATCAGTTTCGAATTATTCTAGTAAGTAGCTAATGAAAACATGTTAGATATGCTCACTGAAGGTAGTCAGGGGTGGCTCAGGCTGGCTGGGTGTTGAAGAGTTAGCATTTAGAATGCTGGTGTAAGCAACTGAACATGATTTGAATATACCCCTTCACATTACAAAATCATGCCTATGCAATATGCAGAGATTTTTCAGCTGTAAAAGATGATATATTTTTTTTTATATTTTTGCTCTACAAACATAGATTGTGGATTCACGGTAGAACCGCTCTACCGGGTGCCCATGATCTATGTTTTGGATCAAAAATAAGAAAATATGTATACTCATGTACATGTACACCCCAGTTATACTATACTGTATAAAACTGTGGTATAAGGGGGTATACATTGCACGGACATAATATCGTAGTGATTTAATTTCCATGGAGATTTCTAGACGTCAGCTGTTTAACCTGCGTTACTGAAAACAAGCGCCTGTGTTATTGACCTGTGAAGATGCTACACAGACATCTTCAAGCTTTCCAGACGGCGTTCATTATTTAAATGTGAAGTAAAATACAAAATCACTTAATGAAAAGACGGCGAAAATCAGAAACGGGACCATTTGTCAAGTCTGACTGAGAACTAATCACTATGAAAACTATCAAAGTGTTTGCGTGTTTATGTGCTGTTATATACGAAGTTAATTCGGGAAACTTCTATGAGCTACATTGGCAGTCAGTGAACTGGCAATACCGATGAAATATTAAAGGAAGTAACACCAGTTGGGCAGTATAAATTGCTTAGGTTTACTACAGTGATTCAGGGAGCGCGGTGTCGTAGTGGTAGAGCGTCGGACTCCGAATCGAGAGGTCCTGGGTTCGATCCCCACAGGCGTCACAGTGTTGTGCCCTTGAGCAACACACATTAAACTCCCTACAGTACTGGTTAAACCCAGTAAGCATTGGCTCCGTCCCGACATGACTGAAAAATTATTGACTGGGACGTTAAGCCTCAATACAAACAAACTACAGTGATTCCATTATCAGCGTTATTAGCAGCAAATGTCTACACGCAAGCAGACATCCTTGAGAATAGCCATTTTTAAAAATCCTGATAAAACCAGTCAGAAAATCATCATGGCCAAGAAAGCCGACTACATTGTCAATCTAAAAGTCGGCATGACCACGTACTCATTCGGTCTAATACGCGATAAACAGTAATTCATTAATAATTTGGAAGCAAACATGATTTGTTAGAAAAAAAAAAGTTGGAATACTATTGAATTGGCAGCGAACATTCTTAGATTAAAATTTTAACATAGATGTCTTCATTAATAATTTGGAAGCGAACAAGATTTGTTAGGAAAAAGTTGGAATACTATTGAATTGGAAACGAACATTCTTAAATTAAGGATGTTCGCTGCCAATGAAAAAGTATTCAAACTTTTTTTCTAACCACTCTTTTTTGATTCCAAAATACAACACAAGACATTTGAAAACAAAATAAATATACTAATTAGGGTAGTGTGCATTTTTTCAAGCTACAGGCCTCTGAATGAGACATCTGAGCGCCATGTTTTAAATTTAGTAAAATTAATTTAATTTTTAATTCTTTGAAACATACCTGTCTTGAACAAAAATACACCTAGAATGCTTTCAAAAGTCATAATATTTACGTAGCGCAGACAATTTTGGACCAAAAGCATAGAAAAATTTGCCACTTGGAGTAGATGACAAAATTTTACGATTCCTTTTCGAACCCTACCCCCATACTTGAAAAGTCGGAAACAATTAATATTTTAAAATGTACCAAACCCATATTTGTTTATTCAAACTTTTTCTTGTATTTTCACACAACATAGAACTTGGTAATATTGTTCGAATAAAAGAAAAAAATATATAGGGTAGTGAGCATATAAGAGAGAACCAAAAACTTGAAAATCGCCATTTTCAGCCTTTTTTCGGCTGTTTTGTTTTTAAAAGCCCACTTCATAAAACCACCTTAAATTTTAAAACCAGCACACCAAAAACACAAAGAATGACTTAGAAGACCATGTACACATATACTGCTGCTAAAATAAACATCGAACTAGTGCAATTAATTTGAAGATGTTTAATATTCAAGTTTAATCTACCCTACCCCCTAAATTTTACTGACTACTAAAATTTTCTGAAAAGTTGCAGAAAATGGGGTGAAAAAATGAAGTTTCTTAGATTGACAAATTTCATGGCTCATTCAATGCATATTATCAATATGTATCCAAATATAAAATATTAGGAAAATATCTGCAACCGTTTACGAGATATTCAAGAAAAGAAAAACCGGAAGTTCCGAAATGTCAAAATGTTAGCAGCGAACATCCTTAAAAACTTGAAACATACATTTCAAAATTCCTTGAGGTCAAGGTCACTCAGATGAGCAACACTGATCTAGAATAAAACATAGTAACTAACAATAGGCAAATTATCAACATGTTTTAGAGCTGTAGAGAAGACTTAAACCAGAAGGACAATGATCCTGAAAACACTCACCTGAGATTTGGTCTTTGATAAATGACCTTTGGCTAAGTTCATGCTATTCAAGGAAACAAATAACACCCGATGTTTTATACCAACTGAAATTGTCTGTCCACCAGTTCAGGAGAAAAGATTTTTGAGGGTTTTTATCCATACATGTGGGTTGGCAATGTTTGCCATCTTGGTAATGTGACCAGGACCATTTGTACAAAATTTGATTCCCACTTGCTAAAGATACTCAACAAGAAATTTACCTATGATTGGCCCAGTGGTTTCAGAGGAGTAGAATTTTTATTTTTAGTGAAAATGACCACTGGCCAAGGCCAAGAAACGACCTTGACCTTGAACACTCAAAAGACTTCATTGTGTCAGTAAGTTGTCTGTATCTACCATCTTTCCGGTCACGCGCTACAAAACGTTCTGAAAAATACAATGTTTACACCTTTTACATTGAAAAGCCTATGTTACCATATTGGACCTTGCTGTAAAATAGGTCAATCGTATTCAGAGAAGAATTCAAGGGTTTTTACCTTATATGGGCATGGCAGGTATATTGGTCATGCGACCTGAACCATTAATATAATATTTAGATTTTCCTAGGGATAGTCGCATAAAATTTAGCTTTGAATTGTCAAGATGTACGTAAATTGCCTTTGGCTAAAAAAACCCAAAAGAAACACACACAACTCACAACACAAAGCTTCATTAACTCAATAAGTTATCTGTATCTACCAACGTTCAGGTCACAGGCTAGCAAACTTTCTGGAAAATTCAATGTTTTCATTTTTCCATTGAAAAGCCTTTGCGACCAACTGACCTTGCCGTGGTGATACATACCAAGCTTCATTGAAATCGGTCCACCAGTTCCAAGGAAGAAAAGTTTTAAGTTTTTTTACCAGATATGGCCATGGCCACCGGTCCACCAGTTCCAAGGAAGAAGGGTTTCAAGGTAATTTTTTAACCAGCTATAGCCATGGCGGTCATCTTGGTCATGTGAGCTTGATTATTTACACAAGCTTCGGTTCCCCTTCCTAAGTATGCTCCACATGAGCTTGGCTTTGATTGGCCCAGTGGTTTCAGAAGCGATGTTTGAACATTGTGGACAACGATGACAAAGACGACGGCGGGTGCCATAGCATGGGTAAACTATAAGCTCACCTTTGATCCTTCGGCTCAGGTGAGCTAAAATCTTTTAAGTAAAACTTAACTCATTTAAGCCTGGCGTCCCTTTTAGGGGACATAGGCCAACAGTATAGCTCCAGATGTGACGCCGCAGAACGCGGCGTCCCATCTGGGGCTAGTCTGTTTGCTTAGAGAAAATTCGTCAAAAAAAAAAATAAAAAATCAAAATCACCCCCGACACCCCTAAAAATGAAAGTGGACTCCTCCAATTGATAATGATGGGCGAATCCATTCGTCAAATATAGGGATCAACCATGGTTTTCAGTGTTCAAACATTCGATGGATCACGAGTGATTCCGAGTGATCCATCGAATGTTTGAACACTGAAACCAGCCATGGTTGATCACTATTCTTGCATTTTCACTCTTATCCACTTAAAATCACTTGAAAATAACATTAACAACGTAAAAACGCACCGAAAACCGCTGAGCTTCTTCAACGTCGGCCATTTTGTTTCTATGAAATACATGACGTCACGTCACTTTGACCAATGACGTCGGCCAAAACCCATGTTCAAACGGCACGTGAATTTCATGATTTGAACATGGGTTTTGCGGTTTGAATACGGCTTTCGACCAACCAAAAACGGCTTCAAACAGCTACATGTATGTGCATAGATATCTATGCAAGAATATGGGTTAAACATTTAAGCAACGCAGACGCCAAGGCTTGGTTAAGTGCAACAGTATGTAGTAAAAAGGTATGAATAAACTACATATTATCTAGTAAGAAAAGAAGTCGACATTCTTACTTTATTTATTTATTTATATTTTTTTTTTTATTATTTATTTTTTTATTTTTTGCGTTCTGTTGAAAAGGAGCTATTCTAGCGCATTTTGGTGCAATCTGACATTAAGTTGTTAGCCATCATTACCTCTTACAGCGTGTCTACATGTATGTATTACAAACATACATGCAGAGAAACAACATGCCTATATTTTGGTTAAATATTATCAAATGTACAATTACATATGAATGTGCAGACAAACGGTGCCTAATGACAATATGCACTTTAAAATCCGACTCGGCTTCAAGAAATAAACTGTTATTTTAAAACGTAGTACTTAGTAATTACGGTGTTTTGAACTATTTAAATGTCTTGGAGAAAATCATTAAGCGCTTTAATGAGCATGACAGTAATACATTTAGACGTTAGTAACGTCTCAGTTTCATTCAGAGAAATTACTTTAGAACCAAACCGATTACAATAATGATTAAATGCGCTATTGTGTCTGTGTATTTGACATTTTATATTTTTGAGCATTTCAATGGGAAAACCAACACTGTGGTTTCCGAACAGTTCCGACACTAATCGAGCTGTACAGTCACAAAAGAAAGTAAGAAGCTTGAAATTTCAGATTAAAGAAGAAGAGGAATTGCACTATCTGTATAGCGAAAACAAAGGCACTGATCAGCTTCGCAGTTGTTACTGTTCGCGTTTTGGTTTTCGCATATGCAGATTGTTGGTGCTCTTTTGCTGCAGCTCATTTTATATATTTGTAATTATCTAAAGTGCAGGTGAGCCTCATAGGAGTGCAAAAATGGTGTCAACCAATTTTAGTGACCCGCCTTATATCCACTTGAACCCGCGTTTGAGCATATTTCCAAGTCATTTAAGAGTCAAATTATATGGAAAACACACACACACACACACACACACAAATGAAATCGGTTACAAACTAAACAAATACTGAAATAGACATATCTTTTGCCAACGTTTCCTGGAAAAGACAATTGTTTCGGACCATTATCAAAGGTTGAATCAAAATAGTCTGACCGATTATTATAACAGTACGAGAGGTTGCACGCCAAAACTCTTAGCTTAAACTTTCAATGACAAGCAGTCATACAAGCAATCAATGACAAACCACTTGATTTGTTAAGATTTTAATTTGGGCTTCAAATGCCTTTTAAGGTGTTTTAGACCTGTTTTGGTCTCAGATTTTGGTAATAAAATGAATTTTGGAAATAAGGTGAGAAAACGTTTCCTAAATGGGTCCCCTTACCCCCAGTCCCTTAAAACAGATACAAATTTACGTAAATGAGACAATGGGCAAGCAAAATAGAAATCATCAACAAACTGTACCGCCACGGTGTTGAATTTTAGGAAGCCCTTCGGTGGAGTAATTACTGAGCTGTTGACTAAATAAACAAAAATGCAATTTTCCTCATGTCAGATGAGTTTTCTTCGCGAAAATTGTCGAGTTTCGTTGCATTATAAAGTAAATAACAACTCCATGACCAAAATTAAATAGAGGATATTCAAGTTTTTGGAGTGAATATGAGTTTTATTTCATTGAGTGAAGTGAAAAAATTTTATATTTCATGAGTGCCGAAGGCACGAATGAAATATATAATTTTTCACTTCACGAGATGAAATAAAAGTCATATTCACGACAAAAACTTGAATTTTCTTTTTATTATATTGCATGTAGTTATTGTAACGTTGCGCGCTAAAGCATATGACGTCAAAATCTTAAATGACGTCATTACGTCACGTCATTACGTCGCTATTGTGTGTGAACGTTCGTTGCGTCAACAATAGCATAGATTATAAAATTTAGTCATGTATAAATTAGAAATGAAACGGTGGAATCGTAATTTGCGTATTCCCAAATCTTATATTTTCACATGTGAAAATATAACTTTTTTATATTTTCACATATTGGTTATATTTAATACATATTTCTCTATATTTCATCACTTGCCATATAAAAAACGGGTTTATCATGCTCGGGCCGTAAATTGATGAAATGACTTGGCAGAACCTCATCATTCCATCAGTTTACTAATCCTAGCGTGATAAACCTGTCTGTCTGTTTGCCACTTTCCTGCAAGATTTTCTATTTCAGAGTGACAAGTTTTCCCCATTTAAGTGCATAAGCGAAGTAAAATAGGATAGGTTCACCACAGAGTCATAATTTATGTACACATTGTAGCCCGGTACTCTTGTCCCTGATGCAACATGACAGGTTTCCTCGAAATTGGTTATTATAACTGATCGTTCCAAGCCAATACTACTGTGGTGGTATTGTTTTATGTCTTGGTGTTTAAAATCTTTTCTGGTGTTGGCGCCTTATGTGTAATGTCATATTTTTAGTTAAGTTAAGGTAACTGAGTGGCCGCCTATTGGGAAAATAGCTGCTCATTCGGCTTACGATGTTTTTCATGGTATAAGTACCTGATTGCTGATTTAGTTTTTTCCCACCTCGGTTTTTTGAGTGGGAGTTCTTTTCTTATTGTGCTTTTTCCTGATCGTTGCCTACTTGTACCTTCTTACAGGAGTGGTCACTTCGTATAAAAGGACATCTATGCCTTAGACTGGGATACTCCCTAATTGACACATATGTCACTTTCAAAGACGAAAATGCCTAGTTCTTAATTATCATTGTGTTCTTGAATATTTTGATTGCCAATGGCATAATTTATGTCAATTTTAACATTAGTTTGGGAATTCACATTTCTAAGTATTAATGCAATACGATAGATTGAAAGCAAATTTACTTTTGAACCTGTACTGTATCTCTATAAATACATCTACATAACCTAAATATAATCACCCTGACACCGGTTTGACAAGAAATACGACCATGAATGTTTACAATTCTACAGTTGATGTCCTTAAAATTGTCCATAACAACTGTGCTTATTTTAGTTCATGGAAAATTTCAGGAAATTATACATTTTCGCCTTGCTGACTCTGTTCCCCCCCCCCGCTAGACCCAGGATGCCATTTTGATATGGTGTGTGAATGTGAAAAACACACAAACTGACGAAAGGGCGTGCTGGGTCCCAGGGGGGAATACACCTAGAAATAAACTATACGATTGAAAATTAAAGATCTTTTGCACTAAGCTAACATTTATTTCAAAATAAACTTAAAAATTACAAAACAATAAACAATCAATGTGTGGATATTGTTCAGCATTCATATGACAAACAAGCCCATAGGTGTTTGCTTGAAAAGTGCTGTTGACAAACAAATCCAAATCAGTTCAAAGTCTAATGGTTCATTTTTGCCAAAGATGGGGTGGGTTGTGAAAATATTTAGTTGCATTGTCTGGATTCTGTTAAATAAGCCAAACTGTTTTGTAAACGAAAGTGTATATATTTCTTCTCCTATAAATGCTAAATTCAGCCCCATAGTCATAACATGAAAATTTCGTCCTCCCAAATCTGAGATTTAGGGACTTCTTACATCTAAGGCATAGATGTCCTGTATAAAACGAGCCTTCGGCGAGTTTAATAAAGGCTCAATTAATAAATTTCATATGAAATGACCAAGATTAAGATTCGTCTTATTATATGACCTTTAAAATCACCTTGAAACTGAACATATTTTCAATGAACATTAACATTGTTGTAACGGACGTCGTCAGTGACGTTACGTATTCCCGCGAAAGTGTTAATACAGGTGTAGTCATAACACTTTTTCTCACATGACGTTATCCGCTGGAAAACAGCGACGTCATATGATAAAGGATTTGTATAAATCACGTTTATTCACGGAAAGTATGATTACCACGTGATGATTTGAAGAGTGCAATACCCTAATCCGTCACTAATTGGTGTTTTTACCAAGAACTCACACTGATGTGGAAATATAAGTGCTGAAATATAAAGTGGTTAGCAGCATCTTCAAGAACACTAGCGTGCGATAAAAGCCAGATCACAATCAAACATCTTTAGCTATGCTGTCAATACTAAAACCAACATCGGTGTTACAAAATATATCAACGTGTATACTTGACAGACACATTCTCTTTGAAATGAAAGTCAGAGACACCGATCAGCCTGTGTGGTTGGACAAGTGACTTGCGTCTCGGTTAGTTGTTTTTCGAACTTCGAACATATTTCTAATTAGCACGACCGATATTTTAGACATTAAATGAAGTGGGTGACAAAATGTTCACATGGATGCCATTGTTAACAGTTTTTGAGATTCTCTTGAGACTCTCATTACACGCTACAAAACATGAGATACACGCTCCTGTAACTGGGCAATTACTCGTGCGTTTGCATTTAAAAGAAACACACTGAACTGGTACAAGGTACAATCACAATACGTAGAAAAGATGGCACAAAACAGATACAGATACATACATTTATTTAAGTCTCACTTCTATAAATACATATATACAAATACATTAAACATGGCATCTTATAAAAATATACAGAACCATTCTAAAAGAATTATGAGAGACTGTAAAAGAAAGATCATACGATTAGAAACACATTTTAATCACTGATATGACAAGGTCCGTCGCCTTACATGGATATCATGGCATGTTTTGGCACAAGAACGTATTACATGGACATTTTCATTTTCCAGGAACATTGACAGTTTCATATTATCGGACATGCAATCGAAATCAACTTCGAAATTGCTTGAAATATTTTCCCCTTATATCTGAATGCAGAGGACACTGCAAGAGTGCATGTTCTTCAGATTCTACCATATTTGTACATTGAGACGAGCGCCTTTCTTCCAGTCGAAGTCCTTCGTACCGACCAGTCTCGATTCGTAGAGGCATAACTCCGCAACTACATGCATTTATCAGCTATCCTCCACCACAGTTACAAAAACTGCCATTAATAGCCGACCAGTCGCCAAACGCTAAGAATCATACATTCAGGCAATCGCATGTAAAGAACGACTTGACAACACCGAGTCAATAACCTATGAAAATGTATGGCAGTGAAACGACCATCTTCACATTGTTACAAGTTCCTTAAATAAATTGTGTCTGGGACCGCTCAACAAAAAATCAGGAGAGCGAAAATGGACATTTTATATTATCCTTTCAAGTTTTAATATTTTTTGATACTTTATATTCAGTACTCCAAGCATGCTGAATTTAATTTTGCTGCGTATATGTACAAAGTTTTAATAACACTATGACTAGCTGGATAGTACAACGATCTAAAAGGAAGACAATAAATTGCTCCGAACGTCGGGTGTTCTATAAATTCCAGCCTGCAATAATTTTTGCTAAACTTCTTATTAGTCACACGAGTTTGTTCACTCTTCAAGTCAACAAGTTAACAACAGAACTGTATTAGAATTGCAAATATATTTTGATGTCAATATTTCCATTAACCTCATTTTATGTGGATTTAATGCAGTGCAAAATTCAATTTACTTCCAATTTCGCCTAAATCATTAGCATCTCCGTGTTTCATAATTGAAACACGGTTAATCGGTTAAGCACAAAAATACATAGTTATTAAATCGACTTTCTGTCAGGCAATTATTTTTGAAATTTTAGAGATTATGTCTCCAATTAGTGCTACACGCCAAGTTTCAAGGACGTTGAACTGGGTTTTGATGAAGAAGGATTCTCTGCCATATACTGGCAAGGTTGTCATCATTCTTATGTGTACTGAACACCTGAAAACAAGGAAAACTGTAAAAATATTGTTATCCGATTATGTTTAGACAGGACCAGGGTACGATAGCATCAAATTGCGTTAGAATAATTGGTCAACATCCCCATTCAATATGATTTTTTTCTACAGTAAAATTGAAAATTTCATTTGAAAATGTTTGATATTTTTCTTATTTTTGCTCCAAAACAAAGATTGTGGCACAATCTATGTTTTGGCCGAGGCGGTTCTATGTTTTTGGAGCAAAAATAAGAAAAATAGGCATACCCCTGCACACCCCAATTTTGCTATTTAAAAGTGGGGTTCAAGGGTGTAAACGTTACACAGACATATTTTCTTGATGAATTGAGCATTACATTTTTGCCCCGGGTAAACCGTGTGTAAACTATATATCCGATATAAAAAAAAACAACATGCAAATACATGTACATAAACAAAATGTAAAACGTGGTATCCTTTAACATAGTTTGCTACAGACTTAAGTGATGTTTTTACCAGACGAAATCGTTTGACGAGGTTAAGTCCATATTATTTCTCGTACAAAATATATAAGTGTCTCTACCCAGATTCTACAAATAAAAAAATGAGATACTTTAAGAGCAATGGATATATTAAAGAGAACGGGGACAGGCAATACCTTGGTTTCGGCTACAAAAGCATCGTCAGTGGCCCTTTAGTGTCACCCTTCTCTTCTCCCTCTTCTGTTTCATTTGTTCAACGCTGTTAAAAGATCTCAGTTTTATTTTCATTTATCAATATATCAGTTTCTTTGGTTTCGCTTCCTGTAAATACTGTTGTGCACATGTGATTTCAATCCGTTATTTCAAGCCTCTGCACAGTTCTAGATTGTATTTAGTAAATATTCGGCCAATAGATTGCTGTATAGGCATTACTACTTTCGACTTGGCTGAAAATTGTAAAAGAGGCGTATTTAGTCACGAGGCGACTAAGCGATCAGAAAACTGAACATTAATTGAATAATCGCCTCTCAGACTGGTGGCGCAAATGGTAGAGCACTCTGGATTTTCCAACGGGATCCCCGGTTCAAATCCTTTATCTATTTTTAAGAATTGTTTAATTCGTTCCGATTTTATTTTAGCATTTCATTTCATTGTGATCAAATCGTAAAATTTTGTAAAGACAATTCCAAATGGCACACTTAAATATATAACAATTATCAAATAACTAAAGCCTAGGTTACATTTGCCCCGATCATCGTAGGATTTTTCGGTCTGCGATTTTCTCTACGATTTTTAGACATCGTAGGACATCTTGGGCTACGACGTTTGTGTTAACAATTCATACGGGCATCGTGCGATTTTTTGATCTGCCATTTGTCGACGTTCTCAGACAAAAACGCAAGGCGATCGTACGACAGTCGTATGTCTCCGCAGATAGTACGTAGATATCGTACGGATCCCGTGCGTTGTCCGTACGGAGTCCCTATACGTTTTGATACAAAACGCAAGGAGGCCGCACGGTAGTCGTAGGGTCTCCGCAGACTGTTAGTGGATATCGCACGGAGTCTCTTGGACTTCTGACTGATGCCTTGGTTACATTTGGCCTACGATTAGCTTGCGACGATCGTACGATGCCATTTTTTGCATTTTCGTGCGGCCTCCGCAGGGTGACCTTACGATGTCCCTGCGATTCTACGACTTCCTACGATCTCCGTAGCCTCTACGATCTTGTAATAGTCTGCACTATTACAAATTTTAAAATCGTAAGACCGTAGACACGTCGTAGGGCATCATACGGGCACCGTACGGATACCCTGCGATAATCGAGCGGTCACCGCACGATTTTTTTATGATAATTTGGGAACAAAAATCGTACAGTGATCGTAGGGAGGCCGCAAGGGGTCATGCCTAGAAGGTTACATTTGCCCCGATCATTGTACGATTTTTCGGTCCGCGATTTCCCTACGATTTTTTAAAAATCGAATGTGATCATGGGCTACGACGTAGTGTTTACAATTCATACGGGCATCGTTCGATTTCTTGTTCTAGCTTTCTTCGATGTCCTGAGTCGGAACTGTTTGGAGATCGTAGGGAAATCAAAGGGTCTCCGCACACTTTAAGTTGAAATCGTACGGAGCCCGTGCGATGGTCGTGAGGAGTCCTTACGATTTCTTGCGGTCTCCCTACGATAGCCGTACGATGTTAGGTGTCCGTACGATTTTAATAAACTTGTGATATAACCGCACCGATCAGTCGCTAGGAACCACACACTCAGGCAATCACGTGTAAAGAACGGTTTGACAACACCCAGTCAATAACCTATGAAAATGTATGGCAGTGAAACGATCATCTTCACATTGTTACAAGTTCCTTAAATAAATTGTGTCTGGGACCGCTCGACAAAAATTATCCCCATTAATCATTTTTACTATGCACTGCGCATTTGACTGCGTTTTGATGATGGTTCGAGTACCATCCTATATATGCTAAAGCTCTGACCTTAGATTCAGGTGGGCGAAAAAAGACATTTTATATTATCTTTTCAACTTTTAATATGTTTGGATACTTTATATTCAGTACTTCAATCATGCTGAATTTAACATTTTTGCTGCGTATATGTACAAAGTATTAATAACACTATGACTAGTTGGATAGTACAACGATCTAGGAGGAAGACAGAATAAATTGCTCCGAACGTCGGGTGTTCTGTAAATTCCAGCCCGCAATATTTTTTTTGCTAAACTTCTTATTAGTCACACGAGTTTGTTCACTCTTAAAGTCAACAAGTTAACAACAGAACTGTATTAGAATTGCAAATATATTTTGATGTCAATATTTCCATTAACCTCATTTTATGTGGATTTAATGCAGTGCAAAATTCAATTCACTTCCAATTTCGCCTAAATCATTAGCATCTCCGTGTTTCATAATTGAAACACAGCAATCAATCGGTTAAGCACAAAAATACATAGTTATTAAATCGACTTTCTGTCAGGCAATTATTTTTGAAATTTTAGAGATTATGTCTCCAATTAGTGCTACACGCTAAGTTTCAAGGACGTTGAACTGGGTTTTGATGAAGAAGGATTCGCTGCCATATACTGGCAAGGTTGTCATCATTCTTATGTGTACTGAACGCATGAAAACAAGGTAAATCGCATATGCAGATTGTTGGTTTTCCCGTGGGTGGGGCTCATTTATCAGCTATCCTCCACCACAGTTACAAGAACTGCCATTAATAGCCGATCAGTCGCTAGGAACCACACACTCAGGCAATCACGTGAAAAGAACGGTTTGACAACACCCAGTCAATAACCTATGAAAATGTATGGCAGTGAAACGATCATCTTCACATTGTTACAAGTTCCTTAAATAAATTGTGTCTGGGACCGCTCGACAAAAATTATCCCCATTAATCATTTTTACTATGCACTGCGCATTTGACTGCGTTTTGATGATGGTTCGAGTACCATCCTATATATGCTAAAGTTCTGACCTTAGGTTCAGGTGGGCGAAAATGGACATTTTATATTATCCTTTCAAGTTTTAATATGTTTGGATACTTTATATTCAGTACTTCAATCATGCTGAATTTAACATTTTTGCTGCGTATATGTACAAAGTATTAATAACACTATGACTAGTTGGATAGTACAACGATCTAGGAGGAAGACAGAATAAATTGCTCCGAACGTCGGGTGTTCTGTAAATTCCAGCCTGCAATATTTTTTTTGCTAAACTTCTTATTAGTCACACGAGTTTGTTCACTCTTAAAGTCAACAAGTTAACAACAGAACTGTATTAGAATTGCAAATATATTTTGATGTCAATATTTCCATTAACCTCATTTTATGTGGATTTAATGCAGTGCAAAATTCAATTCACTTCCAATTTCGCCTAAATCATTAGCATCTCCGTGTTTCATAATTGAAACACAGCAATCAATCGGTTAAGCACAAAAATACATAGTTATTAAATCGACTTTCTGTCAGGCAATTATTTTTGAAATTTTAGAGATTATGTCTACAATTAGTGCTACACGCTAAATTTCAAGGACGTTGAACTGGGTTTTGATGCAGAAGGATTCGCTGCCATATACTGGCAAGGTTGTCATCATTCTTATGTGTACTGAACGCATGAAAACAAGGTAAACAGTAAAACTATTGTTATCCGATTATGTTTAGACGGGACCAGGGTACGATAGCATCAAAATGCGTTAGCATAATTGGTCAACATCCCCATTCAATATGATTTTTTTCTACAGTAAAATTGAAAATTTCATCTGAAAATGTTTGATATTTTTCTTATTTTTGCTCCAAAACATAGATTGTGGGTACACGTTAGAACCGCCTCGCCAAGGCGGTTCTAATGAGTACCCACAATCTATGTTTTGGCACAATCTATGTTTTGGCCGAGGCGGTTCTATGTTTTTGTAGCAAAAATAAGAAAAATAGGCATACCCCTGCACACCCCAATTTTGCTATTTAAAAGTGGGGTTCAAGGGGGTAAACGTTACACAGACATATTTCCGTGATGAATTAAGCATTACATTTTTGCCCTGAGTAAACCGTGTGTAAACTATATATCCAATTAAAAAAAAACAACAACATGCAAATACATGTACATAAACAGATGTAAAACGTGGTATCCTTTAACATGGTTTGCTACAGACTTAAGTGGGGGATCATTTGACGAGGTTAATTCCATATTATTTCTCGTACAAAAATATATAAGTGTCTCTACCCAGATTCTACAAATAAAAAAATAAAAACATGAGATACTTTAAGAGCAATGGATATATTAAAAAGAACGGGGACAGGCATTACCGCGGTCTCGGCTACAAAAGCATCGTCAGTGGCCCTTTGGTGTCACCATTCTATTCTCCCTCTTCTGTTTCATTTGTTCAACGCTGTTAAAAGATCTCAGTTTTATTTTCATTTATCAATATATCAGTGTCTTTGGTTTAGCTTCCTGTAATTACTGTTGTGCACATGTGATTTCAATCCGTTATTTCAAGCCTCTGTACAGTTCTAGATTGTATTTAAAAATATTCGGCCAATAGATTGCTGTATAGGCATTACTACTTTTGACTTGGGTGAAAATTGTAAAAGAGGCGTATTTACTAGTGATCAAATTTTTTCGTCACGAGGCGACTAAGTAATCAGAAAACTGAACACTAATTGAATAATCGCCACTCAGACTGGTGGCGCAAATGGTAGAGCACTCTGGATTTACCAACGGGATCCCCGGTTCAAATCCTTTATTTATTTTAAAGAATTGTTTAATTTCATTTCATTGTGATCAAATCGTAAAATTTTGTCAAGACAATTCCAAATGGCACACTTAAATATATAACAATTATCAAATAACTAAGAAACGACACAATCTCACGCGCGGTTTCCAGACAGACAGAATACTAACACGTTTGTTCTGCATTCGGATTTTCTAAACAAATTTGTACTAACTTGTTTTAACAGATACAAAATGCACTCAATTGAAGTTTGTCTTTTACAGGCATGGCTAAGGCGCAACAACATACAGAACGTCCTGAAATAGGAACTGTTAGCGCTAGTAGAGCAGTAAACGTCAGAGCCATGGTACTACATAGACCAAGTCGCCAGAGCCGCTGGACAAACGTCGGTACGGGTTCCACAATATCACTGTGATCTCAGTCCGATCGAGTTGATTTTGGCCCAGCTGAAGCAATACGCTGCTGCCAACAAAGTAACCTTCAGACAGCCGGGCGTGCAGAGGCTGGCGGAAGATGAGGATCAAGACCATTACTGTCAACACATGGAGATCCGTTTGTAAACATGTGAAGACGGCTGAGGCTGAGCACTGGGCAAGGGACAATCTCTGTGAAAGCGAGATTAACAAGTTTGTGATCAATTTGGGGGAAGACTCATCTAACCGGAGAAGAAGATGATGATTGATCATGAAATTCCATGTCATGTTATTTTGTTTAAGAATATAAAACAATAAAACAAAAAAAAAAATAAAAATAAATGAAAAAAAAAAAATTATAACAAGCAAATTACCATATTTTTTGTATCTCATTAACAAATTTTCAAATGACGAAAATACCTGATCTCCGTAATTGGTAGATGGAATCGCCGAACCACTCCCAGACACGATTATTAAAGTTGCCGCCTATACAGTAGCCTATTTGCCGAATAATACAGCCTTGATAGGAAAATTGCAATCACTTTTCCTACGATGTTTATACTCATACATATGGTTTCATGGTCGTATGCACTTTAAAATGTGTATTTTGAGAAAGAAATTAACTGTTATATTAAAACGTACATTGTAAATTTTTAATGTTTAAAGCTATTCAAATGCCTTGTAGAAAGCAATTACGCTCAGCGGTTTTAATGCATTCTAGACATTTTCGGCCCCATTGAGGGAAATTACTTTAGAACCAAACCGATTACCATAAGGCTTATATGCGCCATTTGTCTGTATATAGGGCATTTTTATACTCTTACAGTAAATTTCAAAGTACTCGCCATATAGTATCTATTTCATACCGCGTTTAATTCTTGGACTCTGGCGTCAACAGTTTTAGCGAATTCACCTTATAGTAGTTATTATCCATTTGAAACCACGTTTGAGCATATTATTATGTTCATGGACTCTGATTTCAAAGTATGATTTGTATATGTCAGTACATTTCATTTTTGAACAAATGATGTATTTCAGTTAAATCGGTTGAAAAATATATGTATAATATCATTAACAATTGCACGTTGCCAACATTTTCCCGGAAAAGAAAATTCGCTTCGCATCGCGGCTATTAAACTGCAAAGGTCTGAAGCCCAGTTAACCGATTATTTCATGCGTGCGAGGTGTCACTCCATAAATCTTAACTTTAACATTTTGACAAGATTTCATTTTGAGCTTCTACTTTTTATTTTAGCTGATCTTCAAAATAATTCCCATCACGTTTTGACTGGAAATACAAATACTGACGTGACGGGTGTTTGAACTCACGTTGATATACTAAGACTACGGTTACGAGTGTAAGACCCTAATCCTTCACTAATTTATATGTTTACCAGCTTCTCAAACTGATGCCGAAACCTATAAGGGCTTAACTATAGAGTGGTTAAGCACCTACCTCACTGGAATGCGACAATTGAAGACTAGTTCGCGACTAGCTTGGACTTGTTCGCGACTAGGATTAACGATACAAATACAACTTTCACGTTGCAGTCTCATTGAATGGTCATTTAAGCGAAAACTTCGCGAATTTCGGCAAAATATGCACATACGAGGTATGGCAGGAAAGTTCGTAGACACCATTAGCATTTTTAACAGGAAAAGAAATTCTGTCAAAATGAATATATCTGGGTTTGCAAAAATATTTCATGAGCAAATAGACGAAATTTTATGAAAATCTGGCCAACACGACATCTTCTACAGCCTTTTATGTACACCTCCCTAACCGGGAGCGGGGCAAGGGTCAACGTCTCAGTGACGTTACATGAAGTTTATTGCTGTCAGTGCTTAATATATTTGTAACAAGTTTAACCGATGTTTCAGAGTTATTCCACATAGGGTCCTTGGATATCGGTACAATTTTATTATGTGTATCCAGCTATCAAATGCAGATTTGTGCCAACTGTCCTCAGGTTCTCTGATGACCGGTTGAACATATGAAACCATTTTCATTTGCTGAGAATGTAAGACGAGTGCCCTTCCGCCGCCATTTATCATCTTAGATGATCTATCGAGCATCCAAAAATCACTCTGCCACTTTTAAACTAGTGACAGACAAGTTGATAGCTTTTATGTTGTTGTTTATATCATTTCCATCGTGTTTGTTGGCCATTTCCATAACAAAAACACACAATTTTAAGGTTATCGGCTGTTCTCCGACGTCAAAATTACGCCATTTTTTCAAACAATTTTTTCGGACTGCATCTGAAATTTTATTTACAGATACCAAATTGTACTGCCGCCAAGGCCCAAACATTCTGAAAACGTTGTTGATTGAACATTCTTTCAGGATCAAAATATTTTAACGTTACAGAACACTTCTGTGCCGTTTCACAAGCAAAAACAGAATGTGAAAATCGTCACATTTTATCACGTTTTGACACCTGCCCCGCACGGCCCTACCCTCAAGCAGAAAAGTGGCCATACCAAGCGTGTTATTACTTCAAATTGCACAAAATTTCTGAAATATACTCATACGATATTGTTGCTTGAAATTATGCAAAACGCTTTTTCAACGACGCATTACTTTTTCTGATACCTGGAGTGTCTACAAACTTTCCTGCCATACCTCGTATATCTCACGACTGTCGCATGATAGTCTCAAGACACTCGTGCAACAGTCGCGAGACATTCGTAAGAGTGTCTCACGACGTTCATTCCTAAAAAAGTTCGTCAGATAATTGTCCAGGTGTGAATCAATATTCGCGATAAGATTAATAGGGCGATATTACAATTTTGATAAATAACTTTTGCAAAGTCAAAATTATATTAAAGGTGCAAATGGATTCAATTACACAAATTATTCGGCTGAAATATGATGTTTTTAAATTTAAGTTGCTCACGCATGTAGCTTAGTTTCTCTTTCACTCGTACGACAGACGCGAGACATACGTGAGAGTGTCTCATGACGTTCTCACGTATGTACTTTAGTTTCATTTTCACTAGTGCAAATGTTACTTAGTTTTTCGCCAGATAATCGCGAGTTGTTCACATGTTTTCTCAAGACTCTCGCGAGACAGTCGTTCGACATTCGTACGGAAGTCACGAAATCATCGCATTTTTAATTCGCCAAAACTTCGCGTACGACAGTCGCGCGACAGTCTTGTGACAGGTTCGCGAGTATTTTGGCGAATAAATTCGCATAAAAGTCTTAAACAAGTTTCAAAACTTTGCGACTAGTTCGCGACACATGAAAATTCTGGCGACACTCGCACGAGTGTCGAGCGAAAGTTCCGCGACTAAATTCGCAAAACAGTCACATGCCAGTGAGATACTAGCTTTAGCAGCAACCACTACAACGGAAGCCTGGTCACAACGATATAATCTCCGTCTACCAACCTTAGTGTTAAAATGGTGAAATATTTAAATTTGCACGTATAATCTAGACTAATAAATCTTCTTTGAAGTGAAATTCAAAGCCATCGATCACCCTGTGTGCTTTTACAGCTGTTGTACCGCGTTCTAGAAAGTTGCTTTTACAGTTGTTACACTGGGTACATGTTGTGTCCTTGAGCAAGACACATTAACTCACCACAGTACTGGTTAATATTCAGGAAGCGTTGGTTCCGTCCCGGCATAATTGAAATATTGTGGACACAATTTGTCAAATATATAGCAGAGTAGCAGAAAAACGCAAGAGAACACAAACTAATGGTAATTACAATAAAAGAACGATCTGGCAACACCCAGTCAATGACATTTGACAAATGCAGTGAAAGTACAATCTTCACATTGTGACAAGTTCTTTAGGCAAATAGTGTTTGGGGACCACCCACAAAACATAAATTCCTTTCAAGACTTTTCTATTTCAGAATATCCCAACTATGCACTGGACAGTATGTCATGTGGAAAATATGTAATCATTTAGTCCTTGTTACCTGATTGAAGTGGATCTAATAAAAAGAAAGCTGCTAGAGCATTCACAACATTCTACTCAGTTATTTCGTTTTCGCAAACACTTCAATGTTGTGATGGAAGTACTATATGTTCATGGGGCCGAAGTGTTTGCGAAAATGAAATAACCTGGATTCCTTATGTCACTTTCATTCAACAAATGTTCAATTTCTGCATTGACTGCACCTATCTATCAGTCAACAGAGTAAACGCTATAGGAGAAACCTCGAATTTCTCATCTCAGCTTCGGACAGAAGTTCATTGTGCGTCACCCATTTCGTACCACGTGTTTCACAGCTGTGATATAAAATGCATGCAAATACACAAACAACGTGAAACGTGGTGAATCATATGAACGTTCATTAGCATCGTTTGCTTCAGACTTAAGTTAAAGAACCACTTAAAGCCTACCCATAGATTTTCATTATTTTTATTTTAAACTAAGCATGTTCTTCTATCGATTCATGCAATAAAAGAGATTTGGTTACCGTGTTGGTTTTGCCGGAAATCTCTCTTGAAAATGGGTGATTTAATTGTCAATTTGTACGCAACGTAATGGGAAATTGCGAAAATCCCGTTGCTTTTCAGGCATAAACTAGTATTTTTCAAAACATGGTCCATAGAATTTAATTAGAAACTGAATTTATTTATTTCTATTTCGAATCGGAAAATACAATAAACGTCCTTGACTACCGAGTTAGTTTCGGAGCTATAGTCAATTAATAGACATTTTTCACTTTTGTGATGCTGGTGCGTGCGGTTACGACTTTCTGTGTGATGGGGGACGACTCGTGAGGGCATATGTGAGACTAAGACGAGGGGCAATATGACGAATTACACAGTCAAAACTACCAACAGCCCAACGGAGACGAATTAAATAAGACATGCAATAAATGTTATAGTGTAGGACGTCTATCTCTGTAGCTCAGTAGGTAGCAAGCTAGGATTCAAAACGAAAGGTTCTGGGTTCGAGTCCTGGTCGGACCGCTTTTTTTTTCTTTTCTTTATTTGTCTCCCCTGTGACAATAAAGCTAAGGAAATAAAAAAAAATGTATTATCAGCTGATTATATTTATTGGCGAATGCAAGAATCAGGAAATGCCCTTGTGCATAAAATACTTAAATCGTAAAGGGATTGAAGTACGAGACGGCACCTCACATTAATGTTTCTCTCTTGTTGACTTTTAACCTGTTGAAATCGACAGCTCGATCGTACTTGTTTTGGTAGAAGAGCTGATCTTCGAGCGATCCTCTTGTCAATATTTCTTTCTTGGGGACATAAAAATGTTCATATTCTGAAGGCTTGTACAGGAATAATGTGGCTAGGATAAGTTAGCCACCTTGAATGACTTTAAATGTTTTCCGCGGACGTAAGGCACTAACTCAAATAGTATAGTGTATCTGTACAGACATATGTATATACTGTATATAAGGTGTAAAAACTACAGTTTCACGTGCTGTCTCGTGAGCGAACATAATTCATTTGGCATGTTTATACATGTATTTCAAACAGATACTCGAAAGCTTGGTGGGGTTTATTTGGTTGATGTTTCGTTTTGATCCCATACAACACACCAACATGGACCGATCGGTTAACCACTTCGGTCATTTTGACCCTTCCAGTACACCATACATCTGCATGTCATAAGGGCGATATCCTAACTACATTATGCATATAGCCATACTAATAATTTGAGGTTTTGTAGGCCTTCAACAGTATTTCAGCCATATCGAGTGCGATAATTACGAATTTTAGATGATTTTTGCAAGCCACAGGCTTTCTGTATGATCCTCATTTATTCTCTTGTAGTATGCGTGCTGTTTGTCTGGTTGACTTCAAATAAATATAATTAATCTTCAAACTAACACAGTGTTATTTTCAAGTAAATAAATGATAATAAAACTAAGAAACATCTAGTCTTTTTTTTTAGCTCACCTGAGCCGAAGGCTCACAAGGAGAGCTGATAGGATGGTCATGATCCGTCGTCCGTCGTCCGTCTTCGTCGTCGTCCACAATCTTCTTCTCTGAAACCACTTGGCCAATCAAGTTGAAATTTTATGTGGAGCCTCCTTGTGTAGCGGCATTTCAAGTTTGATCGCGAAATCCATGTCACATGACCAATATGGCCGCCACGCCAATATATGGTAAAAACACTAAAAATCTTCTTCTCCAGAACTGGCGGGCCGATTCCCACGAAACTTGGTATTTACAGTACAGTCAGCGTGATGTTTATATCCCTCACGCTTACGAACGTGGAATCTCGCATGTCACGTGACTTTTTTCCGTGGATTTTGCGTGGAATTAGCGTGGATTTTGCGTGAGTTTTGCGAGGAAGTAGCGTGAGTTTTGCGTGGAGTTTGTAAATGAAACGTGGAACTGCTTAACTGTAGCGTGAAACGAAACGTGGAAAGGATTAGGAGAGTTGCGTGCGATATCTACAGTCACACGCTCGCTCACGCTTTCCACGTTCGTTTCACGTTCAGGTAAAAGGGACATGAAGAAAGTGATTATTTTCACTTTTTTATATATATGTACATGCATGTCTCTTGTCAACTATAATAAAAGCAGTGAAGTCATTTCCGCCGCTGAAAGTCTGGAATTTTGCCGTGTACGGACATGTACATGTACTAATCTGTATGGTGTGTCACAAAGAAACAAAGAAGACACGCGCAAACGTAGTTTTTGTTTGTATTTTCTATACTTTCTTTTGTCTTCGTTTTTTAACTTATTATTTTTTTTTCTAAAGTTTTAAATCTCAAAGATATGCTTGCATTTTGTCACTTATCACACAAACTGAATTGTGTGTTTGTTTGATTAGGGTAATTTATAAATTTATGCACCAAATTAGAGCTTTTAGTTATAACTTAGAGGCTATGTCGCTTATTAATCCTGTGTACAATAATTGTGCCGATACAAGAATAAAGAATACCTTGATTTTGTTGACTTTGGTAAATGCTTGAAAGATAAAAGAACAGGTTAAAGGGAATCAGAATTCTCGCAGGGCATTGTACCGACTCTTAAGATGAAATTAAGATGATTTAATTACATGTAAATTTAATTGCAACGTACATCGTAATTTATGATTAAATGATACATGTACATGTAGCAAGGTGCTTGAACCGTATTACATGTAGGTCGAGCTTTAATTGACTTTGGGCATCTTAGAGAATACGAAAGATGCAAAGACGCTGCGAAATAATATTTCAACGTGCAAATTTTGTCATCACTTAATCTACGATGATAATTGAATCAACACTGAATCACGTATCAGACTGCAACTCGTCAAAACATGCGTATGTATTTACGTACATGCGCTTTGTCGTACAAGTGTGTGTTTTTACAGGTTTACCGTCATCACAATTACTTAATTGCCGTCCTTGTACTAAAGATTAATAAATAAATACAAATTTGGTCACAAAACTTTAACAATTTTATCCTTTTGAACAAGACGAAACGATAATCCTTTTCTCGCATGTCTCTTAATCCTTTCCACGCTACTTTTCCTTAATGAACGTGGAAAGCGTGAGCAAGCGTGAAACTGCTTATATCTCACGCTACTCACACGCTTCTTGCGAGGAATAAACGTGGACATACCGTGGAACAAGCGTGGATTTTGCGAGGAATGAGCGAGGGTTTTGCGTGGGTTTTGCGTGGAACTTAATCCTTTTTTCTTTCGTGCGTGAGCGCGAAGGATATAAACATCACGCTGACTGTACTGTACCATCAGTGACTCCAGCCCATCAAAGTTTGGCAAAATGATGACCCTGGGATGACCTTGACCTATTTTACGGCAAGGTCAATTTTTGAAACATAGGCTTTTACATGGGAAAAAGTGAAAACTATTGATTTTTTTTAAAACGATTGCAGCCAGAGACCTGAAAAGAGGTAGATGCAGACAACTAATGGAGTAGATAAAAGTATGTGATTAAATTAGGTCAAGGTCATCTATTGACCTTGGCCAGTCTGTTTTCCATACACACTTTTCATACATCTTCATCTCTGAAACCGCTTGGCCAATCAAGTTGAAATTTTATGTGGAGCATCCATGGGTAGGGGGGACGAAAGTTTGATCATGAAATCCGAGTCACATGACAAAGATGGCCGCCATCAGTGACTCCAGCCCATTGTAGTTTGATAAAATGATGGCCCTGGGATGACCTTGACCTGTTTTACGGCAAGCTTAATTTTGGAAACAGGCTGTTACATGGGAAAAAGTGAAAACTATGGATATTTCGAAAACGATTGCAGCCTGAGACCTGAAAAAAGGCAGATGCAGACAACTAATGGAGTAGATGTAAGTCTGTTATTAATTTAGGTCAAGGTCATCTCTTGACCTTGACCAGTCTGTTGTTCATACACACGTTTAAAACATCTTCATGGCGGCCCCCGTGGTCGAGCGGTTGAGAGCGCTGTTTCTTAATCACTCGATCATCTCACCGCTGTCTCTGGTGTAGGATCGCGCCCCGCACTGGCCACATGTGAGACAAGCTCTGTTTGCGGGTGTGCCAGGTGGTTTTTCTCGGGATTCTGCCGTTTTCGCCCCACCTACTGATTGGCCCGTTTCATATGAGCTGAAATTATCTTGAAAGAGACGTTAAACTGAATATGAAAAAAAAATCTTCACCTCTGAAACCGCTTGGCCAATCGAAGTGAAATTTTATGTGGAGCATCTATGGGTAGGGGGAACGAAAGTTTGTTTGTGAAATCTGGGTTACATGACCAAGATGGCCGCCACGCCCATATATGGCTAAAACCACTCAAAAATCTTCTTCACCAGAGCCGGCAGGCCGATTTTCACTTCACGAAAATCGGTATGTAGGATCGATGACTCCAGCCCATCATAATTTGATAAAAATTAATGATGACCCTTGGAAGACCTTGATTTGCGGATCCAGACATTTTTACGAGAGGGGGTCCAACCAAAATGGTAAAATATTGTCGCAGACGAGGGGGGTGAGGTCCAACCCCCCCAAAAAAAACAAAATTACCTTTTTTAGGTAAACACTTCAGATTCCGGGGAGGGGGGGGGGGGTTCGGACCCCCGGTGAGCGTTTACAGGACCATCGGTCCTCTGGTTTTCATTACGTGTTGCTAGACGGAATATTTCCATCGGTATTCTATTAGACCTCTCCATACACAGAAAAGGAGCGAGGTCACGAAGTGTATCGGAATGCAGGTTAGCCAGCTGACCAAACGTGCTGCGAACCTTGCTTAACCCTAAAACAGGACAACAATATTCTGAATTTTAAGCGCGCATACACACTCTAACTCACAAACACACATTCACGCAAGCACGTTCCGTAGAGGACTTTGTCTCGCAGTGGCTCAGTCAGTCGCCTCTTAAAATCATATGGCAAAAATAAATACGTAGTTGATATTATGACTAGGTCACACTAGCGCTTACGTATGCCGCGGATAGTTGCGAATACTATACGTAGCGATCCGCAGAATTTTGTGGGCGGGGCTAACGGTTCTTAATGAATTTATTACCTTTAAATACGAATAAATACGGGTAGTTCAGGAAAGATACGGATACGTTCGAAGATAGTTACGGATAAATTCGAATACATACGGTTAAGATACTTGACTACATACCTTTCGATACCATCTGTTACTTTTAGATACAGACATACACCTTCAGATACGTAATGTTGCGTTTTCTTGCGTATATAACGGTGAAATTTGATGCAAGAAAACGCAGGTTTTAGTCAAACTACAGTCACACTAGCACATCCGGATGCTGCGGACGCTGCGGACTGACCTTTCGTATCTATCCGTCATATCCGTAACAATTCGTATCTTTTCCGTATATGTTAGTATCTTAACGTATTGTATATGCAAGTCCGATTCCATCCGCGCCCAAATTTTGAAAAAAGTCAAAAATTGGGCACGGATGAAACATCCGTAATAGTACGTAATGACATGTAAATGAAGTCGTTGATTCGAATCTTTCCGTATCTAAACCGTAACACAAAGGTATCTACACCGTAAATGAACGCATCAACCAACAATCATATGGGGTGCCGTTTTACTATTTATTCCCTATTTATGGATATCCATAATTCATTTTGGATATCCAAAATTCATTTCTGGATACTTAAAATCGATTTATGGATATCCTTAATTCGTCTGAATATTGGATATCCATAAATTGATTTTAGGATATCCTAAAATCGAACTATGGATATCCTAAAATACAATCCTATTTTTGGATATTCATAATTCGATTTAAGGATATTATAAAATCGGGCTAATATTGGATATCCATAATTCGATTTATGGATATCCATAAATGAGTTATGAATGTACTTCAATAGAACTGTATTTTAGGATATCCATAATTTAAGGATATCCTTAAATCACAAAAAATGATGTACGTGCCTATGGGTGCCATTTTACTATTTATTCCCTATTTTTGGATATCCATAATTCATTTAAGGATATCCATAATTTATTTATGGATATCCTTTATTCATTTATGGATATCCTTAAATAATTAAGGATATCCATTCACATTTCTGGATATCCTAAAATGAATTATGGATATCCATAAATGAATTATAGATATCCATAATAAATATGGATATCCTGAAATGAATTATGGATATCCTGAAATGAATTATGGATATCCTTATTATTTTCGATATCCAGAATTTATTTTTGGACATCCATAATTCTTTTTTGGATATCCATAATTCATTTTGGATATCCTAAAATCAATTTATGGATATCCTTAATTCGTCTGAATATTGGATATCCATAAATAGATTAAGCATATCCTAAAACCGAACTATGGATATCCTAAAATACAATCCTATTTTTGGATATCCATAATTCGATTTAAGGATATCCTAAAATCGGGCTAATATTGGATATCCATAATTCGATTTATGGATATCCATAAATGAGTTATGGATTTCCTTCAGTAGGACTGTATTTAAGGATATCCATAATTCATTTAAGGATATCCTTAAATCACAAAAAAATGATGTACGTGCCTATGGAGTGCCGTTTTACTATTTATTCCCTATTTTTGGATATCCATAATTTATTTAAGGATATTCATAATGTATTTATGGATATCCTTAATTCATTTATGGATATCCTACAATAATTAAGGATAAATCGAATTATGGATATCCAATATTAGCCCGATTTTAGGATATCCTTAAATCGAATTATGGATATCCAAAAATAGGATTGTATTTAAGGATATCCATAATTCGATTATAGGATATCCTAAAATCAATTTATGGATATCCAATATTCAGCCGAATTAAGGATATCCATAAATCGATTTTAGGATATCCAAAAAAGAATTATGGGTATCCAAAAATATATTATGGATATCCAAAAATGAATTTTGGACATCCAAAAATGAATTATAGATATCCATAAATAGGAAATAAAAAGTAAAACGGCACCCCATACGTGCCTATGGGATATAATGATTTCTCCCTAGTCAGAGAGGCATCCGGTGTGGTTGAATTTACGTTGGCTTCCGTTTCGTTCAATTTAAGTTAGCGCATGCGTATTACACGAAAAAAATCATTATGGAAAAGAAATATTTTTTAAAATGAATTATGGATATCCTAAGATTGAATTATGGATATCCTTAAATCAGATCATTATGGATATCCAAAAAAAGAATCATGGATATCCAAAAATCGAATTATGGATATCCTAAATTCAAGCTTATTTTTGGATATCCTAAAACACATTTAAGGATATCCTTAAATGAGCTGATTTAAGGATATCCATAATTCGATTTTTGGATATCCAAAAATCGAATTATGGATATCCATAATTCATCGTGATTTTTGGATATCCAAAAATGTATTTCAGGATATCCATAATTCAATTATGGATATCCATAATTCAATTATGGATATCCATAATTCATTTAAGGATATCCATTATTCATTTATGGATATCCATAATTCATTTATGGATATCCATAATTCATTTTAGGATATCCAAAAATATTGATGAATATCTTTAATTATTTTAGGATATCCATAAATGAATTAAGGATATCCATAAATGAATTATGGATATCCATAAATGAATTATGGATATCTTTAAATAAATAAATTACCTGTATAATAGAAAAATGACGGACATTTTTGTCAAGGAGACTATATATTCCAGAAACGTTCTTGTATGATTCATTCAAGCATTGGATACAGATTATGTTATGCCCAAACACTCAGCTCTAGAGGGCTCATCCACACGCTTATTAGCATTGTTCAAAACAAATGTGCCACCATCAGACTCTATGACATTGACTTGCTCTACTTGCAACCGACAGTTTAGAGCCAAACTTGGCCTAGTCAGCCATCAAAGAACTCACCAACACACATCAGCACTATTCAAGAAATAATGATGTTCTTCTCATTAGTGAGAGACGAACTATCAGCATTGTTCAAGTTGCATCCTGGTTTGATTCCGTTTTCATACGTGTGGCATGCTGTGTAAACTTTAGGAAAACCGTAACATTACGTGTTCGTATCTGAACGTATTAAATTGTATCGAAAAGTGTGTATAAACGACAAAGACCACAACCGAACGAAACAACACGTATGTAACAGTATCGATCCGCAACAAATGCTTGATCGCGGAATGATACGTTTAGATGCGATTAGATACGGACAGATTCGAATAAATGCCTTCAGTTACGTACCATTGCCTACCATTACCGATCGTCCATCCGCGCATGCATTTTTGACAGTTATGAAAATTTGCCCGCGGATCTACCGCGCCCTGAGGATACTGACGATACGTACAGTTACGGACATTACGGATGAGATACGAATCGTTACGGATAGGACGGACAGATACGGAACACCTATCCGCAGCGTCCGCAGCGTACGTAAGCCCTAGTGTGACCTAGGCATAAGACAGGTACAAAATGATTTTAATAAGAACATTTGACTCGTTTCGCAGGTTGAGCGCGAGAACGAAACGCCTACAAATGAAAATTGTTGTCTTTCCGTTAAACTGTCTAATTCTGATGGAACAAGAAACCAGAAGTGACCTTTGACACGAAATATTTTCTAAAATCGCATCATCTATATATCACTGACCATGTTTTCTATTAAAGATGCGTTACTCGTTCAATGCGAGTCGGATTTACAAATGCTTTGCGCGAATAAAATGCATCCATTTTAACAGCTTCCAATGCAGAATTCGATTATTTTAGACACTCGTGTGTATAACTAGGCGTCGCTCGTTCGATAAACCGAGGTCCCGGCTTCGTATGACCATAACTGTTGGTGGGAAAAACCAATATCAACTATTTGTTATCGCCATGTGACATTTTACATACTGGCTTATGTATATACGTACATTGATTCTGCTAAGCTACATTTTCACGTGTTTTTCGTGAACGCACAGAAAACTTTATACATGTATACATGGCATGATTTACGATTTGAAACATAAGTTGATCTTAAATTTTATGTGCAGTTTTTTATTCTACGCCTTACAACGTTTTGACATATTTCAAGTCATCTCGAGCATGGTCGGTTATCCATATCAGGATAACGTGTCCGTGAATACCCCATGAACCACACTTTTATACAGCAAAACTTTGGTATGCATGGGTATACCTATTTTAAGCTCACAAGAGCCCTTCGGCTCAAAAAGCGAGCTTATAGGATGACCATGCCCCCGTCGTCCGTCCGACGTCGTCCGTCAACAATTTCCATGATATTCTCCTCTGAAACCAAATGGCAAACCAAAGTTAAACTGCTTGCGGAGCATACTTAGGAAGGGGGAACAAAAGTTTGCATAAATGACCCAGGTCACATGACTAAGATGGCCGCCATAGCTATAAATAGCAAAAACCTTTAAAACAATTTCTTCCCAGAAGCAGAAGTCCTATGATTTTGAAACTAAGTTTGAGGCATCAGGCAATAGAGTTCTACAAAGTTGGTATACATCATAATGCTGGGATGACCTTTACCTATTTTATGGCAAGGTCAACTTAGGTCGCCCATGCATTTAAATGGGGAAAATAAGTTAAATGTAATTAAATGGGTGGAAACTCGCGATGAGCATGCAAAGGTACTGAAGATTTATGTCCGTGAAAACATTTAGTCCCCAGGGATGTGTCTGCTCCTGCCCGGGGGCTATATACATGCATATGACCAAAATATTCAAACATCTCTGCAACCGCATGGCCGATCAAAGCCACACTTCATGGAAAGGGAACGAAAGCCATGGCTATAAACTGCAAAAACCTTTAAAATGTTCTTCAGAACCAGTAGGCCTATGATTTTGAAACTTGGCGTTAAGCATCTACAAAGTTTATACATGGCCTAAAACATGACCAAGGGATGATATTGACCTATTTTACGGCAAGGTCAACTTAGGATGCCCATGCATCTAAAAACACAGATTGTGAGTACTCGTTAGAACTGCCTCTGCGAGGCAATTTTAGCGTGTACCTACAGTCTATGTTTTGAGCAAAATAAAAAGATAAAAATGTTGAACTGAAAATTTTCATTTTTTTACAAGTTTAAAAACACTGTATATTGCTTGTTAAGGTTTTGTTATGCCAGCGTCAAGATACACGGCACCATTTTAGTGCACATGTATTACACATGCTGACAACAGAGCTACATGTACAACACCTTGATCATTCTTAACCGTATGGGCATTTTTTGCGTCCGGAATCGGGCGAGCATAAATGCGCATAAGCTTCTTACTCAATCAGAATTTACATAAATAATAAATTTAATTGGTTTGTTGATTTGAGGTTTAACGTTAATCCAACAGCAAAGGTCATATGGAAACGAGACATCAGTTTATAGTATCATCCGACAGACTTAAGGATCCCGGGATCAAACCCGCGGTCCCTGGTTTAAAAGGACGAACACATGCCGTTAACACTAACTGTTTTCGGCTTGTCAAGCAGCAATGTGGTTTGATAATTGATCCAGCTTGATAAAATCTTTTTCTTTCTTTGTTTGTTTGTGTGCCAAGTCGTTTTCTCAGGGTTCTCCCCTCCCCCCCCCCCCACCTTGTTACTGATTTATCCGTCTCATATGAACAAAAATAATCTTGAACGGGGCGAAAATTGTATAAACACGAAATTATGATCTGAAATGAGCACAATCAGACTCTTATCTGTAATCAAGTAGCAATAGAATGACCTGGAATCGATACAATTAAATTTCACATCCTCACTAAGGTGGGCGTAGTGTAATTCTGGGCCCTGATTAGATTTTAACAGATAGCAAAACTTCTCCGATGTTACTCGCGCCTATAAGAAACAAGAAGTATCTTTAAAAAAGATAATCGGTGTGCTTTAAATGGATGTGGGTTATAATAAGTTCTGCGTTTTGACTCGAACATAATAAACTGTGTGGTCACAGCCTTATATGCTTGCTTTATACAGGTTGAACTTAAACATTTTAAAACACTACATGTAATAGGCAACCTTACTAGAAAATAGTTTAGTCCGTTTTGGTTTAACGTCCTGTTCAACAATTTTCAGTCCTCTTTCTGAGAATGCTTCACATGAAGTTTAATTTTGATTAGTTCTGTGGGTTATTAGTACAAGAACTTTAAAATTATGAATGAAGACAATAGATGCCAGAGCATGGTTTACTAAAAACTCACCTGGTGAACTTTCGGCTCTGGTGAGCTTAAATTGTCGAAACATTGCTATACTATAAGCTTAGCTTGGCAGCTCAACACATGTGCTTATAACTGGAGATATGTAATGGAGCTGAGCTATCATAAATTAAACGTATTACCAAAATGTAGCAAAGTAGCTACCTGAACAGTGGCCCTTTCGCGGACCCACCACAAAGCGATCCTAACCAAGATGGGAAGTCAATTTTGCTATACTAAGATGAAATTTATCATTTACAAACTATAAATTTGTCTCCAGAAGTACATTTTATGCAGATAAAATACAGTTAAAGCACTCAAAGCTACGGTATAATGTCCATTCCGGTAGTCCATTCCGGTAATTATGTCCATTCCGGTCCATTCCGGTAAAAAGTCGATCTCGTCTAAATCTCGCGGCTCGTCTAAATCTCGCGGCTAATTTACATATGATCCATAATTTTCCAATGAAATAGTGCCAATGAAATTAGGTCAATACTTATCTTAGACGGCTCACGCCGAAAAAAAATGCATTTACATTCCATCATGCACGCATGCTTAATGTAAACCATATAACGAGGTATATTCGGGGTCTCACGTGCAAAAAAACAACTATTTACATACTGGACCCTGGTCTCGACCGAAAGACGGAGTTACGCGTTGGATTGAACGCGCGGCCCATTTTACGAGGCGACTGACTGAACCACTACGACATGGAGTGCTTTATGGAAACACTTTAGCAACTCATAAAAATAATATTGTGTTAGTTTTATTTTAATCATATTTATTTGAATTCAACCAGGTAAACAACACGCATACTATATCACACAGAATAAATATGGATCAAAAAGAAAACTTATGTCTTGCCAAATTAATTTACTTCATCGTAACCAGCACACTGGATATGGCTGAATTACTGTTGAAGGTCTACAATAAACAAAATTAGTTGTGTGGCTTGGCGAAATGTAGCTACATGTAGGATATTGCCTCCATCGCACTTCGTATGACATGCAGATGACTGTCGAATGAGCGAAACTTCGACATCAAGCTGATAATCTGTTTGAAATATAAACAGAATGAATTATGTTCGCTCACGAGACAGCACGTGAAACTGTAGTTTTACATCTAATAAACACAGATAAACATGTATCTGAACATGTACACTATACTATTTGATTTATTGTCTTGCGGATTTTAGTTCAGTTTTACGTCCCTTTCAAGATTATTTCAGCTCACCAATCAGTAGGTGGGGTGAAAACGTGTGCACCCTATGAAAAACCACCTGGCACTCCCGCAAGTTGAACTTGGCTTGTATCATATGTGGCCAGTGTGGGGCTCGAACACACACAAGACACAGCGGTGAGATGAACGAGTGATTAAGAAACAGCGCTCTCAACCGCTCGGCCACGGGGGCCGCTTAGTCATTAGAGGCGGTCAACTTATCCTAGCCGCATTATCTGTACCAGCCTTCAGAAAATAAATGTTGACGTGAGGATCGGTCGCGGGTCCGCTCTTCTGCCGATTACGATCAAGCTACCGGCTTAATTCGGTGAAAAGACAAGAAGACTTAGTGAAAAACCTATACGTGCGGACTGCCTTCTCACTACACACTTTAATCCACAAATTAATGATTTTAGTATTAAATGCAGTAGTGCATTTTGTGAGTTTTGCATTTTTTTTCTTTTTCATTTTCTAAGCTATATTGTCACAGATGCGAAAAACTGGAAGCAATTAAGAATAGAAAAAGAATTTTTGTCCTAGCCGGACTCGAACCCAGGACCTTTTGGTTTTAAACCATACTTGCTACCTACTGAGCTACAGAGTAAGACGTCGTGGACTATTTCTTTTTTGCCTGTCTTGTTTAATTGGTCTCTGTTAGGCTATAGGTAGTTTTTACCAAGTAATTATTCATATCGCACCTCGTCATCGTCTCAAATATGCCCTCACGAGTCGTCCCCCATCACACCGAAAATCGTAACCGCACGCGCCAGCAACATTTACGTTCAAAAGTGAAAAATGTCTATTAACGCAATTTATGCTAGTTTTGCGGCGTTTTAATGACAATGACGGTCATAACCGTCATAAATGATGTTATCCAAAACAACGCCGGTAAACAAAGTTGCGCGTGAAAGCTTTTTGTATTTCTTCACTTTAAGTGAATGTATTCCAGACACAATTATTTGACGGGTTAAATTCCGTACAATTTCTTGTACAAAAATAGTCTTAAAGTTCTCCAACCAGATACAATAACAAGTCAAATACCTCAATGTGTGTTTATTAACTGTGAAGAAAAGCAGAAGCCCGCAGTGATTATCTTGTTCCAATTAAAATGCAGATACTGAGAAATGCAGATCTGTCACATAAACGCTCGACTTGATAAATATTCTTTTAATGGGTGTTAACGACCATGTTGTTTACTTCGTCTTGGTTGTGGATAATTTACTTTGACCCTGTCAGAACTATTCATCACAGGTATATTTGTATTGTCATTTTACCTGTGTCAACTTGGTACCACGAATATAAACTACTCAAAGTTTGATAGGGACCAAGACTTTATTTTTGTTCAGACGACATACTGGTAATCTAACATCCAAACTTGTGCTATTGAAATGTAGCAGAGCCATAACTGTGCAAACATTTCATTTTTTTTTTCGCGACGCCTGCGAGCGTTTCTCGCAGACTTACAGAAATGATGGATCAACCACCCCCCTGAAATTGAAGTTGTCACTGTTGCCTACCCTATCCAATTCTGTCATTCATCCCCTCTTACTGGTTCATTCAACTTCTTAAACTATTTTGATAATCACAGATTTCTGTAAGTTTCCCAAAATGACTTTTAGACATAAAGTATCGACATTTCGATTATGAAAACAGTTTTGCAGTTGAATGGACCAGTATACGTAAGACAGGATAATTTACAGAAATGGATAGAATCGGTAGCAGTGGTAACTTCAATTTCAGGGGCATTCCATCGTTTCTGTAAGTGTGCGAGAAGCGCTCGAGGACAGCGCAATCTATGTTTTGAGCAAAAATATTAAAAATATTAATTTTTTTTTTTTTTAAATTTCAAGTGAATTCTTCATTTTTACAGCTGAAAAAAATCTCTGTATATTGCATGGGCAATCATTGTTTGAGCAAAAATATTTAAAATATTTAAAAAAAAATAAAAATTTCAAGTAAATTCTTTATTTTTACTGCTGAAAAAAAAAATCTCTGTATATTGCATGGGCAAGTTTCCGTAGTGTATAATATTCACTGCTTCCAACGGACCTATTGGTCCTTGAGATCAGTAAGAATATTCAGGGTATAAAAATGTGCGTTTAGAACCGTTTAGAACAATGTTTTAATAATTTGATTCAGACTTACCTTATTTATTTTATTTTATTTTTTTTATTTTGGACGATTATATAATAATGTATTTTAATATCTGTTCATCTTATTTGCTCGTGCGAGTTATCAACCGAAGTTCATATGGAAAACATATTTCAACAACTGTCAATGATATGTCTGTAATTGATCTGGTTGTAAAATATCTTGCTTTCCTCTTTTTGCCGGACACAGATTACATAAGGACGAACTCTGTAATTTCAACTATAAACTTTAACATTTCATGGTTTCTGTCTGTAAACCCATGACATTACTTACAACAGAAACTCTTTTACAGTAGATCAGATACGTGTCTAGGAATTTTTCCGGAAGTCAGATTTAATACGACTGGATTCTTCGCTAGACTAATCTATGTAACATAATACTTCTTAACACTGTACGTACAGTACACTGTAATAATGAGAAATGTGGTATGTTGCAATTATTATCCTACGAGTATACTCTTGTATACTACACGTGTATAGGCTTTCCAAGGATATGCGTCTCCAGTGATCTTCTTTTCTCTTGTTTTGGTGTCTATTTTTCTAGAACTTTTATCTCATGTGCTCATTATTATTATTATTATTATTATTATTATTATTATTATTATTCCCCAGACAAGCAAACACTAAATTCATTTTGATAAACCACTAGATAATGTCGAATATAAAATATAGAATATTATGGCACGATAGTTCATGTTCCATCGACCCAACACACATGGAGGATACACAAACTAAATTGCGTGATCCGACCATGAAAAAAATCAAATGATGAAATTAACAATGGCCATGAAAAGATGTGTGAGGGTTTGAAACAAGTCATTTGAACCGGCCACGTTTTGATTTCACCACTTCATATTCCGGTTCCGACGCCCTGTTCCATAATCATTACTTGATACCAATGCATCCAATGTCATTTCTTTTTCTCCAGAGATATTAAGTGTAATAACTGTAAGAAGAAGCCTATGAGAATTAACACCACATTTAAAACACTTTCGCAAAATAATATAAATTCTTATCAAAATGGTTACCGTCACGAAAGTTCATAAACTCGGGACGGAGGAAACAACTGTTGTATATTCACTCATTATAAATGTGTATCATATAAATCCTAAACACTTATTATACTTAATAACCTGTCTTATATTTGCTGGTAAAGCTCTCTTGGTATTTATAAAAGGCAATGCTAGAAAAAATACCAAAACACCTACGAACATATTTACCGTCACGCTCATATGGGAAAATGTCCCAACACAGTCATTAGCAATTCAAACTTACTTGGATAGGCCTTATGCAGTGCCTTCTAAGAACAATAGTGAGAGTTGCAACTAAGAATGCATACTTAATATCATAGTTAAATACAATTGTTGTTCTGATGTTCACATGTGCTATGAAATCATTTCACAAAACTTCACCAAAAGGGCTTCCATAGAACAGTCCCCCACCGTCACACTGCTCGATCAAATAGCAGAACAAAAAGTAGATGACATAAAAACTTGAAAATGACGTCATCAATTACGTCATATAGGACTCCATCAACTTCTTTTGCTTTCTTTCCATTGAGGCACATGGTGACTGAGAAATCTGATGTAAAAGTTGTGTTGTTTAATGTGTAACATTCTATTTGTCTTTACCAAACACTGAAAAACATTGCACAAACTGCATTTAGCCATTTCGTTTTGTTGTAAGGCATACCACATATACACATTTTAATGATGTGTAGTGTTCTCTACGTGTATATGAAGGTAAACATGTACTCAGGCCTTAATATCAAATGCAGTACCCCTCCACCACAGTACCCTTCGTCACAAAAATGTGAATATGTCGGTGTGTGTGATGGGGGATACAATTGTGACGGAGGAGACACAAATACTGAAAATATGAAAGACTTAAGTTTGTTTTCGTCTTCAGATAACGGTGAAAACATCCAGCAATCATATCTTTGCAAAATCCATTGATTTAGATTGTCTGCAAAGACTTTAAAGGCATCAGTGTGTCTCCACCGTCACATGTCTGTCTCCACCGTAACGATGAAACTCTACCGTCACATTGCTATAAAATGCTAATTTGAAACAAACTACGACATTTATAAGTGCATTCAGCTAACTACGGTAAATTCACAGAGCATATGCTGCGTCAACATTAATTTGATTGTAATATAGAACTGGTGCATATTGAGACAGATACGAGTAAAAATTGACGATAAAATACAAGATGAAATAGAACAAACATATTTAATTTTCAATAAAGTCACTGCATATTAATTGATTTTATTGAAAAACAGAAAATCACAATATTAAACTCAGGTTAAAAGTCCCATTCAGTTGATAAGTTTCGGGGTTTAAGAGAACACAATTTATTGTAGAAAAAATATTTGTGACGGTGGAGACATTTTTTCGTCCGTCCCTTGAAGGTGAAGGTCACCCTGACAAGGTCATTGGGTGCACCGAGTGTACATGGACAAAATCTAAATGCCAAAAGAAATGTATTAGTTAGAAACAAACAGAAATCTCCATATATTGTTATTTTATAAGTTGACATTTTTGAGTCAGAAAACACCAGTATTCAGAAAATGGCCCGTAATTACTGCACCGCAATCTTGTTTTCAATCCGTTATTTCAAGCATCTGTACAATTCTAGTTCGTACAGACTTGATCGGAAGCTTTGCATTCGCATTTCCCAAGAGACTCATACAAATGGTTTCATGGTCGTACGTACTTTAAAATTTGTCTGACCGTTATATTAAACGTTCTTTGTAATTATGGTGTTTAAACCTTTTAAAAAATGCCTCGCAGAAAGCAATTACGTATAACGGTTTTAATGCATTCTACACTTCTAACGTCTCGGCCCCATTCAGGGAAATTACTGTATAAATGGATTACAATAAGGATTACAATTATGCGCTATTTGTCTCTATATAGGGCTTTTTATACTGTTACGTATTTCAAGTGCCTGTCTACCTCGAAGGTCTTCAAAACTAGCGTCAACCATTTAGCGTATTCACCTTATAGTATCTGTTTTAAACCGCGTTTGAGCATATTACGACGTTCTTGGACTCGCACTCCAAAATATGACTTGTCTATGTCAGTTTACATTCCATTTAGGCGTAAAATAAAAAAGCCGTGTTTCCACTAACATGCAGAAGACGGGATAGGGTCGGTAGGTCGGAAAATCTATTCATTGTCCCTCGACTTTTCGAAGAAAAGCAAAGGGACATAGTTTTCGGCTTTCCGTTCTACCGTCCTCCCGTATGTCCTACCTTCCGTCCTTCCGTACCCCTGTAGTAGTATGTACCTTGTGTGCGCAACTCCTCATACACTTTTATTCCGATTCTTTTGAAACGTTACAGATGTCTTTGCCATGCTTTAAAATATGCATATCGTTTGAATATAATCCTCAGATTATTTTTTGTCACTTTTTCGCAATTTGAATTTAGCCATTTAGGGGCATTTTTACAATGAAAGTGAATGGATAGTGGGTACCTTGTGTGCGCAACTCCTCCTACAGTTTCATGCCAATTCTTTTAAAACTCTACATGTATTATGGACATGGTCTGAAGATATGCATATCGTTTGGATATAATACTCAGATTATTTTTGTCATTTTTTTTTTCACAATTTGAATTTTTCCAGCATTTTAGTGAGTGGATAGAGGGTACATTGTGTGCGCAACTCCTCCTACATTTTAATACCGATACATATGAAACTTTGCAGACGTTCTGACCATGCTTTGAAGATATGCATATGGTTGGGATATACTCCTAAGATTGATTTTTGTCATTTTTCGGACATTTTCTTAATGAAATTGAGGTACCTTTTTAGCGCATCTGCTCCTACACTTTCATGCCAATTCTTTTAAAACTTTACAGGTGTTTTGGATATACTTTGATGATATGCATGTGGTTTATTTATTTATTTATTTATTTATTTTTGTCATTTTTTATCATTTGAACTTAGTCATTTTTCAGGCATTTTCAGTGAGTCTCACATGTGTCCCTCGAACTCACACCAGACACAACAGTGAGATGATCGAATAATTAAGCGCAGTAATAAAACCAGCGCTCTCAACCACTCGGCCATCGAGGCGGCCTTTAACCTGTTGGGTACACATTGTTTAAAAAAACACATTTTCTTTTTTCGCAATTTGAACATAGTCATTTTGGGACATTTTGACGATGAAAGTGAATGGACAGTGGGTACCTTGTGTACGCAACTCTTCCTACAGTTTTATTCCGATTCTTTTCAAACTTAACAGATGTCTTGATGTTATTCTCATTTATATTTGTGTAACTAAACAATCAAGACGGGGGACATAAATTCTCCGAATTTGCTTGTTTTTCATTTATTATTCGGAGTGTCTATTGACAGACGTCTGTCAATAGCAAATATTCGGTAAATGTGCTATTACCAGACGTCTGTCAATAGCAAATATTCGGTAAATGTGCTATTGACAGACACCCAGGGTAATAGCAAATTTACCGACTTTCTGCTGCTGACAGACCAGACACATTATATCCCATTTACATGAACAATGCCCACTGAATAATTTTATACTTATATTTTAACTTTTTGATAAAACCCTGGATGTCGGATGTGGAAAAAGAAATACGAGACCTGTAAGAGACACAGATACATGTAAACTCGATGCATTTTCTCTTTTTCTTTCTTTTTTTCTTTCTTTTCTGTCTTTATTTTTTTTCTAAGCCAATAAGGTTTCTATGTATGGATGGTTTTACTATACCACTTTTCCTGGGCAGGCTCAGACATAAGCGGTTAACCAGTAATCAGATAGTCGGTCAGTAGATTAGAAGCTTTGCCTGGAGGCACAAGCAGCCAATCTATTTCTCCTAGGCCACAATGGGCGGGGGCCCATATTCACACCCGACCACATGTATGTTTTTATTCAAGTTGCGGCTGTCAATCCTTTAGAGTCCATGTATGAACAACAATGAGGATAAAAGATGGGTAGAATATGTTTCCGCGCACCTTGGAAACATTGCGTTTCTTATTTTGTCGGTATAGTTAAATTCAAATGTATCAGTTGAGTTATGAAAAAAAAAAGTTATTTTAACTCGGCAAATCTTAACAAATCATTGTTCATCAAGCGCGAACATAAAATATGACCAAATCTAAGTATTTGGAAATGTGTGCTGGTGTGCGTGCGTGCATGTGTGTCCCCCCCCCAAAAAAAAAAAAAAAAAAATACCTATAGACGGCATTATGGTCGATTCGAAATCAAAACTGACAGACACATTTAATGGAAGTTGAGAACCCGGATAAACAACGCAATAATGCTTAATGTTAGTGAGATCAGGGGTGTTGGCTATAAGCTGCGTAGAAACCACACTTTTGTTTTCTTTTTCCCCGGCTCAGGTGTCATAAAACTAGAATACCCCTAACATGTTTTTATAGGGTGCAGGACATTTCGTCTAAAACCATTTCGTCTAAAAGCCATTTCGTCTAAAGGACATTTCGTCTAAAAGCCATTTCGTCTAAAGGACATTTCGTCTAAAGGACATTTCGTCTAATGGACATTTCGTCTAAAGAACATTTCGTCTAATGGACAATTCGTCTAAAAAATCTAGTGGGTGCGACATTTGGTCTAAAAATAAGTTAAGAAAAAAGAAGAATTTTTAGACCAAATGTCGCACCTTACTGGAAATCAATTTCAGATATGTGACTTGAAATATTTATTTATCATTTCTGTTTATCTGCAAGCTTATGGTGACAATACATGTATATTGATCTATCTTTACTGGTCATTAGAAGCAATTATCAAACGGGTAGCTATAATGCAGTGTTCAGGATTAGTTTTGGTCCATTGTTGTCTGTTGCAGTTGTTGATTGGTAAATAATAAAAGCATTATATTTTTTTTAAAAATAAAAGATGCTGCTGCAACACCGCTGGAGGGATTGGCTACAATTTGTCATATTAAATAACGAAATTGATATCCAATAAAATATTGTTCAAAAATATTTTCCTTATCATTTATGTTTTAGACGAGTTTTAGACGAATTTTAGACTAATTTAGACATTTTTAGACGAATTTTAGACGAAATGTCGTATTCGACGAAATGTCTATTAGACGAAATGTCCATTAGACGAAATGTCCTTTAGACGAAACGTCATTTAGACCAAATGTCTTTTAGACGAAATGTCCTTTAGACGAAATGTCCTTTAGACGAAATGTCCTTTAGACGAAATGGTTTTAGACGAAATGTCATGGATCCGTTTTTATAGTACGCGTGGCAAACACTTCTCTTTTCACGCCTTGAGGCATATTCATATACTTTTGCAAATTACGATGAACATAGTCAATTAATCCAAGTTTATAGAAATGCCTACCGAAAAACTGCTTAAGTTGAAATTATATAAATGCAAATTATTTATATGTGCGTGACAAGTAAAAAATAAAATAAAATAAAATAAAATAATAAAATAAAAATAAATACATATCTAAGTATATGGAAATGCGTGCGTGTGCGCGTGCGTGCATGTGTGACCAAATTGAAAAAAAGGAAGTTGAGAACCCGGATTAACAATGCAATTGTTGTCAATAAGCTGCGTAGAAACCACACTTTTTTGTTTTCGTTTGTATAATTTAAAAAAAAAGTTTAAATAAGTGTTGTCTTTTTTGTGGTCCGGCTCAGGTGTCATAAAAATTAGAATATCCCCTAAAATGTTTTTATAGTGCGCATGGCAAACACTTCTCCTTTCACACCTTCTCCTTCTCAGTATTTTTTTGTTGTAATTATATCACCAAACTTTAAGAAACTGCGTCATCTTGAGAAGAATTACAATTTGAATAAATACAATTACGTATTTAGAGAGAAAAATAAATGAAAAATAAAAACGCTTTTTCGACCAATACCGACCCAACCCTAAATGTATTCGAAATTTTGATCCATGATCAGCCGGAACTGACTGACTGACTGACTGGGAATGAATGAATGAATCGGGTAAGCTCGACAATTCGTTTGAGGGACCGATATTTTTACTTTTCTTACCTGCTTAAACAAAATGCGGAAAGAGGTACTTGATAGCGATAAGAGGAGTTGGTGATGCATGCATATTCTCTAACAAAAATTAATTGTTTCAGATAATACAATATTAGCTTGCTAGCTGCGAGTACATGTATACAGTTTCTGGAATATTTTATACCAAGAAGAAGGTGACAGAGCATCTTTTGTTAAGAACAAGGTCTGTCTATAGGAATGTAGGAAAAAAAGTCACAGGAAAAAAAAAGTCACGGAAAAGTCACAGATTTGGGTAGGAAAAAAAGTCACAGGAAAAAAAGTCACAAAAAAGAATTATGTTTTTTCTCAACTTTTGGTTAGGAATAACATTTTATTTTTATTATACCATTATTATCACTTTATGTTTTGTTTGGATTGATGTTTTAGCCTATTTATGTCCCACTTAACAATATTCGGTCATTCCGGATCTGAGCTGATACTTCCTGGGTACTTGACCAGTCATTTGGTAACTTGAAATAGGCTTGTTCAAGGACACTGCATGGCAACAGTTTGTTTCAAACAAAGTTCTACGGTACCATGGTCTGAAACTCTACCATAATGCCACCATGCTCCTCATATTGGGTGGATTCTCATCCATTCAATGTTTACCATTCTACGGGCATGTTTTGATTCTGATCATGACATTTCCTCATAATTAATTGCTTGCTTTTAACATGAAAATCATGTCCTACTACATTTATGTACCTGTGACTTTTTTTCCGTCCACCGTCTATAGAAGAGAGACCCTGGTGTGAATTATCGCGGTAGGTGTAGATTGGCATGCGCGCATATAATGACATATTTGCTATTTAGCTACGTTGTCTCTATACCATCGTAATCGTGAACATTGGAAGGCTCAAAGTGAGCTTATACGTAATATAGGCATGATCTGGTGTCCGTCCCCGTCGTCGTCCACAATTTCAGAAAGGTCGCAGCACGTTTGCGCGACCAATACGTCTGCGCCTGGCCGATCAACTTGAAATTTTGTGGAGTGGGAATTTCTTTCTGATTGCGCCATTTCCTGATCATTGCCTATTTGTACATTTTTATGTGGAACCTCCTTGTGTAGTGACATTGAACCTGTGTTCACTTAAAATCTTTTTCTCCAGAACCGGTGGGCCGATTCCACGAAATATGTAGCATCGGGGACTCAAGCCCATCAAACGTTCAACGCGCGCCTCATACACGCTTGGGGCACGTTACTGAAGCAATCTCTCGTAAAATTGGAACGCGCATGTAGCGTACACTGTCGTTCCTAGAACGTGTACCAAACGCGTTCAAAGCGTCTTCAACGCGCATGTAACGCGCATGGACCTTATTCGAAACGTATAAGACACACGCCCGCGACATGCCGGGCTTTGAGAAAATTTAAACATGCTTAAAAATCATTTTAGCCCAAACACGCGTGGAACACGCACCGACCTACAGCGACATATATCAACGTACACCAAGCGTACAAAACGCGCATGTATCGCATTTCTAACGTGTCTCTGACGTGCTCCTGACGTACGCTGGATTTTACAATCTTGTCGACACGCCCGGTGTGCGTTTGGCTTATAGACTAATGTGTGACTGCTAATCAACATAATATACTGAGTACACACACAGGTCGTTCGCAGTCTCTTGCATTAGATTTCCGTTGGTTCAAGAATTATTACAATGACTTCATCCTGACCAGCTGATTTACAACTACAAAATAATTGAAGCAATCTGCCAAATAAGTCGCCAAATTAACTTTTGCCAGGCGTCTGGTAATAGCAGATACACCGAAAATTTGCTATTGACAGACGTCTGGTAATAGCACATTCACCGAAAATTTGCTATTGACAGACGTCTGGTAATAGCATATCTACCGAGTATTTGCTATTGACAGACGTCTGTCAATAGACTCTTCCTTTATTATTTTCACCATAGAAAATTTGTATATAAGGTAATAAGACGCTAAAATTAATTATAAGTACTAGAAACAGACATACAATGAAGTTAAAAACTATTAGGAAGCTAAAGAGAGTGAGTGTAATATTATTGTTGCAGTTATATTTGTTTTAAAACAATTCACTACTTTCTTCTTAAAATGATGAGGGTCGGTCGGCATGAAATTATTATTATTATTTTTCTTTTGATGACAATAAAATATGCGGGGTCGGCACTAAAAGTCAGAGTCGGTCGGGTTAGTGGAAATACAGCTATTTTTGTTATTTACGCCTTATGTGAAAATGATTTATTAAAGTTAAATCGGTTGAAAAATATATAAAATATGAACGCCGCGGAGGTCGATATCGCACATGCAGCAGACAAAATAATCAAAAACGTGAAATATAGGTCAAGGGCACCAGGTGAAGGTGTGCGCTTAAAGGGTATGCACCAGATCAAGGTGTGTGCTTAAAGGGTTTGTCAAAGACGATTACTATGCAATGTTTCACATTCGCAGCTACCTTAGGTGCAGAGAAAATCCAAATTTGACGTGAAAATTAATAAAGTCAATGGACAATGAAATATAGGTCAAGGGCAACGGTCAAGGTGCATGCTTGAAGGGTAAATCTAGGACAATTAGTATGCAAGGTTTCACACTCGCAGTTATCACAGGTGCAGAGAAAACCAAACTTTAACGTAAAATCAACAAATTCATTGGACTGTGAGATATAGCTCAAATGCACCGGGTCAAGGTACATGTTTGAAGGGTATGTAAAGGACAATTATTATGCAAGGTATCACACTCGCAGGTATCACTGATGCAGAGAAAACAAAACTTCGACGTAAAATTAACAAAGTCAGTGGACTGTGAAATATAAGTCAAGGGCACTGGGTCAAGGTGCGTGTTTGAAAAGTATGTCAAGGACAATTACTATGCAAGGTTTCACACACGCGGCTTTCACTGAGACTTCGACGTAAAAATTAACTGGACCGTGAAATATAGCTCAAGGGCACCGAGTGAAGGTAAACATCCCAACACAGACATACATATAAAATAATATCATGATTTCATAACACGCCATCAAGACATCGTTAGATAATCGTCATGTTGTCCTCCACAAAGCAAACAGAAAAATTGTTTTAAAATTAATGCAGAGCAGCAGACAAACATAACAGATAACACATAGGTGATCAAAGTAAACAAAGGATGGATAGTGGCAACAGCAAGTCAATGACATGTAAAAATGGTTCAATTTGTTTTTTTTATTTTGTATTTAAAACGTTTTTGTCCAGTAGATATACTAGCATATAATGAGCCGCGACGCGAGAAAACTGGTTTCCGACCAGGTGAGACACAAACCGGCATGTACAGTCAGGGAAGCAGGCTTTAGCATTGACAGTTTGGATTGAAGTAGAAGAGCAGTTGTACTATCCGTGTAGCGAAAACAAAGGCGTTGATCAGCTGTGCAGTTACTGGGGATTTTCTAAGACGCAAAAAGGTATCTTACTCTGCAGTCGATGGTCCTATCAGGCTGAATGTCAAAATTTTTGCAAGAATGAAGCTGGTCAAAATTAGATTTGATAGAATGTTCACAACATGATGCATAACATTTTGGCAGACAGTAAGACATTTGATAGTGTTTAACCTACTGGTGTCAGAGCCCGGGGTTTCAGAGATATTCTTATTTTAATGAAGGGACAGACGGACGGACAGATGCTGGATCTAGTAACATCCTATATGCTTATTTTGTGGCCTTATGCTCAGGTGAGATAAAATGGGCAATTTGTGCTATCACTTCGTTTAGATATTTTGGATATTTTATTAAGTACTTCAAGCATTACAACCTTATGAGTCGATCGATCACTGTTGAAGTCAACAAGTTTACGACAGAACTATATTAGAATTGCATATCATTTTGATGTCAATATTTCCATTAACCTCGTTTTATGTGGATTTAAAGCAGTGCCAAATTGTTAACGTCCAATTACACCTAAATCATTAGCGTCTTCAGCTTTGATACACGGCATTCAATCTTTTAAGCACAAATATGCATAACATAGTTATTATGAGAAATGCTGAAAAACAAATGTGTTGGTTAAAGGACCATGTCCAGTAACCAACATTTCATTGAAATCGACTTGCTTGTGTTTTGTTGTTATCCGAGTATATTTGTTTGGGGTACACGTTCATTAAAATGCGTTATATTTGGTCACAATTTTAAATTGACTATTACATGTTTGCCCTTAGAAAACATTTTTCTCTAATATGAAATACATGCAAAACCAGACGTCAAACTTGCTGAATCATACAATATGATTCTTTGCTACAGTCTTAAGTGAATGTTTTTGCCAGACACAATCATCTGACGGGATTAATTCCGTAAAATTTCTCGTACAAAAATGTGTACTTAAATGTTTTTACCCAGACACAATAACTGAGTCTATTTCCTCAACATGTGTTTATTAGCCGAGAAGAAAACCAGAAGCTGGTAGCAATAATCAGGTTCCGATTAAGATGAAGATAAAAATGCAGGTCTGTCCGGCACATTGACGCTCGACTTGATAAACCTTCTAATCTTAATGAGTGTTTACGCGTTGGGTGTTTACTTTGTCGTGGATTCGTAGACGATTAACAGACAATTAAAGCCCATAATTTGAGCCGCGTCATGAGATAACCTGTATTTTGCCTATGCGAAAATAAAGGCGCAGATCAGCTTCGCAGTATATTCTCGGAGATGTACTAGGAAAATGTGAGCAAAATTTTGAAAAATAGTTTTTGCAAATAATTGTATTTTGCCCTAGAATGCATTTATTCATTTTTACCTTTCAGTTTTGTTATTTGGCAAGTAGTTTATGATTACATTTATAGTTTAAAGCCACAGTACATTTTCAATCAATTTCATATGGTAAAAAAACTTTTTGGTCATAAGTTTTGTGCTAAAATGGTGGCTAAACATGGGTATCAAAATTGTCATTTACGCGCCTTAATTTGGACTAAAATTAAGGGAAATACCTTAATTTTGCTTCATTTACATTTTTCGATTCTACCGCAAATATTATAAAGAGTTCTAGGCGTGACTTAAGGCGTGGTACCGTAGTAGGCTTGCGCACTCACATAGTCTCGCGTCATCAATAAAATATGAACAACATGTAGCAATGAGCGGTTCGTCAATACCTGAATGCGGAAGCAAAAAATATTAAAATCTAAAGGAATATGGAGGAGATGGGAAGCGGGGAACAGGAGGAATGTTATGCAGGTCCCATGGCGAGGCGGCTTCAAAACTTCTAGACATTTGGTAAGGGTACAGTATCAGTTCTGTTTTTCAAACATAAAACTAAATAATAACACTCGTGCACATGTATACGCATCCTGCTTAAGGAGCCACTGAGATGCCCCATGGATGGGCGTATATATAAATCTGTAGAATAGAGCCTTGTCCCCCATCCAATTTAGATTTTGTATAACAGTTGGAAGTGGTATAGAGACACGATTTTATTACTTGTGCATGTACTGTAGATCTATTTTATTTGAGGTTCGATACAGGTATTGACTACTTACGACAAGTATTCGCTTCTCAAAGGGAAGTAGCAGTGTCGAGCTGTACATTGAGATTTCGATAATCATAGATCATACATGTAACTTTTCGATGCCTATAACCAGTAACAACAATGCATTCATATTATACATACCGGGTCATGTTGCATGATTTTATCGTTTTAGGCATTATTAGTGAAAGTCAGACAGAGATGCTACCAAGACCTTTTGAGAGGGCTGATGTAAATTTTTCATTGAGTGATAGATTTTCATTTATTTTCACTATGGTGTCCAATCATTTCGTACCCGGATAATTTTTTTTTTCGAACCCATGTCATTTCGAAAGCCACTTCGGTCTTTTCGTACACATTTTTTGTTCATTTCGTACCCAATTACAACCATTCCCCATCAAGGTAATTTCGTAACCACTTTTATCATTTCCGCTCTAGCTATCTGGGTGCTAAATGTTCGTGACTAATTTTGTCATTATCGCACCTGCTTATAGCAGGGTGCGATATAGGAGTTCAAATTTCCGTCCGTCCGTACGTTCGTTCGTTCGTTCGTTCGTTCGTCCGTCTGTCCGTCCGTCAACATTTACGTCGAAGTTTAGTTTTCTCGACATCAATGATAGCTGCAAGTCTGAAACCTTGCATAGTCATTGTCCTTGACATACACTTCAAGCAAGCACCTTGATCCAGTACCCTTGACCTATATTTCACGGTCCACTGACTTTGAAAATTTTTACGTCAAAGTTTGGTTTTCTCGACATCAGTGATAGCTGCAAGTCTGAAACCTTGCATACTAATTGTCCTTGACATACACTTCAAGCACGCATCTTGACCCAGTACCCTTAACCTATATTTCATGGTCCACTGACTTTGAAAATTTTTACGTCGAAGTTTGGTTTTCTCAACATCAGTGATAGCTGCGAGTCTAAAACCTTGCAAAGTAATTGCCCTTGAAATACCCTTCAAGCACGCACCTTGACCCGCTGATCTTGACCTATATTTCACGGTCTACTGACTTTGAAATTTTTTACGTCGAAGTTTAGTTTTCTCGACATCAATGATTGCTACGAGGGTGAAACTTCGCATAGTAATTGTCCTTGACATACCATTCAAGCACGCACCTTGATCCGCTGGCCTTGCCATATATTTCATGGTCCATTGACTTTGTGATTTTTACGTCAAAGTTTTGTTTTCTCTGCATCAGTAATAGCTGCGAGCGTGAAACCTTGCATAGTAATTGTCCTTGACATACCCTTCAAGCACGCACCTTGACCCGCTGACCTTGAACTATATTTAACGGTCCATTGACTTTGTTAATTTTTATGTCGAAGTTTGTTTTTTTCTGCATCAGTGATAGCCGCGAGTGTGAAAGCTTGCATAGTAAATGTCCTTAACATTCCCTTTCAGAACACACCTTAACGTGGTGCTCTCGACCTATATTTCACGTTTTAAGCTATTTTGCCCGGTGCAGGTGCGATATCGACCTCCGCGGCGTTCTTGTTTTATACCTAGGTGTTTGGTCATTTAGAGCGTAGGTTAAAACGTGTTTGTTAACTTTGAGTCTCAGAAATAATGGTGGTAATTTGGAGTGCCAACCTAACTTAAGTTACGGTCTTTCTCAACGAATTTGCTTGATGCTTTACGTCACATTCAACAGCTACGGTCATGTCGGGACGGTGAGTAGGTAGTATTAGGTTTTGTTTGGTTCTGACTTCATGTCACCTATCGACGTTTTTTCAGTCATGTTGGAACGACGCCAGCGGTTCCTGGGTTTCTGGGTGTCAACCAGTATTATGCGAAGCTTAAAAATGCCTTGTTGAAGAACACTGCTCGGAAGTAGTTATCGTAGTTATCTTGCTGCAGATCTGCCCTCTGCTACTAATTTTGCTTGTTTGCACAAGATTACCTCATTGAAATTATAGTTGTTTTATATTATTCTTTTAGGCAAAGACGTACGGTGCTAACTTACACAGTAGAAGACGGTTTAATGCTCGGAGGTGTTGGGGAGATGCTTAAGCCATGTTCTAACTGCCCGGGATTATCTACGGTTAACTAGGACGAATCGTGTCGGACCGGGATAGAACCATAGCGCCACCGTGGACATGCGTGGCAAGCCGGGACATTTCGGTGCAGAACTGTGCGACATCGGGACAAACCGTTCGAGCATGATAAACCGGGATGATCCATCGTAACTGGGGGTAATTAAGACGACACCGTGCTATTCGACACAAGCTGGGCCTTCATCGGGACTCCTTCATGAACCGGGCATTTAAAAGTTTGCCCACCGTGAAGCCCATTTTTGGCCCGGTCGTCACCGACACCATCGTTGACAACCATCCGGTTTAGAATCGGGGTTTACCGAAGTAACACCGGGATCCACCGGCCTGCATAGTGGAACACAGCAAAAACGTGGCTCCACCGGGTCCATCTTCATATCAGTGAAATAAATGAAGATCTATATCAAAACTATACTATGCAAAATAAATTTAGCAACTTTTGATGTTTTATACATTTTTGATCATCTTAGAGCAATTTTGGATATTTCTTTCATTTAAATGACAAGAACAGGGTCATGATAAGATTAATTTAAAAACGCCATTATTTAAAGAGGTTTTTGGAGCAACCAAGAAATACAGAAAGGGTGTGAAGGCAAAATTCTCAACCACTGAACACAATGCAAACAGCTGACTTTTGTTTAGTCCATTAGACACATCCTTTTCATCCCTTGTTTATCAACGTTGTTGATAATGTGACAAATGCGATTGGTCTTTTTCGGTACAAACTTTACCAGCCGAAAATAAACGACGTCAACGTGTCGTCAATTGGTCGAATTGTCTTAATTTCGGGTTACTTGGTTTCCATTGATTTTCAGAAAAACGAAACAAGACAGACAAAGCACAATGTAGCCAATACAGTGGCGAATAACACTTGAAAGCTTCAGGGCCCATAACGCGTCATGCTAGTGAGACAGCGCTGACGTTAAACTCATTATTTAAGCTCACCTTATGAAGCCAAGATAGGGCATTTTGTTTAACATATTGGTATGAACCAGGCATTTAAACTCAGTTCCGATTATTAGAAACGTAACTGTAAGGCGATAATGTAGGAGCAAAGGAAAAAGCGTCAAATTCAAAAACCAAAGGTCTTTATTTCTCGGCGATTTAACATGGTAAATGTTTTTTTCCTTTGTTTTGATTACTAAACAGTTGCTTAAGCATGATTTTGGTTTCCCAATTTAAGCAGACCTGCAAGTTTTGATCATGCGTCTTAATTTGTGACGTCACGTCAGTATCGCCGTAAGGTTTGCTTTTTCGAAATTTTTCGCTTGCAAGTTCTTGTCGAAAGGTTGTACCGCTTAATTATAGCCTTTATTCATTATGTGCAGAGACTTGCAAATGTAGTTCACAAATTGCTTTTGATGTGCACAGTATACATATAGTTTAATTTATATATTTAAGTAATATTAATGATATTGATACTGCTTGAAGTCAGACGATATATCTACAGTAAAATTTTATTCATTTCTGACGTTTCCATTCAATTGACTTCATTCTATATGTGGTTGACTTCAGAAAGTAGGGGAGCGCAGTGGCGTTGGACTCCGTATGGAGAGGTCCTTGTTTCGATCCCCACTGGTGGAATAGTACTGTGTCCTTGAGTAAGACACATTAACATCTAGCCCAGAGTGCTGGTTAAAACCGCGGAAGCGGTGACTCCGTCCCGACATTCCTTAGAACGTAAGGTACACTTAAAAAGTAAAAACGTAAAAATGGTGAGGCACTAAAACAATTAAATTCCAACCCGCACACCAATAGGAAAGTTAAACGCTAATAGCGATATGCTGAAACCAAGGGATACTAGTTTTGGGTAGAAAAGTCGTCATTTTGATCGGAAGACCAAGTGATGGAATGATGTGGACAGTAGATATGGTACAGTCATGTGCATTCAGTTGGTTTGATGATCTGGTTTTTACGTCCCAGTCAACAGCTATGGTCGTACGAGGACGGGATCTTGGTTTAATGTCTCGCCCGAAGAACTAGAGAAGCCCGGGGTGGAACACATGGCCATGTTTTGCCTGGCAAAACTACACCACAGAAGCTTTTTCCAGATCCATGTAAAGGTCTATCTATGATACACGAATTATATGATTTGATACGTTTATAAAATGTTATGAATCCATTATATCATAGTAAATATTGCCCGACGAGTCATAATGCTACTGACAGGTATCAGTGATGTGCGCATGTGAATTTCGATACTTATTCGGTCATTGATCTGTCTGTGGTCATTGTTGAGCTTCTTGTGTGTAATATTGTTTCTTTCTAGTCTTTCCTTGCATGTGGGAATAAAGAGATTTTGAATTGACTTTGTACGCTGAGACCAAGGACGTATCTTGCTCCAGCTGCGTACGTACGACGTATCTTTGGCGGTCCTGTGGCGTATGTGTGACTAGTCACATGTGTGGCCGTCTTCTTTACAGAATGATGGACCACAATGCTACCTTTGTACTGAGGCTTTGATCGTTTTGCGTTTTGGTCGCTTAGAAACCGATTGAATTTCAAAACATAAGTTTAAAAAAAAATCTTATTTTAAGGGCTTATTTTATGGTAATGAGCAGCAGCATAAGAAGAAGAAGGAAAAAAAAACAAAAACAAAAAAAAAAAAAAAAAAAAAAAAAAACAATCTGCATCTGCGAAAGCAAAAGCGCCGATCAGCTGTCCAGTAAATGCATAACTGATCAGCACCTTTGTTTTCGCTACACTGAAAGTGTTATCCCTCTTCTTCTAAAATTCAAAATTTCAAGCTTATCTGGGCCTTCTTCTGTGGTTGTACCGGCCAGTTTGTGTCGAAGCTGGTCGAAATCATAGATTGTTGGGTTTTCTCATGCGAAGGGCCATATGTATAAATTGCTTATAAAATTAGTAAAATACAGTTTGATGACACAAGATCAACATTTCTACAACGTTTTTACGTGACGTATTACTTAATCGTTACGTACACGTGGCGTATTAGGAATACCTACTGCGTTGCATTCTTATACATGTGATTGACGTATGCACACGGCGTATCGGAACTGCGGCGTTATGGTACGTACTCGTTAAAATTATAGCATCTCAGTCTGTCAGTTGTGAAGAAAGCGAGCTACGTATACTCTTTAACTGTTTACACGCTTAGTTCCGGTTTTTCCCGGGTCGACGTGGCTCATACTCGACTTTATTCTCCACTTTATTCTCGTTTTCAGTAACCCGGGCATTGAGAATTTTTGCGGTAAACGTAAGTTTTCTCTGATTTCATTGCAACGCCACCCCGTATGAAAACTGACCACAAAACACAACATTACTTATCGGAGAAAATATGACGTTGTGGTCATGATGTTGGTATAAAAATGAATGTGCCAACGTTCGGGTAATGCATTTTATCATATGACGTCGCTGTTTTCCAGTGGATAACGTCGTCATAAAAATCGTATGGCCACACGTGTAATAAAACTCTTGTGGGAATACGTAACGTCATTAACGACGTCCGTTACAACAATGTAAATTTTCATTGAAAATAATTATGTCCACTTCGAAGGCGATGAAATAAAAGTCATATGATAAAACGAATCTTACACTCGTGGTCATTTCATATGAAATTTATTCAACTCGCCGAAGGCTCGTTTAATACATTTCATATGAAATGACCACTCGTGTAAGATTCTCTATTAAGAGAATGCAGAGTTGCTACAGAACGCGACGGTTTCATGTACAGGGCAGTCTGCGCCGATTGTTATTTTTCTTAATATACCCCTATGAAGCCTCTCCGTAAATAAAATCGATTATAATTACGGAGTTGTGTAATATAACCTAATAAAAATATTTGAAAGAATGATCGTGTGCATTGACAAATCTTGTTCATGACTACTTGCCCCATTCATTGAAAGGCAATAGTGTGTGCCCTAAACAAAGTGGTATTTTGTCATACATAATCGATTTTATTTACGGAGAGGCTACATAAGGGTTTAGCACGTGTTCCTGTTTACTTCCGGAATTCCAGAACTTTGCACATAAAATTCGAGTGTGAAGGCGGGCAAAAATATTTATTTATCACTGTCACTCATTTATTAGTCTTAAATTGGTTTATCTGTAATGCATTTGGGAAGTTTTCGACAGATCCTTGTTCGGCAACCGAAGCACTAATACATATCAAAAATATCAAAATTGAAAAAATAATTTAAAATGTACTGTGGCTTTCAAACACATTCCATTGACATATTTTAGACCTAATCCTTAAAAAATGAAATTGAAAAAATTTGAAAAAGTCTATTTTTCTAATTTTGAAAATCGATAACTTTTTAAAAAGCATGGATACCCCCACAAATATTTTGCTTTTTGAGTAGCATTTCGCCTATATTTTAAGCTGGCTAATTTATCAACAAAAATTGTTATCGAGACACCTTAATTAGTTGCTTAAAACCATCTTGCATTGAATTCCCCCTTTTAGCCAGCCAAAGATGACATAAGAAAGTCAAACTAGGCAATGATCAGGAAAAGGCCTATCGGGCAACTTACTGAATCTGTTGAGTCCTCGTTTTTGATTCATCAGGATGTTTATCATGATTTATTTGATTGTCCTTGATGATTCAATGACTAGTTAGTGATTCACCACGAGGACCGAAGAACTAACTAAATGTTATGAACCACTGTAGAAGCTGAGGGTGAGGTTATGGCCATGTAAAATCGATTTGTCCACCAATCCCCATGCTCATTAATATGTTAACTGCTCTAAAAGGATCTCAGTTTTATTTTTGTTACCAAGGATGTACACCTCTTGTGAACTTTATTTCTCTTGTTTTGGTGTCTACTTCTCTAAAACTTTTACGCATGTACTCATTATTATTATTACTATTAGTAGTAGTAGTAGTAGTAGTAGTAGTAGTAGTAGTAGTAGTATTAGTATTTCTCAGACAAGTTAACACTAAATTCATTTTGATCATCTACTAGATAAAGCCGAACATAAAATATAGAATCTGATAGCACGATAAGGCATGTTCCATCCACGCAACACACTTGTAAACGCACAAACTAAATTGCACAATCCGATCGTGCAATAATCAGATGATAGAATATACAATGATCGTTAAAACAACAGAACATGCTCCTAACACTGAATAACAAAGAGCCTCTGGCTGGGTGTGAGGGCTTGCAAGCACGTCATTTGAACCCACTGTTTGATTTCACCACTTCATATTCTGTTTCCGACACCCTGCTTCATACATTGATTGATGCCAATGACAGCCAATAGATCGTCGTTGAAAGCCTAATTTAAGAGCCTTGTTAATTAAATAAGTAAATACATGTAACATAGTTTAAACTTCTCCTGTCAAGATCAAAAGTCTCCAGTATATATTTGATGTCAATAATTCCTTTTTCATTGTTTTTCGAAAAGCTTTGGTTGCTCTTCTTGTAATTACTGTAGTGCACTCTTGTTTTCAATCCGTTATTTCAAAAGTAAGAATTAAGTGACCAGGAATCGATGCAATTAAATTTAAAGTCCCAACATAGACACCAGGTGGGAAAGAAAGTACATAAAACACAACAAAACATTTTTCCGACAACACACACGAAGAGCAGAATGACTAGTTCTTCACCAACAACGTAGCCATCCGGCTAAGTTTCAACCGAAAGGAAAGGCAACGAGCACGACAGAGAGGCAGGCACAATAAACAGTAGTATAATGAAGATAAATCACTTTTCGTGGGACACCAATTGGGACAACGCCGAAAACTATTTTTCCTGGGGACATCAACATCCTCGATTTAATAAAGAAAGAAAATTAAATAAAAACAAACATAGTGTTCAGCTGGCGAACACACGTAACAAAAACTTTTGATGTAATTAAGTTAAAATCCCAACCAAAGACAACAGAAATACACAGAGATTATCATTATCATTAATAAAACCATTTTACTATACTAGGACAGCGAAATTACCATTTCTATCAGTACAGCGAAAATGCATAAACGACGATTCAAAACGGATTAGAATAAAGTTAAACCAAAATCTCAACTGGCTAACACATGTATTACAAAATGTTGCTGCAATAAAGCCAAAACCTCTAGGCGGGAAGGAGACCATTTCTACTGGTTCATCAAGATGTTCATTCACGAATCTAAACAAGAGTCCAACAAGAAAAGCAGCAACTCGACCATAATAAATCAAAACACCCCGACGAGCACAATAGATATACATACGGACAAAACACGCAACATGAATATAAATAACAACAGAACCGCCTTGGAACGGTCAGTAGCGAATTATAGGGGGCTATGTACAGTTCTAGGTTGTGCAAACTTGATCGGAAACTTTGCAGTTATTTTTCCCACGAGGTATATACTCATACAAATGATTTCATGGTCGTACGCACTCTAAAATGTGTCTTCTCAAAAAGAAATTAACTGATATTAAAATGTAATTTGTAATTAGGGTGTTTTAAATTATTTAAATGTCTTCTAGAAAGCAATTACATACAGCGGTTTTAATGCATTCTAGACATTTGTAACGTCTCGGTCGCTTTCATGGAAACTACTTCAGAACCAAACCGATTATCATTAGGATTAAATGCGCTATTTGTCTGTATGATATGGGGCATTTTATTCTCTTGGTTATTTAAAGTGCATGTGCACCTCGCAGTAGATCAAAACTGGCGTCATTCAGTTAATGCGAACTCGCCTGATATATGATATTATCCACTTAAAACCACAATGGAGCACACTATAACGTTCTTGGACTCGTATTGCAAAGTATAATTTGAATATGTCAGTTTACATTCCAGTTATGTAGAATGGTGTATTAAATTAAAATCGGTTGAAAAATATATGTATAATATCATTAAAAATTGCACTTTGCCAACAATTTCCCGGAAAGAAAATTCGTTTCGAACCGCTCTAAAACTGAAAAGGTCTGAAGCCCAATTGACCGATTATTTCACACATGCAAAGTGTCACTTCATAAATCTTAGCTTTGACATTCAATGACAAGCAGTCGTTATCAAGTCCCAGAAGAATGCATCAGATTTCATTTAGAGCTTCGAATTTCTATTTCAGCCGATCTTCAGAATATTTCCCAACGCTAGTTTTGACTAGAAATACAAACTAGTGACATGAAGGGTATTTGAAATCACGTTGATATACTAAAACTACGGTAACCACATGATGGTCTTACGAGTGTACAGTGTAAGCCCCCTAATCCGTCACTAATTGGATTTTACCAGCTACTCAAACTGATGCTAAAACATGTATGGACTTAACTGTAGAGGGGTTAAGCCCCTATCTCACTGGAATGCGACAACTGGAGACTATTTCGCTACTAGTTCGCGACAAAGGTTAACGATGCAAACGCAATTTTTACGGTGCAGTCTCACTGAATCGCCATTTAAGCGTCTATTTCGCAAATTGTGGCATAATTTTGCAATTATATCTCATGACTGTCGTATGATACTAGCGAGACACTCGTACGACAGTCGCCAAACATTCGTGAGAGTGTCTCACGACGTTCTCACGAACGTAGCTAAGTTTCATTTTGCACTCGTACGACAGTCGCGAGACATTTGTGAGAATGCCTAAGTAGCTTAGATTTATTTTCATTCGTACGACAGTCGCAATACATTCTTGATAGTGTCTCACGACATTCGTTAGAGTGTTACTTAGTTTTATTTTCTCAGCAGATAGTCGCGAGTTGTTCGCATGGTTTGTCAGGACTCTCGCGAGACTGTCGTACGACATAAGTACAACATTCGAACGAGTTTCGCGAAATTTCCGCATTGTAAGTTCACTAAAGTTCGTAGCGACAGGTTAGCGACACTGGCACGAGCGTCGTGCGATTGTGGTACGACATTCGCGCGACAGTCTTGCGACGGATTCACGAATATTTTGTCGAATAAATTCGCATAAAATTTTAAACATGTTTAAAACCTTCGCGACTAGTAAGCAACACATGAAAATTCTCGCGACACTCGTATTTTCGGAGACATTAATTAAAGAGATTGACAATAATAACACATGAATGCCTTTGTTAGCAGTTTTAGAGATTCTTTACCCACGCTTAATACTCTCATTACTCGCTACAAACCCGTTAGATCAGCGGGCTAACTGTCACTCCGCTCCACTTCGGTACCTCGTTCCACTTCCCTGACATGGAGAGGTTTAACGGAATACCGATGGAAATATTTCGTCTACAAACCCGCATACAAACGCTCCTATAATAAGATAATGACTGGTACGTTTAGAAAATGTTAAGGAACTTGCTCAGAGTAAAATCACAATTTATACAAAAGATGGTGCCAAAAGTACAGCTCCATTTCATAAGTTTAGTACATACCGATTTGTTTCATAAGTAATGGCATAGCAGTACCCGTACTTGAAGCTTGGCCAAATGTTATTTGGTGTTTGCAGATTTGAACGGATTTTGTTATTTCAAACTTAATACATAAAACTATTCACTGATTGTAACATTTTAGATTTTAATCGATTGATTAATCAATGGTAACACATTAAAATGACAAGCGAAATATCATAACTTTACAGAAACAAATATTAACTTTACCATTGGTTTCATACACTTTAAGAAAGTTTTAACCAAAAATAGATTATATCGTTTAATTGGCATATCACCCGACATACTACACCTAACATAATATTTGATCTACCCTGTGTATATTAAAGTTTATTGAAGCTTGAAATATTGCACCCAAATAGCCGTGGTACACCAAATTATACAATCAGTCAGCGTTTGTTACATAATTACACACACAGCCGTTTGTTTTTACAAATAACACTGCTCTTACAGTTGAATATAAATATTTGATCCAAAGAAAGCCGCTCGAAAAGGTACTGAGACACAAAATGTCGAAACGACAGTTCAAACAAGGTAAGGCATGTCTAGTAGGATGCAAGATTTCAAGCTTCAATAACCTCAACTGTACATAGGGTAGACCAAATATTACATATTACATGTATGTAAGGTGTATTCTCCTGGACGCTCTGTCATGTTATTGGAATAATAAATTTTTAGTTCAAGCTGTCCTGTAATGTGAGAAATCAATGTTAACATTGATATTTGTGTCACAGAAGTTATGTTATTTCGTTCATCGTATTTTATGTGTTATTATCTCTTTATAAATCAATCAAAATCTAAATTGTTACAATCAGTGAATAATTCTATGTTTTAGGACTGACTTAGCGAAATCCGTTCAAATCTGCAAACACCCAATAAAATTTGGCCAAGCTTCAAGTATGGGTTACTGCTATGTCATTACTTATGAAACAAATCGGTATGTACTAAACTTATGAAACGCAGCTGTATGTATTTATCAAGATTCAGCTCTTTCCTGGTTAATCTGCTGTTTTTCGTTAAAACTGCAAAACTTGTAAGGGAGCGCGGTGGCCTGGAGGCAGAGCATCGGACTTTAAATCGAGAGATACTGGATTCGATCCCCACACTGGGCACCATGTTGTGTCCTTGAGCAAGGAACGCTAACTCTTCACAGTACTGGATACCCAGGAAGCGTTGGTTCCGCCTCGGAATGACTGAAACATTGTTCATTGAGATGTTCAATCTCAATACAAACTCATTTTTTTTTTCAAAAATAGCAGAGTAGCCGACAAATACAAGAGTACACATAGGTAATCACAATAAGATAACGGTCTGACAACACACAGTCAATGACGTGTGAAAAAAGCAGTGAAAATACCATCTTGGTTTAAACTTTTCTGTAATACATGCACATATAACAAGACAAACAAAGCATTTTATACAACCTTGGTATATAAAACAAAGGATTCAGAACAAAGTCGAAACGACTTTTTCAGAATCTGTATCCCATCTTCACATTGTGACAAAATCTTTGAGCAAATTGTGTTGAGGACCTCCCACAAAACATAATCCCTTTCAAGCATTTTGTATTTCAGAATATCCCAGCTATGCACTGGACAGTATGTCATCTGGAAAGTATGTCATCATTTAGTCCTTGATACCTATAGAATGAAGAGGATTCAATCACAAGAAAGCTGATAGAGCATTCACAGCAATCAAATTTATCCACCTGACCTACAGTACAATCAAATTTATCCACCTGAACCACAGTTGAATAAAGCCAACACCACAGATACCGAAGCCGCCTTTTTGGACTTACATTTTTCTATTGCAAATGGATTTGTTTCGTTTAAGATTTAGAATAAACGCGATGACTTTGATTTTGATATAGTAAATTTTCCGTTTTTGGATGGTGACGTTCCTCGCCGTGCTTCGTATGGTGTATACTTTTCTCAACTTACTAGGTTTGCAAGAGTCTGCAATCATGTAGCGGACTTCAACGCGCGAAATAGATGTTTCACAGCCAAATTAAACTTCTCCAGCAGGGCTATCGGTATCATAAACTTCGAAAAACACTTTCTAAATTTTATCGCAGACACTATGAGCTGATTTCCAAATTTAATGTTGGGCTAAAGACGCTTTTACATGAGGGTCTTTCGGAAACAGAGTTTTATGGTGACTTGGTTAACAAATTTAAGAAGCTTATAGGAAGGAAGATTTTACTTTTCAGTTCAGAAAAATCATGACAAGTTACAGACGTATAGGTTATAACTTGAATGTTATGTGGCGGCAGTCTGCATGCTTAGTTTTTAACCCAATCACGGTTGATGACTATGCTGCCTTCTTTAATTGCACGCCGGTGGGTCGGGCGTTAGACTCTATGATGGCCCCAACATAAAGCTATTCATTTAGGTTTGTTGGAACCGGAGCTTCTTGTCTGTTGCTTGGCCCATCGGGGTCCAACTGATGTTTTTCTTTTGCTCCGGGTTTCAGTAAGTTATTCGGCGCCCAGGGATCTCCATCGTCAGGCAGCTTACTGAATCTGTTGAGTCCTCGTGTTTGATTCATCAAGGTGATTATCATGATTTATTCGTTTGTCCTTGATGATTCATTGACTAGTTAGAGATTCACCACGAGGACCGAACAATTAACTAAAAGTTGTGAACCACTGCAGAAGATGAGGGTGAGGTTAGGCGCCTGTAAAACCGGTTTAAGCCACACCCCCCCCCCCCAGTAACCCCCAGTAATTTTATATTACTGATCGTTCCAAGGAAATACTTCTAATATGGTTCTAATTGTTTTGTGTTTTGGAGTCGATATTTTTTGCTGTTTAAGCCTTATGTACGTTTTCATATTTTTAGTTCAGTTCGGGTAACTGAGTGGCCGCCTATTGGGGAATAGCTGCTCAATCGGCTTACGATATATTTTCTTGGTATAAGTACCTAAGTGTCATTTTAGTTTTTTGCCACCCCTCGGTTTATGGAGTGGGAGTTTCTTTCTGATTGCCCCATTTCCTGATCATTGCCTACTTGTACCTTTTTCTACTCATTATTAATCTATGGGGATTCCTCAAGACGTACAAGAACAACTAACTCCGCAGTAATCTGGCCTAATGTCGAACTCACATGATATATTGTCGTTGTTCTCGTTACTTGATAAAATGAAAAAAGTCAGATTAAAAATGAAGGCACCTGAGTGTTCAAAACAATTTTCCCTCCCATTATAACCCTATGTGAGCTATCTGTTATCATGGGAACCAGAGTTCGTATCTGATCTACACCATTATCTCATACAGAGTAACCCCTATTTTAATGAGGTTTGGTTGTGTTAAGACTCCTGGTCTCAGAAAAATCTTTATTTTAAAGTAGGGAAAGACGAACGGACGGACATATGCTGGCCCGAGTACAATTTTATACGTTAATCATGTGTCCTTAAGCTCAGCTCAGCTTAAATGGACACTTTATATTACCCTTTCAAGTTTAAATGTTTTAAATCTTTTGGATATTTTATTTAGTACTTCCAACATTACAACCTAATGATTCAATCGCGTTCGATCACTGTTGAAGTCAACAAGTTAACAACAGAACTTTATTAGAATTGCAAAAATATTTTGATGTCAATATTTCCATTAACTCGTTCAATCTGGATTTAATGCAGTTCAAAATTAAGTTTACTTCCAATTACACTTAAATCATTAGCATCTTCATGTTTCGTAATTGAAACACAACAGTCAATCAGTTAAGCACAAAAATACATAACATAGTCATTATTATGACAAATGGTGAAAGAGACAAATGTATGGGTGAAAGGACCATGTTCAGTAACTGACAGTTTATTGAAATCGACTTTCTGTCAGGAATACATTTATTTGAGAATATTAGAGATAATGTCTCCAATTAGTGCTACATGCCAAGTTTCAAGAATGTTGGACTTTGAGTATATGAGAAGAAAGCTTCTCTTTCATGTATTGGCAATCATGACGGTTATCTTGGCATCTTGGTCATGGGAACTGTACAGAAGAGAACTGGGGAAACTGTAAGACTTATTGTAGTGAGCATGTTTGGTATTGGTAAAAGAGCATAAAATGCGTTAGAACTGGTCACAAAATCTAAATTCCATTCATTTCCGACTGTTAGTTGGTTTATGCCTTGTTTTATGTCACACGCTTAATCATTACATTTTCGCCCTCTGTAAACTATTTGTCTCCAATATAAAATGCATGCAAATACACACAATGTGAAACGTGGTGAATCATATGAAAATTCATTAGCATCGTTTGCTTGGACTTAAGTTAAAGAACCACAAAAAGCCTACCCATAGATTTTCATTATTTTTTTGTAATTTTAAACTAAGCATGTTCTTCTATTGATTCCTGCAATAAAACATATGGTAACCGAGTTGGTTTCGCCGGAAATCCATCTTGAAAATGGGCGATTTAATTGTCAATTTGTACGTAACGTAATGGGAAATTGCGAAAATCTCGTTGCTTTTCAGGCATAAAAACTAATATTTTTCAAAACATGATCCATAGAGTTTAATTAAAACTGAATTTATTTATTTCTATTTCGAATCAGCAAATACAATAAAAGTTCTTGACTATAATCCCATTATGTAAACATGTCGTGGCAAAGGTCACTTTGGTTCCGTGTTCCGTTAACTTAACAGATAAACCGGACACAGTTGGTCACGGGGAGGTGACAATCAACAATGCAAGGATTATACCGAGTTAGTTTCGCTGCTATTTGTGAATCATTATCGCAATTTATGCTAATTTTGCGACGTTTTGATGACAATGACGGTCATAACCGTCATAAATGATGTTATCCAAAACAACGCCGGTATACAATGTTAACGTTGCGCGTGAAAGCTGTTTGTATTTCTTTACTTTAAGTGAATGTATTCCAGACACAATCATTTGACAGGTTAAATTCCATAAAATGTCTTGTACAAATATATTCTTTACGATCTCCACCCTGATACAATAAAGAAGTCAAATACCTCAATGTGTGTTTATTAGCTGTGAAAAAAGCAGAAGTCCGCAGTGTTTATCTGGTTTCAATTAAAATGCAAATTCTGATAAATGAAGCAGTTCTGTCTCATAAACGCTCGACTTGATAAATATTTTTTTAATGAGTGATAGCGACCATGTTGTTTACTTCGTCTTGTCTTGGTCGTGGATAATGTTCTTTGTCTCTGGCAGAACTTTTCTTCACATGTATATTTGCATTGTCATTTTCCCTGTGTCAACTTGGTATCACGAATATATACTACACAAAGTTTGATAGGGATCAAAACTTTTAGAACCGTCTTGTAAACAATGTTTTAATAATTTGATTCAGATTTACCTTATTTATTTCATTTCATTTTTTTTACTTTGGACGATTATATAATAATGTATTTTAATATCTGTTCATATGGAAAACATATTTCAACATTTCAATGATATGTCTGTTATTGATCTGGTTGTAAAAATCATATTGCTTTCCTCTTTTTTGCCGGACACAGATTACATAAGGACGAACTCCGTCATTTCAACTACAAACTGTAACATTTCATGACTTCTGTTTATAAACCCATGACATTACTTACAATAGAAACTCTTTTACAGTAGATCAGATACGTATCTAGGAATATTTCCGGAAGTCAGATTTAATACGACTGGATTCTTCGCCAGACTAATTAAACCCATCTTGCATTCCTTCTTTTAGCCAGCCACAGATGACATAAGAAGGTAAAAGTAGGCAATGATCAGGAAATTGTGCAATCAGGAAGAAATTCCCACTCCAATAACGAGATGGGAAAAAACTAAACTTACAGTAAGGTATTTATACCTAGGGAACATATCGTATGCCGAGTGAGCAGCTATTTCTTTAAAGGTGGCCACTCAATTACCCCTACGAAATGAAAACGTACATAAGATGCAAACAGTACAACTATTCAACACCAACACATATAATAATTGGAACCACAACAGAAGTGTTGCGGTGGAACGCTCAGTAATAAAATTACTGGCGGGCTTAAATCGATTTGACATGGTCATAACCTCATCATCAGCTTCCACAGTGGTTAAATCATACACAGATATAAACAACAAATCAGCTATTAAAGTGAGGTGGTCATAGTGCTAGCTTTGACATAACAAGTAAATTAAAATAACTTGGATAATGACGAACTCCGCCATTTCAACGACGTTCAATGACTTTGCCATTTCAAGGTTTCTGTCTATAAGCCTTCAATAGAATTTTTGCAGTAGATTAGATACGTGTCTATTTCCAGAAGTCAGATTTGATACGACTGGATTCATCACTAGACTAATCTAAAAGCATACTTCTTCTTAACATTCCACATACAATAATGATTAGAAATGCAGTATATAGATTGTTATTCTTATCCTTTATTCTCGCATACTACACTCAACCAAAGTTCTAAGCTGTCAATTGATTGTAAATTTCAAGAAAAGTAATAAATATTCAGCAATATTTTATCATCATACTTTGAAATATTTTATTGAGAGTTGTCACTCAGAAAATCATACGGAAATAGCCATTCATTATATCACCGTTAACGTAACAGTACCCCCACTTTACGAATTCGCATCTGTAGAGTTTGGCTGTATTTCGACATTATATTAAATTGGCTCGCAATTTGCATTGACCACTTCATATGATTGTCACCTTATAGTCCCCCATCCCCAAACGTTATGGACATTTTTTTCTTTATTTTGTCTCAATACCTATTTGACGTTATGTGTTAATCGAACTGTTATACGAGGTCGATATTGCCCTATCTATAGAACCCTTTCTTTTAGTAAAGAAGGTGTGCGCTATGTGGTATTTAAGGATGTTCGCTGCCAACATTTGACATTTCATAACTTCCGGTTTTTATTTTGTTAAATATCTCGTAAACAATTGCAGATATTTTCCTAATATTTTATACTTGAATACATATTGATGGTATGCATTGAACGAGTCATGAAAATTGCCAATCAAAGGAACTTCATTTTTCACCCCATTTTCTGCAACTTGTTAGAAAAATTTAATTATTAGCAAAATTTAGGGGGTAGGGTAGATTAAACTTCAATATTACACAACTTCAAATTAGTTGCACTGATTTGATGTTTATTTTAGCAGAAGCAGGTGTATACAAGGTTTTCTTTATCAGTATTTCTTTCTTTGGTGCGCTAGTTTTCAAATTGTGGGAGGTTTTTTGAAATGGGGTGTAAGAAATAAAACAGCCGAAAAAAGGCTTAGACTGACGATTTTCAAGTTGTTGGTTCTCTCTTATATGCTAACTACCCTATATTGTTAATTCTTTTAATCGAAAGCGAAAAATATGAACAAGTTCTATGTTGTGTGATTCTATATTGTGTGAAAATACAAGAAAATGTTTGAATCAACAAATATGGATTTGATACATTTATAGATATGGCTTTTTCTGACTTTTCAAGTTAGGGAGAAGGGTTGTTAAATGAGCCGAAAAAAATTGACATAATCTTCAAGATGAAGATTTATGTATGTTTTTGGTCCAAAATAGTCAGCGTTACTTAAACAAAATGACGCGTGAAAGCATTCGTGATGTATTGTTTGTCCAGGAAGGTATATGTGAAAGAATTGAAAATTAAATGTATTCTTCTACTTAAGTTTTCAAACATGTTGTTTAGGGGCCTCATTCAGAGGCATGTAGCTTGAAAAAATGCACACTACCCTATATTTATTTTGTTTTCATATGTCTTATTTTATATTTTGGAATAAAAACAGCGGTTAGAAAAAATACTTTTTCATTGGCAGCGAACATCCTTAAAAGCACAAGAATTATAAAAAAAAAAAAAAACAATGATATGTGTTTTTCGAAGTGAATAACACATATCATTGTTTTTTACATGCTAATCAAAGTGCCCTTGAAGATGACTCTGTAACGATGGTAAACTGTATCAAAAACTCTTCAGTCAACAAGCTTGTAGTTCCGGTGCTGTTCTTCGATCGGTTTCCGACCCATCATGCTGTTTGAATGGCAAATTGAAGTGCCAGTGCAGATGTCAAAACTGACACAATTTATGGCTTTTCACCAGGTGACGAAGCTAATATACGTACTTTTTATACGTTAATTATATAGTGATGCGAAGGCGACCACCTAGAATTTTGGTTAAGTGTATACGAGCGTATAGGCTGGTGGTGTGCCGTGTGGCGGCCCTAAAAAGACTCCCCGTACATCATCCATCATATATATATATTGCCCTTTGAGATCAGCGAGGGTATTCTGAGAAATCAGAAAATTACGATCAGTTTAGATTCATTTTTCTTAAAAACGTTTAAGATATTTGACCCTAGTATACCAGTCTTTGTATCGACTACCCTGTTTAAAGTTGCATAATTACAGTAATTCTCTTTGGCTCCATGTTGCAAAATCTATAGGGTCACTGAAGAGGCTTAAGTAGCCGAAACCGAGGTATGGCCCATCCCCCATTTCCATTAATATGTTCACTGCTCTTAAAGGATCTCAGTTTTGTTTTTATTATCAAGGATGTACTATTCTAGACTGAGTTATTTTTTTTCTTGTTTTGGTGTTTATTTCTCTAGAGTTTTTTTCTCATGTGCTCATCATTATTATCATTATTATCATTATTATTCCCAAGACAAGCTAACACTAAATTTATTTTGATCAACCACTAGATAACGCCGCACATAAAATATAGAATATGATGGCACGATAATGCATGTTCCATCGACACATCACACTTGGAGGATAGACAAACTAAATTGCGTAATCCGATCATATGAAAATCAAATGATAAAATATACAATGATCATGAAAAGAACAGAACTCGCCCGTAACACTGAATAACAGAGAGCCTCACGGGAAACGAAAGCATCTGGGTGTGAGGGTTTGCAAACACGTCATTTGAACCCACTGTTTGATTTCACCACTTCATATTCCGGTTCCGGCACCCTGCTTCATGCATTGCTTGATACCAGTGACAGCCAATAGATCGTCGTAAGAATGTCCCAGAACGTCGATATATTTCTTCATTTCTCCCAATACTTCAAATAGATTTCATCGAAATGTGTCATTGTTTGCTAAATGTTTAGATGTTTTCATTTTTATATTGATAGGTTGAAGGCCTACTCTTAGTGCCCTGTTAAGTAAATACATGTAAAATAGTTTAAACTTCTCCTGTCAAGATAAGTGCCTCCAGTATAAAATTGATGTCAATAATTCCTTTTTCATTGTTTTTTCTAGAAGCTTTGGTTTCTCTTCCTGTAATTACTGTAGTGCACTCTTGTTTTCAATCCGTTATTTCAAGCCTATGAACAGTTCTAGGTTGTACAGACTTGATCGGAAACTTTGCATTCACTTTTCCCACGAGGTATACTGTATACTCATACAAATGGTTTCATGGTCGTACGCGCTTTAATATGTGTCTTCTCGAAAATAAATTAACTGTTGTTACATTAAAACGTTATTTGTAATAAGGGGTGTTTTAAATCATTTAATTGTCTTGGAAAAAGCAATTACGCACAGCGGTTTTAATGCATTCTGGACATTTGTAACGTCTCGGCCTACTTCAGGGAAACTACTTCAGAACCAAACCGATTACCATTAGGAATATATGCGCCATTTGCCTGTATATAAGGCATTTTATTCTCTTGCGTATTTAAAGTACGTATGCACCTCGTAGTAGCTCAAAACTGGCGTCAACCAGTTAAAGCGGAGCCTTATAGTAGTATCCATTTGAAACCTTGTTTGAGCATATTTTACAATCCTGGTCTCGTATTGCAAAGTATGATTTGAATATGTCAGTTTACATTCCAGTTATGTAAAATGATGTATTAAATTTAAATCGGTTGAAAAGTATGTGTTTGATATCATTATAAATTGCACTTTGCCAACATTTTCCCGGAAAAGAAAATTCGTTTCGCACCGCCGTCTAAAACTGAAAATGTCTGAAGTGCAATTGACCGATTATTTCACATATGCGAGGTGTCACTTCATAAATCTTAGCTTTGACATTCAATGACAAGCAGTTGTTATCAAGTCCATGAATAATTCAGATTTCATTTAGAGCTTCAAATTTCTATTTGAGCCGATCTTCAGAATATTTCCCACCACTAATGACATGAAGGGTATTTGAAATCACATTGATATACTAAAACTACGGTTACCACATGATGGTCTTACGAGTGTACAGTGTAAGCCCCTAATCCGTCACTGACTAATTGGATTTTACCAGCTACTCAAACTGATGCAAAAACATATATGGGCTTAACTGTAGAGGGGTTAATCCCCTATCTCACTGGAATGTGACAACTGGAGACTTGTTCGCTACTAGTTCGTGACAAAGGTTAACGATACAAACGCAATTTTCACGTTACAGTCTCATTGAATTGCCATTTAAGCGTCTATTTCGCAAATTGTGGCATAATTTTGCAATTATATCTCATGACTGTCGCACGATAGTAGCGAGACACTCGTACGACAGTCGCCAATCATTCGTGAGAGTGTCTCACGGCGTTCCCACGAATGAAGCTAAGTTTCATTTTCACTCGTACTACAGTCGCGAGACATTTGTGAGAATGCCTCATGACTTTCTCATGAAAGTAGCTTAGTTTTAATTTCACTCGTACGACAGTCGCGATACATTCGTGAGAATGTCACACGACATTCGTACGAAAGTAACCTAGTTTTATTTTTTCGGCAGATAGTCGGGAGTAGTTCGTACGACATTAGTACAACATTCGTACGAGTGTCGCGAAATTTCCGCATTGTAAATTCGCTAAAGTTCGCGGCGACAGGTTAGCGACACTGACACGAACGTCGTGCGATTGTCGAACGACAGTCGCGCGATAGTCTTGCGACGGGCTCATGAATATTTCGTCGAATAAATTCGCAAAAAAAAAATAAACATGTTTAAAACCTTCGCGACTAGTTCGCGACACATGAAAATTCTCGCTACACTCGTATTTTCGGAGACATTAATTAAAGAGATTGACAATCATAACACATGAATGTTTAGAGATTCTTTAATCACTCTTAACACTCTCATTACTCGCGACAAACCTTTAGACAAACGCTCCTATAATAAGATAATGACTGGTACGTTAATAAATTGTTAAGGAACTTCCTCAGAGTAAAATCACAATTTATACAAAAGATGGTGCCAAAAGTATGTATTTATCAAGATTCAGCTCTTTCCTGGTTAATCTGCGGCTCTTTGTTAACTGCAAAACTTGTAAGGGAGCGCAGTGGCCAGGAGGCAGAGTATCGGAATTTAAATCGAGAGATACTGGATTCGATCCCCATACTGGGCACCATGTTGTGTCCTTGAGCAAGGAACGCTAACTCTCCACAGTACTGAATACCCAGAAGCGTTGGTTCCGCCTCGGAATGACTGAAACATTGTTCACCGAGACGTTCAATCTCAATACAAACTCAATTTATCAAAAATAGCAGAGTAGCCGACAAATACAAGAGTACACAAAGGTAATCACAATAAGATAAAGGTCTGACAACACACAGTCAATGACGTGTGAAAAAAGCAGTGAAAATACCATCTTGGTTTAAAATTTTCTGTAATACATGCACATATAACAAGACAAACAAAGCATTTTATACAACCTTGGCATATATAAAAAGGGATTCAGAACAAAGTCGAAACGACTTTTTCAGAATCTGTATCCCATCTTCACATTGTGACAAAGTCTTTGAGCAAATTGTGTTGGGGACCTCCCACAAAACATTATCCCTTTCAAGCATTTTGTATTTCAGAATATCCCAACTATACACTGGACAGTATTTTATCTGGAAAGTATGTCATCATTTAGTCCTTGATACCTATAGAATGAAGAGGATTCAATACAAAGAAAGCTGCTAGAGCATTCACAACAATCAAATTTATCCACCTGATCTAGAGTGCAATCAAATTTATCCACCTGAACCACAGATGAATAAAGCCAACACCACAGATACCGAAGCCGCCTTTTTTGGACTTACATTTTTCTATTGCAAATGGATTTGTTTCTTCTTTTATAATAAACGCGATGACTTTGATTTTGATATAGTAAATTTTCCGTTTTTGGATGGTGGCGTTCCTCGCCGTGCTTCGTATGGTGTATATTTTTCTCAACTTATTAGGTTTGCAAGAGTCTGCAATCATGTAGCGGACTTCAACGCGCGAAATATGTTTCACAGCCAAATTAAACTTCTCCAGCAGGGCTACCGGTATCATAAACTTCGAAAAACATTTTCTAAATTTTATCGCAGACACTATAAGCTGATTTCCAAATTGCGCTAAAGACGCTTTTACATGAGGGTCTTTCGGAAACAGAGTTTTATGGTGACTTGGTTAACAAATTTAAGAAGCTTATAGGAAGGAAGATTTTACTTTTCAGTTCAGAAAAATCATGACAAGTTACAGACGTATAGGTTATAACTTGAATGTTATGCGACAGTCTGCATGCTTAGTTTTTAACCAAATCACGGTTGATGAGTATGCTGCCTTCTTTAATTGCACGCCGGTGGGTCGGGCGTTAGACTCTATGATGGCCCCAAAATAAAGCTATTCATTTTAGTTTGTTGGGACCGGAGCTTCTTGGCTGTTGCTTGGCCCATCGGGGTCAAACTGATGTTTTTCTTTTGCTCCCAGTTTCAGTAAGTTATTCGGCGCCCAGGGATCTCCATCGTCAGGCAGCTTACTGAATCTGTTGAGTCCTCGTGTTTGATTCATCAAGGTGATTATCATGATTTATTCGTTTGTCCTCGATGATTCTTTGACTAGTTAGAGATTCACCACGAGGACCGAACAATTAACTAAAAGTTGTGAACCACTGCAGAAGATGAGGTGAGGTTAGGCGCCTGTAAAACCGGTTTAACCCCCCCCCCAGCAACCCCCAGTAATTTTATATTACTGATCGTTCCAAGGAAATACTTCTTATGTGGTTCTAATTGTTTTGTGTTTTGGAGTCGATATTTTTTTGCTGTTTAAGCCTTATGTACGTTTTCATATTTTTAGTTCAGTTCGGGTAACTGAGTGGCCGCCTATTGGGGAATAGCAGCTCAATCGGCTTACGATATATTTTCTCGGTATAAGTACCTAAGTGTCATTTAGTTTTTTGCCACCCCTCGGTTTATGGAGTGGGAGTTTCTTTCTGATTGCCCCATTTCCTGATCATTGTCTACTTGTACCTTTTTCTAATCATTATTATTCCATGGGGATTCCTCAAGACGTACAAGGACAACTACCTCCGCAGTAATCTGGCCTAATGTCGAACTCACATGAGATATTGTCGTTGTTCTCGTTACTTGATAGAATGAAAAAGGTCAGATTAAAGATGAAGGCACTTGAGTGTTCAAAACAATTTTCTCTCCCATTATAACCCTATGTGAGCTATCTGTTATCATGGGAACCAGAGTTTGTATCTGATCTGCATCATTATCTCATTAAGAGTAACCCCTATTTTAATGAGGTTTGGTTGTGTTAAGACTCCTGGTCTCAGAAAAATCTTTATTTTAAAGTAGGGAAAGACGAACGGACGGACATATGCTGGCCCGAGTACAATTTTATACGTTAATCATGTGTCCTTAAGCTCAGCTCAGCTTTAATGGACACTTTATATTACCCTTTCAAGTTTAAATGTTTTAAATCTTTTGGATATTTTATTTAGTACTTCCAACATTACAACCTAATGAGTCGATCGCGTTCGATTACTGTTGAAGTCAACAAGTTAACAACAGAACTTTATTAGAATTGCAAAAATATTTTGATGTCAGTATTTCCATTAACTTCGTTCAATCTGGATTTAATGCAGTTCAAAATTAAGTTTACTTCCAATTACACTTAAATCATTAGCATCTTCATGTTTCGTAATTGAAACACAACAGTCAATCAGTTAAGCACAAAAATACATAACATAGTCATTATTATGACAAATGGCGAAAGAGACAAATGTATGGGTGAAAGGACCATGTTCAGTAACTGACAGTTTATTGAAATCGACTTTCTGTCAGGAATACATTTATTTGAGAATATTAGAGATAATGTCTCCAATTAGTGCTGCATGCCAAGTTTCAAGAATGTTGGACTTTGAGTATATAAGAAGAAAGCTGCTCTTTCATGTATTGGCAATCATGGCGGTTATCTTGGCATCTTGGTCATGGGAACTGTACAGAAGAGAACTGGGGAAACTGTAAGACTTATTGTAGTGAGCATGTTTGGTATTGGTAAAAGAGCATAAAATGCGTTAGAATTGGTCACAAAATCTAAATTCCACTCATTTCCGACTGTTAGTTGGTTTATGCCTTGTTTTATGTCACACGCTTAATCATTACATTTTCGCCCTCTGTAAACTATTTGTCTCCAAAATAAAATGCATGCAAATACACACACAATGTGAAACGTGGTGAATCATATGAAAATTCATTAGCATCGTTTGCTTGGACTTAAGTTAAAGAACCACAAAAAGCCTACCCATAGATTTTCATTATTTTTTGTAATTTTAAACTAAGCATGTTCTTCTATTGATTCCTGCAATAAAACATATGGTTACCGAGTGGTTTCGCCGGAAATCCATCTTGAAAATGGGCGATTTAATTGTCAATTTGTACGTAACGTGATGGGAAATTGCGAAAATCTCGTTGCTTTTCAGGCATAAAAACTAGTATTTTTCAAAACACGATCCGTAGAATTTAATTAAAACTTAGTTTATTTATTTCTATTTAGAATCAGCAAATACAATAAAAGTCCTTGACTATAATCCCATTATGTAAACATGTCGTGGCAAAGGTCACTTTGGTTCCGTGTTCCGTTAACTTAACAGATAAACCGGACACAGTTGGTCACGGGGAGGTGACAATCAACAATGCAAGGATTATACCGAGTTAGTTTCGTTGCTATTTGTCTATCATATGCAATCGGTCATAAACGTCATAAATGATGTTATCCAAAACAACGCCGGTATACAATGTTAACGTTGCGCGTGAAAGCCTTTTGTATTTCTTTACTTTAAGTGAATGTATTCCAGACACAATCATTTGACGGGTTAAATTCCATAAAATGTATTGTACAAATATATTCTTTACGTTCTCCACCCTGATACAATAAAGAAGTCAAATACCTCAATGTGTGTTTATTAGCTGTGAAAAAAGCAGAAGCCCACAGTGTTTATCTGGTTCCAATTAAAATGCAAATTCTGATAAATGAAGCAGGTCTGTCTTATAAACGCTCGACTTGATAAAAAAAAATTTAATGAGTGTTAACGACCATGTTGTTTACTTCGTCTTTTCTTCACAGGTATATTTGCATTGTCATTTTCCCTGTGTCAACTTGGTATCACGAATATATACTACACAAAGTTTGATAGGGATCAAAACTTTTAGAACCGTCTTGTAAACAATGTTTTAATAATTTGATTCAGATTTACCTTATTTATTTCATTTTATTTTTTTTACTTTGGACGATTATATAATAATGTATTTTAATATCTGTTCATATGGAAAACATATTTCAACAACTGTCAATGATATGTCTGTAATTGATCTGGTTGTAAAAATCATCTTGCGTTCTTCTTTTTTGCCGGACACAGATTACATAAGGACGAACTCCGTCATTTCAACACTACAAACTCAAACATTTTATGGCTTCTGTTTATAAACCCATGACATTACTTACAATAGAAACTCTTTAACAGTAGATCAGATACGTGTCTAGGAATATTTCCGGAAGTCAGATTTAATACGACTGGATTCTTCGCCAGACTAATCTATGTAACATAATACTTCTTAACACTGTACGTACAGTACACTAAAATAATGAGAAAATGTGATATGCATATAATGTTATTCTTATCCTACGAGTATATTCTCGCATACCACACGTATATAGGGTTTCCAAGCATGTGCGTCTCCAGTGATCTTCTTCTTTCTTGTTTCGGTGTCTAATTTTTTTCTAGATTTTTTTTCTCATATGCTCATTATTATTATTATTATTATTATTATTATTATTATTCCCCAGACAAGCTAACACTTAATTCATTTTGATAAACCACTTGATAAAGTCGAACATAAAATATAGAATATTATGGCGCGATAGTTATATATAATGTTCCATCGACGCAACACACATGGAGGATACACAAACTACGAGTAAATTGCGTAATCCGACCATGTAAAAATCAAATGATGAAATTAACAATGGTAATGGAAAGATATGTGAGGGTTTGAAACAAGCCATTTGAACCGGACACTTGTTTATTTCACCACTTCTTATTCCGGTTCCGACGCCCTGTTCCATATATTACTTGATACCAATGACAGCCAATAGATCGTCGTTTGAATGTCCCAGACCGTTGATATATTTTCTTCTTTTCTCCCAAAATTTAAATAGATTTCATCGAAATGTGTCATTGTCTGCTCAAAGTTTAGATGCCTTAATTTTATTGATACGTTGAAAGCCTAAAGAAGTGCCTTCTTTAGTAAATAACATAGTTTAAACTTTTCCTGTCAAGATAAGTGCCTCCAGTATAACTTTGATGTCAATAATTCCTTTTTATTGCTTTTCTAGAAACTTTACCAATATGTCAGTGTCTTTGGTTTCTCTTCCTGTAATTACAATGGTGCAATCTTGTTTTCAATCTGTAATTTCAAGCCTCTGTACAGTTCTAGGTTGCACAGACTTGATTGGAAACTTTGCATGCACTTTTCCCACGAGACTCATACAAATGGTTTTCGGTCGTACGCACTTTATAATGTGTCTTCTGTAAGAGAAATCAACTGTTACATTAAACGTACTTTGTAATTAGAGTATTTTGACTATTTTTAAAAATGCATCGCAGAAAACAATTACATATAAGGGTTTAAATGCATTCTATACACGTGTAACGTCTCGGCGTCATTCAGGGAAATTACTTAAGAACCAAACCGATTACCATAAGAATTATAATAATGCGCTGTTTGTCAGTATATAGGGCTTTTTATGCTCTTACGTATTTAAAGTGCGTGTGCACCTCAAATGTCTTCAAAACTGGCGTCAACCAATTTTAGCGTACTCAACTTATAGTATCTATTTTAAACCGCGTTTGAGCATTTTACAACGTTCTGGGACTCGCACTCCAAAATATGACTTGTCTATGTCAGTTTACATTCCATTTTATATGTGAAAATGACATTTAAGTTAAATCGGTTGAAAAATATATAAAACATGAGCGCCGCGGAGGTCAATATCGCACCTGCATCAGGCAAAATAATCAGAAACGTGAAATATAGGTCAAGGGCACCAGGTCAAGGTGTGCGCTTAAAGGGTATGTCAAGAACAATTACTATGCAAGGTTTCATATTCGCAGCTACCTTAGGTGCAGAGAAAATCAAACTTTGATGTAAAAAATAATAAAGTCAATGGACCATGAAATATAGGTAAAGGGCAACGGGTCAGGATGCGTGCTTAAAAGGTAAATCTATGACAATTAGTACGCAATGTTTGACACTCGCAGTGATCACAGGTGCAAAGAAAACCAAACTTTTACTCAAAAATAAACAAATTCATTGGACCGTGAAATATAGATCAAAGACCCCGGGTCAAGGTGCATGTTTGAAAGGTATGTCAAGGACAATTATTATGCAATGCTTCACACTCGCAGGTATCACTGATGCAGAGAAAATAAAACTTCGACGTATAATTAACAAAGCCAATGGACCGTGAAATATAGGTCAAGGTGCGTGCTTGAAGGGTATGTCAAGGACAATTACTATGCAAGGTTGCACACTCTCAGGTATCACTGATGCAGAGAAAACCAAACTTCGACGTAAAAAAATAAAGTCAATGGACCGTGAAATATAGGACAAGAGCACTGGGTCAAAGTGCTTGCTTGAAGGGTATGTCAATGACAATTACTATGCAAGGTTTCACACTCGCGGCTATCACCGATGCAGAGAAAGCCAAACTTCGACTTCAAGCTAACAAAGTCTATGGGCCGTGAAATATAGCTCAAGGTAAACATCCCAACACAGACATACATGTACATGTAAAATAATATCATGATTTCATAACACGTCATCAAAACAATCAGTTCTTTTCCAGTTAGATAATCGTCATGTTGTCCTCCACAAAGCAAACAGAAAAAACTGTTAATTAAAGCAGAGCAGCAGACAAACGCAACAGATAACACATAAGTGATCAAAGTAAAATAAGGATGGATAGTGGCAACAGCAAGTCAATGACATGTAAAAATATTATTATAATTATTGTTCAATTTTCAGGAAATCTGTTCGTGTACTGGACAGCTTGTCATTTGGAAAACGTGTCATCGGGTACTTGGCTTTTACGAAAATTAAATGACTGAAAGTATTACAAGAAGAAACAAAAAACTGTAATCTTAAACTGGTTCGATTCTTTTATATTGTATTTAAAGCACAATCGCCTTAACGTTTTTGTCTAGATTCGTTTGCATTGTATTTAAAGCACAATTGCCTTAACGTTTTTCTCCAATATAAGTATAGACATACAATTCAAATAGCAAATAATGAGCCGCAACGCGAGAAACCCGGTCTTCGGGGTTTCCGACCAGGTACGACACAAACCGGCCTGTACAGTCAGGGAAACAGGCTATAGCATTAACAGTTTGGATTTTACTAGAAGAGTAGTTGTAGTATCCGTGTAGCGAAAACAAAGGCGCTGATCAGCTGTGCAGTTACTGGGGATTTTCTAAGACACACAAAGGCATCTTACCCTGCAGTCGATGGTCCCATCTGGCTGAGTGTCAATAAAGCTGGTCAAAATTAAAGTTGCTAGAATGTTCACAACATGATGCATTACATTTGACAGTAACATATTTGATAGTGTTTAGCCTTCTGATGTCAGAGATATTCTTATTTTAATGTAGGGACAGACGGACGGACGGACGGATGCTGGATCTAGTAACATCCTATATGCTTATTTTGTGGCCTTAGGCTCACTCAGATAAGCTAAAATGGGCAATTTGTGCTATCACTTCGTTTAGATATTTTGGATATTTTATTTAGTACTTCAAGCATTACAACCTTATGAGTCAATCGCGTTCGATCGCTGTTGAAGTCAACAAGTTTACGACAGAACTATATTACAATTGCAAAACATTTTGATGTCAATATTTCCATTAACCTCGTTTTATGTGGATTTAAAGCAGTGCAAAATTAAGTTAAAATTAATTACACCTAAATCATTAGCGTCTTCTTGTTCAATAATGCATAACATAGTTATTATGTATGAGAAATGCTGAAAGACAAATTTGTTGTTTAAAGGACCATGTCCAGTAACCAACATTTCATTGAAATCGACTTGCTTGTGTTTTGTTGTTATCCGAGTATATTTGTTTGGGGTACACGTTCATTAAAATGCGTTATATTTGGTCACAACTTTAAATTGACTATTACATGTTTGCCATTAGAAAACATTTTCTCTAATATGAAATACATGCAAAAACAAACGTCAAACTTGCTAAATCATATCAACATACACTATTACTGCTTGTTAGAGACTTAAGTTGATGTTTTGCCAGACACAATCATTTGACGGGATTAATTCCGTAAAATTTCTCGTCCAAAAATGTACTTAAATGTCTTACCCAGACACAATAACTGAATCTATTTACTCAGCATGTGTTTATTAGCCGAGAAGAAAAGCAGAAGCTGGTAGCAATAATCTGGTTCCGATTAAGATGTAGATAAAAATGCAGGTCTGTTCGGCACATTGACGCTCGACTTGATAAACGTTCTAATCTTAATGAGCGTTTTCGAGTTAGATGTTTACTTTGTCGTTGTTTCCTACACGATTAACAGACAATTAAAGCCAATAAGTTTATTTGAGCCTGGTCATGAGAAAACCGGAATTTCGCCTATGCGAAAACAAAGGCGAAAATCAGCTTCGCAGTATATTCTCGGAGATATACTAGGCAAATACGTTCAAAATTTGAAAAATACTTTCTGCAAAAAAAAAAAAAATGTATTTATATACACATGGAAATAAGTTAGGGAACACTTTTAGCCCTTGGGGAAAGTTTGAAAAAATCCATTTTCCTTTTTTCTGGCGATCTTGAAATTTTTATCACATATATTTCATACCTTGGCCTAGCTACAGACCAATTTATGGAAATCCATACCATTCTGTCTTTGTGCTACGGAGGATACAATATGCCATATGCGAAAAACTCCACTTTTACTGAATACAAGTTTGCCTTTTTGCTTCTGCACTCCACAAAACTCAATTTTTGAAAGCAAAACGGGAATAAAATGTTGAATCTGATCATTCTGAATGAATAAACGACCTCGGACCTAAAACTTCATGCTTCATCTCCAAACCAACTAATCGTACAAAATCTACTGTTTGCATTGATTTCTATAGAAAGCAAAACTCTTGAATATTTTGCAAATAAAGCCGTAAAAGAATTATTCCACTAGGACACTACAACCAGAACGTACATGCGTAGATTCCTAACTGGTCATATCGAGTATCTGGCCTAACATTTACAACCTGCAAAATGTATACCCAAAGAACAAAACGTGGACATGAAACCTACCCCCGGAAAAGTATGGGCCTACCGCCGACAGTCGATCAGAAAATAAAGAATTTATGATCAAAGTTGCACAAGCAATGTCTCAGCTTTATGCTTACGAAATATTACGACAACGTGAGTTCAATTAATGAAGTTATCGCAAAGACTAGCAGTGCGTTTCTTAAATTTAACAAATATTTTCTGAATCAAAGATGGCCGCTCTCCGCCGCAGTTTATGTTTGATGCTAACCATTTTCGCATAGAAGCAACTTTGGAGACTACAGATTCTGACAAATTGTCAAAACATTCTTCATAATTTTTACAAAGAAGGATATATACAGTCCAAAATTAGTAGTCACATTATTACAGGTGTTCCCTAACTTATTTCCATGTGTATTTATTTTCATATTTAACCTTTCAATTTTGTTATTTTGCAAGAAGTTTATGATTTCATTTACAGTTTAAAACGCATTCGGTTGACATATTTTAGATCTAATCCGTGAAAAATGAAATTGAAAATATTTAAAAAAGTCTATTTTTCTCATTTTGAAAATCGATAACTTTTTAAAAAGTATGGATACCCCCACAAATATTTTGCTTTTCACCTATATGTTAATCTGGTTAAAATATAGGTTTATTTATCAACAAAAATTGGTATCGAGACACCTTAATTAGTTGTTTAAAACCATCTTGCATTGAATTCGTCCTTTTAGCCAGCCATAGATGACATAAGAAAGTAAAACTAGGCAATGATCAGGAAAAGGCCTATCGGGCAGCTTACTGAATCTGTTCAAGTCCTCGTTTTTGATTCATCAGGATCTATATCATGATTTATTTGTTTGTCCTTGATGATTCATTGACTAGTTAGAGATTCATCACGAGAACCGAAAGAAGTAACTAAATATTATGAATATTATGAACCACTGCAGAAGCTGAGGGTGAGGTTATGTAAAATCGATTTAAGCCCGCTGCCGATCGTTCCAAGGTGATACTTCTGTGGTGGTTCTTTTTGTTTTATGTCTTGGTGTTTAAATTTTTTATGCTGTTGGCGCCTTATGTATGTTTTCATATTTGAGTTGTTCAGGTAACTGAGTGGCCACCTATTGGAAAATAGCTGCTCATTCGGCTTACGATATGTTTTCATGGTATGAGTACCTAATTTTTCCCACCTCGGCCTTTGGAGTGGGAATCTTTTTCTGATTGCGCCTTTTCCTGACCTTTGCCTACTTGTACCCATCTATAGAACCCCTTCTCTTAGTGAAGAAGGTGGGATTTAAAAGCTCAAGAATGATAAAATACAATGATATGTGTTTTTATTTTGGAAGTGACAATGCTACCACACACGCTAATTAAAGTATCCATGAAGTTGCGCTGTAACCCATATCAAAGGTAAGGCCGTATATCAAAGGCGCTAAATTCATACCGTGACGTTGTTTGAAAAGCGCGAGAACTCGAGGTATCTAATGCGCGGATGGCATTTAGGGTAATTGGCTGATGATCACTCAAGTAACCTACGTTCACAGCGGCTTTGTGCAGGTACGACCGTTATGTTAGTCATATTTTAACATGCTTTTATAGATTTTAGAAGTTTTTGTGTAGTTCTTAGATTGTACTTTATCCAAGATCCAGTCTTTGTATCGACTACCCAGTTAAATGTTGAATAATTACAGTAATTTCACTTGGCTTAATGTTGCCATATCTATAGGGTCACTGAAGAGGCTTAAGTAGCCGTCGCCGCGGTATGGCCCATCCCCATTCTCATAAATATGTTCACTGCTCTTAAAGGATCTCAGTTTTGTTTTTGTTTCCAAGGATGTACACATCTATTGAACTTTTTTCTCTCTTGTTTTGATGCCTATTTCTCTAAAACTTTTGTCGCATGTACTCATTATTATCATTATTATTATTATTATTATTATTATTATTATTATCAATATTTCTCAAACAAGTTAACACTAAATTCATTTTGATCATCTACTAGATAAAACCGTACATAAAATATAGAATCTGATACGATAATGCATGTTCTATCCACGCAACACACTTGTAAACACACAAATTAAATTGCACAATCCGATCGTGCAAAAATCGGATGATAGAATGATCGTTATAACAACAGAACACGCTCCTAACACTGAATAACAAAGAGCCTCTGGCTGGGAATAAGGGCTTGCAAGCACGTCATTTGATTAAAAATAATTGTTAGATCCTTTGGAAGCAGTAAAACATTCAAAGCGAGAAGATGGGCCATATTGTACAATTTCGGGTAATGAACCTTCATCAGTGACCCTTTTCAAAACTGGCAGCGAAAGCCAGACATTTTAGTTGCAATTTCAAGAATTTACATTGTATGTAGTCTAAATCAAAAACTCACATTCCCAAAGGGGCCAAATAATCGAAATACTGTCAAGAAGATGATTCTTAACATATAATAATTTTGACATACTCCAAATATATTCACTGATCCCAAAGGATCAAAAGAAAAATATAATCTGCACTATATACGGGGAACCCACTGTTTGATTTCACCACTTCATATTCCGCTTCATACATTGCTTGATGCCAATGACAGCCAATAGATCGTCGTTGAAAGCCTAATTTTAGTGCCTTGTTAATTAAATAAGTAAATACATGTAACATAGTTTAAACTTCTCCTGTCAAGATCAAGTGTCTCCAGTATATATTTGATGTCAATAATTCCTTTTTCATTGTCTTTCGAGAAGCTTTGGTTTCTCTTCTTGTAATTACTGTAGTGCACTCTTGCTTTTAATCCGTTGAATATAGTGACCAGGAATCGATGTAATTAAATTTAAAGTCCCAACATAGAACCAGGTGGGAAAGAAAGTACATAAAACACAACAAAACATTTTTCCGACAGCACACACGAAGAGCAGAATGACTAGTTCTTTACCAACAAGGTAGCCATCCGGCTAAATTTCAACCGAAACGAAAGGCAACGAGCACGACAGAGAGGCAGGATATTAATGAAGATAAACCACTTTTCGTCGGACACCGATTATCGTTTTTACTGGGGACAAAACGCCGAAATCTATTTTTCCTGGGGACATCAACATCCTCGATTAAATAAAAACAAACATACTGTTCAGCTGGCGAACACACGTAACAAAACATTTTGATGTAATTAAGTTAAAATCCCAATCAAAGACACCAGAAATACACAGAGATTATCATTATTATTAACAAAATCATTTTTACTAGGACAGCAAAATTACCATTTCTATCAGTACAGCGAAAATGCATAAGCGACGATTCAAAACGGATTAGAATAAAATTAAATCAAGATCTCAACTGGCTAACACATGTATTACAAAATGTTGCTGCAATAAAGCCAAAACCTCTAGGCGGGAAGGAGACCATTTCTACTGGCTCATCAAGATGTTCATTCACGAATCTAAACAAGAACCCAACAAGAAAAGCAGCAACTCGACCATAATAAATCAAAAGACCCCGACGAGCACAATAGATAGACACACGGACAAAACACGCAACATGAATATAAATAGCAACAGAACCGCATTGAAACGGTCAGTAGCGAATTATAGGGGGCTATGTACAGTTCTAGGTTGTGCAAACTTGATCCGAAACTTTGCAGTTATTTTTCCCACAAGGTATATACTCATACAAATGATGTCATGGTCGTACGCACTCTAAAATGTGTCTTCTCAAAAAGAAATTAACTGATATTAAAATGTAATTTGTAATTAGGGTGTTTTAAATTATTTCAATGTCTTCTGGAAAGCAATTACATGCAGCGGTTTTAATGCATTCTAGACATTTGTAACATCTCGGCCGCTTTCAGGGAAACTACTTCAGAACTAAACCGATTACCATTAGGATTAAATGCGCTATTTGTCTGTATATGGGGCATTTTATTCTCTTGGTTATTTGAAGTGCATGTGCACCTCGCAGTAGCTCAAAACTGGCGTCATTCAGTTAATGCGAACTCGCCTGGTATATGATATTATCCACTTAAAACCACATTTGAGCATGCTATAACGTTCTTGGACTCGTATTGCAAAGTATAATTTGAATATGTCAGTTTACATTCCAGTTATGTAGAATGGTGTATTAAATTAAAATCGGTTGAATAATATATGTATGATATCATTAAAAATTGCACTTTGCCAACAATTTCCCGGAAAGAAAATTCGTTTCGAGCCGCTGTAAAACTGAAAAGATCTGAAGCCCAATTTACCGATTATTTCACACATGCTAAGTGTCACTTCATAAATCTTAGCTTTGACATTCAATGACAAGCAGTCGTTATCAAGTCCCAGAAGAATGCATCAGATTTCATTTAGAGCTTCGAATTTCTATTTGAGCCGATCTTCAGAATATTTCCCAACACGTTTTGACTAGAAATACAAACTGGTGACATGAAGGGTATTTGAAATATACTAAAACTACGGTTACCACATGATGGTCTTACGAGTGTACAGTGTAAGCCCCTAATCCGTCACATCACGAAAACATGTCCGTGTAATGTTCACCCCCTTGAACCCCACTTTTATATATTAAAACTTGGGTTTGCAGGGGTATGCCTATTTTTCTTATTTTTGCTCCAAAACATAGATTGTGGGTACTCGTTAGAACCGCCTCGCTGAGTCGGTTCTAACATGTACTCACAATCTATGTTTTGAGCAAAAAAAAAAAAAAAGAAAAATATCCAAAATTTTGTACTGAAATTTTTCATTTTTTACACCTTAAAAAATCTCTGTATATTGCATGGACATGTTTTCGTAATGACTAATTGGATTTTACCAGCTACTCAAACTGATGCGAAAACATATATGGGCTTAACTTTAGAGGGGTTAATCCCCTATCTCACTGGAATGCGACAACTGGAGACTAGTTCGCTACTAGTCCGTGACAAAGGTTAACGATACAAACGCAATTTTTACACTGCAGTCTCATTGAATCGCCATTTAAGCGTCAATTTCGCAAATTGTGGCATAATTTTGCAATTATATCTCATGACTGTCGCATGATAGTAGCGAGACACTCGTACGACAGTCTCCAAACATTCGTATGAGTGTCTCACGACGTTCCCACGAATGTAGCTAAGTTTCATTTTCACTCGTAGTACAGTCGCGAGACATTTGTGAGAATGCCTCATGGCTTTCTCACGAAAGTAGCTTAGTTTTGATTTTCACTCGTACGACAGTCGCGATACATTTGTGAGAATGTCACACGACATTCGTACGAATGTTAACTAGTTTTATTTTCTCGGCAGATAGTCGGGAGTATTTCGTACGACATTAATACGACATTCGTACGAGTGTCGCGAAATTTCCGCATTGTAAATTCGCTAAAGTTCGCGGCGACAGGTTAGCGACACTGACACGAGCGTCGTGCGATTGTCGTACGACAGTCGCGCAATAGTCTTGCGACGGGCTCACGAATATTTCGTCAAATAAATTCGCATAAAATTTTAAACATGTTTGAAACCTTCGCGACTAGTTCGCGACACATGAAAATTCTCGCGACACTCGTATTTTCGGATACATTAATTAAAGAGATTGACAATAATAACACATGAATGCCTTTGTTAGCAGTTTTAGAGATTCTTTTATCACTCTTAACACTCTCATTACTCGCGACAAACCTTTAGACAAACGCTCCTATAATAAGACAATGACTGGTACGTTGAGAAAATGTTAAGGAACTTCCTCAGAGTAAAATCACAATTTATACAAAAGATGGTGCCAAAAGTATGTATTTATTAAGATTCAGCTCTTGTCTGGTTAATCTGCTTCTCTTCGTTAAAACTGCAAAACTTGTAAGGGAGCGCGGTGGCCTGGAGGCAGAGTATCGGTCTTTAAATCGAGAGATACTGGATTCGATCCCCATACTGGGCACCATGTTGTGTCCTTGAGCAAGGAACCGCTAACTCTCCACAGTACTGAATACCCAGGAAGCGTTGGTTCTGCCTCGGAATGACTGAAACGTTGTTCACCGAGACGTTCAATCTCAATACAAACTCAATTTATCAAAAATAGCAGAGTAACCGACAAATACAAGAGTACACAAAGGTAATCACAATAAGATAACGGTCTGAGAACACACAGTCAATGACGTGTGAAAAAAGCAGTGAAAATACCATCTTGGTTTAAACTTTTCTGTAATACATGCTCATATAATAAGACAAACAAAGCATTTTATACAACCTTTGCATATATAACAAGGGATTCAAAACAAAGTCGAAACGACATTTTCAGAATCTGTATCCCATCTTCACATTGTGACAAAATCTTTGAGCGAATTGTGTTGGGGACCTCCCACAAAACATAATCCCTTTCAAGCATTTTGTATTTCAGAATATCCCAACTATGCACTGGACAGTATGTCATGTGGAAAGTATGTCATCATTTAGTCCTTGCTACCTGCGAGAATGAAGAGGATTCAATAACAAGAAAGCTGCTGGTGCATTCACAACAATCAAATTTATCCACCTGATCTACAGCACAATCAAATTTATCCACCTGAACCACAGTTGAATAAAGCCAACACCACAGATACCGAAGCCCCCTATTTGGACTAACATTTTTCTATTGCAACTGATTTTGTTTCGTCTAAGATTTATGATAAACGCGATGACTTTGATTTTGATATAGTAAATTTTCCGTTTTTGGATGGTGACGTGCCTCGCCGTGCTTCTTATGGTGTATACATTTCGCAACTTATTAGGTTTGCTAGAGTCTGCAATCATGTAGCGAACTTCAACGCGCGAACTAAATGTTTCACAGCCAAACTTCTCCAGCAGGGCTATCGGTTTCATTAACTTCGAAAACCTTTTTCTAAATTTTATCGCAGACACTATGAGTTGATTTCCAAATTTAGTGTTGGGCTAAAGAAGCTTTTACGTGAGGGTCTTTCGGAACCAGAATCTTATGGTGACTTGGTTTACAAATTTAAGAAGCTTATAGGAAGGAATGATTTTACTTTTCAGTTTAGAAAAATCATAAGTTACAGACGTATAGGTTATAACTTGAATGTTATGCGGCAGTCTGCATACTTAGTTTTTAACCCAATCACGGTTGATGACTATGCTGCCTTCTTTAATTGCACGCCGGAGGGTCGGGCGTTAGACTCTATGATAGCCCCAACATAAAGCTATTCGTTTTAGTTGGTTGGGGCCGGAGCTTCTTGTCTGTTCTTTGGCCCACCGGGGTTCAACTTGTGTTTTTCTTTTGCTCCGGGTTTCAGTAAGTTATTCGGCGCCCAGGGATCTCCATCGTTAGGCAGCTTACTGAATCTGTTGAGTCCTTGTTTTTGATTGAACAAGGTGATTATCATGATTTATTCGTTTGTCCTTGATGATTCATTGACTAGTAATCTTTTCAGTTCGGAAAAATCATAACACGTTACAGACGTATCGGTTATAACTTGAATGTTATGCGACAGTCTGCATGCTTAGTTTTTAACCCAATCATGGTTGATAACTATGCTGCCTTCTTTAATTGCACGCCGGTGGGTCGGGCGTCAGACTCTATGATGGCCCCGACTTAAAGCTATTCATTTTAGTTAGTTGGGGCCGGAGCTTCTTGTCTGTTGCTTAGCCCACCGGGGTCCAACTGGTGTTTTTCTTTTGCTCCGGAGTTAGTAGGTTATTCGGCGCCCAGGGATCTCCATCGTCGGGCAGCTTACTCAATCTGTGAGTCCTGGTTTTTTATTCATCAGGATGTTTATCATGATTTATTTGTTTGTTCTTGATGATTCATTGATTAGTTAGAGATTCACCACGAGGACCGAAGAACTAACTAAATGTTGTGAACCACTACAGAAGCAGAGGGTGAGGTTAGGTACCTGTAAAACCGGTTTAAGCCCGCCAGTAACTTTGTGTTACTGATCGTTCCAAATCGATACTTCTGTATCGGTTCTTTTTGTTTTATGTCTTGGTGTTTAAAATTTTTTGTGCTGTTGGCGCCTTATGTATGTTTTCATATTTTTAGTTAAGTTAAGGTAACTGAGTGGCCACCTATTGGGAAAATAGCTGCTCATTCGGCTTACGATATGTTTCATAATATAAGTACCTGATTGTTAGTTTGGTTTTTTCCCACCTCGGACGGTTTTTGGAGTGGGAATCTTTTTCTGATTGCGCCTTTTCCTGATCTTTGCCTGCTTGTACCTTTTTTAGAGATTCACCACGAGGACCGAACAACTAACTAAATGTTGTGAACCACTGCAGAAGATGAGGGTGAGGTAAGGCGCCTGTAAAACCGGTTTAAACCCCCCAGTAATTTTCCAGTTCAGGTAATTGAGTGGCCGCTTATTGGGTAATAGCTGCTCGATCGGCTTACGATATGTTTTCTTGGTATAAGTACCTAAGTGTCATTTTAGTGTTTTCCCACCCCTCGGTTTAAAAAGTGGGAGTTTCTTTCTGATTGCGCCATTTCCTGATCATTGCCTACTTGTACCTTTTTCTACTCATTATCAATCTATGTGGATTCCTCAAGACGTACAAGGACACATAACTCCGCAGTAATCTGGCCTAATGTCGAACTCACATGATATATTGTCGTTGTTCTCGTTACTTGATAGAATGAAAAAAGGTCAGATTAAAAATGAAGGCACTTGAGTGTTCAAAACAATTTTCCCTCCCATTATAACCCTATGTGAGCTATCTGTTATCATGGGAACCAGAGTTCGTATCTGATCTGCATCATTATCTCATACAGAGTAACCCCTATTTTAATGAGGTTTGGTTGTGTTAAGACTCCTGGTCTCAGACAAATCTTTATTTTAAAGTAGGGAAAGACGAACGGACGGACAAATGCTGGCCCGAGTACAATTTATACGTTAATCATGTGTCCTTCAGCTCAGCTCAGCTTAAATGGACACTTTATATTACTCTTCCAAGTTTAAATGTTTTAAATCTTTTGGATATTTTATTTAGTACTTCCAACTTTACAACCTAATGAGTCGATCGCGTTCGATCACTGTTGAAGTCTACAAGTTAACAACAGAACTTTATTAGAATTGCAAAAATATTTCGATGTCAATATTTCCATTAACTTCGTTCAATCTGGATTTAATGCAGTTCAAAATTAAGTTTACTTCCAATTACACTTAAATCATTAGCATCTTAATGTTTCGTAATTGAAACACAACAGTCAATCAGTTAAGCACAAAAATACATAACATAGTCATTATTATGACAAATGGTGAAAGAGACAAATGTATGGGTGAAAGGACCATGTTCAGTAACTGACAGTTTATTGAAATCGACTTTCTGTCAGGAATACATTTATTTGAGAATATTAGAGATAATGTCTCCAATTAGTGCTACATGCCAAGTTTCAAGAATGTTGGACTTTGAGTATATGAGAAGAAAGCTTCTCTTTCATGTATTGGCAATCATGGCGGTTATCTTGGCATCTTGGTCATGGGAACTGTACAGAAGAGAACTGGGGAAACTGTAAGACTTATTGTAGTGAGCATGTTTGGTATTGGTAAAAGAGCATAAAATGCGTTAGAATTGGTCACAAAATCTAAATTCCACTCATTTCCGACTGTTAGTTGGTTTATGCCTTGTTTTATGTCACACGCTTAATGATTACATTTTCGCCCTCTGTAAACTATTTGTCTCCAATATAAAATGCATGCAAATACACACACAATGTGAAACGTGGTGAATCATATGAAAATTCATTAGCATCGTTTGCTTGGACTTTAGTTAAAGAACCACAAAAAGCCTACCCATAGATTTTCATTATTTTTTGTAATTTTAAACTAAGCATGTTCTTCTATTGATTCCTGCAATAAAACATATGGTTACCGAGTTGGTTTCGCCGGAAATCCATCTTGAAAATGGGCGATTTAATTGTCAATTTGTACGTAACGTAATGGGAAATTGCGAAAATCGCGTTGCTTTTCAGGCATAAAAACTGGTATTTTTCAAAACATGATCCATAGAATTTAATTAAAACTGAATTTATTTATTTCTATTTCGAATCAGCAAATACAATAAAAGTCCTTGACTATAATCTCATTATGTAAACATGTCGTGGCAGCAAAGGTCACTTTGGTTCCGTGTTCCGTTAACTTAACAGATAAACCGGACACAGTTGGTCACGGGGAGGTGACAATCAACAATGCAAGGATTATACCGAGTTAGTTTCGCTGCTATTTGTCAATCATTATCGCAATTTATGCTAATTTTGCGACGTTTTAATGACAATGACGGTCATAACCGTCATAAATGATGTTATCCAAAACAACGCCGGTATACAATGTTAACGTTGCGCGTGAAAGCTTTTTGTATTTCTTTACTTTAAGTGAATGTATTCCAGACACAATCATTTGACGGGTTAAATTCCATAAAATGTCTTGTACAAATATATTCTTTACGTTCTCCACCCTGATACAATAAAGAAGTCAAATACCTCAATGTGTGTTTATTAGCTGTGAAAAAAGTAGAAGCCCACAGTGTTAAGGTAACTGAGTGGCCACCTATTGGGAAAATAGCTGCTCATTCGGCTTACGAAATGTTTTCATGGTATTAGTACCTGACTGTTAGTTTGTTTTTTCCCACCTCGGCTTTTGGAGTGGGAATCTTTTTCTGATTGCGCCTTTTCCTGATCTTTGCCTACTTGTACCTTTTTATCTGGTTCCAATTAAAATGCAAATTCTGATAAATGAAGCAGGTCTGTCTCATAAACGCTCGACTTGATAAATATTCTTTTAATGAGTGTTAACGACCATGTTGTTTACTTCGTCTTGTCTTGGTCGTGGATAATTTTCTTTGTATCTGGCAGAACGTTTCTTCACAGGTATATTTGCATTGTCATTTTCCCTGTGTCAACTTTGTATCACGAATATATACTACACAAAGTTTGATAGGGATCAAAACTTTTAGAACCGTCTTGTAAAAAATGTTTTAATAATTTGATTCAGATTTACCTTATTTATTTCATTTTATTTATTTTTTTTTTTTTTTTTTTTTTACTTTGGACGATTATATAATAATGTATTTTAATATCTGTTCATATGGAAAACATATTTCAACAACTGTCAATGATATGTCTGTAATTGATGTGGTTGTAAAAATCATCTTGCTTTCCTTTTTTTTTGCCGGACACATATTACATAAGGACGAACTCCGTCATTTCAACTACAAACTCTTCATTTCATTTCATGGCTTCTGTTTATAAACCCATGACATTACTTTCAATAGAAACTCTTTTACAGTAGATCAGATACGTGTCTAGGAATATTTCCGGAAGTCAGATTTAATACGACCGGATTCTTCGCCAGCCTAATCTATGTAGCATAATACTTCTTAACACTGTACGTACAGTACACTAAAATAATGAGAAAATGTGATATGCTTAATGTAATTCTTATCCTACGAGTATATTCTCGCATACTACACGTATATAGGCTTTCCAAGCATGTGCGTCTCCAGTGATCTTCTTCTTTCTTTTTTCGGTGTCTAATTTTTTTCTGGAATTTTTTTCTCATATGCTCATTATAATTATTATTATTATTATTATTATTATTCCCCAGACAAGCCAACACTAAATTCATTTTGATAAACCACTTGATAAAGTCGAACATAAAATATAAAATATTATGGCGCGATAGTTATATATAATGTTCCATCGACGCAACACACATGGAGGATACACAAACTACGAGTAAATTGCGTAAATTGCGTAATCCATGTAAAAATCAAATGATGAAATTAACAATGGTAATGGAAAGATATGTGAGGGTTTGAAACAAGCCATTTGAACCGGCCACTTGTTTATTTCACCACTTCATATTCCGGTACCGACGCCCTGTTCCATATATTACTTGATACCAATGACAGCCAATAGATCGTCGTTTGAATGTCCCAGACCGTTGATATATTTTCTTCATTTCTCCCAAAATTTAAACTAGATTTCATCGAAATGTGTCATTGTCTGCTCAAAGTTTAGATGCCTTAATTTTATTGATACGTTGAAAGCCTAAAGAAGTGCCTTCTTTAGTAAATAACATATATAAACTTTTCCTGTCAAGATAAGTGCCTCCAGTATAACTTTGATGTCAATAATTCCTTTTTAATGTTTTTCTAAAAACTTTACCAATATGTCAGTGTCTTTGGTTTCTCTTCCTGTAATTACAATGGTGCAATCTTGTTTTCAATCTGTAATTTCAAGCCTCTGTACAGTTCTAGGTTGCACAGACTTGATTGGAAACTTTGCATGCACTTTTCCCACGAGACTCATACAAATGGTTTTCGGTCGTACGTACTTTATAATGTGTCTTCTCTAAGAGAAATCAACTGTTACATTAAACGTACTTTGTAATTAGAGTGTTTTTATTATTTTTAAAAATGCATCGCAGAAAACAATTACATATAAGGGTTTAAATGCATTCTATACACGTCTAACGTCTCGGCGTCATTCAGGGAAATTACTTAAGAACCAAACCGATTACCATAAGAATTATAATAATGCGCTATTTGTCAGTATATAGGGCTTTTTATACTCTTACGTATTTAAAGTGCGTGTGCACCTCAAAGGTCTTCAAAACTGGCGTCAACCAATTTTAGCGTACTTAACTTATAGTATCTATTTTAAACCGCGTTTGAGCATATTACAACGTTCTTGGGCTCGCACTCCAAAATATGACTTGTCTATGTCAGTTTACATTCCATTTTATATGTGAAAATGACTTATTTAAGTTAAATCGGTTGAAAAATATATAATACATGAACGCCGCGGAGGTCGATATCGCACCTGCATCAGGCAAAATAATCAAAAACGTGAAATATAGGTCAAGGGCACCAGGTCAAGGTGTGTACTTAAAGGATATGCATCAGGTCAAGGTGTGCGCTTAAAGGGTATGTCAAGAACAATTACTATGCAAGGTTTCATATTCGCAGATACCTTAGGTGCAGAGAAAATCAAACTTTGATGTAAAAAATAATAAAGTCAATGGACCATGAAATATAGGTAAAGGGCAACGGGTCAGGGTGCGTGCCTGAAAGGTCAATCTATGACAATAAGTACGCAAGGTTTGACACTCGCAGTGATCACAGGTGCAAAGAAAACCAAACTTTTACTCAAAAATAAACAAATTCATTGGACCGTGAAATATAGATCAAAGGCACCGGGTCAAGGTGTTTGAAAGGTATGTCAAGAACAATTATTATGCAATGCTTCACACTCGCAGGTATCACCAATGCAGAGAAAACAAATGTTCGACGTATAATTAACAAAGTCAATGGACCGTGAAATATAGGTCAAGGTGCGTGCTTGAAGGGTATGTCAAGGACAATTACTATGCAAGGTTGCACACTCTCAGGTATCACTGATGCAGAGAAAACCAAACTTCGACGTAAAAAATAAAGTCAATGGACCGTGAAATATAGGACAAGAGCACTGGGTCAAAGGGCTTGCTTGAAGGGTATGTCAAGGACAATTACTATGCAAGGTTTCACACTCGCGGCTATCACCGATGCAGAGAAAGCCAAACTTCTACGTAAAAACTAGCAAGGCCGTGAACTATAGCTCAAGGTAAACATCCCAACACAGACATACATGTAAAATAATATCATGGTTTCATAACACGTCATCAAAACAATCAGTTCTTTTCCAGTTAGATAATCGTCATGTTGTCCTCCACAAAGCAAACAGAAAAAAAACTGTTAAAGCAGAGCAGCAGACAAACGTAACAGATAACACATAGGTGATCAAAGTAAAATAAGGATGTATAGTGGCAACAGCAAGTCAATGACCTGTAAAAAATATTAGTATAATTATTGTTCAATTTTCAGGAAATCTGTTCGTGTACTGGACAGCTTGTCATTTGGAAAACGTGTCATCGGGTACTTGGCTTTTACGAAAAACAAATGACTGAAAGTATTACAAGAAGAAACAAAAAACTGTAATCTTAAAGTGGTTCGATTCTTTTATATTGTATTTAAAGCGCAATTGCCTTAACGTTTTTGTCTAGATTCTTTTATATTGTAATCAAAGTAAAATAAGGATGGATAGTGGCAACAGCAAGTCAATGACCTGTAAAAAATATTAGTATAATTATTGTTCAATTTTCAGGAAATCTGTTCGTGTACTGGACAGCTTGTCATTTGGAAAACGTGTCATCGGGTACTTGGCTTTTACGAAAAACAAATGACTGAAAGTATTACAAGAAGAAACAAAAAACTGTAATCTTAAAGTGGTTCGATTCTTTTATATTGTATTTAAAGCACAATTGCCTTAACGTTTTTCTCCAATATAAGTATAGACACACAATTAAAATAGCAAATAATGAGAAAACCGGTCTTTAGGGTTTCCGACCAGGTGCGACACAAACCGGCCTGTACAGTCAGGGAAACAGGCTATAGCATTGACAGTTTGGATTTTACTAGAAGAGCAGTTGTACTATCCGTGTAGCGAAAACAAAGGCACTGATCAGTTGTGCAGTTACTGGGGATTTTCTAAGACACACAAAGGCATCTTACCCTGCAGTCGATGGTCCCATCAGGCTGAACGTCAATAAAGCTGGTCAAAATTAAAGTTGCTAGAATGTTCACAACATCATGCATTACATTTGACAGTGTAACATATTTGATAGTGTTTAACCTTCTGATGTCAGAGATATTCTAATTTGATATACTAATGTAGGGACAGACGGACGGACGGACAGATGCTGGATCGGGTAACATCCTATATGCTTATTTTGTGGCCTTAGTCTCACTCAGGTAAGCTAAAATGGACAATTTGTGTTCTCACTTCGTTTAGATATTTTGGATATTTTATTTAGTACTTCAAGCATTACAACCTGGCTTATGATCTGATCGCGTTCGATCACTGTTGCAGTCAACACGTTTACGACAGAACTATATTTGAATTGCAAAACATTTTGATGTCAATATTTCCATTAACCTCGTTTTATGTGGATTTTAAGCAGTGCCAAATTGTTAACGTCCAATTACACCTAAATCATTAGCGTCTTCATCTTTGATACACGGCATTCAATCTTTTAAGCACAAAAATGCATAACATAGTTATTATGAGAAATGCTGAAAAAGAAATGTGTTGGTTAAAGGACCATGTCCAGTAACCAACATTTCATTGAAATCGACTTGCTTGTGTTTTGTTGTTATCCGAGTATATTTGTTTGGGGTACACGTTCATTAAAATGCGTTATGTCTGGTCACAATTTTAAATTGACTATTACATGTTTGCCCTTAGAAAACATTTTTCTCTAATATGAAATACATGCAAAACCAAACGTCAAACTTGCTGAATCATACAATATTATTCTTTGCTACAGTCTTAAGTGAATGTTTTTGCCAGACACAATCATCTGACGGGATTAATTCCGTAAAATTTCTCGTACAAAAATGTACTTAAATGTTTTTACCCAGACACAATAACTGAGTCTATTTCCTCAACATGTGTTTATTAGCCGAGAAGAAAACCAGAAGCTGGTAGCAATAATCTGGTTCCGATTAAGATGAAGATAAAAATGCAGGTCTGTCCGGCACATTGACGCTCGACTTGATAAACGTTCTAATCTTAATGAGTGTTAACGCGTTGGGTGTTTATATTCTCGGAGATGTACTAGGCAAATATGATCAAAATTTTGAAAAAAATAGTTTTTGCAAATAATTGTATTTTGCCCTAAAACATATATTCATTTTTACCTTTCAATTTTGTTATTTGGCAAGTAGTTTATGATTACATTTACAGTTTAAAGCCACAGTACATTTTCAATCAATTTCATATGGTAAAAAAATTGTTAGTCATAAGTTTTATGCTAAAATGATGGCTAAACATGGGTATTAAAACTGTCATTTACGCGCCTTAATTTGGACTAAAGTTAAGGGAAATACCTTAATTTTGCTTCATTTACATTTTTCGATTCTACCGCAAATATTATAAAGAGTTCTAGGCGTGACTTAAAGCGAGGTACCGTAGTAGGCTTGTGCACTCACATAGTCTCGCGTCATCAATAAAATATGAACAACATGTAGCAATGAGCGGTTCGTCAATACCTGAATGCGGAAGCAAAAAATATTAAAATCTAAAGGAATATGGAGGAGATGGGAAGCGGGGAACAGGAGGAATGTTATGCAGGTCCCATGGCGAGGCGGCTTCAAAACTTCTAGACATTTGGTAAGGGTTCAGTATCAGTTCTGTTTTTCAAACATAAAACTAAATAATAACACTCGTTTACATGTATACGCATCCTGCTTAAGGAGCCACTGAGATGCCCCATGGATGGGCGTATATATAAATCTGTAGAATAGAGCCTTGTCTCCCATCCAATTTAGATATTGTATAACAGTTGGAAGTGGTATAGAGACACGATTTTATTGCATGTACTGTAGATATATTTTATTTGAGGTTCGATACGGGTATTGGCTAATTACGACAAGTATTCGCTTCTCAAAGGGAAGTAGCAGTGTCGAGCTGTACATTGAGATTTCGATAATCACAGATCATCATACTTTTCGATGCCTATAACCAGTAACAACAATGCATTCATATTATACATTCATACCGGGTCATGATGCATGATTTTATCGTTTTAGGCATTGTTAGTGAAAGTCAGACAGAGATGCTACCAAGACCTTTTGAGAGGGCTGAGGTAAATTTTTCATTGAGTGATAGATTTTCATTTATTTTCACTATGGTGTCCAATCATTTCGTACCCGGATATATTTTTTTTCCAACCCATGTCATTTCGAAAGCCACTTCGGTCTTTTCGTACATATTTTTTGTTCATTTCGTACCTAATTACAACCATTCCACATCAAGGTAATTTCGTAACCACTTTCATCATTTCCGCCCTAGCTATCTGGGTACTAAATATTCGTGACTAATTTTGTCATTATCGCACCTGCTTATAGCAGGGTGCGATATAGGAGTTCAAATTTCCGTCCGTCCGTACGTTCGTTCGTTCGTTCGTCCGTCCGTCCGTCAACATTTACGTCGAAGTTTAGTTTTCTCGACATCAATGACAGCTGCAAGTCTGAAACCTTGCATAGTCATTGTCCTTGACATACACTTCAAGCATGCACCTTGAGCCAGTACCCTTGACCTATATTTCACGGTCCACTGACTTTGAAAATTTTTACGTCGAAGTTTGGTTTTCTCGACATCAGTGATAGCTGCAAGTCTGAAACCTTGCATACTAATTGTCCTTGACATACACTTTAAGCACGCACCTTGACCTAGTACCCTGTACCTATATTTCATGGTCCACTGACTTTGAAAATTTTTACGTCGAAGTTTGGTTTTCTCAACATCAGTGATAGCTGCGAGTCTAAAACCTTGCAAAGTAATTGCCCTTGACATACCCTTCAAGCACGCACCTTGACCCGCTGACCTTGACCTATATTTCACGGTCTACTGACTTTGAAATTTTTTACGTCGAAGTTTGGTTTTCTCGACATCAATGATAGCTACGAGGGTGAAACCTCGCATAGTAATTGTCCTTGACATACCATTCTAGCACGCACCTTGATCCGCTGACCTTGCCATATTTTTCATGGTCCATTGACTTTGTTGATTTTTATGTCAAAGTTTTGTTTTCTCTGCATCAGTAATAGCTGCGAGCGTGAAACCTTGCATAGTAATTGTCAGTTTGGTTTTCTCAACATCAGTGATAGCTGCGAGTCTAAAACCTTGTAAAGTAATTGCCCTTGACATACCCTTCAAGCACGCACCTTGACCCGCTGACCTTGAACTATATTTTACGGTCCATTGACTTTGTTAATTTTAATGTCGAAGTTTGTTTTTTTTCTGCATCAGTGATAACTGCGAGTGTGAAAGCTTGCATAGTAAATGTCCTTAACATTCCCTTTCAGAACACACCTTAACGTGGTGCTGTCGACCTATATTTCACGTTTTAAGTTATTTTGCCCGGTGCAGGTGCGATATCGACCTCCGCGGCGTTCTTGTTTTATACCTAGGTGTTTGGTCATTTACAGCGTAGGTTAAAACGTGTTTGTTAACTTAGAGTCTCAGAAATGGAGTGCCAACCTAACTTAAGATACGGTCTTTCTCAACGAGTTTGCTTGATGCTTTACGTCACATTCAACAGCTACGGTCATGTCGGGACGGTGAGTAGGTAGTATTGGGCTTTGTTTGGTTCTGACTTCATGTCACCTATCAACGATTTTTCAGCCATGTTGGAACGACGCCAGCGGTTCCTGGGTTTCTGGGTGTCAACCAGTATTATGCGAAGCTTAAAAATGCCTTGTTAAAGAACACTGCTCGGAAGTAGTTATCGTAGTTATCTTGCTGCAGATCTGTCCTCTGCTACTAATTTTGCTTGTTTGCACAAGATTACCTCATTGAAATTATAGTTGTTTTATATTATTATCTTAGGCAAAGACGTACGGTGCTAACTTACACAGTAGAAGACGGTTTAATGCTCGGAGGTGTTGGGGAGATGCTTAAGCCATGTTCTAACTGCCCGGGATTATCTACGGTTAACTAGGACAAATCGTGTCGGACCGGGATAGAACCATAGCGCCACCGTGGACTTGCGTGGCAAGCCGGGACATTTCGGTGCAGAACTGTGCGACATCGGGACAAACCGTTCGAGCATGATAAACCGGGATGATCCATCGTAACTGGGGGTAATTAAGACGACACCGTGCTATTCGACACAAGCTGGGCCTTCATCGGGGCTCCTTCATGATGAACCGGGCATGTAAAAGTTTGCCCACCGTGAAGCCCATTTTTGGCCCGGTCGTCACCGACACCATCGTTGACAACCATCCGGTTTAACATCGGGGTTTACCGAAGTAACACCGGGATCCACCGGCCTGCATAGTGGAACACAGCAAAAACGTGGCTCCACCGGGTCCATCTTCATATCAGTGAAATAAATGAAGATCTATATCAAAACTATACTATGCAAAATAAATTTAGCAACTTTTGATGTTTTATACATTTTTGATCATCTTAGAGCAATTTTGGATATTTCTTTCATTTAAATGACAAGAATAGGGTCATGATAAGATGAATTTAAAAACGCCATTATTTAAAGAGGTTTTTGGAGCAACCAAGAAATACAGAAAGGGTGTGAAGGCAAAATTCTCAACCACTGAACACAATGCAAACAACTGACTTTTGTTTAGTCCATTAGACACATCCTTTTCATCCCTTGTTTATCAACGTTGTTGATAATGTGACATATGAAATTGGTCTTTTTCGGTACAAACTTTACCAGCCGAAAAAAAACGACGTCAACGTGTCGTCAGTTGGTCGAAATTGTCTTAATTTCGGGTTACTTGGTTTCCATTGATTTTCAGAAAAACGAAACAAGACAGACAAAGCACAATGTAGCCAATACAGTGGCGAATAACACTTGAAAGTTTCAGGGCCCATAACGCGTCATGCTAGTGAGACAGCGCTGACGTAAAACTCATTATTTAAGCTCACGTTATGAAGCCAAGATAGGACATTTTGTTTAACATATTGGTATGCACCAGGCATTTAAACTCAGTTCCGATTATTAGAAACGTAATTGTAAGGCGATAATGTAGGAGCAAAGGAAAAAGCGTCAAATTCAAAAACCAAAGATCTTTATTTCTCGGCGATTTAATTTGGTAAATGTTTTGTTTTCTTTGTTTTGATTACTAAACAGTTGCTTAAGCATGATTTTGGTTTTCCAATTTAAGCAGACCTGCAAGTTTTGATCATGCGTCTTAATTTGTGACGTCACGTCAGTATCGCCGTAAGGTTTGCTTTTTCGAAATTTTTTGCTTGCAAGTTCTTGTCGAAAGGTTGAACCGCTTAATTATAGCCTTTGGGTTAAAGACGCTTTTAAGTGAGGGCCTTTCGGAACCTGAATTTTATGGTGACTTGGTTTACAAATTTAAGAAACTTAAAGGAATTAATGATTTTTCTTTTCAGTTCAGAAAAATTATAACACGTAACAGACGTATAGGTTATAACTTGAATGTTATGCGACAGTCTGCATGCTTAGTTTTTAACCCAATCATGGTTGATAACTGTGCTGCCTTCTTTAATTGCACGCCGGTGGGTCGGGCGTCAGACTCTATGATGGCCCCGACATAAAGCTATTCATTTTAGTTGGTTGGGGCCGGAGCTTCTTGTCTGTTGCTTGGCCCACCGGGGTCTAACTGGTGTTTTTCTTTTGCTCCGGAGTTAGTAGGTTATTCGGCGCCCAGGGATCTCCATCGTCGGGCAGCTTACTCAGTCTGTGAGTCCTGGTTCTTGATTCATCAGGATGTTTTACATGATTTATTTGTTTGTTCTTGATGATTCATTGACTAGTTAGAGATTCACCACGAGGACCGAATAACTAACTAAATATTATGAACCACTGCAGAAGCTGAGGGTGAGGTTATGGCCATGTAAAACCGGTTTAAGCCCGCCAGTAACTTGTGTTACTGATCGTTCCAAGTCGATACTTCTGTGGTGGTTCTTTTTGTTTTATGTCTTAGTGTATAAAAAATTTTTTGTGCTGTTGGCGCCTTATGTATGTTTTCATATTTTTAGTTAAGTTAAGGTAACTGAGTGGCCACCTATTGGGAAAATAGCTGCTCATTCGGCTTACGATATGTTTCATGGTATAAGTACCTGATTGTTAGTTTGGTTTTTTCCCATCTCGGTTTTTGGAGTGGGAATCTTTTTCTGATTGCGCTTTTTCCTGATCTTTGCCTACTTGTGCCTTTTTTATTCATTACGTGCAGAGACTTGCAAATGTAGTTCACAAATTGCGTTTGATGTGCATAGTATACGTATAGTTTAATTTATATATTTAAGTAATATTAATGATATTGATACTGCTTGAAGTCAGACGATATATCTGCAGTAAAATTTTAATCATTTCTGACGTTTCCATTCAATTGACTTCATTCTATATGTGGTTGACTTCAGAAAGTAGGGGAGCGCAGTGGCGTTGGACTCCGTATGGAGAGGTCCTTGTTTCGATCCCCACTGGTGGAATAGTGCTGTGTCCTTGAGTAAGACATATTAACATCTAGCCCAGAGTGCTGGTTAAAACCGCGGAAGCGGTGACTCCGTCCCGACATTCCTTAGAACGTAAGGTACACTTAAAAAGTAAAAACGTAAAAATGGTGAGGAACTAAAACAATTAAATTCCAACCCGCACACCAATAGGAAAGTTAAACGCTAATAGCGATATGCTGAAACCAAGGGATACTAGTTCTGGGTGGAAAAGTCGTCATTTTGATCGGAAGACCAAGTGATGGAATGATGTGGACAGTAGATATGGTACAGTCATGTGCATTCAGTTGGTTTGATGATTTGGTTTTTATGTCCCAGTCAACAGCTATGGTCGCACGAGGACGGGATCTTGGTTTAATGTCTCGCCCGAAGAACTATAGAAGCCCGGGGTGGAACACATGGCCATGTTTTGCCTGGCAAAACTACACCACAGAAGCTTTTTCCAGATCCATGTAAAGGTCTATCTATGATACACGAATTATATGATTTGATACGTTTATAAAATGTTATGAATCCATTATATCATAGTAAATATGGCCCGACGAGTCATAATGCTACTGACAGGTATCAGTGATGTGCGCATGTGAATTTCGATACTTATTCGGTCTTTGATCTGTCTGTGGTCATTGTTGAGCTTCTTGTGTGTAATATTGTTTCTTTCTAGTGTTTCCTTGCATGTGGGAATAAAGATATTTTGAATTGACTTTGTACGCTGAGACCAAGGACATATCTTGCTCCAGCTGCGTACGTACGACGTATCTTTGGCGGTCCTGTGGCGTATGTGTGACTAGTCACATGTGTGGCCGTCTTCTTTACAGAATGATGGACCACAATACTACCTTTGTACTGAGGCTTTGATCGTTTTGCATTTTGGTCGCTTAGAAACCGATTGAATTTCAAAACATAAGTTTTAAAAAAAATCTTATTTTAAGGGCTTATTTTATGGTAATGAGCAGCAGCATAAAAAAAAAAAAAAAAAAAAAAAAAAAAAAAAAATCTGCATCTGCGAAAGCAAAAGCGCCGATCAGATGTCCAGTAAATGCATAGCTGATCAGCACCTTTGTTTTCGCTACACTGAAAGTGTTATCCCTCTTCTTCTAAAATTCAAAATTTCAAGCTTCTCTGGGCCTTCTTCTGTGGTTGTACAGGCCAGTTTGTGTCAAAGCTGGTCGAAATCATAGATTGTTGGGTTTTCTCATGCGAAGGGCCATATGTATAAATTGCTTATAAAATTAGTAAAATGCAGTTTGATGACACAAGATCAACATTTCTACAACGTTTTTACGTGACGTATTACTTAATCGTTACGTACACGTGGCGTATTAGGAATACCTACTGCGTTGCATTCTTATACATGTGATTGACGTATGCACGTGGCGTATCGGAACTGCGGCGGTATGGTACCGTTATGGTACGTACTCGTTAAAACCACAAAACACAACATTACTTATCGGAGAAAATATGACGTTGTGGTCATGATGTTGGCATAAAAATGAATGTGACAACGTTCGGGTAATGCATTTTATCATATGACGTCGCTGTTTTCCAGTGGATAACGTCGTCATAAAAATCGTATGGCCACACGTGTAATAAAACTCTTGTGGGAATACGTAACGTCATTAACGACGTCCGTAACAACAATGTAAATTTTCATTGAAAATAATTATGTCCACTTCGAAGGCGATGAAATAAAAGTCATATGATAAAACGAATCTTACACTCGTGGTCATTTCATATGAAATTTATTCAACTCGCCGAAGGCTCGTTTAATACATTTCATATAAAATGACCACTTGTGTAAGATTCTCTATAAAGAGAATGCAGAGTTGCTACAGAACACGACGGTTTCATGTACAGGGCAGTCTGCGCCGATTGTTATTTTTCTTAATATACCCCTATGTAGCCTCTCCGTAAATAAAATCGATTATAATTACGGAGTTGTGTAATATAACCTAATAAAAATATTTGAAAGTATGATCGTGTGCATTGACAAATCTTGTTCATGACTACTTGCCCCATTCATTGAAAGGCAATAGCGTGTGCCCTAAACAAAGTGGTATTTTGTCATACATAATCGATTTTATTTACGGAGAGGCTACATAGGGGTTTAGCACGTGTTCCTGTTTACTTCCGGAATTCCAGAACTTTGCGAATGAAATTCGAGTGTGAAGGCGGGCAAAAATATATATCTATCACTGTCACTCATTTATTAGTCTTAAATTGGTTTATCTGTAATGCATTTGGGAAGTTTTCGACAGATCCTTGTTCGGCAACCGAAGCACTAGAACATATCAAAAATATCAAAATTGAAAAAAATAATTGAAAATGTACTGTGGCTTTAAAACACATTCCATTGACATATTTTAGATCTAATCCTTGAAAAATGAAATTGAAAACATTTGAAAAAGTCTATTTTTCTAATTTTGAAAATCGATGACTTTTTAAAAAGCATGGATACCCCCACAAATATTTTGCTTTTTGAGTAGCATTTCGCCTATATTTTAAGCTGGCTAATTTATCAACAAAAATTGTTATCGAGACGCCTTAATTAGTTGCTTAAAACCATCTTGCATTGAATTCCTCCTTTTAGCCAGCCATAGATGACATAAGAAAGTCAAACTAGGCAATGATCAGGAAAAGGCCTATCGGGCAACTTACTGAATCTGTTGAGTCCTCGTTTTTGATTCATTAGGATGTTTATCATAATTTATTTGATTGTCCTTGATGATTCATTGACTAGTTAGAGATTCACCACGAGGACCGAAGAACTAACTAAATGTTATGAACCACTGTAGAAGCTGAGGGTGAGGTTATGGCCATGTAAAATCGATTTGTCCACCAATCCCCATTCTCATTAATATGTTAACTGCTCTAAAAGGATCTCAGTTTTATTTTTGTTACCAAGGATGTACACCTCTAGTGAACTTTTTTTCTCTTGTTTTGGTGTCTATTTCTCTAAAACTTTTACGCATGTACTCATTATTATTATTACTAGTAGTAGTAGTAGTAGTAGTAGTAGTAGTAGTAGTAGTAGTAGTAATATTTTTCAGACAAGTTAACACTAAATTCATTTTGATCATTTACTAGATAAAGCCCAACATAAAATATAGAATCTGAAAGCACGATAATGCATGTTCCATCCACGCAACACACTTGTAAACGCACAAACTAAATTGCACTATCCGATCGTGCAATAATCAGATGATAGAATATACAATGATCGTTAAAACAACAGAACATGCTCCTAACACTGAATAACAAAGAGCCTCTGGCTGGGTGTGAGGGCTTGCAAGCACGTCATTTGAACCCACTGTTTGATTTCACCACTTCATATTCCGTTTCCGACACCCTGCTTCATACATTGATTGATGCCAATGACAGCCAATAGATCGTCGTTGAAAGCCTAATTTTAGTGCCTTGTTAATTAAATAAGTAAATACATGTTACATAGTTTAAACTTCTCCTGTCAAGATCAAGTGTCTCCAGCATATATTTGATGTCAATAATTCCTTTTTCATTGTTTTTCGAGAAGCTTTGGTTTCTCTTCTTGTAATTACTGTAGTGCACTCTTGTTTTCAATCCGTTATTTCAAAAGTAAGAATTAAGTGACCAGGAATCGATTCAATTAAATTTAAAGTCCCAACATAGACACCAGGTGGGAAAGAAAGTACATAAAACACAACAAAACATTTTTCCGACAACACACACAAAGAGCAGAATGACTAGTTTTTCACCAACAACGTAGCCATCCGGCTAAGTTTCAACCAAAACGAAAGGCAACGAGCACGACAGAGAGGCAGGCACAATAAACAGTAGTATAATGAAGATAAATCACTTTTCGTGGGACACCAATTGGGACAACGCCAAAAACTATTTTTCCTGGGGACATTAACATCCTCGATTTCATAAAGAAAGAAAATTAAATAAAAACAAACATAGTGTTCAGCTGGCGAACACACGTAACGAAAACTTTTGATGTAATTAAGTTAAAATCCCAACCAAAGACACCAGAAATACACAGAGATTATCATTATCATTAATAAAACCATTTTACTAGGACAGCGAAATTACCATTTCTATCAGTACAGCGAAAATGCATAAACGACGATTCAAAGCGGATTAGAATATAGTTAAACCAAGATCTCAACTGGCTAACACATGCATTACAAAATGTTGCTGCAATAAAGCCAAAACCTCTAGGCGGGAAGGAGACCATTTCTACTGGTTCATCAAGATGTTCATTCACGAATCTAAACAAGAGCCCAACAAGAAAAGCAGCAACTCGACCATAATAAATCAAAACACCCCGACGAGCACAATAGATATACATACGGACAAAACACGCAACATGAATATAAATAACAACAGAACCGCCTTGGAACGGTCAGTAGCGAATTATAGAGGCTATGTACAGTTCTAGGTTGTGCAAACTTGATCGGAAACTTTGCAGTTATTATTCCCACGAGGTATATACTCATACAAATGATTTCATGGTCGTACGCACTCTAATATGTGTCTTCTCAAAAAGAAATTAACTGATATTAAAATGTAATTTGTAATTAGGGTGTTTTAAATTATTTAAATGTCTTCTAGAAAGCAATTACATACAGCGGTTTTAATGCATTCTAGACATTTGTAACGTCTCGGCCGCTTTCAGGGAAACTACTTCAGAACCAAACCGATTATCATTAGGATTAAATGCGCTATTTGTCTGTATGATATGGGGCATTTTATTCTCTGGGTTATTTAAAGTGCATGTGCACCTCGCAGTAGATCAAAACTGGCGTCATTCAGTTAATGCGAACTCGCCTGATATTTGATATTATCCACTTAAAACCACATTTGAGCACACTATAACGTTCTTGGACTCGTATTGCAAAGTATAATTTGAATATGTCAGTTTACATTCCAGTTATGTAGAATGGTGTATTAAATTAAAAACGGTTGAAAAATATATGTATAATATCATTAAAAATTGCACTTTGCCAACAATTTCCCGGAAAGAAAATTCGTTTCGAACCGCTCTAAAACTGAAATGGTCTGAAGCCCAATTTACCGATTATTTGACAAATGCAAAGTGTCACTTCATAAATCTTAGCTTTGACATTCAATGACAAACAATCGTTATCAAGTCCCAGCAGAATGCATCAGATTTCATTTAGAGCTTCGACTTTCTATTTGAGCCGAATTTCAGGATATTTCCCACCACGTTTTGACTAGAAATACAAACTAATGACATGAAGGGTATTTGAAATCACGTTGATATACTAAAACTACGGTTACCACATGAAGGTTTCACCCATATTTGACGAATGGATTCTCCCATCATTATCAATTAGGTGAGCCCACGTTCATTTTTAGGGGTGTTAAGAGTGAGTTTTTATTTTTATCTCATTTTTGGATGAAATTCCTCCAAGAAAACAGAATAGCCCCAGATGTGGCGCCGCGTTCTGCGGCGTCACATCTGGGGCTATGCTGTTTGCCTATGTCCCATAATAGGGACGCCAGGCTTAAATGAGTTAACGAGTGTACAGTGTACGCCCCTAATCCGTCACTAATTGATATTTACCAGCTACTCAAACTGATGCTAAAACATGTATGGACTTAACTGTAGAGGGGTTAAGCCCCTATCTCACTGGAATGCGACAACTGGAGACTAGTTCGCTACTAGTTCGCGACAAAAGTTAACGATACAAACGCAATTTTCAGTCTCATTGAATCGCCATTTAAGCGTCTATTTCGCAAATTGTGGCATAATTTTGCAATTATATCTCATGACTCAGTGTCGCATGATAGTAGCGAGACACTCGTACGACAGTCGCCAAACATTCGTGAGAGTGTCTCACGACGTTCTCACGAATGTAGTTAAGTTTCATTTTGCACTCGTACGACAGTTGCGAGACATTTGTGAGAATGCCTAAGTAGCTTAGATTTATTTTCATTCGTACGACAGTCGCAATACATTCTTGATAGTGTATCACGACATTCATTGGAATGTTACTTAGTTTTATTTTCTCAGCAGATAGTCGCGAGTTGTTCGCATGGTTTGTCAGGACTCTCGCGAGACTGTCGTATGACATAAGTACAACATTCGAACGAGTTTCGCGAAATTTCCGCATTGTAAGTTCACTAAAGTTCGTAGCGACATGCTAGCGACACTGGCACGAACGTCGTGCGATTGTGGTATGACAGTCGCGCGACAGTCTTGCGACGGATTCACGAATATTTTGTCGAATAAATTCGCATAAAATTTTAAACATGTTTAAAACATTCGCGACTATTAAGCAACACATGAAAATTCTCGCGACACTCGTATTTTCGGAGACATTAATTAATGAGATTGACAATAATAACACATGAATGCCTTTGTTAGCAGTTTTAGAGATTCTTTACCCACTCTTAATACTCTCATTACTCGCTACAAACCCGTTAGATCAGCGGGCTAACTGTCACTCCGCTCCACTTCGGTACCTCGTACCACTTCCCTGACATGGAGAGGTTTAACGGAATACCGATGTAAATATTCCGTCTACAAACCCGTATACAAACGCTCCTATAATAAGATAATGACTGGTACGTTTAGAAAATGTTAAGGAACTTGCTCAGAGTAAAATCACAATTTATACAAAAGATGGTACCAAAAACATGTATTTATCAAGATTAAGCTCTTTCCTGGTTAATCTGCTGTTCTTCGTTAAAACTGCAAAACTTGTAAGGGAGCGCGGTGGCCTGGAGGCAGAGCATCGGGCTTTAAATCGAGAGATACTTGATTCGATCCCCACACTGGGCACCATGTTGTGTCCTTGAGCAGGGAACGCTAACTCTCCACCCAGGAAGCGTTGGTTCCGCCTCGGAATGGCTGAAACATTGTTCACCGAGACGTTCAATCTTAATACAAACTCAATTTATCAAAAATAGCAAAGTAGCCGACAAATACAACAAGAGTACACACAGGTAATCACAATAAGATAACGGTCTGACAACACACAGTCAATGACGTGTGAAAAAAGCAGTGAAAATACCATCTTGGTTTAAACTTTTCTGTAATACATGCACATATAACAAGACAAACAAAGCATTTTATACAACCTTGGCAAATATAACAAGGGATTCAGAACAAAGTCGAAACGACTTTTTCAGAATCTGTATCCCATCTTCACATTGTGACAAAATCTTTGATCAAATTGTGTTGGGGACCTCCCACAAAACATAACTCCTTTCAAGCATTTTGTATTTCAGAATATCCCAACTATGCACTGGACAGTATGTCATGTGAAAAAAGGTACAAGTAGGCAACGATCAGGAAAAGGCGCAATCAGAAAAAGATTCCCACTTCAAAAACCGAGGCGGGAAAGAACCGTGCATCGTATTGTGTATACATTTCGCAACTTATTAGGTTTGCTAGAGTCTGCAATCATATAGCGGACTTCAACACGCGAAATAAATGTTTCACCGCAAAACTTCTCCAGCAGGGCTATCGGTATCATAAACTTCTAAAAACATTTTCTAAATTTCATCGCAGCACTATGAGTTGATTTCCAAATTTAATGTTGGGCTAAACACGCTTTTACGTGAGGGTCTTTCGGAACCAGGATTTTATGGTGACTTGCTTTACAAATTTTAGAGGCTTATAGGAAGGAATGATTTTACTTATCAGTTCAGAAAAATCATAAGTTACAGACGTATAACTTGAATGTTATGCGGCAGTCTGAATGCTTAGTTTTAACCAAATCACGGTTGATGACTATGCTGCCTTCTGTAATTGCACGCCGGTGGGTCGGGCGTTAGACTGTATGATGGCCCCAACATAAAGCTATTCATTTTAGTTGGTTGGGGCCGGAGCTTCTTGTCTGTTGCTTGGCCCACCGGGGTTCAACTGGTGTTTTACTTTTGCTCCGGGCCGGGTTTCAGTAAGTCATTCGGCGCCCAGGGATCTTTATCGTCAGGCAGCTTACTGAATCTGTTGAGTCCTTGTTTTTGATTTATCAAGGTGATTATCATGATTTATTCGTTTGTCCTTGGTGATTCATTGACTAGTTAGAGATTCACCACGAGTACCGAACAACTAACTAAATGTTGTGAACCACTGCAGAAGATGAGGGTGAGGTTAGGCGCCTGTAAAACCGGTTTAAGTCCCGCAGTAATTTTATATTACTGATCGTTCCAAGGCAATAATTCTAATGTGGTTCTAATTGTTTTGTGTTTTGGAGTCCAATTTTTGTCCTGTTTAAGACTTATGTACGTTTTTATATTTTTAGGTCAGTTCAGGTAACTGAGTGGCCGCCTATTGGGGAATTTTAGTGTCATTTTAGTTTTTTTCCCACCCCTCGGTTTATGGAATGGGAGTTTCTTTCTGATTGCGCCATTTCCTGATCATTGCCTACTTGTACCTTTTCTACTAATTATTAATCTATGGGGATTCCTCAAGACGTACAAGGACAACTAACTCCGTAGTAATTTGGCCGAATGACGAACTCGCATGAGATATTGTCGCTGTCCTCGTTACTTGATAGAAAGAAAAAGGTCAGATCAAAAATAAAGGCACTAGAGTGTTCACAATATTTCCCCCTCCCATTATAACCCTATGGGAGCTATCTGTTGCCATGGCAACCAGAGTTCGTATCTGATCTGCACCTCATACAGGGTAACCCCACCTTACAGCTGCGTTCAGTTATTAGTATACACCTGCAATATTCAGAAATAAATTGACAACTCATCTTGTCTTTATACAATCTTCACTGGCAAGAAATGGACAACTAATTTGTTTATATATTTTGTTAAGTATGAGGTTGGTTGGTTGGTTGATTGGGGTTTAACGTCCCACCAACAGCTAAGGTCATATGGAGACTGGACCTCGGTTTATAGTCCCATCCGACGGACTGGAGAAGCCCGTTAAGTATGAGGGTAAATAATTACTATGTAAATAAAACTTCCAGATCACGAGATGTTGTATGCCTGAATTGATTACAAAATCTATGGAGCCCAATGTTTTAACAAAACTTTTGCTGATACTCGAGTTTCAAAGATTCCACAAGGAACCATGGTTAATGGTTTGTAATATTGTTCGTAATTTATAAATGAATAACCATTTTTGTACCAAGGCTGATAATGTGGTGTCTTTATGAGCACTGTTACAGAATGTTACAGCCTGATTTTCATTCAATGTGCATAATAGAATGCCATGGTAAAGCGGCTGTTATAATATAAAACTAAGAATGTCAGTGTCATAATAATATCATTCATATAACTGTAAGATGAGTAGTGGGATGGTGCTCCCCGACCCTCTGCATGTCATGTTACGGGGAGATTAAATAGGCTACCAGTAGGTTGCTGGAAAAAGTAAATAACGTTAGCAATAGAATCAATTTAAAAAAAAAAAAAAAAAAAGAATGTCAGTATTATTTTGCACGAAAATTTATATTTCATGAGGACGGTTGTACGAAGAAATTCTTCATGAGCTAACCAAAACTGTCTTTAAGCACTGTGGAGTCATCTCTGTCTTTCTTATTCTGCCAAAAAGTGAATTAGAATTTCATCATACAGTTTCATGATTTGTTCCTCTGCAACGAATACCATAGCGGGCTGAATTTATTGCTAGGCAACGACTCACATCTCCTGTTCATGACATTCCAAACCTCTTCTATAGGGTTTAAGTCCTGGAAATTAACATGCCAATAAAGATGCAAAAAGAATTAGTATATATGAAAGGCAATGTTCGTTGTATTAATCCTTAATCTGCAAAACAAGTTCTTTATATTAGAGGAACGTCTGTCTGTCTTTGAATGTCCTGTTGATTCCATTGACTTTAACCCTGTACAAGAGTGTTGAAATACCACGAAGATAAGCTGTGAGAGATAGCATAACAATAAAAGCTTTTCGGTAAAAATTCCAGCCCCCTATGGTATTCTCTGCGGAGAAAACACATAAAAAACCGTATGATAAAATTCTAACCCACCTATTTGTAAAATTCAAAGCCAGAGGTGACTCCACAGTGCTTTAAGGCATGCTTTCCTTATTAAGAAACCCATTAGCAAGGTTTCTTTGAACAAACGTCCCGGTGAAATATTAGTTTTCGTGCAAAATATCACTGACGTGTTTTGCTTTAATTTGTACCAACCACTTTACAATGACATTCTAAAATGCACATTGAATGAAAATCAGGGTGTAACCAAATAAATAGTGCTCATAAAGACACCAAATTTTCAGCCTTAGTACGAATACGGTTATTCATTCATAAATTACAAAAATAAATTACAAACCATTAACCAAGGTTCTTTGACTAATCTTAAAACTCGAATATCAGCAATTTTTGTTACAAATTGGACTTCATATGTTATGTAATTAATTTAGGCATACAACATCACAAGATCTGGAAGTTTAATACACAGAGTAAATATCTACCCTCATACTTATCAAATTATATAAACAAATTCCTACAGTTGTCCATTTCTTGCCGGTGACGGTTTTTCAAAAACAAGAAGAGTTGTCAATTTATCTCTGAATATTGCAGGGGTATATTAATAAGTGAACGCAGCTGTAATGATGTTTGGTTGTGTTATGCCTCCTCGTTTCGGAAACATTCATATTTTAAAGAAGGGACAGGCGAACGGACGGACAGATGCTGGCCTTGGTACCATCTTATTAGCTAATCATGTGGCCTTACACTGAGAGCTAAATGAACACTTTATATTGTCCTTTCAAGTTGAAATATTTTGGATCTTTTATTTAGTACACTACGAGCATGGCAACTTATTAGTCACATGAGGTCGGTCACTCCTGAAGTCAACAAGTTAACAACAGAACTATATTAGAATTGCAAAAAAGGAATTTGATATCAATATTTCCATTAACTTTATTTTATGTGGATTTAATGCAACGCAAAATTAAGTTTACCTCCAATTACACCTAAATCCTTAGCCTATATTCATGTTTCATAATTGAAACACAACAATCAATGGGTTAAGCAGAAAAATACATAACATAGTTATTATGAATAATGCTGAAAGGGACAAATGTGTGGGTGAAAGGTCCATTCTCAGTAAGTGACATTTTATTGAAATCGACTTTCTGTCAGGTAAACATTTTTTTAAGATTATTAGAGATAATGTCTCCAATTAGTGCTACATGCAAAATTTCAAGAACGTTGGACTTTGAGCATACTTATATTGAGAAGATTTATCATGATTTAGTTGTTTGTTCTTGATGATTCATTGACTAGTTAGAGATTCACCACGAGGACCGAAGAACTAACTAAATGTTATGAACCACCGCAGAAGCTGAGGGTGAGGTTATGGCCATGTAAAACTGGTTTAAGCTCGCCAGTAACTTTGTGTTACTGATCGTGCCAAGGCGATACTTCTATGGTGGCTCTTTTTGTTTTATGTCTTGGTGTTTAAAATTTTTTGTGCTGTTGGCGCCTTATGTATGTTTTCACATTTTTAGTTAAGTTTATGTAACTGAGTTGCTGTCTATTGGGAAAATAGCTGCTCATTCGGCAGACGATATGTTTTCATGGTATAAGTACCTAATTGTTAGTTTGTTTTTTCCCACCTCGGTTTTTGGGGTGGAAATCTTTTTCTGATTGCGCCTTTTCCTGATCTTTGCCTACTTGTACCTTTTTCTTTCATATACTGGCAACGATGGTGGTCATGGGAACTGAACAGAAGAGAACTGGACAAACAATAAGTCTTGCATGTATTGCTGTCTGAGCATGTTTGGTTTGCGTGTACAATTTCATCAAAATACGTTAAATCTGGTCACAAGTTGTGTTTACTCAGCATTACAATTTTGACCAAAGCCAAGCATTTCCCTACAATGTAAATGTAAATATGCAAAGTCATATTACATGTACACAAACGTCAAACTTACAGATATATAATTACACATACGTGTTAATTGTTTGAAACTGAAGCGAATGTTTGTGTCTGACACAACCATTTGTTGTTAATTCCATAGTGGTCCTCGTACATAAATGCAATTCAATTTCTTTAACCCAGATACAACACTGAAGTGAAGTGTGTTGATGAGCTGTGAAAATTGCATACGCATGTAGCAATAATCTGGTTTCGATAAAACAGCAGATAGAAATGGTTTCGATAATCTGGTTTCGATAAAACAGCAGATAGAAATGCAGGTCTGTTACAAAGTTGCTCAACTTGATAAATGTTCTTATCTTCATGAGTGTTTACGACTTGCATGTTTACTTCGTCGTGGTTTCGTAGACGATTAGCAGACAATTAAAGCATATGCAGCATTTTTCATATTATTAAATGCCTTAATTATGAAGATTCCAGTATATTGTCACTTCCCTTTGACTATTATCATTTTAACATATAATGTCGCTACTGTTATAGCTTGATTGGTCACATGACTACTTGAAATATTTTTGTGGACAAAAGAATATGTTTTTGCATCCTCCCACCCTCCCTATACATTCGTTTGTGGTTAGAATAGTTTTACTTATAGGGCGGATATGAGGCTGCGCGCCGTCTTTTCATGTTTATTAATATGTTCATCGACTATAATACATGTATATATTCTCTTATGTTCGCAGGCTACATTTGGCCAAATTATATGTTTTCATAGGGCTGTGAGGGAGTGACATAATATATGCACCCTCACAATCATAAAAAAAGATTAATATCAGCCATTTGCATCTAGATTAAAGTAAGAATGTATGCACAATGCCTTTCATTTATGCGATGAAATTAGCCTATTCATTTTTCGAGTTTTAAAAATAGACAAATGCTGGTATTTTTCAGTTTTTGTCACGTGACTAGTGAAACACAATGGCGGCCTCTATTAACCGCCATTGTAAAATGCAGTAAACAATGATTATATCTACAGAACCGCTTAGCCGATTTTGGCACATTGGTAGTCTCAGCGACACTGACTTTCTAAGAATATTCATTTAATCACGTTTCATGAAGTTTTCGTAAAACTCGTCTCCTGGTACTAAATGTAAGGACATTATAAGCATGCATAAACTACAGCATTTTGTGCGTTTAGTTTATTATGCAATTAATTGTTTGATGAAGTATTTGTCAAATAACATTAACACTTCCATATCAGCAACGTGTAGGAATATAACATAATAATGCCTTTTTCAGATCTGTTTATCTTATTTGCCAGTAAGAGCTACCAACCGAAATTCATACTGAATAATTATTTCAACGACTATCAGTGATACTGTATGTCTTTAATTACTTGTTTAAGACCATCTTGCCTTCCTCCTTTTCACAGGACACAGATAAGAGAACATCAGGACGACTTCCGTCATTTCAACACCAAACAATGACCTTGCCATTTAAAGGTTTCTGTCTATAAACCCTTGACATTATTTACAACAGAAACTCTTTTACAGTAGATCAGATACGTGTCTAAGAATATTTCCGGAAGTCAGGTTTAATACGACTGGATTCTTCGCCAGACTAACCTATTACAGATAATACTTCTTAACCTTATACGTACACTAATGATGTGGTATGTGCATTGTACATTCTTATCCTACATTCTCGTATCTACTGTGTTAAGATTTTTAAAAGCTGTACGTCTGTAAAGATCCTCATTTCATCTCGTTTTGGTGTCTATTTCTCAAGAACTGTTAATTCATGTACCATCATTATATATATATAATGTGCTCACTATTATATTATGTGCTCATTATCACAGAATGATATTTAGATAAACATAGGTATTAGTAGTAGTAGTAGTAGTAGTAGTAGTAGTAGTAGTAGTAGTATTTTTCAGACAAGCAAACACTAAATTAATTTTGATCAACCCTAGACAAAGCCGAACTCAACATAGAATTCATGATTGTACGATAATCCATGTTCACACAAATAAAATATAAAAGTTTGATCCATTGGAAGCAGTGAGAATGTTCAAGGGGAGATAGTATTGGCCATATTGCGCAATTTCGAGTACTGAACCCTCATCAGTGACCCTTTATAAACCGGCGACGATAGCCAAATATATGTAAATATTACTGAAATTTCAAATCTTTACACAATGGATGTCTAATACAAAGACAGAAAAGTAGAAATAAGTTTGACTTGGAGGAAACTGAATCGCGTCATACGATCATGCAAAAATCAAATGATGAAATTAACAATGGTCATGAAAAGAACAGAACATTCACTTGATTTTAATCTGACAAAATGGAGGTTTGCCTTTTGTAAATCAAGATGAACAGTTCTCGTCAACACAAAAGGCATTGACCAGTGATTGCTTTTAATGCTAATGGTCAAGCAAGGTAGCCACCGGTACCAATTTGAACGCCTTTGGTATGGCGCGAATTCACAGTATAAAGCGTTCCTACCACTGCATAACAAAGAACCTCACGGGAAACAAATGCGACTGGGAGTGAGGGTTTGCAAACGAGTCATTTGAACCCACTGTTTGATTTCACCATTTCACAAATCGTTAACAATATATGACGCCCTGTTCCATACATTACTTGACACCGATGACAGTCACTAGATCGTCGTTAGAATGATCCAGACCGTCCATATATTTTCTTAATCTCTCCAAATACTTAAAAAAGATTTCATCGAAATGCGTCATTGTTTCCTCAATGTTTACATGTTTTAATTTTATTGATAGGTTGAACCCCTAATTATAGTGTTTTCTTTAGTAAATAACATAGTCACTTCAACTTTTCCTGTCAAGATAAGTGCCTCCAGTATAAACTTGATGTCCTTTTTCATAGATTTTCTAAAAGCCAAACCGATGTATCAGTATGTTTGGTTTCTCTTCCTGTAATTACTGTAGTATACTCTTGTTTTCACATCAGAAAATATTTCCGTGAAATGTATACCCACGTAAACCCCACTATCATACAGAAAAACTGAGGTTTGCAGGAATATACCTTTTTTTTTTTTTTTTTTTTTTGCTCCAAAACATAGATACTCGTTAGAGCCGCCACGCCAAGTACCCACAATCTATGTTTTAGCAACAATATTGAAAATACCAAAACAATACAATTTTCGTTTTTTTAGCGCCTGGAAAGAATCTCTATAAATTGCATGGGCAAATTTTCGAAATGTTATTTCAAGCCTCTGTACAGTTTTCTAGGTTGTACAGACTTGATCGGAAACTTTGCAGAGGTTTATTATGTTTACACTCATACAAATGGTTTCATTGTCGTTGCGTCTTCTCAAATTACGAGTATTTACGAACGTTGTAATTTGGGTGTTTTAAGTATTTTTAAAAATGACTCACAGAAAGCAATTACGCGATTACGCATAGCAATTTAATGCATTCTAGACATTTGTAAAGTCTCGGCGTCATTCAGGAAATTACTTAAGAACCAAACCGATTACCATAAGGATTACAATTACGCTATTTGTCAGTATATAGAGCATTTTACACTCTTTTAAAGTGCATGTGCACCTTGCCGTTCTGTAAAACTCGCCTGAATTAACCTTACAGAATTCATTTGAAAACGCGTTTGAGCATGCTACAAAGTTCTTGGACTCGCGTTATTGGACTTGTACTCAAAAACTGATTTGCCTGTGTCAGTTTACATTCCGCGAAAATGGTTTATTCAAGTTAAATCGGTTGAAAAAAATATAAAATAAAAATATCATTAGAAAATGCACATTCTTTTCGCACCGCTATATGACTGCAAAAGTCTGACGCCCAATTTACAGGTTATTTCACACGTGAGACGTGTCACTCCATAAATCTTAGCTTTGACATTCAATGGCAAGCAGTCATTAACAAGACCTAGAAGAATTAGATTTCATTTTTTGCTTAGAATTTCTATTTTAGACAATCTTCAAAATATTTCAAACCACGTTTTGGCTTGAAATGCAAACTTATAACATGACGGGTGTTTGAAATCACGTTGATGCACTCATGATAACTACGTTAACCACGTGTTGGTTTAACGAGTGTACATGTATTACGAAAACACGCCAATTTTTAGCGGTAGAAAAAAAAATCATTAAATATATATATATTTTTAATATTTTTGCTCAAAACATTCATTGTGGGTATAGGTTAAAACCGCCGCGGCGAGGCGGTTCTGTCGAGTACCCATCATGAATCTATGTTTTGGATTTAAAATGAGAAAAATGTGTATTCCCTGTAAGCCCCAGTTTTACTATATACAGTAAGTGGGTATTTATTTCACGGACATGTGTCCCTGATGGTAAGGCCCTAATCCGTCACTAATTGGTATGTTTACCAACTACTAAAAATGACGCGGAAACATATAAAGGCTTAACTGTAGAGTGGTTAGCAACAACTTCAACAACGAAAATCGTGATACATGTCCAAGCCTGGTCACAACAACATAATCTTCGTCTACCAACCTCATTGTTAAAATGGAGAAATATTTGGATTTGTACATATAATCTTGAAGTGAAAATAAAAGCTATCTGTGTGCTTCGTTCTAGTTAATTGCTGTTCGAAATTCAACACATTCTTCTTGCCACGACCCATATTTTCGGAGACATTAAATGAAGTGTGTGACAATAATTACACATGAATGCCTTTGTTAGCAGTTTTTGAGATTCTCGAAACCTCTCTTCAGACCCTCATTATTCGCTACAAAACCTTAGACAAACGCTCCTATAACAAGACAATTAATGGTGCGTTTACACGAAAAAGAAATACAAAGAACTGTCGCAAAGTAAACATTCCAACAAAGACATACAGAAAAGTATACACTTGATATTATCCATTCATTCTCAAATTGATTCGATTCTTTTATTTTGTATATGATGGCCCCAAAGTCATTCGACGCAGACTTGCGTAAAAAGTAAATCTGTCATGTTTTAGCAATTTCTGGTGGAACGTTTTAAAACTAATCTTTTAAACGAACGGAACACGATGGATTACGATTTCGTCCAGAAATCGCAATACATGATAGAATAACATTTTTATGCAAGTCTGCGTCGAATGATTTTCGCTAATACAGGTATGTGACGAGGCCTAAAAACACAACTTCCTTAACTTTTTTGTTCAGTATGTGTAAAGACAATTTAGATATCAAATATTACTGCAAATAGTTAATATCAGGAGTTCGTTTGTCTGTTACTTGGGTGGTCCTTGTTTTCACTGAAACGAAAAATCATTAAGTACGATTTAGCAGACGAACATGTATGCAAGTCATACATGCATCCATGAAATCGAAAACAAACATTCCTCGGCATGAATGTATTATAATCACAAAAAGCGATTCAAAATATCTAGTCAAACCAATCTAACCAAACGAAGAAAGTATCACAATCATGCAAAACATGTAAAAGCCAGTCTAGCAGACTGTATGTAGTTCTGTGTGGAAGCACCCAGCAGCTCGTCAATTCCTATGTGCCTACCAGAAAAAGCTCTCGATAAACATGATTGGTTTAAATGCATATACATGTACATTGTCTATTTTTTTTTACCTGAGATCATACGCTTGTCCGTGTCTGCCATAAGAATCATAGTCGTCGTAGTGCGGTGATTTCAAGTCGTTTTCATCATAGGTTTTACAAAAGTACACCCAACAGTTTAAGATAGTCGGGTTCTGTTCATGGTCTTTTCCTGTATCAATAGAAATAAAAACCCAAAATGCTTAGTCTTAAAACAGATATACGTGTAAGCGGATTTTCTGTCATTTAGATTTTTCTTAGTTACGGCAAATCAGTCTTCATGGTCGTCCTAGTATTCACTTTACCGATTGAAGGTTCAGATCCATATTGACGGACACGAATAGCACCGAAAATGTCTTCCAAACATGTATTAACAGGTCTATGTATTGTTTGTCTCCGTCAAACTAGGGTTGAGATTAGTAAACATCACTTTGCCATCTAGCTCTAAACTTGAAAATGTCCAATGTCATAGAATTAAGTCACTTTTTTCTTAAAGCTGCATTTTTAAAGCTAACTTACACTCATAGTATAGATGCATTATAATTGCGCAATGATAAACTAGAAAACGGCTTACCAGTCAATGCCTTTACTTCGGTCTGCATTCTCTCGTACCAATCAGGGTGCTCTTCAAAATCGTCAAGAATTCTTAGCCCTTCATCATCGACTTCGATAATGTCACCTTTCACATTCTAAAAGATTAAAATAACTACCATTAACACATCCTCAAAAGAGACTTTATTTATTCTAGTAATACCTGCATGCATTTTAATGTTGAGAGCAAATTATGGTTTACTGGGTGTCCAACTTGACTCTGTAAGCGCAGCTGTCTAATGAGTCCAGCATCAATATAAAAAAGGTAAACACCTTTTTTTTGTTTTTGATAAAAGAAATGTCAAAATAGACCTTAATATTTGAAGTCAATAATGATATTTTGAGTAAACCAACAACAACAATCGTTTTGCATTTCGTGTATACCCAGATTCGGTCGAAAGCTTAAGGTAAGGTCGATTCATTAGAAAGCATGTCCATGAAAAGTACTTTTTCGAAGGAAGTTTCAATTTTAACATCGGGAAAAATCTCAGTTTATTGTAAGGGCATGTTTTCGTAATGAAAAGCCACCAACCTTTCCCTGTCCATCCAACTTTAGGAGATACGGCAGCCTCCAATGTCCACCAATCACAAGCGGATATTTCTGGCACGTGACACCTTTCCCGATATAGTTAGCATCCTTTATTTTGTTGATAAGGTACTCGTTTGGTTGGCCTCGTTTTAGTGTGCCATATACAAATACCAGATGTCTGGACATAGGCGGTCTGTGGTAGAGTCCAAAACGGGAACTGTGTCGAGTATTCCTCTCTTCTATTCTGAATATATATCGCCTTTTTATCAATTACTTCTCTTTTAGAAGCATGAAAACATCAGTAAAGATAAATAATGAAATATAAGTACAACAAAAAAGAAAATGGTGATATTTAGGTCAATGCGCAGGTGCTGTCTGGCTTCTGCAGAATTGCTCTCATTACGTAGCTCAAATATTGCAAAGTGTTTTAATATAGTGCCCTGGGTAACTGGAATAAAACGGCAGTAGCTGTAAATTTCGTTTAAATACCACTATTTAAATCTCCTTGAATGCAATACCTGTCGTCGAGATGCCTAAATTAAGAGCGCTGTTCAATACGTTGAAAGTAAGAGAGAGGTAATCATAAACGATTGTCTCAAATTGATAACCGAGGGTAACCTCCCTTAATATCAAAGTTCAATAACTGTCGGTGCTTACTGCCGCTCTCGCATCGTGTCAGTAAATAGCAAAAATTATTACAAATGTGTACATGCGATAAGATAACATTCTTACCTTTAGACGTTCTTCTTAGAACACCGTTAACAATGTACGCTTTATATCACAGCCAAATCCCATGAGTGGTATTTATTGTTGGCCAACGCTTAAACCGAAAAGTACACGATTTATTGGTTTTTATACAAGTAGTCGCTTTCAAAAAGCAACGCCCAGACAGTTTGTTCATTTATCAAACCAAACGACGACACGATATGCCTTTTAAGCATCATTGACGTCACATGTACCTTAGAAATGGGTCACATGAGCCTTTGTTTTGACGTTCGTTAAACAGAATAATAATAAAAAAATAATAACGGACAATCTGTGTTACGGTAACACCCATTGTGCGTGCTGTAACATTAACTTGACCAATTGGTCATTTTCAAATCAGAAAAAATGATGAACATAATGTGTTTCTCCAAAATGTAGGATGTTGAATTTTGACGTTATTATGGACGTTTTTGACGTCCGAAGTTCTAAGTTAATAACCATTTTATTGAATAAAACTCAATCCAAATAAAATTTTAACAGATTTAAAGACACTTTTTGCGTTGACGTTTGCGTTGACGTTTTATCATAACCTAATGTTACCAACTGATCAATGGCTACAAGTGCAATCACTTTCATGAGTTTTGTAAACAATATGCTTGGTTCAAATTTGTCTTTAATTGAGCATGCTTCCAGTATGTGCTACTGTAGGTCCATGTGGTTACGAGCACGTCATCAAGCGTACCTAACCGAAATAGTGCCTTAACCTGCTGTACTTTGACGTATACACACTGCTTTCATATAATAATAAGATCAGTTACGCCACATACTTGCATTGCAAAACCAGCGTACAATGACCCAAAGTGTCTGTTGCATTTCTTTATTCCTTAAGTATATTTAGTTTGATCAGAACGAGCAAACATAGAAAAAAAAACTGAAGAAAATATTTTTTTCAAGATCCAGCTCAATCATTGATGCCTAGATATCAGCATCCAGCCCAACATTAGATTAACTTATTTTACACCCTTCGTTTTCTTCTTGTATATATCGGAAATGGCTAAAGCATATGCCACCCGTAGTGGATTGGAAAAAGTGACCGTTCCAAATCTGACACAGATGCAAGTCTATTTGGAAATGAGGATCAAGAAGATCAGTATAGAGAATGTTCAGTAAAGCTTCCTCCCAGGGTTTTTGGGGGTTCAGGGAGAAGGGCTATTCATTTTCAGGGATTTGGGGAGAAGGGTCATTTATTTTCAGGGTTTTGGGGAGAAAGCATAACTTTTTGGGGTTTTAGGGAGCAGGGAGCAGGGGGCTGAGGAAAAACATTTTAGGGAGCTGGGGAGAAAGGTCATTTTTCTTTCAGGGAGCAGGGAGCAAAGACCACCCGGGGGGACGGGGGGGGGGGCTCAAGAGAGTCTGACAGAGCGTTGCAGTGTGGTTTTTGCGACAATATGTATAGTCTATGAGCCAGACAACATTTTCATAACCAGTAAAGGAACTAAATCTTACCTTGTTTTTCAATAAGCCTAGCATGTGTAGATAAGATTTCAGTATGATAGCAATCATAAATCGGTAGCTTATGTCACGAAAATCACACTTTTCGTTGGGTCCCTAATTTCGGACAAAATATGCTATTTTTTACTTTTGACAAGACAAAGTTGTCAATGTTATAGAAAAAAAAACAAATAAGGGTGTTTACATAGATTGGTTTTAGCAATAGTGAATAGTGCATCTTGAAGCCATTTAGAAAGTAGTTCGGCGTCAGGAATCGTTAGGTTATGCGCATAAATTTAACATTTCGACAGGTATCTTATTTCGGAAAAAAATGCTAGTCTTAACGTTTGACAAAAATGTATTCATCTCCATGTAAAACAACAACGAAACTAATCTATTGTTGCCACTGGATCATTACTACAAGGCAATTGTTTGACTGATTCTTAAACCTCTTCAGAGAATCATCTAGCCTCCTTGGATGTTTCATAGTGACATTTGTAGAGTTTTTACCCCCGCCAAACAAAAATGCTAAATAAATATGGTACCCCGGGGGTTAATTTGACCTACCTTGCATCCCCACTAGGACAATTTTTAACGGGTGCCAAAATCGTTCATTGGGACCCCAGAAATGCAAACAGTTTTTGTCTTCAAAGATAAACTCTTTTGCACGATGAAAAATGCATGGTTTCCATGGCAACCGTAAACATGATTCTTGAGCATGGTGGTGTACATACAAAATTGGTCATATCTCCACTGTTACTTATCCTAGACCACTTAACCTGGTCTCAATTTAAAGCTTAGACACAACCCTTTTATCATATGGTAAGTACTGCAAGTTATCTAATTTGCATATTCATGAATTTGAATAAAAACATTAAAAATAACAGAAAAATCGTTAAAAAATCGTAAGTAAACTCATTTCAGGCCCAAACTATCATCATGACACTTTCTTATTGAACCAGTAATATCATATGACAAATTTATTGATGTCATTGACCTAAATGAAGATCATCTCATTTGCATATTCATGAATATTAATAAAATTTGAAAAATCGAGGAAAACGAGGGAAAAACTATAGCCATTGCAAGGTTTTGGATGGGTTATAAGATCTATCTTGCATCCCTCAAACCAATTTTCATGGCTGCCAGTGTGGTCAGAGGGACCATCTGACAATGCCATATTATATTGCCTTCAACAATGAACACATTTGCATGATTACATAGTCTCCACACCCACCCCTCGTGTGAACCTACAGAATAGTGTGTACTCACAAATATATATATATATATATACCAACAAAAGCATGCTCTGGCATACTATGATTAGTCTGATAGTGACTCATGGACATATCGATTTAACCTTAATGCCTATTATTCAAATTATTGAATTTGCGTATCTATGAAAATAAATAAAACACACAAGAAATCAGAGAAAAATTGTGGAAAATGTAGGTGGTGTACGTACAAAATCACTTATACCAGAGCTGTTAACAAACCCAGGATGCTGAAAGAAGTATCAAATGAATGCCTTGGCAATGTTCTATGATCCTATTTTCTGATATAAGAATTATCTGATTAATTATTTCATGAATGTTAAAGAAAACTTCATAAATAGGAATGAAAAAGTAGAAAAATTAAATTGGTAAACCTATAAAATGACTTGTATCTCGGCAACCACTGAAAATGGCATCAAATGGTTGCTAGGGCAATATACCACCATCCTGTACTACAATATGTCATTATGTTTTTGTTTCATGTATATTAACAAAACCCCTCCAATCTAGCGAAAAACATACCAACCAAATAAGGCAATATACATAGAAAATCACATTTATCTTGGCTACTGATAGACCTAGAGAGATATAATTGGTATCAAATGATTGCTGGGACAATGTTTTATAAGTGTCATGTAGCCTGATATTAAATTATCGGCTATTTCTGTAGTATAGATATTAAAGAGATTTATATAAAAAGTAAGAACAACAACAAAAAATGAAGGGGTATACTAACAAAATGCCTTATATTGCGACGCCCAATAGCTGTTGAGAATTCAAAATGGCACCAATTAATAGGAAATGGAGTAAACAAGTGTTTCAGTTCTATTTTATCATATATCCAGAAAATAAAGACAAATTCAATACCTAAATAAGATAGTGAGACAACCTTTTCATGAATGCTCTATAACCACATAGCCTGATATTAAACCCTCAGCTATTTCTGTTGTATGGATATTAATGAGATCTTTATAAATAAGCTAAAAATCAACGACAAATGAAGGGGGTATACCAACAAAATGGCTTATATCTCGACTATAGAGAACTCAAAATGGCATCAATTAATAGCAAATGGAATAAACGAGTGTTTCAGTTCAACACATTCAACACCAAAATTAGGCAGTGTTCAATTACGTATATACATAAGAAATATCCAGAAAATAAACTATAAGACAGTTTCAAGACCTTAGTCATAGAACCTTTTCATGAATGTGTGATAACAAAGGCACAGCTGAGCAGAATCTTTTGTTTTATCATTATACTACTACTCATAGCTTCAAAATCTTCGTGGGGAGCACTGTGTCCAAATCGAGAGGCCCTGGGTTTGAAGCCCATACAGGGAACTGTGTTGTGTCCTTGAGCCAGACACATTAACTCGCCACAGTACTGGTTAATACCCAAAAAGCAGTGGCTTCTTATGCCTCCCGATATGACTGAAACATTGTCAACTGGGACGTTAAACCTCAATACAAACAAACAAATAAAATCTTCGTGAGCAAGGAACACATAGTAAAATAAATTGTAATACTTTATGGAGATTTGGTCATGAAAAGAGCATTTGTCAGTTAGTAATTGCAGAAATGGGCGCTCGCTAGTGGTAATCTCATGGACATTATTCCCATGGACATTATGGCTTGAAAAATTTACCTGTGGATATGGTGTTATCAAGTTGGCCACAAGTAGATGTAGAACATTAACAAACAAAACATGTAAACTTTTATTTACCTTTTTGTATGTCATTATCGGTTATAATGTTTCACAAAGATCATTTTAGTTTTTGCTGTTGTTGCCGTTAGTGCTCTGTGTATTGTAAGCATTTAAGAAAACATCTAAGACAAACTTATTTATTTTATTCTAATGTGACAGTGTATACCTTATCTTCGTAATTTATGCATTTGTGAATACGACTGAATTACAATTATCTTATTACATTATTATTATTATTATTATTATTATTATTATTACAACTGTTACAATTCATCATGCTGTTTCATTATTGAATTAAGCTGTTAAGGGTTCTTAGTTAATGAGAAACCCTCGAAAGATAGTTATACAGACATGAAGCTCACTGGCCTTGCTGTAGAGCTCCAGATTCCAAATGATGAGGTTGAAAGTGAACCCCAATGGGGTGCGAGTGTGACCTTGAGCAAGACACACTGACTACCCAAAGTACTGGTAGCAGTGGCTCAATTATAACATCTAATGACTACAAATATTGCTGACTGAAACGTTAAAAATCCACAAAAGAAAATCTTATTTACATATATGTTGTGAATCTTGTGGGTGGGGTAATTCTACCCCTTACCATATATTGCTTTGCTTTTTACATAGTCTCACCAATTATAAATGACATTGAATCATGTATTAACACAAGAAGATCACATACACATTCCAGTGATACCTTTTGATGTAAAACATACCATAATTTTGACTTCTGTTCTACCGTATATATAAGTTCAAATCTCTTTAAATTCTTATTTACAGGGCATCCCTAAAATGGATCGTTTTCTTGCCTTAAGCTACCGATCTGAGATTGCTATCATACTGAAATATTATCTATAGATGTCAAACTTATCAAAAAATGTCAAGAGATTTAGTTCCCTCACTGGTAACAAACAAATGGCCCAAATTCTGGGCCTGGCTCACAGACTAGTACTGTTATAAATGTACAAGGGTGACAGCAAAATCGTATGATGTCCTTTGTAAGAGTAATCAAGAGGAAGGCATATCTTGGTTTTGTCTACATTGCAGGATTAGTTTCCATGGAGTCACCAAAATAGCCAAAAAGATGAATAAATTTGAGCAAACGCAAAAGGAGATTCTAGCATCTGTGCAAGAACTTAAATCTAAACCTTCTGATCAAAATGGAATGTCTCAGAAAAATGTTGAGAGCTTAGTGAGGTAAAAATTTGAAGAACAAAAGCATATTAAGGATAGAAACTTAATGTCATGTGTTTTGGTCTTGAGGAGAGATCAAGTATTAACATAGAAATAAGGAAGAAAGAAGATGAAAGCACAGTAAAGGGGATTATTGAAGAAGTTTTAGGGGTGGAGGAGGAATTTAGCCTCACCAATATAGTTAAAATTGGACGTCCCGTGTCAAGTGCCGAGCAAAATGATAACTAGAATTTGTTTTCTATGTGAAAACTGATGTCTCCCCCTTTCTACGTGCATGTCCAAAATATGCAAGCAAGAGTTATAGTTCTTGTGCATCACATATCCTGTCATTCTGTTTTATAAGTGTACCAAGTTTCATTGAAATATTTCTTACGGTTTTCAAGTTATAGAGGGGGCACGACAGTGTTTGGAAAATAATCAAAGGGAAATAACTCCAAAGATATGAAAGCAAGAGTATTGATTCTTGTGCATCATGCTTTATAAGTGTACCATGTTTCATTGAAAAATCTCTAATGGTTTTTGAGTTATAGAGTAGACACGAAAATGAATGAAAAATAATCAAAGGGAAATAACTCCAAACATATGCAAGCAAGAGTTATGGTTCTTTAGCATGACACATCATCTCATCGTGCTTTATAAGTGTACCAAGTTTCATTGAAATATTTCTTATGGTTTTCAAGTTATAGAGTGGACATGAAATTGTATGGAAAAATAATCAAAGGGAAATAACTCCAAAGATATGAACGCAAGAGTTATAATTCTTGTGCATGACACATCGTCTCATCATGCTTTATAAGTGTACTAAGTTTCACTGAAATTTCTCTTACGGTTTTCAAGTTATAGGGTGGACACGAAATTGTATGGAAAAATAATCAAAGGGAAATTACTCCAAAGATATGCAAGCAAGAGTTATGGTTCTTTAGCACGACACGTAATCTCATCGTGCTTTATAAGTGTACCAAGTTTCATTGAAAAATCTTTAACGGTTTTCAAGTTATACAGCGGACACGAAATTGTATCCAAAAATAATCAAAGGGAAATAACTCCAAAAATACTCAAGCTAGAGTTATGGTTCTTGTGCATGACACATCGTCTCGTCGAGGTCTACAAGTGTACCAAGTTTCATTGAAAAATCTTTAACGGTTTTCAAGTTATACAGCGGACACGAAATTGTATCGAAAATAATCAAAGGGAAATAACTCCAAAAATACTCAAGCTAGAGTTATGGTTCTTGTGCATGACACATCGTCTCGTCGTGGTCTACAAGTGTACCAAGTTTCATTGAAAAATCTTTAACGATTTTCAAGTTATAGAGCGGACACGATTTGTGACGGACAGACAGACAGACAGACAGACAGACAGACGGACGGACAGACGCACGGGGAAAAACAATATGTCTGCCGACCCTGTCGGGGGGAGACATAATGAAACATCTGGTTGATATAAATGCCAGTCAAGCTAAAAGGAGAAAAATAAGACCATTGAGATAAACCATTGATAATATGGAATCAAAGAAAAAGGTACTGAAATCTTTGAGGGAAACAATAAATGAGGCTAGCTCGGGTAAATATAAGTACATATTTTTTAAACAGGACTTAACGTGGAAACAGAGAGAAACAGCTAAAGCAAAGAGGGCAGCGAGGGTAGCAAATAGAGGGAAAGATAGTCAGCATCAAATCCAAAGAGCTCATCAGGGTTCTAGGGATCTGCTGTCACAAAAACATTACTGCTTGACAGGTTGAATGGACGTAAGTTTGACAATTATGTGCCAAAATGTCATTGCTTAAAACATCAATATATTGCAGCTGGATGCACACCAGATATTCACAACCTATGCTTTACACAAAGTTGCTCGACTTGATAAATGTTCTTGTCTTAATGAGTGTTTACGACTTGCATGTTTACTTCGTCGTGGTTAAGATAATTAAAGCATGTGCAGCATTTTTCATATTATTAAATGCCTTAATTATGAAGATTCCAATATATTGTTACCTCCCTTTGACTATTATCCTTTTAACATACACTGTCGCTACTGGTCACATGACTACCTGAAATATTTTTGTGGACAAAGGAATGTGTTTTTGCATCCTCCTACCCTCCCTATACATTCGTTTGTGGTTAGAATAGTTTTGCTTATAGGGCGGATATGAGGCTGTGCGCTGTCTTTTCATGTTTATTTACATGTTCATTGACTATAATACATGTATATATTCTCTTATGTTCGCAGCCTCCATTTGGCCAAATTATATTTTCAAAGGGCTGTGAGGGAGGACATCATACATGTACCCTCACAATCTAAAAAAAAAAAGAGATTAATATCAGCCATTTGCATCTAGATTAAAGTAAGAAAGTATGCACAATGCCTTTCATCCATGCGATGAAATTAGCCTATTCATTTTTCGAGTTTTAAAAATAGACAAATGCTAGTATTTTTCAGTTTTTGTCTTGAGACTAGTGAAACACTATGGCGGCCTCCATAAGCCGCCATTGTAAAAGCAAACAATGATGTTTCTACAGAACCGCTTAGCCGATTTTGGCACATTGGTAGTCTCATCGACACTGACTTTCTTCTGGACAAAGCGAAAATCTTTTTAATCACGTATCATGAAGTTTTCATAAACCTCGTCTCCTGGTATTAAATGTAAGGACATTATAAGCATGCATTAACTAAAGCAGTTTGTGCTTTAGTTTATTGTGCAATTTATTGCTTGATGAAGTATTTGTCAAATAACATTAACACTTCCATATCAGCAATATGTAGGAATATTATATAATAATGCCTTTTTTCAGATCTGTTTATCTTATTTGCCAGCAAGAGCTACCAACCGAAATTCATATTGAATAATTATTTCAACGACTGCCAGTGATATGTCTTTAATTATTTGTTAACACCATCTTGCCTTCCTACTTTTTACTGGACACAGTGGACATAATGATGAACTCCGTCATTTCAACACCAAACAATGGCTTTGCCATTTCAAGGTTTCTGTCTATAAACCCTTGACATTATTTACAATAGAAACTCTTTTACAGTAGATCAGGTACGTGTCTAGGAATATTTCCGGAAGTCAGGTTTAAAACGACTGGATTCTTCGCCAGACTAACCTATTACAGATAATACTTCTTAACCTTATACGAACACTAATGATGTGGTAATGTGCATTGTACATTCTTATCCTACATTCTCGTATCTACTGTGTTAAGATTTTTAAAAGCTGTACGTCTGTAAAGATCCTCATTTCATCTCGTTTTGGTGTCTATTTCTCAAGAACTGTTAATTCATGTACCATCATTATATATATATATATATATATATATATATATATATATATATATATATATATATATATATATATATATATATATATATATATATATTGTGTTCACTATTATATTATGTGCTCATTATCATAGAATGATATTTAGATAAACATAGGTAGTAGTATTAGTAGTAGTAGTAGTAGTAGTATTTTTCAGACAAGCAAACACTAAATTAATTTTGATCAACCCTAGACAAAGCCGAACACAACATAGAATTCATGATTGTACGATAATCCATGTTCACACAAATAAAATATAAAAGTTTGATCCATTGGAAGCAGTGAGAATGTTCAAGGGGAGGTAGTATTGGCCATATTGCGCAATTTCGAGTACTGAACCCTCATCAGTGACCCTTTATAAACCGGCGACGATAGCCAAATATATGTAAATATTACTGAAATTTCAAATCTTTACACAAGGGATGTCTAATACAAAGACAGAAAAGTAGAAATAAGTTTGACTTGGAGGAAACTGAATTGCGTCATACGATCATGCAAAAATCAAATGATGAAATTAACAATGGTCATGAAAAGAACAGAACAATCACTTGATTTTAATCTGACAAAATGGAGGTTTGCCTTTTGTAAATCAAGATGAACAGTTCTCGTCAACACAAAAGGCATTGGCCAGTGATTGCTTTTAATGCTAATGGTCAAGCAAGGTAGCCACCGGTACCAATTTGAACGCCTTTGGTATGGCGCGAATTCACAGTATAAAGCGTTCCTACCACTGCATAACAAAGAACCGCACGGGAAACAAATGCGACTGGGAGTGAGGGTTTGCAAACAAGTCATTTGAACCCACTGTTTGATTTCACCATTTCACAAATCGGTAACAATATATGACGCCCTGTTCCATACATTACTTGACACCGATGACAGTCACTAGATCGTCGTTAGAATGATCCAGACCGTCCATATATTTTCTTAATCTCTCCAAATACTTAAAAAAGATTTCATCGAAATGCGTCATTGTTTCCTCAATGTTTACATGTTTTAATTTTATTGATAGGTTGAACGCCTAATTATAGTGTTTTCTTTAGTAAATAACATAGTTTCAACTTTTCCTGTCAAGATAAGTGCCTCCAGTATAAACTTGATGTCCTTTTTCATAGATTTTCTAAAAGCCAAACCGATGTATCAGTATGTTTGGTTTCTCTTCCTGTAATTACTGTAGTATACTCTTGTTTTCACATCAGAAAATATTTCCGTGAAATGTATACCCACGTAAACCCCACTATCATACAGAAAAACTGAGGTTTGCAGGAATATACCTTCGTTAGAGCCGCATCGCCAAGTACCCACAATCTATGTTTTAGCAACAATATTGAAAATACCAAAACAATACAATTTTCTTTTTTTTAGCGCCTGGAAAGAATCTCTATATATTGCATGGGCAAATTTTCGAAATGTTATTTCAAGCCTCTGTACAGTTTTCTAGGTTGTACAGACTTGATCGGAAACTTTGCAGAGGTTTATCATGTTTACACTCTTACAAATGGTTTCATGGTCGTTGCGTCTTCTCAAATTACGAGTATTTACGAACGTTGTAATTTGGGTGTTTTAAGTATTTTTAAAAATGACTCACAGAAAGCAATTACGCGATTACGCATAGCAATTTAATGCATTCTAGACATTTGTAAAGTCTCGGCGTCATTCAGGAAATTACTTAAGAACCAAACCGATTACCATAAGGATTACAATTACGCTATTTGTCAGTATATAGAGCATTTTACACTCTTTTAAAGTGCATGTGCACCTTGCCGTTCTTTAAAACTCGCCTGAATCAATTTTAGCGTACTAACCTTACAGAATTCATTTGAAAACGCGTTTGAGCATGCTACAAAGTTCTTGGACTCGCGTTATTGGACTTGTACTCAAAAACTGATTTGCCTGTGTCAGTTTACATTCCGCGAAAATGGTTTATTCAAGTTAAATCGGTTGAAAAAAATATAAAATAAAAATAACATTAGAAAATGCACATTCTTTTCGCACCGCTATATGACTGCAAAAGTCTGACGCCCAATTAACAGGTTATTTCACACGTGAGACGTGTCACTCCATAAATCTTAGCTTTGACATTCAATGGCAAGCAGTCATTAACAAGACCTAGAAGAATTAGATTTCATTTTTAGCTTAGAATTTCTATTTTAGACAATCTTCAAAATATTTCAAACCACGTTTTGACTTGAAATGCAAACTTATAACATGACGGGTGCTTGAAATCACGTTGATGCACTCATGATAACTACGTTAACCACGTTTTGGTTTAACGAGTGTACATGTATTACGAAAACACGCCAATTTTTAGCGGTAGAAAAAAAATCATTAAATATATATATATTTTTAATATTTTTGCTCAAAACATTCATTGTGGGTATATAGGTTAAAACCGCCGCGGCGAGGCGGTTCTGTCGAGTACCCATCATGAATCTATGTTTTGGATTTAAAATGAGAAAAATGTGTATTCCCTGTAAGCCCCAGTTTTACTATATATAGTAAGTGGGTATTTATTTCACGGACATGTGTCCCTGATGGTAAGGCCCTAATCCGTCACTAATTGGTATGTTTACCAACTACTAAAAATGACGCGGAAACATATAAAGGCTTAACTGTAGAGTGGTTAGCAACAACTTCAACAACGAAAATCGTGATACATGTCCAAGCCTGGTCACAACAACATAATCTTCGTCTACCAACCTCATTGTTAAAATGGAGAAATATTTGGATTTGTACATATAATCTTGAAGTGAAAATAAAAGCTATCTGTGTGCTTCGTTCTAGTAAATTGCTGTTCGAAATTCAACACATTCTTCTTGCCACGACCCATATTTTCGGAGACATTAAATGAAGTATGTGACAATAATTACACATGCAACCGGGACAATAGTCGTATTTCAATATAGGCACATAAGCAAGCAATCGATTTTACTAGCGCTCAGGTAAATTTACGGAGACTTTCCGATAATATCCGATATTGGCCGGCGATATTCGATTATCATTCAGCTAATCTGTCCAGGTAATGTCAGTGTTGCTTGGGGACAGTTGTTGTAGGGATTAAAGATTTCATCGCTTTATTTTAACAGCTTTCTCTGCAGCTTTCTCTGCGTGAAAACTTTATTTTAATTAAGCGCAGTTGACATGTTAAAAGACTAAATGCATGACGCAGGGACCGGGGGTATTCATCTGCTACCCCCATGTCACTTCGGATGATTTTATATAGGATAATTATAACAGAGACCCATCGTAAACAAAAGCATTCGCCTTGCTAACGCGGACACGCCTTTGCATTTTCAAGATGATTTAAGAAGCTGCATAGATTATTTTAATAGACTCCATTAGTTGTTTGTAACCTTATATGGAGAATAAACGTGTTGTTACCCTGTTGAAAATATTTGCACAATAATAATCATATTGTTAAAAATAAGTTTAGAAGGCTATCAGGATCCGAATGTGAAAGACACATATAAAATATTAAATGTATACGTTTTTCTTTATATACAGGTTCGTTTCATTAATAACATACCCCTGCAATGTCGCAAAATAAATTGACCCCGCACCCTACATTGCATGGCTCATTGCTGGATGGTTATTAGTCTGGCCTGGATGAAACTTCTACAATTTGTGTATATATTTATGTGTGTTAAACTGGTAGTTTGTTTATATTGATCGTGAGCAGTCCGATTGGACAGGAAGCTGCTTTCGACGTGTACCAAAATTCTGCTAGATTAAATGTCAAGTTTTCAACTTTTGGCGATTGGTATTTTGTAAGTACTGTGAATATTGCCAGTTTCTGACATGAATGTTGTTCATTGGCATCTATTGTAGATACCTTAAAACTTACATCACATTCGCTGAAGTACTGAAGTAGAAATGGAATATCTAACTATACCTACTACCCTGTATAATGCTACCATGCAAATGCATGTTTTCAGCACATAAATTGTCTGAAAGTTTATCAAATTTAAAAACTGGACATCTGAGAATATCATTAACAGTTGACATGATTATTTAAAGAGAGTAACGATGCCTTGTATCTAATGCAATGTGTACCTGCCTATGACAATGTTTTAAGTTAGTAATGACATTCTTAAACATATATTTATTAAGGACATTTGATGGTTTTTGAAAACAATTGATTGAAAAATTGTGACTGGCGATTTTAACAAGACGGCTTATATTAGTAATCATCCAAGAGAAACTTCAACGAATCAAATATTAAACGCGCGAGAGCACACTAAGATGGAAGTAGACATTAAGAGCAGTTTTGCTTCCTTGAAATATGTCTGTAATGAAGGAAATAGCGTCTATTTAATCATTATTTCTGAACTTTATATGTATTGCGAATGCGGTACAAGTTTTAATGTATATCAAATAGATGTCAATGAATAACATTCAGGTCAGAAAGTGGCAGTATTCACAGTACTTACATAATACCAATCGCCGAAAGTGGAAAACTTGACATTAATTCTGTCGGAATTTTGGTACATACCGAAAACAGCTTCCTGTCCAATCGGACTGCTCACGATCAATATAAACAAACTACCAGTTTAAAACACACAAATATATACACAAATTGTAGAAGTTTCATCCAGGCCAGACTAATAACCATCCAGCAATGAGCCATGCAATGTAGGGTGCGGGGTCAATTTATTTTGCGACATTGCAGGGGTATGTTATTAATGAAACGAACCTGTAGAAATTAAATGTAATTCGCGCCAAATAAATTAATTTAGAATATACGAATATACATTTTCGCTGGGTAAAAAACTTAGATATTCACAGTCTATACATCATTAAAGATATATCGAATTAAGTTCTTCACATCTATACTTAACCGGGCGGGCTTCTCAAAAAAAAAAAAAAAAAAATAAAAATCATTCTCCCGGTTGAGCTTTCGGGTGCTCCCGGGACAACAAAACCCACAAAACAACCTCCTATAGTACTGGCCTCGCCCAGGAGTATAGGCGGTGATGACCTGCACAGCGCTGAAACACCATTTTCCATAAGACCGGTTATTCTTATCCAAGTATGCAGTTCAACCTTGATACAGTTTTAATGATAACCAATCTGGTCTTTGTCTGACATGGTCAGAAATGCCGACTAGAAGGTAGGTTTTCACGCTTTTCTGATTATAAGGTAGTTAAAACGATCATCATGGATGACTAGATTAAGGGATTACACCTGACATCCAGCGTATTTAGGCTGTCGCCGCAAGGTGTTAAAGTCACGCTTCTTATAAAAACATTCTCACATGATAATTTGGCAGCGTCATATGAAAACTGTTTTGACAGACAAAACTGATTCTGCATATCAGGCAGGCTACTCTTAGCCAAGTCTGCATACAGAGATATAGATTCTTAAAACGAACTTTAATGTTTTATTAAACTACACATCAGGAAAACATGTCCGTGCAATATATACCCCCTTAAACCCCATTTTTATATAGTAAAACTGGGGTTTGCAGGGGTATACCTGTTTTTCTTATTTTTGCTCCAAACATAGATTGTGGGTACTCGTTAGAACCGCCTCGGCGAGGCGGTTCTAACGTGTACCCACAATCTATGTTTTGAGCAAAAATAAGAAAAGTATCAAAAAATTTCAACTGAAATTTTTCAATTTTTACAACTTAAAAAATCTCTGCAAGTTTTCGTAATGTTTTTGTTTTGTTAAAGCACCATGCGGTGTAAACCTAATGCAAACGAATCGCATATACAAGAATAAAAAACCAAATGAGCCTTCGCATGAGAAAACAAGTTTGGTTTCCGACCAAGTCAGGCACAAACCGGTCTGTACAGCCATAATGCAGGCTAGAAGTTTGAAATTTCGTATTTAAGAAGAAAAGGGATGCACTATCTATGAAGCGAAAACAAAGCGGAAACTTGCCATTTTCATTGAGAATTATCTCAAACTATTTCTTTGTCGTCAAGGATTTCATATATCACATATAAGAAAGAAAGACAGATAGAAAGAAATGAATAAAAGAACTAAAAAAGAAAGAAAGAAAGAAAGAAAGAAAGAAAGAAAGAAGAAAGAAGAAAGAAAGAAAGAAAGAATGAATGCGCATTTCACGAATCCGTAATTACTCCGTTTAGGTTGATAAATGTAGGAGTCTTATCTACTACGATACATGTATAATGATTAAGTGTTTTTTGTTTCGTGTCAAAATGCTTTGAGAAAGATATTAAGAAATAGATTTTAAATATCTTTGAATTCTTCACGTTGGTTAAATAAAACATGCATAATGTGTTACGGCACAGTGTCATCGCTTTCGGTAAATGAGTGATTATACTCGTTCGGTTTGCTCAATTATATCTCGAGTATGTGTGAAATACTTAAGTTAAATTGTTTAAGGACCAAATAACTAACTAAATGTTATGAACCACTGCAGAAGCTGAGGGTGAGGTTATGGCCATGTAAAACCGGTTTAAGCCCGCCAGTAACTTTGTGTTACTGATCGTTCCAAGTCGATACTTCTGTGGTGGTTCTTTTTGTTTTATGTCTTGGTGTATAAAATTTTTTGTGCTGTTGGCGCCTTATGTATGTTTTCATATTTTTAGTTAAGTTAAGGTAACTGAGTGGCCACCTATTGGGAAAATAGCTGCTCATTCGGCTTACGATATGTTTCATGGTATAAGTACCTGATTGTTAGTTTGGTTTTTTCCCACCTCGGTTTTTGGAGTGGGAATCTTTTTCTGATTGCGCCTTTTCCTGATCTTTGCCTACTTGTACCTTTTTACATGTAATTTGATTTCTTTAATTGTTGTTGGGATTCAACTGTTCATGCGATGATCGCTTTAAACGTTTATGTTTGATGTTTATGATTTTTAATTAAAGCTAATAAAAGCTGCTATTCTGTTTGGATTGACTTTGAATGACAGATATAGAGCACTCGTCCTGTTGCGGATTATGTACAGCATCAAAAGAAAAATACAAATACCTCATGAAATAATTATAAAAAGATTATCATAAAAAATAAAATGATAGATTAGATGAGAAGAACTTGATTGCGAATTTAACATAGTGTCATTACTAACTTATGCAATCATGAGCGAATTGACATCTGTGTTTTCAATTCGGCATCTACTGTCGAAAAAGGAGAAAAAAATATGGTAAAGTTTAATGTTTTATTTCCGCAAAATATCACTCTCTAAACTTAAGCCTATTATTTTATTCATATAAAATTCTTTATTACACAATCAGTCATCAAATACATTTTATTTCCATATTAGAGCGATAATCTTCGCCCACGGCATTAATACCTGGAAATTAAGTCGGGTCTTATCGGTGCATCTTACGGATACTCACGGAAATTCCAGGGAGAAAATAATATTTATTGTTTTTTTGTTCGTTGCTCAAACAGACCAATTTATCGTTGAGCTACAAAAATAAAAAATACACCAGATTAAAATATAATATTTCTACTACATTGGACCGTTTGTGACGCCTAACATTTATGTAAAATTATAACTTAAAATTGTTGCTGAAGTCATGTACCTAGGCGTATTTAACCGCGTTTTACGGAAATTTTGCTATATATTTAACTAAATTGCGTACAACAAGACGGCCGTCCCCAAACAGACCATTTTATAATAGCGCTACGTCAAAAATTTAAAAACTATGGTAAAGATAAAGAATTATACTTTCTTACACCGTTCGTGATATAAAAATATCATAACAAATAAGAAAGTTACGAAGTGTTAAAAATTTTTTCCCTATATGTTTTATACAATTTATTGGCCAATACCTGTAGAAGTGCTAGTACGAGTAAAGTACCCCATGAATGCCTTTGTTAGCAGTTTTTGAGATTCTCGAAACCTCTCTTCAGACCCTCATTATTCGCTACAAAACCTTAGACAAACGCTCCTATAACAAGACAATTAATGGTGCGTTTACACGAAAAAGAAATACAAAGAACTGTCGCAAAGTAAACATTCCAACAAAGACATACAGAAAAGTATACACTTGATATTATCCATTCATTCTCAAATTGGTTCGATTCTTTTATTTTGTATATGATGGCCTCAAAGTCATTCGACGCAGACTTGCGTAAAAAGTAAATCTGTCATGTTTTAGCGATTTCTGGTGGAACGTTATAAAACTAATCTTTTAAACGAACGGAACACGATGGATTACGATTTTGTCCAGAAATCGCAGTACATGATAGAATAACATTTTTATGCAAGTCTGCGTCGAATGATTTTCGCTAATATTTGACGAGGCCTAAAAGAACAGCTTCCTTAACTTTTTTGTTCAGTATGTGTAAAGACAATTTAAATATCAGGTATTAAGGCAAATAGTTAATTTCAGGAGTTCGTTTGTCTGTTACTTGGGTGGTCCTTGTTTTCACTGAAACGAAAAATCATTAAGTACGATTTAGCAGACGTACATGTATGCAAGTCACACATGCATCCATGAAATGGAAAACAAACATTCCTCGGCATGAATGTAAATATAATCACAAAAAGCGATTCAAAATATCTAATCAAACCAATCTAACCAATGAAGGAAGTATCGCAATCATGCAAAACATGTAAAAGCCAGTCTAGCAGACTGTTTGTAGTTCTGTGTGGAAGCACCCAACAGCTCGTCAATTCCTAAGTGCCTACCAGCAAAAAAGCTCTCGATAGACATGATTGGTTTAAATGCCTACGAATTTTCTATATTTTTTTTACCTGAGATCATACGCTTGTCCGCGAATCATAGTCGTCGTAGTGAGGTGATTTCAGGTCGTTTTCATCATAGGTTTTACAAAAATACACCCAACAGTTTAGGATAGTCGGGTTCTGATGATGATTTCCTGTATCAATGGAAATAACAAAGCGAAATGCTTGGTCTTAAAACAGATATACGTGTAAGCGGATTTTTGTCTAATCTTAACATGTTTAGATTTTTCTTAGTTGGCAAATCAGTCTTCATGGTCGTCATAGTATTAACAGGTCTATGTATTGTTTGTCTCCGTCAAACTAGGGTAGAGATTAGTAAACATCACTTTGCCATCTAGCTCTGAACTTAGAATGTCCAATGCCATAGGATTAAGTCACTTTTTTCTTAAAGCTGCATTTCTTTAAAGCTAATACACTCATAGTATAGATGTATTTTAATTGCGCAATGATAAATTAGAACACGGCTTACCAGTCAATACCTTTACTTCGGTCTGCATTCTCTCGTACCAATCAGGGTGCTTTTCAAAATCGTCCAGAATTCTTAGCCCTTCATCATCGACTTCGATAATATCACCCTTCACATTCTAAAAGAAAATAACTACCATTGGCACATCCTCAATAGAGACTTTATTTATTCTAGTAATACCTGCATACATTTTTATTGTTGAGATGAGAGCAAATTGGATTTTATTGGGTGTCCAAAGCGTGAACGTTTCTTGACTCTGTAAGCGCTAGGCATAAATAGAGTTGCTTAAGAGTCCAGCATCAATGTCAAAAGATACAATAGACCTTTATATTTGAAGTCAAGAATACCAACAACAACAATCGTTTTGCGTGTTGTGTTTACCCTGATTCGGTTGAAAGCTTAAGGTAAGGTCAAAAGCATTGAACCCGAATACCATACAGTAAAATTGGGTATGGAGGGTGTATACATATGTTTACTTATTTTTGATCCAAAACTAAATTGTGGGTTTTCGTTAGAACCATCTCGGCGCGGCGGTCCTAACAGGTACCAAAAGTCAATGTTTTGAGCAAAAATGTTAAATTATCAAACTTTATCGAAAGAAGTTTTCCATTTTACAGCTGAAAAATAAAACACCAACCTTTCCCTGTCCATCCAACTTTAGAAGATACGGCAGCCTCCAATGTCCACCAATCACAAGCGGGTATTTCTGGCACGTGACACCTTTCCCGATATAGTTAGCGTCCTTCAGTTTGTTGATAAGGTACTCGTTAGGTTGGCCTCGTTTTAGGGTGCCATATACAAATACTTGATGACGGGACATGGGCGATCAGATGTAGAGTCCTATAGAATAAACATAAGCATTCTTCTATTTTGCATATATACATACGGGGTCTGTCCCAGAAATACGTAGACATTTGTGATAAAACAGTAATGGGTCTGCAGAATTTCATGAAATTTATACGATCTGTTTGCATACATCTAATAAACATTTCGTATAAATATGGATGAATTCATCCCTTACACTACATATTTATATGCATTTATTCAAAGAGCGGTAGGTGTCTACGGCGCACGTCAAAGCACAGTTTTGAAATTCATCAAGATCAATTTTAACAGTTCCTGTAATTGCGAATTGAGGTGATATTATACAATTCTAACTATCAGTTTCACGAGTAATTATGTAAAATAAGTTTTTGAAAGTTTGAAATAATTTCCACCATCAGCGTTGATTTTACAGAAATTTTCTTAAACCTACTGCAATTATTTTATTGGAAAATAGTGACGTAATGTGAGTTTTGCGGCGCAAAATTAGACCCTCCGCAAGCTTTTCTTTCCAGTTAAGTACATTTAACAAAATAAATTCATAAAATCAACCTTCTATTGTGTCATTAATAATCCTGTGAGGATTCTGTATGCATTATTCTTTAAATATTCTAAATGCTCGTTTCTTGTTGTCATTTTAAACAAGCGACATCTTTATGTTTTATTTCAGTCTTAAATAAAATTAGTGTTCCCTCATATAAAACGAAACTGATCATGCTATTTTTTCTACTTATCATTTATAACTCAAATTATTGACTATAATCTTAATTAAAAAGACTTAATCAATGCGTAGATGACAATATCCATCACCATTACGGCTCTAATAAAGAGACTGCACACAAAACATTACACCACCCCTCCACAAAAACGTAGAAAATGATTTTCAACGTGCTCCGTATACGCCGATACACCATCATATAAATCTCCATAACTTTTGCAATTTGTAAGCGATTTAACTAATATTTTCACAGATTGCACAGTACAAATGTAGTTTAAAAGCATGAACACATCTTTAAATTTCAACGATCCGTTCACGAAATATCAGACATTTTTATGAATTCCCGGGACAGACCTCGTATATTTGACAATAATGTCTCTATTAAAATTGTTAATCTGCTAGTGATGTGTTTTGTTTACTTCTAGAATTACTGTCATATTCCTTTATTTCTGGATTTTTAATCAACTTGTATGGCGCAATAACTTATTGTTTTTGTAATAATTTGTAATATCTATATCATTCAAATAATAATCAATAGAATGATAAAATCACGAAATAAGAAACAAAGACATTATTTCATTGTATAAATATAACTGTATTTTTAGTAATTTTAGTTCTCACAATATTTACCTTAATTTTACAGGTAGTGCCTGAAAGAAATGTCATATTTCTGTCATATACATTTGAAATTTATAACCTGCACACTTAAACACATATCATGTATGACATGAAATTTTCGGCAAGAATAATCAACCACTTAGCCAAATTCAATATTAATCTTATATAGAAGCAAACAAAACAAAAATATCGGACTGACTTATTCTTACAGAAGTTACATCATCATACTATAATTTGAGCAACGTTTGTCTGTTTGTTTGTTCCTCTACTCCTCCCAGGTCCTTGGGCCGATCTTCACCAAACTTGGAGGGAAGGTGGAGGGCGGCCCCGGATATTAGCTTGAGGGGTTCTTTTTTTTGAAAGGTCAAGGTCATCGAGGTCAAAGGTCAAATTTATGGTTTTTTTCTGTTTGTTCCCCTACTTCTCCCAGGTCCTTGGGTCGATCTTCACCAAACTTGGTGGGAAGGTTGAGGGCGGCCCCGGATATTAGCTCGAGGGGTTCATTTATTAAAGGTCAAGGTCATCGAGGTCAAAGGTCAAATTTCTGTATCTCCCAGGTCCTTAGGCCGAATTTCACCAAACTTGGAGGGATGGTGGAGGGCGGCTCCGGATATTGGCTTGAGGGGTTCATTTTTTGAAAGGTCAAGGTCATCGAGGTCAAAGGTCAAATTTATGTTTCTTTCTGTTTGTTCCCCTACTTCTCAGGTCCTTGGGCCGATCTTCACCAAACTTGGTGGGAAGGTTGAGGGCGGCCCCGGATATTAGCTCGAGGGGTTCATTTATCAAAGGTCAAGATCATCGAGGTCAAAGGTCAAATTTCTGTATCTCCCAGGTCCTTGGGCCGAATTTCACCAAACTTGGAGGGATGGTGGAGGGCGGCCCCAGATATTGGCTTGAGGGGTTAATTTTTTTAAAGGTCAAGTTCATCGAGGTCAAAGGTCAAATTTATGTTTCTTTCTGTTTGTTCCCCTACTTCTCAGGTCCTTGGGCCAATCTTCACCAAACTTGGTGGGAAGGTTGAGGGCGGCCCAGGATATAAGCTCGAGGGGTTCCTTCTTTAAAGTTCATCGAGGTCAAAGGTCAAATTTATCTCCCAGGTCCTTGGGCCGATCTTCACCAAACTTGGAGGGATGGTGGGGGGAGGCCCCGGATATTAGCTTGAGGGATTCATTTTTTGAAAGGTCAAGGTCATCGAGGTCAAAGGTCAAATTTGTTTTTTTTTTCTGTTTGTTCCCCTTCTTCTCCCAGGTCCTTGGGCCGATCTTCACCAAACTTGGTGGGAAGGTTGAGGGCGGTCCCGGATATTAGGGGTTCATTTTTTAAAGGTCAAGGTCAAAGGTCAAATTTCTGTATCTCGGCAGTCCTTGATCCGATTTGCATGAAACTTGGTGAGTGTATACAAGTTGATCCCTGATTAATATTTATGGGTCCAATTTGGTCGAAGGTCATCGAGGTCAAAGGTCAAATTTATGGGTTTTTTTCTGTTGGTCATGTTTTTTTTTCTGTTTGTTCCCCTACTTCTCCCAGGTCCTTGGGCCGATCTTAAAGGTCAAGGTCATCGAGGTCAAATGTCAAATTTCTGTATCTCGGCAGTCCTTGGTCCGATTTGCATGAAACTTGGTAAGTGTATACAGGTTGATCTTTGATTAAGATTTATGGGTCCAATTGGGTCAAAGGTCATCAAGGTCAAAGGTCAAATTTATGGGGTTTTTTTCCGTTGGTCATGGGTTTTTTCTGTTTGTTCCCCTACTTCTCCCAGGATCTTAAAGGTCAAGGTCATCGAGGTCAAAGGTCAAATTTCTGTATCTCGGCAGTCCTTGGTCCGATTTGCATGAAACTTGGTGAGTGCATACAGGGTAATCCCTGATTAAGATTTATGGGTCCAATTGGGTCAAAGGTCATCGAGGTCAAAGGTCATATTTATGAGTGTGTTTTCTGTTTGTCATGTTATGTCTTATTTGAGATTCTGTGTATGTGTGTGTGTTATTTGTCTTCATCGCCGCAATCATCTTACTGCTACGTCGAGACGGGTAAATTTAACTAGTTGACAAAATATGAGTAAACATGACAGATGTTGTGCACAAGGATGCACCAATGATAGCCGCTACAGTGTACCCAGAAAGATATGCATGTAAAGGACCTTCAGCGTCACAAGACGCCACCAGAAGTAGAAATAACAGATAATCCCATAGACTCCTATTGTAATTTATCATTCATGTTTCACAACTCTTAATGGAACCAAACTCATTCAGCATGTGAGAGTACGCCCCAGGCCGTATGCAAGTGCAGCAAAGATCTAGAAAATGGTGGTAGCCAGGATCCAACGACGTTTGAGGACACCCCAAAATCGCTCAACAATGAAAAATGATTATTCAAAGATCACTTCAACCGCACGGTAAAACAGCAGCTGATTCAATCACACTAATGTTGAGGAAAAAAATAGTTTTACTGTTTTATCATTATTTATTACTCTCGTTCTTCAATTCAATTCTTTATTCAGATTGCCAAATACATTTTAGCGCATCTACAAAACAATCAATACAAATACACAAATACACTAACTTGACATATTTTATCGTGAGTACTGGATGACCGCAAAGCAAATGTTGAGGAATGCTGATGCAGTGCCCAGAGCAGTTATACTAATATGGCATCCCTGATCTAGGCTGTGTCTGCCAGCGACCATAAAATTGCGATCAGATCGGACATCCAATACGCATGAAAAATAGATACATGTAGGATGATAAGCCTATGAATGGTAATATAACAAGATTATGACATGACGTAGGTGGCATCTCCAAAGTAGTATATCAGTGTGTTTCAAAAGTTACACATAATATGAACTAAGCTATAGTGAACTGACATAGACAGAATTGAAAAATTGAAAATGTTACAGTTCCCTACGACATGACTATATGTATATATTTAAACATATATATTAGTAGTTACTACTTCATTGTAACAAAATCTATCGGAAAAACAGATGTTTCTATGTAGCGGCTATTATAAGAAAATAACAATAGCCATACCATCTACTTATTTTGTGGACACTTTCTAATATGTAAAGCGTCACCAATAAAATTACAAATGCTTTTACAATTTTGTTTAGTTTGTGGGTTAAGAATATGTTTAACTGCGTCTATTCCTTTGCCAAAATCATGTACAATTTCTGATATAAACCTATTGTTTTTGCGTTTGGAATCATACTTATTGCAGTTTAAAAGGAAATGTTCCTCAGATTCTATTGTGTCCGGACAGAAGGGACAGAATCGTTTCTGTCTCACAATTTTCGGTCTACAATAACGCATTGTTTCAATATTAAGTATATGACAACTAAGCCTAAGTTTGGTAATTAAAGATCTCTTAGCTTTACTAAAATTCATGTTCTTCATCGAATCGTGCATTTTGAGTATCTGCTATGCTTACCTCATCGGGTTGATGATGATAATGATCTTAGCTGAATAGATATTGGCTATTCTTAAAATATATTCAGGGTAGGGCGTGGGGATTACTATATATATTTTGCTTGCAGAATTTGTTTTATTTGAGTTTGTAAATTGAACCTTTTTACATAACATAAATGTATGTGGTTACATGTTTGACCGTAACGAACTATTCTATACGCCAGACATTTTTCAAATTCGTTTTTGGCATCTCAAAAATATCATAGGCTGCTGCCCATCTCAGACTAAAAGAATCTATAATGGGGTAGAGGCCGAGACAAGGAAATCTCAGACAAGTTTCTGATTATTTGAGTCTCATCCGAGGCTCTACCGACGATGAGACTCGAATAATCTGAAAAACTTGTTGAGGCATATTATTTTTCTCACTGGGACCTAGTGGTAAATTTCCTGTGCAAAGGTTGAAATATTAAGAGGGAGTAATCATTAATACGATTGCCTAGCGTTGTTAACCAATGGTACTCTCCCTTTAAACATAATAATAAACATGCAATTGTGTCAAGTGACAACAAACTATTACACAAACCAACAAGCAAATAATGACATGATTTTAATATAAGTACATGTGATAAGAAAATGGCTTACCTTACTCTACTCATGAATAATTGTCAGTTTTTATAACAGAGCCAAACCCTAGAATGCAACCCATTTATGGTATTTTTGGCCCACATTTGAATTGAAAAATACACGGTTTATTGGCTTTTAAGCAAGTTATAGCTTTCCAAAAAGCTAATACGAGAATAGCTTTGTATGTTTGAATTGATGCTTTACCTTTCCGGACGTTGCCTCACGGACGTTTTTGGGACTTTCACCTAAAATTGGGATGCAATAGAAGTGCTTAGAACATAACCGACCTCGTAAACAACCTATGCTTAGATAATGATGGTTTGAGTAAACCACTTTTCCTGGGCAAGCGGTTAACAAGTTATCAGGTGGTCGGTCAGTAAATTTTAAGCTTTGCCGAGGCACAAGCAGACCATCTATTTCTTGCGGCCCCAATGAACGGTACCCCATACAATCAAAATATCAACCCATACTCATCTCAGGAAAGAAAGTTAGTACAACCCAAAACACCACAAAATAGATTCAAAAGATTCAAAGATTCAAAATTTATTCTGCAAATAATCCAAAACATATAGGATCATAACAGACATGACATGAAAAACATATATGTAATGACGTCACTAAAGTACATGTACTAACTAGTGTATCAAACCACTCAATCTCAAAAATTCGTCCATACTGCATGTGGCCCCACACAGACCTCTGTGTTACATTTATGCATCCCAGAAGTATATAAAAGGCCACAAACAACGGATGACATGAAACAAAGTAGTTGGATCCACCTTCACAAACATCACACATTGTAACTACCAGCTGGAATCGAACAGGGGCCAAATATAATTATATGTATGATATCATGTATACATGCAAAATATGTCTATGTAACGACTTGAATAAATAGCTATTTTTTCTATTAAAAGATTGAGTTGTATTTTCTTTCAATGACCAAGACAAAGGGTATGAGCACCCTCTACACCCGTCTCACTGAAACGGATCTAAAGAGTATCCACAACCAATCCCAAGAGCAAAAACAAGAGCGAATCCCTGTTTTATTATTTTGTATCGTCATATGAGGCTGGAATCAATATTGACGTCACATAGACTAAATATTAAAAAACTACCAATTCAAGTTTGTTTGAAAAAGAATAATTGAATGGTACTTCTATATATAGATAATAGTCTTGACATGACTACTCCTGATGCATGGCTCTAAGTTCAAAACATTTATTCACATAATTTACAACTAGCAAATTAACGTCAGATTGCTGAGAACTAAGTAACATCACAAATCGTTCGTGTAAACTTAATGTATCAAAGTCAACAATAAATTTACCAATATCTTCGAAAAAAATATTTCTCAGATTAGCATACTTAGAACAAATACATAGAAAATGAAATTCATCCTCGATTTCAGAAGAAGAACATATATTGCATGTTCGTTGAGTAACTGGCGTTCTAGAATATCTAGCAACTTCAATACTTAATCGGTGATTTGACAATCTAAATCTTGAATATTGTGAAACAATTTTCTTTTCAACAGACACACCTAAATAATTTTCAAAGTTGTATGTTTTCTTAAATGTGCAATAAGTTCTTAATTTATTAGTACAATTCTCTTTAAGAAAGGATCCCTGAATAAAGGCATAAAAGAATTGTTCATATCTACTAAACATTGTCTTTTTCGCAGCATGCATTAGTCTTGGGACAGATAGTGTTGTTTTATTGTCCCAAACATGTGTAAAGCCAAAGTATTTCAACAGGCAACTAATGTGATGACTGAATGTTGACTCTGCGCTTCCATCTATGTGAATTTGCGTTGCATATGAATATTTTCTATAATTGTCAAAAGGATTTTTGTTCAAATGAAGCCAATATTTGACTGACTGCAATAAAGCAAATATTATTAAAGGATATCTTCCTAATTCTGCTTTAGATGCAATATTAGATGTATATTTACCTACTCCTAGAATAAATTTACAAAACCTTGAGTGAATTTTTTCTGGCAAGAAATCATCATAATGTTTTTCTAAAGAAAAATCAGAAGGATGAATGCCATTTCAGCACATATTGATGTTAAAAACAGACCATAATTCTGAGCCATACAATAGTATAGGCTTCACACAAGCATCAAATAATTTAAGCAACAGCTTTGCATTTATAAACTCTGTTTGGAACCTACGTCTTATCATGAAAATCACCTTAAGTGCCTTATTACATAAATACTGTATTGCATTTGTGAAAGTTCCTGAAGCCCTCATCAAAATTCCAAGATATTTGTACTCTTGAACATTTTCTAGCAGAATACCATTGATAAAAAACTTGTCATTTTTTAACAATTTGCCACTTTTATTAAAAATTAAAATTTTTGTCTTTTCTATGTTAATTTTAAGATTCCATGAATCACAATATTTTTGTAGACTAGATAAGCTATGCTGAAGACCTTCTTTAGAACTGGATAACAATACAACATCATCCGCATACATTAAACAATTAACTAAAGCATCACCCATAGGGATGGGATCACACTTACTACTGTCGAAACAATTAGGCAAATCATTTACAAAAAGATTAAACAAAAGAGGGCTTAATATACAGCCTTGTTTAACACCAATGTTGGAAGAAAAAGACTCTGTTAAACCAGCCTGAAGTTTAATGGCATATTTTACATCTGAATACATTGCCTTTAAAATATTAAAAAGCTTACCATTTACACCATATTTCAGTAACTTATAAAACAAAGCCTCACGCCAAACCGTATCAAAAGCTTTGCGTAAATCTATAAAGCAACTGTACAAATAAGTTTTGTTCCTAAAACTCTTATCAATCATAGATTTGAGAGTGTAAACATGATCAGTGGGTCTGAAAGATTTTCTAAAACCAATCTGGTTATTAACAAGAATATCATTTTTGAAAATATATGTATCTAAACGGTTATATAAAACTCTAGAGAATAACTTACTTAGGCAACTAGAGATAGAAATACCTCTATAGTTTGATGGATCATTTTCAGATCCTGATTTGAATAACGGTTTTATCATGCTTTCAGACCACTGGCTAGGATAACATCCAGACTCATATACCAGATTGAATAATTTACAAATACACTGAACCATACTAGAACTAGAATATTTTAACATCTCATTACTGATACAATCATAGCCCACACTAGTATTATTCTTTAAGCTTCTAATTCCAGTCCTCACTTCCTTTAAGGTTATAGGTTCACTGAACTCATTAGCAAAATTAGATGATATGCATAAACCTTCAGGAAGTGAAGACTCATTTATACCTTCAACATTCATCAAACCATTGAAATATTGATACCATGCATCAGGAGCAATATTAGAACTTTGATCACTGACCGAAGAATCACTGTTTTTAAAATCATTGATTACTTTCCAAAATGATTTCGAATCTCTACTTTCTAAATCTATAAGAGAACCGAGAAGTTTATTTTTATACATGCGCTGTTTTTTCCTTATAAGTTTTTTGTATTGTTTACGAAGAAGATAATAATGTTGAAGAATGCCGGGTTTATTACAGGACTTTGGTAAACTCCGAGCAATGCTCTTAAGGTTCCTATACATGCTATCACAGTCCTGATCAAACCATTTTTTGTTTTTCTTTTTTTATTTTCTTACATTTAGTCTTAACCTTACAGCTAAAACTTTCATTTAAGGATTTATTAATAACTTGATAAATGGAACTAATGTTTTCTGTGGCCTCATTTATATCAGATTTATTTGGATCCCAAGAAAAGGACAAAAAGTTTTGTATTGATCTTTCCACCGAATCGGACAGAATCAGTGACTGAAAAGCATCTGCAACATTTTTGGACCATTTGATACCTTTTGGTGATTTTCTCTCTAACTTATAATTATTTTTAAAATGGTTTAAACTAAAACAAGCTGTTAATTGGCAATGATCAGAAAAAGTGGTGAAATCACCAATTTTGTCACATCGCGCATGAGTAACAAGACGACTAGCTCATTCGCAACGACCATCCGGCTAGCTCAGTTCGACCAGTTTGTGATGAATAATCAACACTGAGGCCCATTTTTATATCCTTCCAAAATTAATGGAATAAGAAATTCCGTCGTCGAAGTTTTACTGGATGTGCAATTCATGACATGTAGAGGAGATGTATTTTGGTGAACCTGACTTTTATTTGAATACCAGTGACTTTAGGGAAATGTGAATACTTGCAGTGAATACTATGAACAATAGCATAGTTTCAGTAGCATTTGAGTACGAGAAATTGGTTCAATACGGCATTTGATCTAGGGAAACTGTGAAAAGGTACTCAGTTTCAGCGGCATTCGATGTTGGGGAAAATGTGAACATCTACTCAGTTGCCTATGCGTTTGATGTTGGGTAAATGTAAACAAACACATACATGTACAGCTTAATGGCTATTGATGTTGGGAAAATGCTAAAACTGCACAGTTTTAGTGACATTTGATGTTGGGGTACAGTGAGCATCGGTACAGTTTGAAACCGTGGAGTTTGATGTTGTGAAATGTACACCTGCACGTTGCCAATAGCATCTGATGCTGATAAATATAACAACTAAACTCCTTAGTTTGCGATGGTGAAGTAGAATGATTTGAAAGTACGTTAATATTCACAGTTGCAATATATGAACACATTCTCAGTTCCAGTGGCATTTGATGTTTGAAAAATAGAAAAAAGAAACCCTGTACAGTTTCAACGGCATATTTTGTTGAGAAACTGTGAAAATCAGTTCAGTTTCAGTGACATTGGATGTTGGGGAAAACAACTGCACAGCTTTATGGCATTTGATGTTGGAGATAATGCGAACACCTGCACAGGCTCATTGCATTTGATGCTGGAGATAATGCGAACACATGCACTGTCTCATTGCATTTGATGCTGGAGATAATGCGAACACATGCACAGTCTCATGGCATTTGATGTTGGAGATAATGCGAACACCTGCACAGGCTCATTGCATTTGATGCTGGAGATAATGCGAACACATGCACAGTCTCATGGCATTTGATGTTGGAGATAATGCGAACACCTGCACAGTCTCATGGCATTTGATGTTGAAGATAATGTGAACACCTGCACAGTCTCATTGCATTTGATGTTGGAGATAATGCGAACACCTGCACAGTTTCATGGCATTTGATGTTGGAGATAATGCGAACACCTGCACATTCTCATGGCATTTGATGTTGAAGATAATGTGAACACCTGCACAGTCTCATTGCATTTGATGTTGGAGATAATGCGAACACCTGCACAGTCTCATGGCATTTGATGTTGGAGATAATGCGAACACCTGCACAGTCTCATGGCATTTGATGTTGGAGATAATGCGAATACCTGCACAGTGTCATGGCATTTGATGTTGGAGATAATGCGAACACCTGCACTGTTTCATGGCATTTGATGTTGAAGATAATGTGAACACCTGCACAGTCTCATGGCATTTGATGCTGGAGATAATGCGAACACTTGCACAGTTTCATGGCATTTGATATTGAAGATAATGTGAACACCTTCACAGTCTCATGGTATTTGATGTTGGAGATAATGCGAACACCTACACAGTCTCGTGGTATTTGATGTAGAAGATAATGCGAACACCTGCACTGTTTCATGGCATTTGATGTTGGAGATAATGCGAACACCTGCACATTCTCATGGCATTTGATGTTGAAGATAATGCGAACACCTGCACAGTCTCATGGCATTTGATGATGGAGATAATGCGAACACCTGCACAGTTTCATGGTATTTGATGTTGGAGATAATGCGAACACCTGCACAGTCTCATGGCATTTGATGTTGGAGATAATGCAAACACCTGCACAGTTTCATGGCATTTGATGTTGAAGATAATGCGAACACCTGCACAGTCTCATGGCATTTGATGTTGGAGATAATGCGAACACTTGCACAGTTTCATGGCATTTGATGTTGAAGAAAATGCGAACACCTGCACAATTTCATGGCATTTGATGTTGGAGATAATGCGAACACCTGCACAGTTTCATGGCATTTGATGTTGAAGATAATGCGAACATTTGCACAGTCTCATGGCATTTGATGTTGGAGATAATGCGAACACATGCACAGTTTCATGGCATTGGATGTTGAAGAAAATGCGAACACATGCACAGTTTCATGGCATCAGACCATGGAGATAATGCGAACACCTACACAGTCTCATGGTATTTGATGTTGAAGATAATGCGAACACCTGCACAGTCACATGGCATTTGATGTTGGAGATAATGCGAACACATGCACAGTTTCATGGCATTGGATGTTGAAGAAAATGCGAACACCTGCACAGTTTCATGGCATTTGATGTTGAAGAAAATGTGAACACCTGCACAGTCTCATGGCATTGGATGTTGAAGAAAATGCGAACACCTGTACAGTTTCATGACATTTCTTGTTAGAGATAATGCGAACACCAGCACAGTTTCATGGCATATTATGTTGGAGAAAATGTGAACACCTGCACAGTTTCATGACATATGATGCTGGAGAAAATGCGAACACCAGCACAGTTTCATGGCATCAGACCATGGAGATACTGCGACCACCTCGACAGTTTCTATGTTTGTTTATTTGTTTGTTTGGGTTTAACGTCGCTTTCAACATTATCACGACGGTGTCTGGTTGTGACAGGGAGCTCAATGCTCACTTTTATAATGCTGCCTCACTGTGGTATCAGATCCCAGACACTTTTACCTGATACCACCTCCAGTCACATTATATACTGACACCGGAGCGACCAGTCCTAGCCCTACCCCGAAAATCTGAGTGCCAAGCGGGAGCAACTAGTACCATTGTTAACGACTTTGGTATGTCGCGGCCCGTGATCGAACCCGGTACCTCCCGATCTCGTAGCGGAACAGTTTTTATGGCATTAGACGTTGAGAAAATGCGAGTACTTGTACAGTTTCATGACATGTGTTGTTAGAGATGATGCGAACACCAGCACAGTTTCATGACTTTAGATGTAGTGAAAATGCGAACCCCTGTAAAGTTTCATGGCATTGATGTTTGAGAAAATGCGAGCACGTACAGTTTCATGGAATTTGATGTTGAAGATAATTTGAACACATGTACAGTATCAAGGCATTAGATAATGCAGAAAATGCGAAAACTTGCACAGTGTCATGGCATTAGATGCTAGGAAAATATGCGAACACCTGCACTTTTTCATGACATTTGATGTTGGAGAAAATGTGAACACCTGCACAGTTTCATGACATTTGATGTTGGAGAAAATGTGAACACTTGCACAGTTTCATGGTATTATATCATGGAGAAAATGCGAACACCAGCACAGATTGGATACTAGAAAATAGAGTGTCAAAATGTGATCACCTGCACAGTTGTAGTGTCATCAGACGTTTGAAACATGTGCATGTTTGAAGCATTTGATACTGGACAAATACGAACGCCTGATAAGTACCTGTGGCGTTAGATGTTGGGAGAATATTAACACTGCACTGTTTGATGACGTTGGGTGATGGAAAATATGAACACATTCATACTTTCAAACGGCATTTTCGTTGGAAAAAAAAAAAAAAAAAAAAAAAAAAAAAAAAACACTCTCACAGTTTAAATAACGTTAACAGTTTAGGAAACCATAAACTGAAAATTTACAAGCTTTCATATTTTCCAAGCATCAAATTCCCATAAAATTATGAAGGTGTTGACATTATCCCTACCTCCCATGGCATTTAAACTGCACAGGTCTTCAATGATTTTGCAACATTGAATGCCTATGAAAGTGTTCGCAATTTCGAAAACTTTAAGAGGGTCTACCAATTTGTCAAAAAAACAATACTTGTATGATTTTTACCTGTATAACGAAAAATGAAGCATACTCATATTATTTTACGTTAAGTTACATGTTATTTTATTTTAAGTCTCAGTTTTTGTTTTCTCAGCAACATGCTTATCAGCAGTTTTCAAATCACGTCGTTGTTGATTCCGTTATCATCCGTGTCGCATGATCAGTAAAGTTTCGGAAAAGATATTACCACAAACATGATCAGCAACTTCTTGGTTACAGTATATGAAAGTATTTTAAGCCAAAATTAAATTGTTCAGAAGAAAATGTGAGGTTTAAATGACTGATACAACAATGTATCAAGAACAACCAGTCTTCTCGGTAAAACTGCCATTTTTCTTGAAACATGTAAAAATCATACATGTGACAGTTTTTACGAAATGGTAGCCCCTAAAATTATGAGAAGTTGCTAACACTTTTATAGGCATTATACGTATGTTAGGAACTCAATTAAAACCTGTACAGTTTAAATGGCATGAGAGGCTAAAATAATGTAAGCACCTTCATAATTTTATGGGCATTTGATGTTAAAATATAATCGCTTGTACATTTCAGTTTATGGTTTCCTGCAGAGTTTAAGTCCCAAGTACGTATACCAAGGTGTTATCTAGGTTGTGTGTGTGCTTTGGTATTGATTTTTGAACTTTTGTGCTTCATTTATACGGCGTATTCAATACGGCAGAAAGTTCGTATAGGTAATAGACAAGGCGTGAGTCGATATTCACTTTAAGATAAATAGGACAGTATTACAGTTTTAATAAATAACTTTTGCAAAGTAAAAATATCTACAATTATATATGGCATGTATTGAGCTATGTTCAAGTAAAAGGCATTAACAGCACGGCACAAAAATCGACACCCAAATATAAACAAATGAAACAATAATGGAAGTAATGCAATGGAACGGACAGTAATGTAACATTACAGGCTGTGGGTGGGGGCTTAAGCCAGTTTTACGGGACCCAACCTTGCTTAACCACCTATAGCCCGTTTCACGAAGCTCTCTTAGGACATATCTTATGATCAAGACTGATCTTAGTAGTGGCTTTAGTTCTATCTGATCGGTAAGACTTGCCATATGTTTGAGGTTGTGGCTTGATCCTATGATTTGTCTCATTTCAAGGTCAAAATACAACATACAGTTAGTTTCAAGTACATGTATGTTACATCATAGAAGTGATTCAATATTAGTGATAGCTCTGTGGATTAATGCAAGTAATCGACTAAGTATTTTTTCCATAGCAATTTTTTTAAATACATGTACATTGTAGATCAACCAACTGTTTCGTTGTAATGCTTTAGACTACATGTAATTCGCCCGCAAACCGAAACCAAGTTTCGTTAACACCGGTGTTGGCCTTATATAATATACAATAAACCTGAGGCATCGGGCGGCTGATCTGTTTATCAAAGCCCTGTTCCGATTTGGGGAAATTTGGTCAATTTGCCATATTTATCTTAGGCCTAGTTATACCCTCAAATATGTATACAGTTCATGATGTCTGCAGTTAAAATAAAAATTGGACCCATTGGGGCCGTGAGCAACTTGTGTTAAAACTTACTTCCAGAATCTCTCAGGGGACGCATGGCAATAAAATAACCGTTTTGGCCAATCCCATTCGAGCTCAGTGGTCCATAAAAAAAAAAAAAAAAAAAAAAAAACATTATACCCAATTAATGCAATTGGCAATTGCTAACCAGCCTATGTATGGTAGACATTTCATTGAGATGCGAAAACATGCCATAATCGTGTTGCGTTGTGTTTGACTCAGTAACTAACTACCAAAGTAAGGCTTATGTGTATGGACGGTTTGACTTGAAACACGTTTTTGAAGCAGGTTCAGGCCTGAGCGGCAGTCAGTAGCGTATAAGCTTTGCTTGATCGGAGGTACATGTACAAGCATTCCATCTATTATTTCTCATGGCCGCAACGGGTCTAATTTTTATTTTATCTGCAAACACCATAAACTGTATACATAATTGAGAGTATAGCTAGGCCTAAGCTGAATATAGCAAATTGGCTAAATTTCCCCAAATCAGAACAGGGCTTTGATAAACAGATCGGCCGCCCTGCCTCATGTTTATTATATATTATATAAGGCCAACGCCGGTGTTAACAAAGTTTGGCTTCGGGTTACAGACGAAATAGTCAAAACCATTACAATGAAACAGTTGGTTGATCTAAGTACATGTATTTATATTAAAACAAAAGGAAAAGAATAAAGGAAACAAAGAGAAAAAACGAATTCGATCTCGGATCGCCTGGTTCATATTACAGCAAAAATCGATTACTTGCAAAAATCCACTGAGCTATCCCCAATATTGAATCACTTCTATGATTTAACATACTTGAAACTAATTGTTTGTTGTTTTATAAGAGCAAGTCACAACCTTAAACATATGGCGAGTCTTACCGATAAGATAGAACTTAAGACGCTACTACGATCAGTCTTGATCATAAGATAAGATATGTCCTATGAGAGCTTCGTGAAACGGGCTACTTATTTATATGTCCTATTGTTAGGACTAAAGTGAGGATATCTTAAGGATGAGAAATATCCTATACCGAAAGTAATAAGTTGTGTCTTAGGATAAGACGTGTCATAAAACGTTTCGTGAAACAGGCTACTGAAGTGTAACATGTTAAATGTGAATGTGAACATGAAATTGCTAAATAAATATGTAAATACCGATACTGTAAATGTAAACCGACTACACTCAAATTCTCGGATCTAGTTTCGAATTATTTTAAATCCACGTATACTTAACCCGTCCCATTGTAAGAAAGATAAACGCAATTTTATAATCGCGTTATACATCGTATATTATTGCGAATAAGGCCATCCTTAAATGATTCTTTGTTTGCTGTGCTCCTACCCATGGATTTCAGATTGGGTAGGTAGGTAGAGCATTTTTTTTTTTTTTTTTTTTTTTTTTTTTTTTTTTTTTTTTTGTAGACCAGAAAAAACAACAACAACATTTTTGCTCTATCAATACATGGATAAGGTTAAAAAATATATTTAAAGAGAATTCATTGTTGAAATATTGTTTGAAACTTAACAAGGGAGCTTTAATTAGAACCCTAATCTGAAACTTGGTTTTAAGGTTTTATACAAAAAAAGAATCACCCCTCCCCCCAGAGTGGCCATAAACTGTTCTGGGTAAGGCAAATTTGAATGGGTAGGTAGGAGCAAAGCGAACCAAAAAAAAAATAAAATAAAAAAAAATAAGGTCGGCCTAATAATGACGATTTTGAAATTCCAAAAGTCGTATTTATCAGATCATGCCCTGTATAAATCAAATTATTTCAGTGACACAAATCTTTTAACGTATTATGTAAATAAGTATAACATAAATGATCATAAATAGATCATATCATATCCAATATCGTATACATGCAATAATGACCTTAACAAGTCGATAGCCAGAAATGAACAGAAGTGCACAGGTTAATTTCCTGGATGGATTTATATTACACGTAGGAATTCCGTCTGGCAAGTCGGATTTTACAGAGCTTCTTTTTCGGAATGAGGGACAGTCCCTGAGGCTAGTCGATAAAGCCTTAATTGGTATATCTCTTTCAGCTATTCAATGTGAGATTTTTAGTTTTAAAATATAAAATAGTCTTCTTTCTACCCAATGTCATTCATATGTTTCAAGGTTTCGTTTTCAAAAGATCAATTTCCATTTTTTTTTCTTTTTTCCCGAAACAAACTAACTTCTCATTGATACACTTTTTTAATTTTATATATAATATTTAATATTTAAATTAATAATAGTGATTTGTAAGTAGTGTCAAGATAATTAAATGATAATGGTCTCCATTTATTGAAGACCAGTATCAGACATAATTTTGAAACAGCTTACTAGTAATTATAGTTGCAGTACTTATTATTTGAATCTGATTATTAAAAAAAAATAATTTGAGTAGAAATAAAATGGTAGTGATTTAGAAATGAAAATTCTAATAACTTAGTCTTAAGATATAGAACAAGAAAATCCTTAACTTATTTCAGCACTTCTCGACAACTATTAAGAAGAGCCGGAAAGACTGAATACCTGATAGCCCTTTCTAATCTTTACCGGTTGTTTATCAGCATGTGTACTTTCTAAACTATGGGATAAAAATGTTCAACTTTGTGTCAACGGTATCAACAGTATCGAAATCATTTTCGGATCTCCTTGGTATTTGGAAAGGCAGGGAATCGCTTCATGCCAAAGAAGGTGATGTCCAAAGTCCAACAGATACAGCACGGCCTTCAAACAGACAACCTCATTCTGGGAAAGTTTTGGAGAAATTGACATCAGTGGCTTCCCAAAACACAAATGATAATTCAAATGGAGAGTTAAAGGAATCAAAATGGAAGAGTGAAGCAAGATTGGCAAGTCTAGAAAAGAATGAAAATATTGTAAGAGCGGCTACTCCGTTTGGACAACCGCCTGCAGAAACTGTAAGCCTGTGCTCTTTAAGAAGTTCAAACAGAAATATCGGTTACCTTGCGAAGAATATACGCACCGTTTCTACGCAGTCAGTCTGCCAAACTACGTCTATCGAAGGTGATACAGAGGATACTACTATAAAGAATGAAGAGCATGATCCGTTGCGAAAAGATGCAGAAAGGCAATCGATCACATCTGATTCGCACATGTATATTAAATCACCTATGCTTAACAATCAATCATCTCTAATTAAACGACCTCCATATAAAAAGAAACAGACCCGTAAAGATGGCGACGAACATACAAGCTTGCGTCGAAAACACAGCAAACCAAAAAGTGAAAGTGGGAATGAAATGGAGTTGGTCCAGAAATCAAACATTCCTAGCACATCGAGAAACACAATGGAAATTCAAACTGATGCTAGTTTTAATACTGAGATGGACAAAACTCGACTTTTATCTGTTTCGCAGCAATCACTGCAGCATGTTCAAGGTGATGATGATGATTCCGTATTCGCAGGAGATGTAAAGAGTGAACGAAGTCTAAGTCTTCCACCAGGTACGTGTATGGCATTCCTTTTATGTGAGCATGTGCGTGAGAAAACAAACCAACAATTTAGGTTTCGACCAGGTCCGACACAAACCAGGCTGTACAGTCACAGAAGATGGTTAGAGGCTTGAAATTTTTGCATATATAGATACAGTTAGAAGAAGTTGAATCACACTGTGTTACTGCACAGCTGATCTGCGCCTTTGTTTTCGCATATGCAGATTGTTGGTTTTCTAATGCGGTGGCAAGTATGTATTTTTACCTCAAGTCAAATTACTAATATTAATAGAATATTAAATATTAGGTAAAATGAATTCGTTGTTAAATAGAGCAGAAACTAAAATGAAAAGATCATATGATACTGCTTAAGAAGTGAATATTCTATAGTATACTTTTAGAATATTTGACCTCAATGTCCCCAACTTGTGGGTTTATTTATAATTAAGTGTCACATTTTTCAGTTCCGGATTTTCGTGCGTCAAACAAAAACACTCATAAAAGGTGAACTTAGGCAATGATCGGGAAATGGCACACTCAGAGAGAAGGTACAAGTAGGCAATGATCAGGAAATTGCACAATCAGAAAGAAAATCACACTCCAAAAACCGAGGTGGAGAAAACTAAATTGACAATTCGGTACTTATACTATCAAAACATATCGAGAGCCGAGTGAGTACCTATTTCCTAACAGGTGGCCACTCAGTCACCCAAACCTAACTAAAAATATGAAACGCACATAAGGTGCAACAGCAAAAAAAATTCAACACCAAGATATAAAACAATAAGAACCACAACAGAAGTATCACCTTGGAACGATCAGTAATATAAAATTACTGGCGGGCTTAAACTAGTTTTAAATGGCCATAACCTCACCCTCAGCTTCTGCAGTTAGTTAGTTGTTCGGTCTTCATGGTTAATCTCTAACTAGTCAATGAAAAAACAAGGACAAACAAATTCCCACTCAAAAAACCGAGGTGGAAAAAACTAAATTGACAATAAGGTATTTATACTGAAGCCCCTATCACACTGGAATGCGACAACTAGAGACTAGTTCGCAAATAGTTCGCAAATAGTTCGCGACTATTTTGCGACAAAGATTAACGATATGAACACAGCTTTCACGTTGCAGTCTCACTGAATAGACATTTATGCGACAAATTCGCGAATTTCGGTCTAATTTTGAAAATATATCTCGCGACCGTCGCGCGATAGTCGCGCAACTGTCGCGCGACAGTCATGGGAGTGTCTCACGACTTTCTCGCGAATGTAGCTTATTTTCATTTTAATTCGTACGACAGTCGCGCGATATTCGTGCGAGTGTCGCAAGACATTCGTACGAATGTCGCTTAGTTTTATTTTCTCGCCAGATAGTCGCGAGGTTTTCGCATGTTTTCTCAAGACTGTCACTAAATTTACAATTTAGCATTGTAAATTCGACAAAATTTCGCGGCGACAGGTTCGCGACACTCGCACGAACGTCGCGCGACCGTCGATAGACAGTCGCGCGACAGTCCTGCGAAATATTTTGGCGAACAAATTCGCACAAAATTTTTAAACATGTTTAAAACCTTCGCGACCAGTTCGCGACTAGTTCGCGACACATGAAAATTCCCACGACACTCGTGCGATACTCGCACGAATGTCGTGCGAAATTCCGCGACAAAGTTCGCAAAATAGTTGCGAGAAATTCGCATGCCAGTGAGATACTAGCTTTACGAAAGCCAAGTGAGCAGTAAACTGTATTTAAAAGGTGGGGTGTGAAAGTCCCAGCCGAGCCGAGCTGTCGAGCCCGAGCTGCCGAGCTTGATTTTTTTAATTCGTACTTTTGTCAAAGTTAAGCTTTGGATTTTACTAAAGATGTTTTTGATAATTTCCTATACACAAAATAAAAGCTTTAATTAAAAATGTATTTAAAATTTCATTTTCAGGACTGCAGACATATGTCAACATCGACCGCAGCTCCCAAGTTTATGTCTCGGGTATTTCAGGTCAGTGTACGCGTTTCACGCACACCTAAGTTAATCTTAATGGACTTGTCAATACTCCCCAAGGTGTTCATTTTACACTATTTTATAAAAATAAATAAATAAATCGGCCTACTGAATAAAAACCCTTTCTGTATCAAACAATATTAAAGCGGGGAGAGGCGTTTTAAAAATTACAATCCAAAGTCTTAACTTTGGATACAACTAGTCTCAAAAGTACAAAATATCTTAATAACATTGGACTGAACAAGTACAGATTTTGACATGCATTCATTAAACGAAAGCGAACTGCTTAAACTTTACACTTTGCAATTTAACAGTAACTGTTCTTATCGCCTTAAAACGTTTTCGGAATTATTTGTTTGTATTGAGGTTAAAAGTCTCAGTCAACAATCATGTCGGGACGGAGCAATCGCTTCCGGGGTTTTAACCAGTACTCTAGGGAGTAAGTGTGTCTTGCTCAAGGATACAACACGGTGACCCTTGTGGGGATCGAACCCAGGACCTGTCGATTCCGAGTACGACGCTCTACCACTACGCCACCTCGCTTTATTTAGACATGCTCAAATAACAAAACATTATTAACCCTTCACAAATTATACATTTTTATATGCACAAAAAGTGTCGGGCTTCTTTTGTCGGTCCATATATGTGCAGTCGTAACATTTGTTTGTTTATTTATTTATTTATTTATTTGAATTTTCGACACGCACAGCGTATAAATACTCCAGACCATTGCTCAAATTGTATTTATAATTCCATATTTTAGGCGCCGCTCCGGCGACTGCGATCTCAGATCATCAATCTTTTGGATCCAGCCCATCTCACAGGGTTATGTGTAAGTATGTCCGTCTATTTGTTATCATATCAACCAAGATAGACACACTTGATCGGTATTCACTTCATCAGGTAAACATGTCCGTAAAAAGTATACCCCCTTGAACCCCACTTTTATACAATAAAATTGAGGTGTTCTCCGAGACGGTTCTAGCATGTACCCACAATCTATGTTTTGAGCAATAATAAGAAAAGTATAAAAATTTTCCTACTGAAACATTTCATTTTTTACAGTTAAGAAAAAACCTATATGGGCATGGGCGTGTGTTCGTAATGTCAAGTATCCATATAATGTGTATGACTGGACATGGGATGATAAAATTACAATCGTTTATGGTATGGTGAATCCAAATAATGTTAAATTTGAAATGTAAGCTAATCACTTATTCATGGGTGAAAGTTCCCAAAATTCTCAATACTGAAAAGTCGTTTTTCCAATTCTGAAAACTAGGGTTTTCCTGTACCAATACATTGGGGGAGGGGGGGGGAATCTTCCCAATGCTGATATCAGTAACTTTCACCCATGCTTATTACTTATGCGTACTTTGTTATTCTATTCACCTTTATATAATTACAAGTATAAGCTTTTACAAAAAGCTTGGTCTACGCTTCGCATATATAAGAATCTGACCGTACTCCCATTTCATCGTGGTTCATGTGACTGAACAGAAATAAGACGCTGCGCGGTCAAAGCATTCATACCTGACAATCGACCGTCACAGCACTGTCGGTTCATTTCATTCCGTTGTGGCTTGGATAGAATGTAATTGGCTACACGGCAGGTGGGGTGCGGTCAAAGCTTTCAGGCCTGACCATATATAGCGTCACAATACCGTCGGTTCATTTCATTCCGTTGTTGCTTAGATAGAATGCAGTCATGCACCAGTTCCACGAATTTAACAATTTGCGCCATTTTTGATACCTATATATACTGCACCATTGGTACAAATGTTACCAACCAAAGGGAGGTTTGCCTGGGTGTTTTTGGTGTTTACACGGTCCTTGGCGAAAACTAACACGATGGTCAAGCCACTAGACTCATAGCGCAGAAGCCAGCTCAAAATATCCAGCTAGAAAAGCAATTTCGTTCCACCCCCTCCACATAAAAGGTTTGATAGTTTCATGTTGGAGACCATTCAATGGGCAAACTTTTAGGTCTGGGTGCCAAGTCCGGATGTGGATTCTTCATAGCAAAATCCAAGATGGCGTCCAAAATGGCCGCCAAAAAGATGAATTTTCTAATTTCTCACATATAGGAGTTAAAGATCTATACAAATATACATATTTTTATGTTGTTTTACTCAGAAGTAACTTAAAAAGCATAATAAGGCTTTAAAATCCTGATAGCAATAGATTTCTTCTCAGGGAGAAAAAGTAACAAAAAAAAAGGTACATTTTAAACAGATTTTCTACCTGGCCCATTGGTCAAACCAAAAATATTTTGTTGCACACACACTACAGAAAAGGTTTTTAATGCTTAAAATTAAATTTAGTACATAAGTTTTTTTTTCAACCTGTTGTGTCAGCTAGGATTGTGGTATCAAATTGGAAATATTTTCATCTTTGTAACGTGAGGGCACATTATGAGGTTCTCGCAAAGAAAGGGGGTAGGGGTAGGTTTAGCTTCACAAATTTCGTTTCATCCACCACTAAAAAGGTTTGATGGTTTTATGTTAAGGCTCATAGTATGGGCAATCTTTTAGGCCTAAGTGCCGAGTCTGTATGTGGATTCTTCACACGGAAATCCAAGATGACATTCAAAATGGCCGCGAAAACATCAAATTTTCTGACAATTCACCTAAAGTACTTAAAATTAAGGTAAAATGCAGATTTTATTATGTTAGTTTACTCGGAACTAACTGGAAAAGCATAAGGACGCTTTAAATCCTGCTTGCAATAGACTTCTTCTGAGTGAGCCCAAAATTGTCTAAAAATGGCACATTTTATACAAATTTGCTACCTGGCCCATTGTTCAAACAAAAATATTTTGATGCACACACACAACCGACAAGGATTTTTTTATCGTTTGAATTTAAATTTAGTATATATAAGAAAACTTGTTCAACGCCGGAGTCAGCTAGGATTGTGGTATCAATTGGGGAAATATTCTCGTCTTTATAACATAGGGGTACATGATAAGATTCTCGCAAATCAAGGGGGTAGGGGTACGTTTAACTCCACACATTTCATTTCATCCACCAACAGAAAGGTTTGGTGGTTTTATGTTGAGGTTCATAGAATGGAAAATCTTTTAGGCCTAGGTGCCAAGTCTGTATGTGGGTTCTTCCCACGGAAATCCAAGATGACATCCAAAATGGTTGTCAAGACGCCAATTTTCTGATAAAATGCAGATTTTATTGAGTTGGTTTACTCAGAAATAACTGGAAAAGGCATAATGATGCTTAAAATCCTGTATGCAACAAATTTCTTCTGAGAGAGCCTAAAATTGTCACAAAAAATTGTATAGTTTATACAAATTTGCTTATGAACCCATTGGTCAGACAAAATATGTTGTTGCATATAAACTACTTTTGAAGTTTAGAATGGTCAAAATTTCCTACCTATGGATATCAGAAAATTGTTCAACTTGGATGTCAACTAGGATTGTAGTATCAGATGAGAAATATTATCATTTTTATAATTAAAGGGTACATGGTAAGTTTCTTTCAAAAGAAGGGGTAAGGTCTAGTTTAGCGTCACCAATTTTGTCCCAGCCTCCATTTAAAGATTATATGTTGAAGGGTCATACAATGAGGGCACTTTGAGGCCAAGCTTCTAAGTCTGGATGTTGATTATATGTACCGTAATCTAAGATGGCATCCAAAATGTCCACCAAAGTGATAAAATTACTGATATTTCACCTATAAACATGTGGGTTCTTTGAACCAAAATCTAGTATGACATCCAAAATGGCCACCAAAATGACGAAATTATATTACACTTACAGTGAATAAAGAGGTATTATTTGTTTAATTATTTGTTTGATTGTTTGTGTTGAGGCTTAACGTCCCAGTCAACAATTTTTCAGTCATGCCGGGTCGGAGCCAACGCTTCCTGTGTTTAACCAGTACTTTAGGGAGTAAATGCGTCTTGCTCAAGGACACAACATGGTGACGCCTGTGGGGATCGAACCCAGGACGTCTCGATTTGGAGTCCGACGCTCTACCACTAGATCTGTTTAATTATATGATTATTTTTGTTATTTTACTCACAGATAACTGAAAATGTATAATGATGCTTTAAAACATTGCAAGCTGTATATCTCTTCTGAGTGAGTGTAAAAGTGATTCAAAAATGACACATTTTAAACAGTCCATTGGTCAAATAAGTCATTTTGTTTACACACCCGTCTTAGGAGGTAAAAGTAGGCAACACTCGGGAAACGACACGATAAGAAAGAAATTCCCACTCCAAAAACCGAGGTGGGAAAAGACTACATTATCAGTCAAGTACTTGTACTAAGAAAACATATTGTGAGTTCAGTGAGCAGTTATTTTCCCAATAGGTGGTCATTCAATTACCAAAACTAAAATATGAAGACATACATAAGGTGTAAACACCACACAAATTCAACGCCAAAGGAGTATCGCATTGGAACGATCAGCAGTATGAAATTACTGTGGGTCTAAAACTAGTTTTACAGGCACCTAACCTTCCCCTCAGCTTCTGCAGTGGCTCTTATATATATATATATATATATACAAATATATATCTATAATCTATATATAAACTAGCAATAAGGAAAATCATGTAAAGAAATATAAAACATAGGTACCAACGTATAATATGTGTGACGGAAATCAGTGTGAGCAGCTATTGAAGAGAAGTTATTGAAATAGCTTGGATAATTGTGAACCACAGCAGTCACGCCTTGGAACGTCAGTTATAAATAACTGGGGGGCTTAAACTAGTTATACATAAGCCTAAACTCGCCCTCAGTTTCTGCAGTGGTTCTGCAGTAACAATGAGCTGCCTGATGTTGGAGATCCTTGGGCGCCAAACAACTTATTGAAATCCGGAGGAAAAGAAAAACACCAGTTGAACCCCGGCGGGCCAAGCAACAGAGAAGAAGCTCCAGCCCCAACCAACTAAAGTGAATAGCTTGAAGTCGTAGTTATCAACCATGATTGATAAAATTTAGAAAATGTTTTAGGAGGCTTTGGATGTTTTGTTCAACATCCAGACTTACGGCTATATTCTCTTCCGTCACTCAAACTCGAACTCAGCTCGGGAGAGTATGGCTGGAGTATGAGTCGAGTGAGGTTAAATTTAGTGTGAGTGGAGTATAGATTTGCTATGCACAACAGTCACTCAACCATCACTCACTGGAGTGTCAGCAGTGATTTTTGACCTGCGCATCCTGCATCTTTTACTCATAATTTTGTCTCTGGGATGCAAAGTTTTAATTTTGGTGGGTCCCAGGATGCGATGTCTTTTTGCAGATTTGCAATGAAAAAGTGTGTTTTGGACTCGTAAGTTGGGAGTTGGACCCATTGATATTGAATGCAGTGAGTCCCCAGGACCCTTAGTCTAAAAATTGTAAATAAACCACTTGTGTCAGATTTTCATTATAAAACAAAGAAATTTGAAATCTTATGGACATTTGATGTTACTATTCTAACATCAAATTAGCAGCAAAGAGATGACTAGACACCGCATATTGTGGTGAGTTATCTAATTTCGACGTGCAACCATGTTCCTCTCTCGTATTTGTTCTCTATTGTTTGTTTGTCTGATTGTTAGTTTATTTGTCTTTCTTTCTGTGATGCTCTCTCTCTCTCTCTGCTTGCTTGCTGGTTTATTTGTCTTTCTTGTCTCTCTTTCTCTCTCTCTCTCTCTCTCTCTCTCTCTGTTTGTGTGGGGTGTGTGTGTGTGTGGGTGGGTCGGTGGGTGCGTGAGTAGATGGGGTGGAGGGAGTGAGTTTGTGACGGCGATATCTAGCGTAAAGGCACAAATGTGTCTGCATCTGGATGTACAATTTTGACCACTCACCTAAAAAACGAATCATTGCTTTTCACGTTCAAAATAGTCGCAAATGACATGTCTTGGGAAAATCGAAATCTGTTCTGGAATTCGCGACACCTCTCAAGAAAAGATTTGTCCCGAGCATAAAGCTTGGTCCAGGTGATGTATATAATCTGCAATTTGGGGGCTCTTTGAAGAGATAAGGGTCCAAATATTCGAGTAGCGCTCGAGTGAGGTGTCGCCTTCACTCAACGCTTACTCGAAATTTGAGTTGAGTTCGAGTGTGAGTGTGACATGTGCATCACAAATCGAACAGTTATGCGCTCACACGAGTGACTGATCAGATTATCTGAATGAGTTTGAGTAGAGTATGCCTCGAGTGTAGGTTGAGAATACAGCCGTTAGACCCTGGCCTCAAGGTGTCCTAATTTGTATGACCCTTCAACATATAATCTGTAAGTGGAGGCTGGAACAAAATTTGTGACACAAAATTATACCTAGTCCCTTGTTTAGCAAAAATCCTATAACAAAATATTTGTTTGACCATTGGGTTCGGCAGCAAAAATCTGTATAAAATATGCAATGTTTGGTGACATTTTTGGGCTTACTCAGAAGAAATATATAGCATGCAGAAGTTAACGACTTGTTATGCTTTTTCCAGTTACTTCTGAGTAAACCAACATATTTTATCTTAATTTTAACTGTTTTAGGTAAATTATCAGAAAATTGAAGTTTTGGTGGCCATTTTGGATGTCATCTTTGAATTCCGCGTGAAGAATCCACATACAGAGTTGGCACCTAGGCCTAAAGATTGCCCATTCTATGAAGCTCAACATAAAACCATCAGAAGAACCAACTCAAATGAAATCTATTGCAAGCAAGATTTTAAGCCAATATGTTTTTCCATTTACTTCTGAGTGAAACAACATGATTGATTTATTAATTTATTAATAATCTACATATTCAATTCTACATTTTTTCTTTATTTAACTGTTTTAGGTGAATTATCAGAAAATTGACGGTTTGGTTGCCATTTTGGATGTCATCTTGGATTTATGTGTAGAGAATCCACATACAGACTTGGCACCTAGGCCTAAAAGATTGCCCATTCTATGAACCTCATTGTAAAACCATCAAACCTTTCTAGTGGCAGACGGAACCAAATGTGTGAAGCTAAACCTACCCCTACCCCCTTGATTTGCGATAACCTTATCATGCACCCTTAAGTTATGAAGTCGAGAATATTTCCCAAATTGATACCACAATCCTAGCTGACACCCACGTTGAACAATTTTTATATCTACAAAATTAAATTCTAATGATAAAAAAAAACTTTTCTGTAGTGTGTGTGTGTGCAACAAAATATTTTTGTTTGAGCAATGGGCCAGATAGCAAATCTGTATAAATTATGCCAATTTTTTGTTACAAATTTGGGCTCACTTAGAAGAAATCTATTGCAAGTATGATTTAAAGCCGCATTATGCTTGTCCAGTTACTTCGGAGTAAACCAACATAATAATATTTGCATTTTTATCTTATTTTAACTGTTATATTTGAATTATCAGGAAAATTGACGTTTTGGTGGCCATTTTGGATGTCATTTTGGATTTCCGTGTGAAGAATCCACATACAGACTTGGTACCTAGACCTAAAAGATTGCCCACTCTATGAACCTTAACATAAAACCATCAAACCTTTTTAGTGGTGGATAAAACGAAATTTGTGAAGCTAAACCTACCCCTACCCCCTTGATTTGCGAGAATCTCATGATGTGCCCTTACATTATTAAGATGAAAATTATTTCCAATTTGATACCACAATCCTAGCTGACACCCAGGTTGAAATAAATTCTTATATACTAAATTTAATTTTAATCATTAAAAACCTTTTCTGTAGTGTGTGTGCAAGAAAATATTTTTGGTTTGACCAATGGGCCAGGTAGAAAATCTGTTTAAAATGTACCATTTTTGTAATACTTTTGGGATTCCTGAGAAGAAATCTATTGCTATCAGGATTTTAAAGCCTTATTATGCTTTTTAAGTTACTTCTGAGTAAAACAACATAAAATATGTATATTTGTGTAGATCTTTAACTCCTATATGTGAGAAATTAGAAAATTCATCTTTTTGGCGGCCATTTTGGACGCCATCTTGGATTTTGGTATGAAGAATCCACATCCGGACTTGGCACCCAGGCCTAAAAGTTTGCCCATTTAATGGTCTCCATTATAAAACTATCAAACCTTTTATGTAGAGGGGGTGGAACGAAAATTTTTTTTTGCCCTGCTGGCTTCTGCGCTATCAAACGTGCAGTTGCAGTTGTAGAGAGGTGTACGAGTTGTCTTGTAAAATTATAAGTAGGTCTATCTCAAACTTCTGGCGCGTAGACAATTACGGTGGTCGCGTTGTGTATGAGCCGTCTCGTAAGAAAACCAACAATGCGCCATGGTTTCCGAACAGGTCCGACACTAATCAGGCTGTACAGTCACAGAAGCAGGCTAGAGGCTTGAAATTTCGGATTTAAGAAGAAAAGGAAGTGTACTATCCGTGTAGCGAAAACAAAGGCGCTGAACAGCTTTGCGGTTACCGCGAAGCTGATCTGCGGCTTTGTTTTCGCATATGCAGATTGTTGGTTTTCTCATGAGGCGGCTCGTTTATTGGTCCGTTCTGTTTCGTTAATGCCTAGGTCACACTAGCAATTACGTACAATGCGGATGGTTGCGGATACTAAACGTAGCAATCCGCAGGAATTAGTGGGCGGGGCTAACTGTTCTTAATGAATTTACGTAATTATAATTACCTTTAAATACGGACTCATACGGTATAGTTACGAATATATTCGGATACATACGGAAAGTAACGTGTCTACATACCTTTCGATACCATCTGTTATGTTTAGGCACGGACATGCACCTTCAGATACGCATTTGTTACGCTTTCTTGCGTACAAAACGCTGCGATGTGAATTAAGTAACCGCTGTTTATTGTAAAAGTACAGTCACACTAGCACATACGGATGCGAAGGACGCTACGGACAAGTCATACGTATCTATCCGTTATATCCGCAACAATTCGCATCGTATGCGTATATGACCGTAGCTATACGTGTTGTATCCGCAGGGTCCGTAGAATCCGCGCCCGAATTTTGAAAAAAAGTCAAAATTTCGTTACGGACGAAACATCCGTATCTGAATGTGACGAAATTATAGAACATAATGTGCTTTGATTGATTGATTGCTTGATCGAATGATCGGTCGATTTATTGCTCGATCGCGATCGATCTCCCGGTCGATCGATACTGATTGATTGATCGATGACAGATCAATTAATTGATCGAGTGATTAATTGACCGAAAGTTCGAGTGATCGATCAAGACCGATCGGGTGATAGATCGATTGAGTGATCATTCTTTCGATCGATCTATCGAGTGATTGATCGATTGCGATCGATCGATTGATTGAATCTTGGCGGATCGATCGAGTGATTGATCAATCGAGTGATAGTCGTAAGACAACGGAAATAACTTCTCATAAAACTATAATTTGAGTAACATTTGTGTGTTTGCTTGTTCGTTTGTTGGTTCTCCAAGGTTTTTTTAGATATTGCAGGCTTCTTCTCAGCTAGTAAAAGCAATGCAAAATCTCCTTCTGAGGAATCCATATTTTTCATACTGGCTAAAGAAATGCATTAAGCACGTGCATATTTGTGAGCATTGGACGCACGGGCGATTCAGTGAGTAAGCGGTATACTTTTCATCACATAACTGTACGCCGACAAAGACCGTAACCGAACAAAATAGCACATATGAAACAGTATCGATCCGCAGCAAATGCTTACGACAAAATACGTTTAGTTACGGAATAGATACGGATTTTGATACCGATTAGATACGGACAATTACGGGTTTTTCATCCGTGCCTGATTTTTGACCATTATCAAAGCTTGGCTGCGGATCTTCCGTGCCCTGTAAATAATGCACGTACAGATACGGACTTTTACGGATATGATACGAATCGTTACGGACAGCACTGGATGAAAAGTCCGATTTACGAATGCCTCAAACACAATTCAAACATTTGGAACCGCCAAAGTTTATTAGGGTTTCCATACATTTACAATTGATTCGCGAGAATTTGCCTTGCATTTGCACATACGAAAACATAATGGTTTGACCTATTGCGGTCGTATCGCAAAGATCATAACTACCGCATTTTGCGTAAAATGCAAGAGACTTGGAAATCATATAAAAATTTCATCATTCACAAGGTTTTATCACATATAACAAAATTAACAAAATTTCAAAAAATCACTACCTTTTAAACCTGCACATTTACGTATTAGTTTGCAGGCATTGAGTGTACACTGCGCATGCTAGCTCAACTTGGCATCGTAAAAGCTTGTAAAATGTTATCTTTGTGTATATCAAAAATGTTTCAGAAATACTGTTGTGCTGTAATATTTCAGGTACTTCACATTGTTTTCGCAAAGATGTATTCTTTTATCGCATTTGGATGCATTGAAGTTGTGCTGCAAATGCATGCGTTTCTAAATAAAAAAAGAGTATAGGAAAGAACGTTAAACGTGGACAAGACGTATGTTTTGACGTGTTGTTTAGAACTAACCAAATGTAACTCTTTTCATTGATTTGAAAGGAACTCAAATGTTGAAAAACACGAATAATACGGCACATTTTACATATATCCAATTGTTAATAAACAGTAACATTTGTGCGAGATTTAGTGATCGTAAATCGCAATAAATGCGTCAATTTGACATACAGTGCACTTCGGCAAAAGTTTATAAAATTCAATCTACGCAATGGATTTTCATTGAAAAAAACGTACATAATTGCATATATTTGTATAAGCAGGTAAACACCAGTAAATGAGTAAGTTTGAATGCTTGCAATGGGTTGTAGGTTTTGTTGTAATTTGGCCATGGATGTCTTTGGTTTGGTTGTAGTTTTACGTCCCGGTCAACAATTTTTCAGTCATGCCGGGACGGAGCCACAGCTTCCTGGGTAGTTAACCAGTACTTTGGGGAGCTTAAAGTGTCTTGCTGAGGGAAACACGAAATGAAGCTCGTGGATTCGAACCGAAGACCTCTAGATCCGAAGTTCGACGTTGTACCACTGAGCCACCGCGCTCCTCGTATAAACGTCTTTGGAAGTCTTTGTCTGAAAAGGAAAATAGAACCTCACACGACGACGACTGTGCTTATATCGCAAAATCATTATTTTTGAATATTATAGCAATTTAAACTGATATTCTTATAATTTTTGTTAGTTTCCTTATTTTGTTATAAATATATCAACATAATGATGCTAATAATAACAATAAACAATGATAAGAGTGCTAATAAGTTTTTCCAGAAAAAATACGAAGTTCAACGGTGTTCAGTCTTTTTTTTTTTTTTTTTTTTTTTTTTTTTTCTTTTTTTTTTTTTTTTTTAAATCGCATCACCTTGATATAAGGTCATGTCATCGAAACAATAAACAATGATAAGAGTGCTAATAAGTTTTTCCAGAAAAAATACGAAGTTCAACGGTGTTCAGTCTTTTTTTTTTTTTTTTTTTTTTTTTTTTTTTTTTTTTTAAATCGCATCACCTTGATATAAGGTCATGTCATAGAAACGTCAAAAATTCAAATTTAATAATAGTCTAACAAGTCGTTATCGTTTCTCCCATTGAACCAAATGGGAACGCCAGTGTGCGAAAACAAACGATAATTTACCCTACAGCGTTATTGCGTGCGAAAGAGCGCGCTTATGTGACGTCGAACATTTACGTCCGAAGAGAATGAGTCCACTTGAAAACGCTGCAAAAATGTGAGTATTACTGTACTATTGGTCGTGAAAGAATCTAAGTAAGTTTTCTTATTCAACTGTTTATTATCGCGACTAACGCGTGATGTTGTCGGGCAAATGCGATAATTCACTCCGGCTCCACCGTCGTGAATTAATACATCGAAATCTGCCCTCTAACATCGCGTGTCAATCGCAATAATTCACAATAGATAAAATCATTTCTTAAATATTAATTATAATAGATATAGACAATTAAAATAGTTCTTTTTGCGAATTATTTGTCATAGATTTTCTCTTTTTACGAGCGTTATAAGTACAAGTGATAGCCGCAAAAGATCCAATCGTGTTTGTACGTCTAAAAATCGCAAAGTCCATCATCGTGAAAACAGAAATGTTAAATGGTATGATCCGCTGTGTTAGACGTTTTAAGATCAACTGCGAACAGTTTGATTCTGGGATATAAGCGAATCGTAGTATGTTCAATCCGATGTGGGCGGTGCTTGATCATGGTTTTCATTCGTTCCGGTCTGGTATTTGATTAGTTCTCCTATTAGCATGATTAATGTAATTGAATTATGCAAGTTAATGTGGCTTTATGCAACGCAAAGTGTTGCGTAATTAAAGATAAACTTATCAACTGTATATTTGGTCGCAGCATGTAAAAGTATCCCTTCATCCGTGAAAAGAAGCCGCCGTGGCCTAGTGGCCCGGGCACTGGACTTGTAAACAAAGGGTCCTGAGGTCGATCCTAGACTTCTCCAATGTTCTGAATGACACTCTAAATCGAGGCCCCGGTTCCATGTGACATTAGCTGTTGATTGGGACATGAAACACGAAGTCACTAAATCAATCCTTTACAAAAAAAAAATGTATTTTTCTTTGAGGCTTATTTCAACTGAAACTTACATTATCCCGCAAAAAAACAAACAAAAAATCAATAGATCTATTGGAAAAAAAATGGGAAGACAAAATTAAATAAGATAATTTTTATGCCTCGTTCCACGAACATTCCGTGTACGTGACGTCCTTAGTTTTTTCACCAAAGTTCATACGACAAAATCCATGTTCAAATTGTGAAACTCACGTGCCGTTTGACAATAGCGTTTTTATTTTGCCTTTTGAGTGCCAGTGTCATTTTCTAGTGTCAGGAAACAAAGTCCGTGTTGGCTATCATTTGTGTAAACGTGAAACGGTGTTCGAGCTGCACCTAATTTCTGAAATAATGCGTTTCTATTTTCATGTCATTAAATACTTATCTAAACTCGTCGAATCGTATGCAGTATATTATTTTTGCTATTTATGACTTTGTGAAAAAAAACAACAACAAACATTTGGCAACATTTGGTACACTTCGCGACTTCACGATTTCCAAAGTGTTGTCAGCGACTGAAACCCTGAGTGTGACATTGTCTCTATACATAGGCTACAGCATCTACTCTATACCCTCCAAAAATACCGGAACTGATGGATTACCCCTAAATATATTAAGAATTTTGAGCACATCCAAACCATGTGAAATTGCTAAAAACACTTAAATAGTGGACGACGACGACGGACGGACGCCGGAGTATGGCCATCCTTTAAGCTCACCTTGTGACCCTTCGGCTCGGGTGAGCTAAAATATCCGCAAAAATCTCCTCTCCCATTTTGTTTTCTGAAAACCACAATAAATACCAAAATTTAAAATTTTGACCCTTAAGGAATAGGCACAGCCTATGTATAAAAAATGTTAGGTTTACCCCCCCCCCCCCCCCCCCCACACACACACTGGGAACTGATAGCGTTTGCAATTAATTATTCATGAATGCATGCCACCACACATGATAGGATGTATTGAAATTCGAAACATTTACATTAAACAGTGCCATATATTTAGGGGATAACTGTATTTATTTATTTATTTATTTTTCATTTGGGGCGGTATATTGTTGGATATACGGTCGGAAATGTTGTTTTACGGCGACTCACAGCTGTTCATAGCTCCATGAACATCTGAAGAATCAAATAAGTTTATTAAATATACTATCGCCAACTACGTTATTACATCAGACGCCGCGTTATTTTCTCTAGTGCATTAGAATTTCCGAAATTTGCTTATGTCCGAACTGTAAAATTTACCTGTGAGGTAGCCGCAGTTGGTTTGAAACGGCGTAAATATAATGCAGTTCTCATTAGAACAGCTACTTCACGTGATGCGCGGTCCTTTTTGCTTATGGTTATTGTCGTGAAACTGCTTTGTTATACTTGATAGATGTTCGGCCCAGCTTGCATGAATACGAAGTTTATGGCTTATTAATTGCATCTGGTACATTTGTTGCTATGGGAAGCGCGGTAGCGCAGTGGCAGAGCGTCGGATTTCAGCGCCAGAGGTCGTGGGTTCGATCCTCACCGGCGGCACTGTGTTGTGTCCTTGAGCAAGGCACATTTACTTCCCATAGTACTGGTTAAACCCAGGAAGCAGTGGCTCCGTCCCGACATGACTGAAAAATTGTTGACTGGGACGTAAAGCCTCAACACAAACGTTGCTTGCTAACTTGTAAAAGGATGTCCCGATTTGGGTTAGCCTCGGTGAATAAAGTATACATATTGTAATTTTGCTTTGTTTACACACAGCGTTTCACGATGTATTTATGGAACTATAAACTGAATTTCAACAAGTTCATTAAGGTTTGACATCGGATGTTTAGATTAAATAATAAAGTACGATTGCATTTTTTTTCAATTAATAGGTATGTAAACTTCGAAATGTTCACTTCATCCAATGAGGCTATTCCTAGGTCTTGCGATTCTGGATTTTAGAGGTATTTAGGTTTACCATACACAGGCTTGGCGGCCATCTTGGTCATGTTATCTTGACATTTTTAATAAATTGTTGTTTTCTCTTGGATAATTTGAATGGACAGACGCCGGGTCATGGGTATATACTGTAAGAGCTCACTTTGTGAGCCTTATGGAGCAAGTAAGCTAAAGATGACGTCATCGCCTGTTTAGTCTTTTGTTTTTAAATTGGTACTCTTACGGAAATCCGGCACTGCATTTTCGTGGTAGCTCTTAGGTCTCCCTCCCTGGGTTTTACAGTGCCTGGATTCTAGGTTTCCCCATGAACACAAATCTCTGAGAGACAAAGGGGCAAACTGTGATAAACAAGATGGTGACCGTGCAGCTTGTCGTCTACCCCCACTCCCCGGGGGAGGGGGGGTACTTACGAATGAAACTGGTATGTATGTGTCGCCCTGTGTCGAAAATAAGGGGGCTTTCAGCCCTTGCAACAAGACTGGCCGCTTGCTGCTTATAAGTATCAAATAATAGTTCTTGGATTGGTGTTGAAAGCCTGCATATAGCTAGGCAGATTAGTGAAAAATCGTGCATTTTGTGATACAAGCATGAAATTTGGCATGGATGCTCAGAATGCCCATCTGTTCTGAAAAATATCGTTGTCCAGCAAAAATTTAAAATGGCGGACAAAATGGCGGCCATTTTCAAAATGGCCGCCCTGAAAGACTACATATCATAGTTTGTTATCCAAAACTTCAGTGCATTGACTTATTTTATGTTTTTTGGTGTCAATGCCCATGTGTAAGAACCCATTGAACCTCAATTTTCACTTTTTTCATAATGGCGGACAAAATGGCGGTCATTTTCAAAATGGCCGCCATTAATAACTTGAATTACAGTTCGTTATCTTAAACATCACTGCATTGACCGATTTTTATGCTTTTGGTGTCTAAATATATGTTCTTGAACCTATAGAATCTAAATATGCACATCGTTTTCTTTTGTTGTTAATGTTTCATGACATACATGCCAAATGTAAGGCAAAAACATCTACTTTTAATGAGCAAAAGCTGTTTTTTATGCAACCCTTTTTCTATATATTATTCTATATGTTATAATTGCTTGATCATTTTGTACTGAATACTGTTAGTGAATCTTTATTCATTTGCAACTGTACAATTCAGTGCATTAAATTGTTAATTAGTAACATTTGCATCGTCTTTGGCATTCGCCTGCAGGCAGCCATGCTTTGTTAGTTGCCGCTTACAGTTGCCTTTGTAGGAGTTGTGGTTGCCCATAGTATCTGCGAAGTGAAAAAGTGCTATTAAAACCCCATTCACTTGGAGATACAATTTACATTTGGTGTATTGTTGACCCCCAAATGCATCCCTTTAGTATGCTGAACCGAAGTTGGAAGTCGAGCCCGACAGCATGAAAGTATACAGTCTCACTGGATCTGATGGCAAGGTCATGCCTTCGAAAGACATGATTGCTGAACGATGAATTCTTCCATTATTGTAGAGCACAGTCAGACATCAAATGATACTCAAAAGCCTTGAGGAACATTATCTACACCAGCCTTAGCCTACTATTTTGTTTGTTACTGAACCTGCATCCTCATCACACACAAAAAACTTGTGTTGAACACATGCTCAATGTACTTGGAATTAACTTTCTTCTGAAGTATCCGCAACACTAGCAGCACATTTTATGGCCTGCTAAAGTTTTATATCAGTTTAAACCCTCTTTAAGATTATTTTAGTTCATTTGAGACGAGCCAGTCAGTAGGTAGGGCATAAACGAGAGTACCTTCGAGTAAAAACACCTGACATATCTGCAAGCAGAACTTGGCTTGTCTCGCATGTGCCTATTCAATCTCTAACCCAAGCTTGTCTCAGTGGTGAGATGATTGGAAATAAAATCAGCGGCTTTAGCATATTGGCATGGAAGTCACCCAGCTCGATTTCAGAATCAGGAGATCAACTTTCGTAGTACTAAGAATTGTTTCTGGAAACAGTAGCTTCAATTCTATCACCATAAGCGGCTAGGATCTATGATTGTATGACGCTACAGAAAACGCATTGTTTGTTTTGTTGCCATATATCCCCATAAACAGCTATGTTAACAGTCTTGTCGGGACACAACGCAACCTTTGTAAGCAACTTCACCTTATGTGTATGCATGGTGTGACTAAACCATTTTCCCTGGGCAGTCTCAGACCCTTTAAGCGGCCAACAAGTAATCAGGTGGTTTGTCAGTCGCTTGCCGGCGCGTTTTGCCTGGATGTACAAGCAGCCCATTTATTTCTCCCCAATGGGTGGTTAATAATTTGTTTCTTTTCTTCATGGAGATCTTAAATCTTCATATATTTTGTCTGACTTTGTGAACGCTTCCGGTATACATGTGAGTTAAAGGCTAAGAGTTTATCCTTTTACCTTTTACCTGTGAAAGCAGAACGTGTACATTCAAGTACGCTATTCAACTACATTCAAAAACAACATAATAATTCTATACCTATCCTGACCATTAAAGTTTCATACATACTGGATAACTATAGACCCGGTACCTTTGGATTGGCTCTCCCGCACTCACACAGCCTGTCAAGTGCGGGACTGAAAACATCATTATAGCATCATCATATCGAGGTAAAAGTCTATTTTCCTCTACCGAGGGTTGGACTTTCTGACAAGTCTTCCTCGCGAACACCCGTTCAGACCGATTTTGAGGGTAACTTAATCCATTCCAAGTTTCTTTCTGCCATCGTGCAATACTACGTCCCAAGGTTTTCTCCTACATTGTCTCTTCTGTGCAGTTTACATACTTAAGCCATCATGCCAAAACCATGTCATCCCGCTGGTATGGTGCGAAGTACAACATCCAAATTTTGAATGTCAAGTTTTGAGAGAAAGGAGTCTAAAGCTTTACACTACAAATCAAACAGATCATTACCCTGCCATAACACCGGAGATGGTTCACTGCTCTAAAAGGATCTCTGTTTTAATTTTTATTTGATATTACTGCAGCTGGTGTTGTGCCGTGTGGCGGCCCTAAAAGTCTCCGCGTACATCATCCATAGTGCAGGTTATATTTTCTGTTTGGTCCTTTGAGATCAGCGAGGATATTCTGAGAAATCAGAAATTTATTATCGGTTAAGATTCATTTTCTTACCAATGTTTAACATATTTGGTCCTATTTAGATAATACTAGTCTTTGTATCGACTACCCTGTTGAAAATTGCAAAAGTTTAGTAATTCTCTGGCAAATCTAAAGGGTCACTGGCATGACTTTAATAGTTGAAACCGCGGTATGGCCCATCCACTTTCTCATTAATGTGTTCGCTGCTCTTAAAGGATCTCAGTTTTAATTTTTATTTCAGAGTAGTCATCGTCATGGCCCAAGTCTCTGCAGCATGAAACATGACACCTCTCGCGCAGGTCGAATGCACCTAGGTCAGAAGTGACAGGTTGTGGAAGCAGTTGGTGGGACTTTTCCCTTATTGATTTTTCAGTGTGTAACAGCAGCCAGTTCACAGCCACCACCAGACACCATATCCCTAAATAGCAAACCTATGCAACCTGTTCCATAATTTCATCACAACCTCCACATCCATTTTGTCTGTTCCACAAATAGGGCTAGCTATGCCCAAGCATGAAGCACAGTTGAAACCAAGGCCAGGACACAGGGTGTCCTTGATGCCACTACATTTATTGTGTATCCAATGCATGCAACTACCACAAACATGGCACTGATACCTACACCTGTCTTACAGACAACATATGGTCCATTTCAAGTGACCATATTAAATCCATATATTCAATACAACAATAATTGTGCATTTATTTTAAAAGAAGGAATAATTTCAATCTCATTACATGAGATAAGGTGCAAAAAGTAACAATGTCGTGTATAAAAAGCTCCCATTTTACCATCAAAACGGTGGATTGCCTGTTTCAAAGAAAAGTAGAGACAAAACATAGCCACCATTATGACTTTTCACTATGTTAACTGCTAAAACAATAATAAATGCAAAGAGATAATCATTCAAATCACCTGACATATTTATATCAACTTTATACAAGTACAAATGCAACTTACATCATTATATTCATCACATGGCTACATATAAAATGCATTTTGCGCATTTAAAGCAGATGATCTCGTCTTACAGTTTGCAAATATGTCATGACAAATGATAGATACAAGGAAACTACGTAAATATTTAGATTCTATAGGTTCATTTACATATATTTAGAAACCAAAAACATAAAAATCGGTCATTGCAGTGAACTGTTAGGTGAAAAACTGTAATTTAAGTCTTCGATGGCGGCCATTTTGAAAATGGCCGCCATTTTGTCCGCCATTATGAAACAAAAGTGAAAATTTAGATTTAATGGGTTCTTAAACATGGACATTGACACCAAAAACCTAAAGAACAGTCAATACAGTGAAGTTTGGGATAGCAAACTATGATATGTAGTCTTTCAGGGCGGCCATTTTGAAAAATGGCCGCCATTTTGTCCGCCATTTTGAATTTTTGCTGGACAACGATATTTTTCTAAACAGTAGGGTATTCTGAGCCTCCATGCAAAATTTCATGCTTGTATCACCAAATGCACGATTCTTATGGAAAATTGACTTAATCTGCCTAGCTAATAGTCACAGAAATAAAATGCTTCTTTAAAATCAAGTTGATCTTAGCTTAGGGTCGCAAATTCAGGTCACAAAACATGCATTTAAAACATTAGAGAGTCATGGTTGCCAGTCTTATTATGAACATGATATTCAATATTACACACGTGTATAATTTCGGCTAAGTTATTGTCGATTTCAAGAGTAAAATGCGGATATTACACATGTGTATACTTTCGACAAAGTTTTTGTGGATTTCAAGAGTTAAATGCGGAGACAAAGTGCGTCACCTTAATTAAGGTCGATCTTAACTTTAATGAAGCATTGTGATTCTCGGTCCTGGTCTCGAGGGGGGGGGTAATTTAGGTGGAATTCTGGTACGGATGTGACGCCCGATATTTTAAAACATACCCCATTCATATACATGATATTCGAAAAAAGGGACCCATTCATATTGTACAAAATTTTGACCTACTCACACGTGTTCTTTTGGTTCTTATGTTGCATACACACAAATATTTACTAACACTTCGACTTTCTGAGCTGTGCATCTCAGCAAAACGTGTTCTTAAACATGGATGTCCAAATCAATTTGTCGTTCATATACTAAATATGGAAAAATGGGGTCATTCGTATACTTTTACTGGAAAACTGAAGCCTATTCATATAACTGGCGATGCTATATCTTATATGAACCTGACCGCAATGTAAGACACAGACCGGCCTGTTCAAACACGGGCGGTGGCTAGACGCTTCATTTTTATAAGCATATACATTTTAGAATGATCATATATTTTAGAGAGACGTGGACGGACATTTAAGACGAAAAAGGCATCGTCTACAAGTTGGACTTTCGATTTCATTGGGAATTAAAACGTTTGTACATGTATGCCGTTTTATTTGTTTGTTTGAGTTGAGGCTTTACGTCCCAGTCAAGAATTTTTCAGTCATGTCGGGACGGAGCCACCGCTTCCTTGGTTTAACCAGTACTATGGGAGGTAAATGTGCCTTGCTCAAGGACACAACACGGTGCCGCCGGTGAGGATCGAACCCCCGACCTCTGGCTCTGAAGTCCGACACTCTACCACTGCGCCACCGCGCTTCCCGTATGCCGTTTTATGCTTCTATCACCACACAAGACCAACCGATGTGTCATTCTTACAATTTTGGTACATATGCAATCACATGATAGAAAATGTGCATGTTTTTTGTGATGTAAATGTCCCATCAACATCTCAATAATATCATTCGGAGGCGGGACCTCGGTCTCAAAACACAAAACTTCCGTCAAATAATATTTGGATTAAAGTCTGTATGTACATATTTTACAACATTGTTAGCTCACCTGAGCCGAAGGCTCACGAGGTGATCTTATAGTATACAAATGGTCCGGCGTCCGTCCGTCCGTCGTCCGTCGTCCACAATTTCAAACATCTTCTTCTCTGAAACCGCTTGGCCGATGAAAGCCAAATTTTATGTGGAGCATCCATGGGTAGGGGGAACGAAAGTTGGTATGTAGCATTGGGGACCCCAGCCCGTCATAGTTTGCGAAAATGATGACCCTGGGATGATCTTGGCCTGTTTTACGTCAAGGTCAATTTTGGAAACATAGGCTTTTACATAGGAAAAAGTGAAAACAAAGGATGTTTTGAAAACTATTGCAGCCTGAGACCGGAAAAGTGGTAGATGCAGAGAACTAATGAAGTAGATGAAGGTATGTAATTAATTTAGGTCAAGGTCATCACTTGACCTTGGCCTGTCTGTTGTCCATACACACTTTATAAAGATTTTCACTGAAACCGCCTAGCAAATGAAAGCCAAATTTTATGTGGAGCCTCCATGGGTAGGGAGAATGAAAGTTTGTTCGTGAAATACGGGTCACATGACCAAGATGGCCGCTATGCCCATATATGGTAAAACCTCTCAGGTGAGCTACAGGACCCTTGGTCCTCTTGTTCTAAAATAGCAACGCTTTTAGGCATTGCTTTTGGGTTGGTATTTTAAGTTCAAATGTAACTGTTCCTTGCCTTTCATACTTTGTAAATGTCGAACATCAAATGGTCAGAAAAAGACTGTTTTGAATTTTCATCCGAAGACGCCGTTTTATAAACTGCAGTGCCAGTCGAAAAAATCTTACAAAATGCCACACGCCACAAACCTGAAAAGGATCAATTTCGCACTGACTTTTTAATATACTCAACTACTAAAGAAAACTGGCACTTTCTGTTTTTGTCCTTCTGGAAAGGTACCAATATTAGATTTTAAAGCAAACGTTCATTGAGTAACAAGAGATCAAAGAGTTGTCTAGGAGAAACATAACTCTTAAATCTTTTAATATGACGTTGCGACGTCAAAACTAATGTTTGGGTTATTTTATGTCCGGCAGTGTCAGTCTCGGGAAACAAACTCCGTGTATGCTATCATTTGTGTAAACGTCATACGTTAGAGAGCGTGTTCGTACTGTACATAATTTCGGAAAGCACGCATTTCTATATTCATTTTAAAGAAAATGTTTTACACATTTCCTATCATATGCGCCATAGAAAACACAGGGTTCGCTGTATTATTTCAAACAACTGGCCGTCTTACCTTCCATATCACTTGTAAGACTGACGCGTGTTGCAAACATATATAATCTTCACTGAATTTTCTGCGATCTTTAAACAGTATGCACTAGTCATTTGAAACCCCGGCCCCCAACCCCGGGGTAGAGTAGGGGAAATGAGCGGGGTTTTGACCAAAACAGCCGCCCTGTCAGTGCGAAATAACTACCAAGAGTTTGCATTATTTGTCAAAGAGGGCATTGAAATAAAAAGATAGCGGACAGCGGGAGAAATTAGCCGTGGTTTAACCAACCAGCTGTCCCCGCAGGTCGGGGGTTTAAGCAGGCATCCGCTGGACCAGAAGTCGAAGCCCCCGCTATTCCCCGGGGGTAGGAGGCCTGTGTTACAAATGACTTGTGCATTATGTCAGTGATTTGAACTAGGAAAATCTCGCAAACATTCAAACGGTTTTCATTATTTTGCTATGTCATATGAAACTTCTCTTCGGCATTTACGTTATGACAAGGTCAGATGCAAACTAGGCTGTACAGACAAAACTGATGGTCCATTAACTCTTATTGTAGCTACATTTGAATAAAAGCATTTAATATTTTACTTCTGTCAGCAGCAATTTTACCGAATATTTGCTATTGACATACTTCTGTCGATAGACACTGCGTAATTGATAAAAAATGTCAAACCAGACAACAAAATGAATCTCAGCCACTTATTTAGAATTCATGGATTTGCCGTATTTTGAAGAATACAATTTTTTGCGAGTGTAAGAGAGGAATCCAAACATGTGAAAGCCCATATGTGCTTGTAAAAACATTATAATTACTTTTTTTCTGCATCCTGAATGAACTACAGGTTTGGTCCATTTGTAGTAGACTTGGTCGACTTTGATCGATTTGTGACGCCAAGAGTCACCGACTTGCTAATTTCAAATGACACTTACATGTACCTCGTAAACGGGACAAGTTTATCGCTCAAAAGACGTGGCAAATTTTAATATGGAGTTTTGTGTAATAAAGAGGCCTCATCTATTTTTTATAAGCTTATTATCAGACCCTATGACCAAGCAGCGTTCGAGACAGACATAAATGAATTAGAATTTTAGTTTTCAACCTGGATTTGCCACTATGGGTGGCCCGAGTTTGTTTATTTACGCGTTCCCGGGTTTACTTTAACGCACAACATGATCTCACGTCGGATGCAAAATTTTGCAATATTTGATATTATGTACAAACAACGTTTTTCCTTCACCATACGCAGACAGATCACGGAACACTTATCTTAATCATAGATAAACTCTTGAAACGACGATTTCAGTTTCTCGGGCATTTCTAAAGCGTATTAGATACAAAATCAATATCGTTTTTTTGCATGACACCTCATATTATAGCCTGGGCTAATAATATAACAATGGAAAATAAATAATTTTTAATTTCAAAAAAATACAAAAAAAAAAGACATTACATCTAAACCCGTCTACGTCACCTAGAAATTTATTACCAACAGACTCGGCGCTGCGTGAGCGCTATTTAGTCACGCTGGCTGAAACACATGGATTCCTGAGGATCAAACGACGGACCCATGTGGCTGATTAATTAAATTATCTTTATCAGTGTGTGCAGCCATTCTGTCTCGCCTTTTTCATGTTTGCAAAAATATCTGCAGCAAAATATATTTATACTTCTTATTGATGACCATACTTTATTCCAAGATGTAAAATAAAACGCATGTTTGATGAATAAATATAAATAATTTTTGCTTGCTTTTTGTCAGATAGCTATGTCGTTGGGAGCATCAAATGCAATATTTTCATGAGGAGCGATTTAATAATAAAATGCCAGTTCCTTGGAAAAAGTGCTTATTAAAATGCTTACAATACGTAAAATAAACAGGCGGATAGTTTTTCGCCGAAACCACAGAGATTTGAAAGCCAATTTTCATAGTTCTGTTAGGCGTAATATATATAACTTACAAACCTAAATGTACATAGCAACTTTCTTTGTCGCACGTACAAATTACAACACGATGGCACTTGAAGGTCAAGGACTCTTGGTCGCAAAAGTTATGTTGTTGTTGGTTGATTTTGTGTTTTACGTCCCACTCAACAGCTAAGGTCATATGGAGACGGGGCATCGGTATAAAGTCTCACCCGAAAGACTGGAGAAGCCCGGCATCGAACCCACGACCACTCATTTACAAGGCGAGTGACTTATTCACTGCGCCACGGAGGCTTCTAAAATTAATGTTGTGCAGTCGTCGATTAGAGATCGAGTAGCGGCAAAAAGCGATTTGAAATACTTTATGAGACGTTGCAAATATAATCAATTGATAAGCTTTGTCAGCATTTGAGCAATTTGCAATTCTTAAATCATCATACACATTTGCAGCGTTTATCAAACTAAAGGAAAGGTGTTGACTTATGCGAAAGGTTTTGATGCTATTTGTAAATGAATGCAAACACATTCTTACCTTTGGAGGAAAATTATTCACTGGTGTACTATGAGTGCATATGCTGTTTTAAAATAGATTTGCAAAAGTCACAAACGCAAAGGACATGAACCGATTTGCAACAAAGCAAAACCTAACAAAAATTTGCAAAGATGATGGTAACATTTTCAAACATTTGCAGACATGCCAAGGGAATGCAAACTTTCTCTAACATTTACATGCTTTTCCACAGGCAATATTTTATTGTAAACCGCGGCAGAAATGGGTCTTTGTACATATTAGAAAATAAATGATCAAATAAACAGGTTACTGAGGAAAAAACATAGAGTCAAACCGATGTCAAATATGTGATATGTTTGAAAGGACGACTTAATATGATCAAATAAATGCAAATTAATCCCATACATTTACAAATGTTTCAATAATCTGAATAGAAAAGACAAAGATAAGCGGTATTTCCATTTATGCGCAGAATTTAACAAATTCGACACAAAGATAACTAGTGGTATTCGACTAACATTTGCATATATTAGTAAAAAATCTGAAATTGGCCTTTTCATGCAGTGCAGGACGGACAAATACGGAAGCCCTATCCGCAGCGTCCGCAGCGACCGTAAGTGCTAGTGTGACCTAGGCATAACGGATGATCTTTGCCGTGACATGTTGGCATTATTATCATAACTTTGTTTTTTCTGCTTTTCTTCAGGACATAAACATTTAATATCCTCCAAGGTCACGTGAATCAGTGATTTTATAACACTTATAGTGATCTATAGTTAAAGCGGGCGGTGACTAACTTTGAACAACTGGTGCCAAATAGTATACTGAGCCAAACATATAACGCAACACGGTTATGGCATGTTTTTCGCATTTTAATGTTACGTAAGACGGTCTACCCGACATATGATGGTCAGCAATCGCCATTGAATAAATTGGGTACAAAGGTTTTGGCTTTCTAGGCATGGGTCACTGAACTCGAATCTGATTGGCCAAAACGGTTATTTTGGTGACATGCGACCCCTGAGAGATTCTGGAAGTCAATTTAAACACAAATGGCTTCTTTATGGATCGCCTAATGAGATTCGATGGGGTAATTGCAATTTGGCTTCCATTTGTACCCAAGATTTCAAATCAAAGTTTACATCATTGAAAATTGAACGTTTAATACTGAACATTCTATTGAACACAATAGAAAATGGAATTAGTGAAAATTTCTAACGGCGAATGTTTTTTAACGAAACCTTTGTGAAAACGTGTCCATGCCTTCATTTAGCATTGTTAGAAAACACAATAGCATCCAATTGTTGGGTCAGGAACGTCTATAACAAATGTTAAAATGTGAGTAAACTTGAATGGTTGGGAGTAAAAATGAGTCTTCAACTCTGCTTAAAATTGAGCAAAATTGATCGTTTGTCAGCAAAATTATTCATTGTCTAAACTGGGACAGGGGTAACCCTGAAAACCGACACTAATTTCTAAGGTACGAATACACGTCACATGTTGCATTCTGGAAAATCACAATGCATTTCATTTTTGGACAAGCCCCTACCTCTGAATAACGTTTAATTTCTTGAGACGCATAACACAGAATGTTACAAACAAGATCTTATGAGACGTGTCGATCGTCCGGCAATCTAATTCAGTGGAGGAAAAGTTTATTTGATACTATTCTTGTGTATAACATTAAAAATAAACCGATGTTGCGTTATAAGTTTGGCTCAGTATATTTCGGATAACAATACGCGTACATTGAAAGGGTGTTGTTTCAGTGTTCCGATTCTGTAAGGGTAAACCATTATTCTTTGGCACACTTTATATAGAGTCGTCTTCAACTGATAACACGGGGACCTAACTGTTAATCGTGATTATTGATGCGACGTGGAATGTTAATGCATACTATTGTGAAGTTTCGTATGCGTCGGCGAGATCGTTACGAATGCGACGTTCCACATCCTCTGCCCTTGGACCGTAAGTAGCACATGTTTTGCTCTCGTGAAAATAAACAATGCCGAGTTTGCAAAATCGGCGTCCACTATGATCTGCAAAATTCTTCTATGTTCCCACTTGAAGTCAATTGGAATACTTACGGCACTTGTGTTCTTCAGCTAATGGTTTATAAAGCTGACATGTAGATACAATTTTTCCACGGAAACTCATTACATTCTTAAATTCCTTTTATTTTTCTTTGTCTTGGTCCTAAACTAAGAAGTATAACACAGTCCTGTGGGTGTCTTTATTTAAATTTGTATCAAAACGGCTTTGTAAATGCCCATTTATTTACTGAGCGTGAAAAACAGCAAGATAAGCATCTTTTGTATGCATCGAAGACGAAGGTACGTACTACGAGGATGAGTCATGGAAGAATTAGCATTTTTGTTGTGCTCTTTCAAAAATCATTTACGTACATACAGAAGCATTTCGAGTGCCTTTATCAAGCGAAATATTGCATGGCGTTTTTTCCTTGGACTACATGCGCTTCATTGAGCGAGCTTCAAAGCATATACCACTTCTATTTTGAATGAGGTCACAGAGTGGGGTTTCTGATTCAACTTCGTCAACATTTGAGTGACACAACTGAGTTCTTGCCTCGAAACAGCAAATCATTTTCGGACATATCAGTGACATAGCTTATATGTTTCCTTACATTAAATGAATCTAAAGCTCGACCAAATAATTTATGATCATTGAATATGGGTGGCTCCATGCATTTCTGATAAGCAAAGGTGGGGGGAGACAACAGAATTAAAGGGGTTTATGCGGTATTAAGTGCGGTTGCGAGGCAGTTTTCCATTGGAATGGTGTGTTATACAAAACAACGATCAACTATGGTTATTTCATTGCATTAGTATTAGAAGTGTCTTCCGGAGCACTTTGAACCCTCGGCCTCGGGCTCAAACAACTTTCTCCAGCCTCTGCAAGTAATAATACAGTATAAAAGCCATGGTTAGCCCCTTTAACGTGTATCTAAAAATAATCATTGAAGAAAATGCATCTCTGTCTCCATATCGCAACATTTGCTATTTTATTTTACTGAATCATCGGTCTCATTCTTCCACGATGCATTTCTGTGTCGCATATTAAATTTTAACAACGTCTTCGATGCATACAACACATGCTTATCTTACTGTTTTTCATGCTCAGTAGATAAATGTGCATTTACAAAGCCGTTTGGATACATATTTCAATAAAGACACCCACAGGACTGTGTTATACTTCTTAGTTTACGACCAAGACAAAGAAAAACAAAAGGAATTTAAGAATGTAATGAGTTTCCGTGGCAAAATTGTATCTACAGGTCAACTTTATAAACCATTAGCTGAAAAACACAAGTGCCGTGAGTATTCCAATTGACTTCAAGTGGGAACAAAGAAGAATTTTGCAGATCATAGTGGACGCCGATTTTGTAAACTCGGCTTTGTTTATTTTTGCGAGAGCAAAACATGTAATACTTACCGTTCAAGGGCAGAGGATGTGGAACGTCGCATTCGTAACAATATCGCCGACGCATACGAAACGTCATATTAGCATGCATTAACATTCCACGTCGCATCAATAATCACGATTAACAGTTGGGTCCCCGTGGATAATCGATAAAACTGTCAAATTGCGTTGATTGAAACAAAGGCGCGTTCGACGAGGAAGTTAAAATTGAAATATACTGAATCAAAGGCTGTGCCTCATCCAGCTTCTTCGCAGTATATGAACTTTCCTACTTTAATAGGATATGACCGTTAAAACCCTTACAACACTAGGGTTTGATATTGTTCTGATATTTAGGAACAATATACTGTCATGAATTGGCTATGTAACGTTTGACTCCTCTTATGTCATCATTATAAAGGGATACAAAAGAGATTATCAGATATAAAATAGAGTGAATGCATGTACTTACAAATAATCATCAAATGTTGCTAAATTTGGATTGATCTCCAAAGTAATCCACAAAACTCCCCCAAAATGTTAGTTTTTGTGGAGCTCAAGACTTATTTGAACTCAGCTCGACCCTATCAATGGCCATGTATCTGGGAAATAGCTTTGAATACGTCCCATATACTCGAGTGTTTAAATACCCTCTTACTATAATGGTAACGTTTAAGTAGACAGAACTTAATATCAAATGTCTTATTTCAATATAACATTACTTTAACATAAATCCTATTTGAGCTGCTGCATGGAAAAAACCAAGAATCTGCATAGGCGAAAACAAAGGCGCAGATCAGCTTCGCAGTAACTGCGAAGCTGATCAGCGCCTTTGTTTTCGTTATTCGGATAGTACAATTCCTCTACTTTCTAAATCCAAAATTTCCAGCCTCTAGCCACCTTCTGCGACTGTACAGCCTGGTTTGTGTCAGACCTGGTCAGAATCCAAATTGTTGGTTTTCTCACGCACAGGCTCATTTCTGTTTCAGCCGCTTCATCTGGGGAAAGTTTGTCTATTTCCATCAGGAAAACAGTTGCTGGTAAGAATTTCTTTTCCTAATAACTTACCTATATAGGAATACTTGATTAAATGATTTTAGAAGAAAAACGAATCTTCTGAAAACTTGTATTTTCCTGCTTGGAACTAAATTATATTAAATTACATTATCTTTTTTTTTTTCGGATATCTTAACAGGAAATTGTCAGAAAAATGAATGTTAGATTTAAAGACACGATTTTACAAACATCAAGCGCTACATAGCGTATTCAATTCTGAAAAAAAAATGCTGCGTCCAAGTCTTTGACAAACAACATATCTTTGTTTAGTCACATATTGATACTTTTCTTTAATTACATCGTTAAATTGTTCAAGATCATATGTCTGTTCATAGAAAAGTAAAAGCAGGCAAAGATCAGGAAAATGCGCAATCAGAAAAAGACTCCCACTCCAAAAACCAAGGTGGGAAAAAAACAAACTAACAATCAGGTACTTATACCATGAAAACATTTCGTAAGCCGAATGAGCAGCTATTTTCCCAATAGGTGGCCACTCAGTTACCTTAACTTAACTAAAAATTTGCAAACACACATAAGGCGCCAACAGCACAAAAATATTTTAAACACCAAGACATAAAACAAAAAGAACCACCACAGAAGTATCGACTTGGAACGATCAGTAACACAAAGTTACTGGCGGGTTTAAAAAGTTACTTTCTGTTGCAAATGGATTTGTTTCTTCTAAAATTTATGATAAGCGCGATGACTTTGATTTTGATATAGTAAATTTTCCTTTTTTGGATGGTGACGTTCCTCGTCGTGCTTCTTATGGTGTATACATTTCGCAACTTATTAGGTTTGCTAGAGTCTGCAATCATGTTACAGACTTCAACGCTCGAAATAAATGTTTAACGGCAAAACTTCTCCAACAGGGCTATCGGTATCATAAACTTCGAAAAACCTTTTCTAAATTTTATCGTAGACACTATGAATTGATTTCCAAATATAATGTTGGGTTAAAGACACTTTTAAGTGAGGGCCTTTCGGAACCTGAATTTTATGGTGACTTGGTTTACAAATTAAAGAAACTTAAAGGAATAAATGATTTTTCTCTTCAGTTCGGAAAAATCATAACACGTTACAGACGTATAGGTTATAACTTGAATGTTATGCGACAGTCTGCATGCTTAGTTTTTAACCCAATCATGGTTGATAACTATGCTGCCTTCTTTAATTGCACGCCGGTGGGTCGGGCGTCAGACTCTATGATGGCCCCGACTTAAAGCTATTCATTTTAGTTGGTTGGGGCCGGAGCTTCTTGTCTGTTGCTTGGCCCACCGGGGTCCAACTGGTGTTTTTTTTTTTGCTCCGGAGTTAGTAGGTTATTCGGCGCCCAGGGATCTCCATCGTCGGGCAGCTTACTCAATTTGTGAGTCCTGGTTTTTGATTCATCAGGATGTTTATCATGATTTATTTGTTTGTTCTTGATGATTCATTGACTAGTTAGAGATTCACCACGAGGACCGAAGAACTAACTAAATGTTGTGAACCACTGCAGAAGCTGAGGGTGAGGTTAGGTACCTGTAAAACCGGTTTAAGCCCGCCAGTAACTTTGTGTTACTGATCGTTCCAAGTCGATACTTCTGTAGTGGTTCTTTTTGTTTTATGTCTTGGTGTTTAAAATTGTTTGTGCTGTTGGCGCCTTATGTATGTTTTCATATTTTTAGTTAAGTTAAGGTAACTGAGTGGCCACCTATTGGGAAAATAGCTGCTCATTCGGCTTACGATATGTTTTCATGGTATAAGTACCTGATTGTCAGTTTGGTTTTTTCCCACCTCGGTTTTTGGAGTGGGAATCTTTTTCTGATTGCGCCTTTTCCTGATCTTTGCCTACTTGTACCTTTTTAAATCGATTTTACACGGCCGTAACCTCACCCTCAGCTTCTGCAGTGGTTCATAACATTTAGTTAGTTCTTCGGTCCTCGTGGTGAATCTCTAACTAGTAAATGAATCATCAAGAACAAACAAATAAATCATGATAAACATCCTGATGAATCAAAAACCAGGACTCACAGATTCAGTAAGCTGCCCGACGATGGAGATCCCTGGGCGCCAAATAACTTACTAACTCCGGAGCTAAAGAAAAACATCAGTTGGACCCCGGTGGGCCAAGCAACAGACAAGAAGCTCCGGCCCCAACCAACTAAAATGAATAGATTTAAGTCGGGGCCATCATAGAGTCTGACGCCCGACCCACCGGCGTGCAATTAAAGAAGGCAGCATAGTTATCAACCGTGATTGGGTTAAAAACTAAGTATGCAGACTGTCGCATAACATTCAAGTTATAACCTATACGTCTGTAACGTGTTATGATTTTTCTAAACTGAAAAGAAAAATCATTACTTCCTATAAGTTTCTTAAATTTGTAAACCAAGTCACCATAAAATTTTGGTTCCGAAAGACCCTCACTTAAAAGCGTCTTTAACCCAACATTATATTTGGAAATCAATTCATAGTGTCTACGATAAAATAGAAACCTTAAACGCGTCGTATTTGATGAATTAGACCCATGATCCATTTGAATTACAGATATAACAAAAGAAATTCTTGAAGCACACGCGGCCAGTAAAGCCAGCGTTCCTACTGTACGTTTGGATGAAGCGAGGAAACATTTACAACGAGACTCCTTTCTTATATTAATCGGACATGACGGAGAGGGTCTTACAACACTAGGATATGACCTATTATTAGATTATCCTGATAGAGCACAATATCTTGTCATGGAAAGGAAAGAGGCTCTGCCATGCTCGACTCAAGCTGACAACAAAAAAGGGATTGCGTTTGCAGATGACGTCTTTGGAACGACTTATTTTGATGACAAGCGATTTGAGGGCTGGCACAGGATCATAAATCAATGCCTCAAAGTTATGAAAAGAAACGGCGCAATCTTGATACTGGCTCTTCATACAAAATTTCTGAAAGTTGACAAATGCAAAGCATTCTGTGATCAGTTTCAGAAGAACATTCTTGACATTTCGAAAACAGACTTGCAACTTGATTTCAAAGAGAGACAACGAATACTTAAGTGTAATATAATGTCGCAAATGGAAGTTTTGCGCATTGAGAGTTGTAAAAGTCGAGATGAAGAAATAGTAACGAGAGATGAGGACGGTTCAGGTTTAGCTAGAATTAAGATTGCAGAACAAACTATCGACGACATTGCAAGGGTTTCCCTTGCATCAGGGTTTCCAGGAAAAGTGGCCAACTTTCTCAGAAACATTGATAACGTTAAGCAAGGGCTGCGTTTCTTTACCACCCCCACGAAAGAAATGTATGAAGAAATTGACAATTTTCGAAAGTCAGAGATAGAGGAAGATCGCGAGATATATCTTGCTTTGGTGGCAATATATGTATACGGCAGCTTGAATTTCGACACTTTCGAAATACATTGTCAATACCTAGTCAAATCAGAAAAGGCACTGAGAAATTATCTTGCAACTTGTTCAGGTAGATCCCAACATATTGGACAGAGAACAAAATGTCCAGAGATGATAAATGTATTAACTGGGTTTGCAAAGAAGTACAAATGCGTGCCTTTACTAGCTGGCATGGTCAAACGTGGTGTTTTGAGGATGCTAGGGAGATACGTTAAAGAGCATATGAAAGGCCACTATGAATTAGCATCTGAATCCGTCAAAAAGACTGTAGCAATCTCATGTGGTAATGACTATCCAGTAGAAATTTGTAAGCATTCTTCAAGGCGCGTGTTCAATTCAGTAATTGGTCCTGACAATGCATTTGGAGAGAAGGAACTCCACATTTCTTTGAAACCGGAAGACAAATCGACTAGTCTTGCAGTCGTTGACAGGCTCCATTCCATGCTGATATCAAACAAACTTCTAGAATTCATCCAGCACCCGGCAATGCGAGAAGCCTGGTTTGCAAAACTCTTCATTAAGCAAATAAAGAAAGAAAAACACGCACTGAAGACTATGATAATGAAAATGGATGATAAGTGTGAGACGTCACTTTTAAGCCTAAGTCTTCAGTACCCGTATAAGTCTACTGGAATGTTAAATCCACAAAGTCTAGCAGAGGACCTTATTCTATCTAAGAAATGGTCGAGTATACAGAGAGATTTTCCAGAATTCGCAAAGAAAAGAGAACAAGAACTTCTAGAAAAATGCTGTGAAATGGGTTGGGCACTGTCTTACTTTCGGTCAGTAGAAAGACTCCAGCTTTCACCAAATAAGGCATGTCTTCCGTTGACTATAAACAGTGGAAATATTCAAATCCTATCGGATTTGGCACAGAATGAGTCGCTGACAAAAGATGACTGGTATTCTGCGCTCCGACAAGCATGTGAAAAGTTAGAGGAGAGTGATAGCGAAATAGTAAAGATAATTCTTTTCATAACAGAAAGGGTGCCTTTCGATTACCAATCAGAAGCAGAAGAATCAATCATTCATAGTGCTGCTCGCACTGGGGACGATTTGCTGTTGAGCAAAGTCATGACATTTTATGAAGACAAGAACTTCACTAACCGAGAAGGGTTGACGTGCCTTCATCTTGCAACTCGGGGGAACCATCACTTTTGTGTTCAGCAGGGCTTAGAGAATGGAGCGTCCCAAAGAATCCCTGATCCAAACGGAGAACTACCACTCCATTATGCTTGTAAACTTGGGTTTACCGATATAACGAAACTGTTACTTGAAGAAGACCCTGGGGTTGTAAATTGTACATCCCATTCAAAAAGTACGCCCCTCCATACGTCTGCAAAGAATGGCCATTATGAAGTTACTGTGATTCTAGTGTCAAATGGAGCGAGCCTTGAGGCAACGGACACTAAAGGTCGAACTCCGAGTTACTGTGCGGCAAGATACGGAACTAGCATCGTGTTGGATTATCTTCTGGAGAAGCAAATGCGCAATGTTGACAACTCTTCGACATCTGTTGTCCATCAAGATACAAACACTGAGGAAATATCAGTGCCTATAAGAAAACAGAAAATTCAGAAAAGGAAGCAAAAACTCCTTACCACTTGTCTAATAGATACTGTGCGTGAAAATGGTCAAAAATCTGACACGATTGAAAGAATCAGGCACATGATGAACATGGGGGCTAATCTCAATTATGCGAAAGAGGGTGTTCCTCCTCTATTTCAGCTCGCAATAGAATGTAAATGCTCAATAGAAATCTTAGATTTCTTACTAGAAAATCGTGTTTCTGTGGCCCAGCGGGATCTTCAAACAGGTGACAATGCTCTCCACAAGGCAGTGAAGCATGGGAATATTGATATTATTCGGTTAATACTGAGTACTGGTACTGAGGATAACTTATTAAGACAACGCAACAAAGGTAATGAAACACCCTTGCATACTGCAGTGGATAGAGGGTGTGTGGAAATGGTAGGAATTCTTAAAACAGAGTCAACCACTAAAGATTTTGTTGTGAAACAAGGGCATTGTTTGACCCCACTTGCACTTGCTGAAGAAAAGCTGAGGCAGTCTGAAAATAGATCAGAGAGACGAAAGTATGAAGATGTGATTAAGGTCTTGACAGACAGCTCTTGTTAAAGCGCAGCTTGAAATAAGAGTCGGAATAGGACAAAACAACCAAAATATATGTGCCAATAGGCTGTCTTGTTAAAGTCTTACATCTGACTTCAGTCAAGCTCATTCGCTACCTACTGAGCAAATAATCTATGTGGGTTTACACTGAACAATATCTAAAAAGTCTATGGCTCGCGGAATGTTTCTGGACCATTCATTGAGCCTTGCGAATGCATTGCAGTTCCTATGAATTTATGATGACAAGATTAGACAAATATATGTTCTTAAAAACGAAGTACATTTTGATCTTATTCTTTTATCTTTAAACTTTTAGAATTTTAAGATTGTTGAAAATCATTCATGATAACGTTTTTTTTTCCTTTTAAAAATTGGCTATGGATGTTTTATACGCTCACATGTACGCAATTTATCCTGCTGGTCAGGAATCTTGGCTTTAATATATGTTTTACTCATGTACTTAATGTAAATTTTATGTTTCTTTTTCTTTTTTGCTTTATTTCATATTGTATGTATATATGTATATATGTTTTGAGAGGGCCGCGAGGTAGAATAGCTAATGTAGCTAAGTGCGTAACCCTCCGGCTCGTAAAATATTGTATAAATAAATAAACAAATAAATAGCAGTAATTCACTTTGGCATCTAATGTGTCACTGACGAGACCCATCCCCTCTCTTATTAATATGCTCACTGCTCTTAAAGGATATCAGTTTAATTTTTATTTGATATTACTGCGGCTGGTGCCGTGTGGCGGCCCTAAAAGGTGCAAATTATATTTTTGCATTAGCGATGATGTAATGAGAAATGGTTATGATTCGTTTTCTAACCAACGTTTTAAATGTTTGACTCTATTTTGGAAATACCAGTCTTTGTATCGACTATCATATTGTAATTTACAAAATAACAGTAATTCACTTTGGCTCCGTGTTGCCAAATCTAAAGGGTCACTGACGAGGCTTAAGTAGCCGAAACCATGGTATGGCCCATCCCATTTCTCATTAGTATGTTCACTGCTCTTAAGGATCTGAGTTTTATTTTTTTTTTCTTTACTTCAAATACACAAAATCTTATTCGCGTTCTTGAGGGCGCGGGTGTTGGCGTTATGTGGTCAAACGTGATGGAAGAAACGGGAGAACCGGAAATGCAGACATATGCTGGACCCAAACATCTTTTCTGATGAAGTGCCTCAAATAAAATGATAGCCTATGTGTTTAAGAAAATAGAGCGATACCAAGGGATGTGACGAGTTTAATGAATTTGTATTTATTGGCAATGCCTCTTTTCGAAAGATACTCACATAAAAAATATATACAACTGATAATGGGAGACAAGTTAAGAATGACGACACCGTGTTGTGACAATACGATAGTGTATACTCTTTATCGTCAGTCTTAATTTATCACCCGTCAGCCTTGTTTACATGAAATGAATTTCATTTAATCTGTTTAAATGGTCTTTGTTGTGTATTCATCACTCGCAGCCCCGCAAATAACCAAGGTAGGAAAAACCAAATGCATAATTAGGCACTCAGACAGAGAACTTATCGTAAGCTCAGTGAGCAGCTATTTCCCTTAAGGTGGTCACTTAGTGAACTGAATGTAACTTAATATATCAAGACGCACAAAGAAGTCGAAACAGGCACACAAAGAGCGACACCAAACATTACACAAAAAGAACCACAACAAAAATGCACACTTAGGATGGTCAATAAATATAAAACTACTACATCTAAAACTAGTGTTGATCGGATCCAAACCCCGTCCAACATTCAATCAACTATTCGGCCCTCATAGCATCAAGGTTAACTAGTAAAAATAATATTAAATATAAACACCATCGAATATTGAAGTTGTTCAATGAATCCTTAACCAAACAAGTTTTATAAAAAAAAAAAACTGTCTCGTAACTAACCTGCAGGCTACATCAGGGGCTACATATGCTTATGCAAACAGGACAGCTTAATTCATCTATTAATAAAAAAAATAAAACATTATCAAGAGAAAGTAGGGCACTAACTGCACAGCTGATCAGCGCCTTTGCATGTACTTCATTGACTGTACAATGATCGGCCCACCAGTTCTGCCATAGGTGTAAGATTTTGTTAATAGATACGATATGCTGTTGTTATATATTTGCATGCTTGAAAAGGCTACATTTCTACTTTATAAGGATACCAAAATCATGCATGAATTATTCGCCTTGGGAGACACATGGGGCTTGTTGGGAATCGTGTAGTGTGCGTTACATTTATAACTACGGGTATCTATCAAGTTTTCTTCAACTTAAGAGTAAAAAGGTGTATTATACTCCTCCTCAAAAAATTCGGTCACCCAAAGTCGTAAGAGTTAAACATCTTTTTTGCATTCTGTATATTTTTTTTACGGTTTGGTGTACTCAAACCCTTTCCTATCCTATTCCCAACCCAAAACTGGGATTAATTTTGTTTTACGTCCTATTAACTTATGTAATACGGAGAGAGAGCAGGCTGAAAATGTTATCCGAAGGGCTGTAGGGGCCCTGGATCGAAACCACGACAAGCGGCGAGAAGCTTTTCTATTAGACACCACAGGGGCTTCTTCACTGTCGGGTCAGCTAAGATCAGATGACAATTTTAAATTAACTAAGTGTTATGCGTTTGTGTAATGAAAACTTCAACACTAATATACTTAAGTTGACTTGCAGGATGTCAAGATAAATTAATTCTCATTGGCCTAAAACAATCATGTGGATTGGACAAGGCATTTTTTCACAGTATAATTTTATATAGCCAAAAATACCCCCAAAACAGGTGTTATACTGCCATCAAATTTCACGAGACATACTTTTATCAGGTCAAAACTTAAGACTATAGGGTGGAATGGATCAAAACTCTGGTTACCATGGCAACGGATAGGTCCCATTGGATTATAATGGCGAAAACAATGTTTTCTTATTTTCTAGCTAGCTATTAATCTGATTCTGTCCAAACTTATTTGTAACCAGGGTATACACAACAGCTTTAATTATATTACGTTTCTGCTAAATAAAAAGTTACCTCCCCTCTCTTAAATTTTCATGATTTTTGAAGATGAAATAGTGTTTTGAATATAACGGAATTCTGTAGCATAGAATGATAAAAAGGTATATATTTTCCAAAACTGTACGACCTACAGATTTTGGAAAAAAGTGGAACAAAGCCAAGGGTACAACTTTGACAAAACATCTCTGAAAACAGGTGAAATAAAAATTTGCTTCAAATCGTAGCTGAGACGAGTATTTGTATCCTGAGAAAGCTAGCATGGGCTTGTCGCTAGAATGGAGTGACCTTCCAGATTTCTCACCCTTTTGTACTCTATAACTACTATATAACATCTACTTTTTAAACTGAGCATGCGCAAAAAGCATACACTGCATGCGAAATGGATGCTTATATGTGACAGAATCTGACATTTTGGGTTTTGTGGAGTCAAAGTCGGAAATTTAGTTTTTAACATTTTTACATTTTTTATTTTGTTAATAATCCATGTCCAAAAGCTTTAATAAATAGCGCTAACGAAAACAGACACCACCAACAGTTTGCATCTTACGGTTCTTAATTGGTAACGAAATTAATTGGCCTTGGAAAATCGTTTGTAATACAGAGTTATAGTACCCCGTTCTGTTGGCCTTCACAGTGAATGTTGTCTAGATATTATAGAATAGCAAATTTCAAAGGTATATCCAACCTATCTTATTAGGAGGCGTTTTGAAACTAATGACTGAGTAAGCAAAAATCCAATTAACGTCGCATGCAGTTTTGTGACGTCAACTTTAATTCACGTTTTGTGACGTCAACGTCGTACCTCCACAAGACCGAAAATCTCAGAGAACGTCACATATACTCGATTTTCAAATTTACTAGCAATGTAACACAATTTTCGTATTCCATACAAGTTGGGAAAATAGTTAACATGTACTATCCCTTCAATGCTAACATTTCATTATAGAAAAAAGCCCTATTTTCTGGTATAATTATTTTTTATTTCTGAGCCAATTTTCAAGAATTATGTGGCACTTTCTACAACTTGCAGTGATGCAAGTCTTATTGTTCTTGTTGTGTTTCAGAAAAAAAAACACATTTTTTTTTATTCTGTCTTACGTGCCTTTCAAGATTATTACAGCTCATATGAGACGGGCCAATCAGTAGGTGGGCGAAACCGGGAGAACCCCAAGAAAAACCACCTGGCATACCCGCAAGCAGAACTTGGCTTGTCTCACATGTGGCCAGTGCGGGGCTCAAACCCACACCAGGCACAGTGGTGAGATGATCGAGTGATTAAGAAACAGCGCTCTTCACCACTCAGCCTTGGGGGGCCGCTAACATGATTTTGAATAAGAGCTGTCGCAGGACAGCGTAGCTCGCCTGACTTGTGCTTTGTCACTAAATCTATTAAAATCTATCACCCATGACCTTGACCTCAAGGTCTCTCAGGTGGGCCGTGATGATACAGCATAAAACTTCAGAGCAATACATGCAAAATATCAACTTGATCCATCTACATATTCAAGAGATATAGACTTTTAAGTTTTAACCCAAAATTTCTGTTAATTTAAGTCCGTGACCTTGACCTAAAGGTCACTCAGGTGGGTCATGATGAAACCAATATCTATCAACATGCAAAGTATCAACTTGATCCATCTACATATTCAAAAGATACATGTACCTTGACTTACAAAAACTTTAACCAAAAACTTTAACACAAAATTTCTAAGTCCATGACCTTGACCAAAAGGTCACTCAGGTGGGTCGTGATAGTACAGCATAAAATTTCAGACCAATATCTATCAATATACAAAGTATCAACTTGATCCATCTATACATTCAAGAGATATAGACTTACAAAAACTTTAACCAAAAACTTAAACACAAAATTTCTAAGTCCGTGACCTTGACCTCAAGGTCACTCGCGTAGGTCATGATAGTACAGAATAAAACTTCAGACCAATATCTACCAACATGCAAAGTATCAACATAATCCATCAACATGTTCGAGAGATATAGACTTATAAAAACTTTAACCAAAAACTTTAACATTAGAGCAACGCCGACGCTAACGCTAACGCCGACGCGACTGCAATAGCTCTTCCTGTACTTTTGTACAGGCGAGCTAAAAAGGAAATTTCTTAAAGAAGGTACACAGACCTAAGTCCACACATACATGTCTTTTATCAGTAACCTGAGGATCAAATAAATGACAAACAATTTGTGACATTGATCTCATTATCTTATGTTTTTCTTTTCAACAACAGTTGCAGCACAAATTGTTTAATTTGCACGGATATTTTTTTAGATTCACTTCCTACTGTGCATCAATATTCTTATAAAGCAAAATAAACTCTTTGAAAGTAGCACAGTGTCATCATCAATGATAAAACTTTGATCAGCTTTGTAGTAACTGCAGAGCTTATCAGCACAAATGTTTTTGTTATCCTGAAAGCATGTTTTATTATTCTGTAATATCAAGCCTCTAACCCATTTCTGTGACTCTCAGGCTACAGGCAGGTTTATGCCAAACTTTGTCGAAAGCCCGAAAGATATGAGCTGCCTCGTGGGAAAACCAACAATCTGGTTTCCGAACAGGTCCGACACAAACCGGCCTGTACAAGCACAGAAGCAGGCTAGAAGCTTGAAATTTTGTAGTTAAGTAGAGGAGGAATTGTCCTATCCAAGTAGCGAAAACAAAGGCGCTGATCTGCGCCTTTGTTTTCGCATATGCAGATTGTTGGTTTTCCCATGAGACGGCTCATATGTTATCTTGTAATGTGACTCACATGAGGATTAAAACACAAGTCAAATATAATTTCTTTAAAAGTGGTCATTTACATATGAACCTGTATGTGAGAAAACCAACAATTTGGGTTCCGACCAGGTCTGACACAAACCAGGCTGTACAGTCACAGAAGATGGAAAGAGGCTGGAAATTTTGGATTTGAAAGTAGAGGAATTGTACTAGCCGTGTAGCGAATACAAAGGCGCTGATCAGCTTCGAAGTTACTGCGAAGCTGATCGGCGCCATTGTTTTCGCCTGTGCAGATTGGTGATTTTCCCATGGGGCGGCTCATATATATGAGAAAATTAATATTACATCAAGTTAGGCATAAAAATATGCTTATCTAACAATACAGGGGAAGTAACTCATTACGCAGTTGTATATTCTGGTGACAAGCATGGTTACTGAAAATGAAAATTGACCTGATAGGTCATAGTTATAAACAGTACTATTCATCTTGACTAGTGCTATTCATCTTACATTGGTTTCCACCACATGTTTGCTCTCTCATACTGGGGTTCTCAGAAAATCATTTCTTGTTCCGACGCTGGGCCTGGAAGTCATATAATTATGTGTGTGAACATTGTGTGTGAAGAGATTCAACATATCGGAGGACAGTCTAAGTGATCAAGAAATTAACAGAATACCTTATCTTTCTAGATGTGTACAAACGAGAACCTGATGTTGTGATAGCGTTTTGTGACCCCCAACAGCTATGGCCATAGTCATGCGGAAACCGATATGCTAAGTCAACAAAAATAAAAGAATGGTACTCCGAAATGATAAATCAAGCCACTGGATGGCACCAAGCCAGCAATGGAGCGGGGTTATGTAGCTCGCATGCACTCTGTCTGGTACATAGTATCTTCAAATTGTACATACCATTGTAAATATGAGGGGTGATCGGAAAGTACGTATAAAACTGTTGTCATTTCTTTCGCTTTTTTTATTTCCAGATGAAATTTCAGCAAATAAAGCAGCAATATATATGCAGTTATTCCATTGCAATTACGCATGCATAACAGGCACACGTGCGTTGCAGCTGTCGTTATGGAAACACCGCCTAACGATATGCGGCGCAATGTAACGTCGAAGTTTTAGTCTTAATTCAAAATCCTTCTTAATTCAAAGTATTGTAACACCCGTTATGATAGCGTATGTCCACATTTTATTTAATACTCATTAACTGCAACGTACACGGCTTATGTATATAAAGTTACGAGGATCATTTATGGAATGGATTTGTCTCTAGAGTCTCCCAAATACCGACTCTGTCAAACAGAAAAAAAAACTGTTTAAATTTTCGAAAATGTTGCATTTTCGGGAAGTATACATTTATTGCAAGCTCGAAACATATCTATTCTTGACATTGTCTCTACTAGTTATAGTTTATGCCATTCTTTTTATCATTTCGTTAAACATCGGCCAGAAAGCAAGGTATTGAATTTAAGTTTACAAAATGAAATCGACGTTCTCGAATATTTTACGCTAACCTGTTGACTTCAATTTCACCGTATTAGTAGATAAAACATCAGAATGCCGTCTGTTTTCGAAAAATGGTCAATTAATGTTAGAAAATAATTTTTCACTTAAAAATGTCGACCAACTTTCCCAAACCCTCTAAATACACTCAAAAAGTCAACCCAGGGGTACAGGTGCGCCGGGTCACGTGAAGTGACGTCATTACGCTGTCTCGTTCATGAAAGGCTGACGTCATTGTTTTAAAAGGACAATGTCATTTAAGTACAAAAGGATAGATGTTTATTTGTACAAAATTTCATATCAATCGATTGACGCAAACTTATTTTACAACATTTTTATACGTACTTTCCGATCACCCCTCGTATTAGACTGTATATTCATTTTGTCAAACATTTAAATATTTGGATCCGATCAAAATTGAAGGCGCTAGAGTGGCCACAACACCAAATATTGATTTTTCAAACACTTAAGGGCAGATAACTCCGCAGTCAGAGGTCGGATCTGGTCGAAATTTGAACTCATTCGAGATGTTACGGATGTCCTTGTTACTTCTAAGACTAAAGAATATCCGAATAAAAATGAAGGCGCTAGAATGGCCACAACACTAAATATTGATTTTTCACACAACCAAGGGCAGATAACTCTGCAGTCAAAGGTCGGATCTGGCTGAAATTCGAACTCATCCGAGATGTTATGGCTATACTTGTTACTTCCAAGTATGAAGAAGATCCGATCAAAATTGAAGGCGCTAGAGTGGCCACAACACCAAATGTTGATTTTTCAAACACTCAAGGGCAGATAACTCCGCAGTCAGAGGTAGGATCTGGTCGAAATTCGAACTCATCCGAGATGTTACAGATGTCCTTGTTACTTTTAAGAATAAATAATATCCGAATAAAAATGAAGGCGCTAGAGTGGCCACAACATTAAATAATAATTTTTCACACAGTCAAGGGCAGATAACTCTGCAGTCAAGGGTCGGATCTGGCTTAAATTCGAACTCATCCGAGATGTCATAGCTATCCTTGTTACTTCCAAGTATGAAGAAGATCCAATCAAAATTGAAGGCGCTAGAGTGGCCACAACACAAAATAATGATTTTTCAAACACTCAAGGGCAGCTAACTCCACAGTCAGAGATCAGATCTATCTGAAACTCAAACCCATCAGAGATATTTTAGTTGTCCTTGTTACCGGCAAGAATGAAGAAGATCCACTGAAAAATAATGGCGCTAGAGTGGCCACATTTTTCCCATTATAAGTCTATGGGGATTTTTTTCCAGACGCTCAAGGGCAGCTAACTCCGCAATCTGAGGTTGAACCTAGCCGAAATTCGAACTCTCCCGAGATGTTATGGTTGTCCTTGTTATTCCCAAGAATGAAGAAGATCCAATCAAAAATGAAGTTGCTAGAGTGGCCACAAAATTTTCCCCATTATAACTCAATGGGAGCTATCTGTTGCCATGGAAACCAGAGTTCTGATCCGACCTGTCCCAAAACTTAATGCTACCTTTACCCCTTCTCAATGATGCTTCAGATAAAATTTGATTGCGATTGGACCTATTGTCTTAGAGATATTCAAGATTGAAATTGAAACGTTGATGCACTAAAACTACATTCACCACGTGTTGGTGTAAAGAGTGTACATGTATTACGACAACACGCCAATGCAATATAAACAATTTTTAGCGGTAAAAAATTGAAAAGTTCATTAGAAAAAAATATATCTTTAATATTTTTGCTCAAAGCATTGACTGTGGGTATACGTTAGAACCGCCGCGACGAGGTGGTTCTATCGAGTACCCATAATTTATGTTTTGGATTTAAAATAAGAAAAATGTGTATTCCCCTGTAAACCCAAGTTTTACTATATATAAAAGTGGGGTTTAAGTGGGTATTTATTTTACGGACACGTGTTCCTGATAGTAAGGCCCTAATCCGTCACTAATTGGTATGTTTATCAACTACTCAAACTGATGCGGAAACATATTTGGGCTTAACTGTAGCGTGGTTAGCAACAACTTCCACAACGAAAAACGTGATATATGTCCAAGCCTGGTCACAAAAACATAATCTTCGTCTACCAAACTCATTGTTAAAATGGAGAAATATTTGGATTTGCACGTATAATCTTGAAGTGAAAATAAAAGCTATAATTACACATGAATGTCTTTGTTAGCAGTTTTTGAGATTCTTAACTTCTCTTCAGACTCTCAATACTCGCTACAAAACCTTAGACAAACGCTCCTATAACAAGACAATTAATGGTGCGTTTACACGAAAAAGAAATACAAGGAACTATCGCAAAGTAAAAATCCCAACAAAGGGTAGGCAAAATATTATGTAAGCTGTAGTCTATGTGATGATCTGTCATTCTAATATACATGTACATGTAAATAATATTTTTTAGTTCAAACTTCCATTTAGAGTCTGAAATCAATGTGCAGGGTGTTAAGAAAGTTCGAAGACATCATTCTAAAGGGCACTAAGTGTTAAATATAGCATTTAGATATCATAATGTACTGTCATATTAATCTTGAAACGATGACAAACAAGATATAATGGACAAAACTTTGTTTTATATTAAAATGATAAGAAAACTATATTATGTTATGTTATGTTAAAAAAAAAAAAAAAAAAAAAAAAAAAAAAAAAAACTCTCATTTGTTCCACGCATTGTATATATGTTATGTAACGATGAGCTATATAAGTTGAATAAAATTATGTTATGTTTATGTTATATTTGGTAATAAGTGACCCTTCTCCTGAATTGAGCGTCATATGTAACATGCAAAATGTGGGTTTAAGCAGTGCTTGTCCAAGAAACTGTTTAAATTTCCAACACAATGGATTCATATTGAATACATTGATTACAAATATTGTCAGGAATGTTTTATTCTCATCTGAGTCATCATTTCCTATTGTCTAGTAAACTTTGTGGAATTGCTCAACAAAGTCTTAGGGTACCCCCATTCTTGAAATAGGCCACAAATAGTAGGGGATATAGGAAAATATCTTATGAACATTTGAAACTGCATGGTTATTGTCACTTCGTTTTCTATTATAATGCTATTAGATATGTTGTGGCATAACGGAAACTCATTTTTGATGACGTCCCTTCCTTATCTTTGAACAAAACTTAATGAACACAAGTTATACGTTAGCCTGTCCCTCACTTTCGTCAACGTGAAATTTTGCGTTAAAAACTTCATTGTTTTGAATATAACATATACAGACAATAGTTTATTCATATTTGCGTGGTAATATTTGATGCAGGGATGTGTATTGTTGTTGTTTACGGTGACCATGCCAGTAAAAACGTTGTATTGTTAATAAAATTCTCATTCTTCCGTCATTTACCTATTTTTGCAATTTTTGGGGTCAAACTTAAAATATACGAGGGAAAATCCAAAATAACGTTAACTTTTGCTGTAGCTTCAATATACGTGGATAAATTTTAGAAAAAATGTATATTGCGATAAATCAGAACATTCTTATAACATGATAAGATGAAACAATCACACATTTTAATATGAAATAAAGGCACGCTGCCTTATCTGCAAACACACACGGAAAACCGTATGCTGGGATTTTTTTGTCAATAAGTGTATCCAGCTATCCATTTTAGTAGACCTGAGTAAGTAGACCTTGTAGGTAAACCTAGGTAGGTAGATCTTGGTAAGTAGACCTTGGTACGTAGACCTAGGTAAGTAGACCTAGGTAAGTAGACCCCGGACGTAGACCTTGGTAAGTAGACATAGTAGGTAGACCCAGGTAAGTACACCTAGGTAAGTAGACCTAGGTAAGTAGACCCCGGACGTAGACCTTGGTAAGTAGACATAGTAGGTAGACCCAGGTAAGTAGACCTAGGTAGGTAGACCTTGGGAAGTATACCTAGGTAGGTAGACCTAGGTAAGTAGACTTTGGTAAGTAGACATAGATAGGTATGTATACCTTGATAAGTAGACCTAGGTAGGTAGACCTAGGTAAGTAAACCTTGGTAAGCAGACGTAGATAGTTAGACCTTGGTAGGTCGAAATAGGTTAGTAGACATTGGAAGTAGACTTAGTATGTAGGTTTTGGTAGGTAGACCTTGGTAGGTAGACCTTGGTAGGTAGATATTGGTTAATAGACCTAGTAGGTAGACTTTGGTAAGTCGACCTAGGTGGGTAAACCTTGGTAAGTAGACTTGGTAAGTAGACCATAGAAGGTAGACCTTGGTAAACAGACCTTGGTAAGTAGACCCCGGAAGTGAGACCTTGGTAAGTAGACCTAGTTCGATAGACTAAGGTAAGTAGACCTAGGTAGATAAACCTTGGTAAGTAGACCTAGGTATGTAGACATTGGAAGTAGACTTAGGTATGTAGACCTTGGTAACTTGACCTTGGTAAGTAGACCTAGATAAGTAGACCTTGGAAGGTAGACCTAGATAGGTAGACTAAGACATAGGTAAGTAAACCTAGGAAAGGGAACCTTGGTAAGTTGACCCAGGTAGATAAACCTTGGTTAGTAGACTTAGGTAGGTAGACCTTGGAAAGTAGACCTAGGTAGGTAGACCTAGGTTGGTAGACCTAGTTAGGTAGGTAGACCTTGGTAGGCAGGTAGACCTTGGTAGTTAGGTAGACCTAGTTAGGTTTTTAGGTAGACCTAGGTAGGTAGCTCCCTTAAATGTTTTCCTTCTGTTCCTTCAAACCTCAAATATTGTCCCCCAAAAATAACCAGGCACGCTATTCACGGCGTAATTTCCGTCTGTTCGAAACGTCTCGATAATTTCGCCGGTTACCTGCTTTAGGTACACCTCGCAGACGCTTGTTTTTTCGAGCGTTTATATTGCCTTGTTGACTGGTTTGCTATAATACGAGGATTTTAACGGTGTAATTTCGAAAAACCAATCTTCATCGTCGTCTGCATTTGTAAATTGTGTATTTATCTTATATTTTTACATTTTGGAAACAAATATGATCTGAAATAGGATATATGGAAATATGTTTGACAAAGAAAAATGTTCAGCCGAAAAAAGAAAAAGAAAGTACAAATTTCCCGACATCTGAACGACACATTGTCTGCGCATGCCGACAAAAATGTCTGCGCCCAACATTAATGGCCGCCTAACCGTCGGTTTTGTTCGGTAAGGTATGTAGATTTTTTATTCTAAATTTCTTACGTACGTTTATCCTAAAGCAAACACACATGTGTGTTTGCTATAAGTATCTGAAACACGCTGCACCATTTTAAAACCATGGTGACGCATAGGCGGCGCACGCGAATTTTCGGTCCTGTCTTGTGCCATACATGTCTCGATAAAATGTAAAATAGGCATGTGAATCGCGCCAAACTTAGTCCAGTAAAGGCGTGGTGTTTAGATAATACCGTGCATAAGTTTCAACAAGTTTGAGCAGTGCGTTTTTAAAATATTAATATCAATTGTGCGCTTCTTCAGTGCATTTAACGTTAAAAACGTCGTCTCCAGATATTGCTAAAATCTATGCTGCTACTAAACTTGCCGCCGCCAATTTTGATAGCGCCATCACAAAAACCGAAAGATAACTAAATGTAGACATTACGGGAATATTCAGTGAATAAATTAGTTGGGTAAAAATATTCCCATTGTGATTCTGACGATAAAACAGCAAAACAAAGATAGAACTAGAAATGCGTGTTTGTAAAACACTATGCCCCCAACTGTATGTTTGTCCCTAAACTGGCAGTTTGTATGAAATTCAATTTTCTGAAGTAGCTGTTCGGTTGCCTCTGTTTTGACCTCAATCAAGAAACAGAATGCAAGTGTGTTTTTTGCAGGCAAGAAATGGAGTAAAAATTTCAAAATGAAGTAATTTTGTCAAAATTTGACGGAAAGTGCTCAAAAGTTAATCAGGTGATCTTCTTCTCAGCCCCAACCAGTTAAACAAATATGAAGGCTCTAGCTAAAATACTTTTTGAGATATCTTGCACACAAAATTTTCAAATTTTGTTTTCAAAGGGACATAACTCCAAAAAGGGGCATAACTTGGACGTGACAAAAATACGGGTCAATCATTTTTTTTCATGTCAGGGGAATTGGTATATGAAATTTCAAATCCCTAGCATTCACCGTTCAAAAGTTTCAATTTTCGCCGAAAAGTGGAAAAAAATCGATCAAAATTCAAAATTACGTATTTTTGTCAAAATTTGACGGAAAACTCTCAAAAGTTAATCAGGTCATCTACTCCTCAGCCCCAAACAGTATACCGAATATGAAGGCTCTAGCTCAAACAGTTTTTGAGATATCTTGCACACAAGCTTTTCAAATTTTGTTTTCAAAGGGACATAACTCAGAAAAGGGGCATAACTTGGACATGAAAAAAATACGGGTCAACTTTTTATTCATGAGGAATCTGTCTATGAAATTTCAAAACCCTAGCTTTCACCGTTCAAAAGTTTCAAATTTCACCGAACAGTGGAAAAGTCAATAAAAATTCAAAATTCTGTATTTTTGTCAAAATTTGACGGAAAGTTCTCAAAAGTTGATCAGGTCATTTACTCCTCAGCCCCAACATTTATACCAAATTTGAAGGCTCTAGCTCAAATACTTTTTTGAGATATTTTGCACACAAGATTTTCGAATTTTGTTTTCAAAGGGACAAAAGGGGCATAACTCAGACATGAGAAAAAATATGGGTCAAACATTTTTTCATGAGGAATACACATATGAAATTTCAAATCCCTAACATGCACCATTCAGAAGTTAACGGACGCACACACACACACACACAGACAGACAGACAGACACACAGACAAGCCGAAAGCAATATGCCCTTCCAACTTTTTCAAAGTTGGGGGCATAAAAAGAATCAAAAATAACGCGCGTCAGTGGCGACGTAAATGCGTAATGCGCTGATCGCATGCAGACGGCTGGTGAATCGGCGATTTTGAAACAATTTAAAGTAAGAACTTGATTTGAGTTTTGGATACTGACGGGAATTTGTGAAGTACAAAGCACAATAAGCAAAAATACTTTTTATCTATGGTACATGTTGAATAGATGGCCGAAAGCGCTTAGAATGTGCTAGTTTCAAAATGAATAAAACGTCAATGACGTTACGAAATCAAAGATGACGTACGCCGGGTAGACCTTAGTGACCTTTTTGTTGTGACTGTAGATTTTTAACGGGTCGTTATTTTTGCCTGATGTTTTGCCACGATATTCTAGACATATTCCGATACGTTATTTTGGATCATCCCCCGTATGATAAATTTTAACCACATCATCTACAAAATGAACATTTTTAACAATTCTGTTCACTATACAGACACTCAATACATAATATGAAATATTTCATGTAAATTATTTGCTACATTTTTTGTTTCCGTTAAGTCTTGATTACCCCTACCCCCTATCAAAACACCCACAGCTTTTCTGTTCAAAAATCATGTTGTTTTTTTTTTTTTCATCTGATGAAAAATAATATGTCCTGTACTTTCTTCAAATAACTATAATTCTGTTCATGGTGATGTTAAGGGCAGTGACTATCACTTTAAGTTATTTTATGTTCCCTGATTTATATGTGGATATTTTAAATTATGTTTGATATACTACCCCCTTCTACACAATATATCATAGCGAATGCGGCAAGGTGTGGCACCCTGACTTAGAAATTGTAATGTGAACCGGTCAAAACAGAAAATGTAGACGTTCTATTATTATGGGCAAACGGATAATAAAATGGGCTTTAATTGTGTAGATTTCTGAGATTGTGTAATTATTCATTTTGAAGTTATAAGGAATATTACAATGTCTTCGAGCTTTCTTAACACCCTGTAAACGTTGATATTTGTGACACAGAAGTTGCTATTTCGCTTATCATATTTTACCTGTGTGTGTTATTATTATCTATTTATTAATCGATCAAAATCTAAAATGTTACAATCGGTGCATAGTTCTATGTATTAGGTTTGACTTAGCGAAATCTGTTCAAATCTGGAAACACCCAATAAAATTTCGCCAAACTTCAAGTACTGGTACTGCTATGCCATTACTTAACAAATCTCTATGTACTAAACTTATGAAACGAACCTGTACATGTATCTATTTTAATGATATCATGATTTCATAATAACAGATAACACATGGGCGATCACAGTAAAATAAGGATGGATACTGGTAACAGCCAGTCAATGACATGTACAAATATTATAGTATAATAGGCAAATGATCATCTCCACAATATGACAAGCTCCTTAAGGAAGTGCTAAAAGCCCCTCAAACAATAATATAATAACTTTTAAAGGGCATATGCTCATATAAGGGTCTTGTTAGTTCCACAAGAAAGTCGCTGATTTAAAACAATATGCCAGCATTTTAAGGAAAATCAGCCAGGCAGTTATGTAGATTTAAGTTAGACGGGGTAATGCACGATCTATCTCATATTTTCAGGAAATCTGTTCGTGTACTGGACAGTTTGTCATGTGGAAGATCTTTCGTAGTTTACGTACATCGGATTCTTTGTCATGTTGAAAATGTGTCATCGGATACTGTACATACTCGTCATAGTTTGAGTAAAGTTCGGGTAACTGAGTGGCCACCTATTGGGAAATAGCTGCTCACTCGGCTTACGATATGTTTTCTAAGTATAAGTACCTAACTGTCAATTTATATTTTTCCCACCTCGGTTTTTTGAGTGGGATTTTTTTTTCTGAAGGCACCTTTTCCTGGCCACTGCCTATTTGTTCCATTTTACGAAAACAAATGAGCCGCCTCATGGGAAAACCAACAATCTGCATAGGCGAAAACAAAGACGCAGATCAGCTTCGCGGTAACCGCGAAGCTGATCAGCGTCTTTGTTTTCGCTACTCGGATAGTACAATTCCTCTTCTACTTAAATCCGAAATTTCAGGCTTCTAGCTCTTTTCTGTGCTTGTACAGGCCGGTTTGTGTCGGAGCTGTTTGGAAACCACATTGTTGGTTTTCCCACGAGGCGGCTAAAATGAATAAACGTATTTACTCAAAGCATTTGTTGAAAACGATGAGGGAGACTTATGAGTTTTGTGCCTTTAGTGAAAGCGTTATTTCCAAGTACTAAAAAGGAAAAATATACACTTGATATTATCCATTCGTTCTTGAAATGGTTCGTATATGAGTCAATGTCAAAATTCGTCAAATTTTGAATGTGGGAAAAAATAAAAAGCACCTGAAAGAAAGTTAAAATTTTTTTGTGTGAAAGTAACAAGCTAACCCTAAAGTAATCAAAACAAACTAAAGGTAATCTTAACAACCAATCAGATTGCTTAAATAGATTGTCAAAAGTCTCATGACCAGGAAAAATGTCCATACCGTAACAAATTTTAAATTGTGTTTTTCTTTTAAATATGCAACAACTTTTTACTTCTGATGTATGCAATCTAATAAACAGATTGTTTCTACACATGTACTGAAGAAAAAAAATCTACAGCTGTAATGATAGTAGAAAAAAAAAGTGATCATATAAGCAAAAACTACTTTTTACAGATTTTAGATGTTTTCCGCTTTAAATAACATTTTTAAAAAGCATGTTGCTATACAACAACAATACTGCAGACAATTTATTCATCTTGATGATATTGATTTTGTGGTAATGATCCACATGAAGTCTTTATAAAGAACTTATTTTCAGAAATTTATTACCGTTACGGTACTGGACAAGATGCATGTTACGGTATGGACATTTTTGACTTTGGGCACTAATATGTTGCTAAATGAAGACAGTGATTAAGAAAGATGTTTATTTATTTTCACCGATAAATCCTCTTAAAATGAATGCAAAAGGATGTAAACATAGAAAAGCAACTAATAAAATGTTACACAGTATATTCTTTTCTTATGTTGTTACGGTATGGACATTCTCTGTTACGGTATGGACAAGATCTTATATTGATAAAATTGTTACGGTATGGACATTTTTAGAATAAATATCAATGCTTGCCTTTTTTGACAGCAATACAGGCAAGTATGATTGAATGATATAACAAGTATTTAATCTTTTGGTATCTTCTATGGTGATTTAAGTCTAATAAGTTTTGTTAGTTTTCTGGTACAGTTAAACATTCTGAGATATCGTTACGGTATGGACCAGCATGTTACGGTATGGACATAACACATTTTGTAGGAAATAATTGTTCTCAATCATAATCCTGATAGCTTTCTTTTTCAATAAAATAATATATTTTACATGACATACAATTGTATTGCTTCTAGTTTCGATTTCCAAATGATTTTCCAAAAAGGCATGGTATTTCACCAAAATGTCTTTACCGTAACGGAATAATTCCTATGAACGTATTTGTCTAAAAATTTCATTTATAAAATTGGGTTTTTAATAATCCTATTGCTCTAATTGAAACAAGTTACAGTTTCTCATAGCAAATATATCTACATAAATAACACACAGGTTAATTTATTTTGCTTTTTATCAGTTGATGTCCATACCGTAACAATACGAGTCCTTACCATAACATTTTATTTTGTTACGGTAAGGACTGTTATGGTAAGGACATATTTTAAGTAATTTCTATCTTAAATAATAGTAATGCATTAAAACATGGTAGCAAAAGTGGTTTGCTATTGAGAAATGTAATTGGATCAATATGTCAGAATCAGACCTTTTTCAAAGTATTCACTGTGCTTATATCTCGTTACGGTCAGTGGACACACAAAAAATATACTCTTCTGGGCTTACTCACTGAAACAGTATTTTCCTTGAGCAGTTCAGTAGCAGCATTTCAAAACACATGCAATGTTTGTAAATAGAAAGTGCCCAGTGAGCATGACAGATAACCGGATTTGTCAACATACGGGATCCTATATTATTTTGTCGATTTATCACTGCGTTACGGTAAGGACATAAATCCAGGGACGGATTTATTATTGCCAAAAAATATGAAAAATAAAATGAAATATCCCATTTTGAAACCTCTTATATTTACCTTAATAATGTTCTTTTTGATACAATCAGTCAAAACTACCCAAATATTTACAGCGACTTGCAAAATTTGTGCTGAATCTTCAATTTTTTTCGAGGGACAGAAAAAAATGATGAAAAATGAGGTTTTAAATCTGGAAAAAAGGTATTTCTACACCAATCAAATACTGTTTTATCATTTACTATTATTAAGCATGATCAGTTGTATCATATGAAAAAATTCAAATCACGATCTGGTAAGTGGTTTTCATAAAATATTGAGAAGACAAGAATTTTGACGAATTTTGACATTGACTCATATGATGGTCTCGTCACACATTAGCGAAAGTCATTCGACGCAAACTTGCGTAAAGGGTAGTCATGTTTTAGCAATCTGGTCGAACGTTTTAACAGTAATCTTTTAAACGAACGGAACACGAAAGATAACGATTTTATCCAGAAATCGAAATACATGATAGAATAACATTTTTACGCAAGTCTGCGTCGAGTGATTTTCGCTAATATTTGACGAGGCCTAAAAATTTTGTTCAGTATGTGTAAAGGCACTTAATTTGAATAGCAGATATTAAGACAATGATTAAACGAGACATGGTTAATATCAGGAGTTCATTTGTCTGTTACTTGGGTGGTCCTTGTTTTCACTGAAACGAAAAATCATTAAGTACGATTTAGAAGACGTACATGCAGTATGCAAGTCAAACATGCATCTATGAAATGGAAAACAAATATTCCTATAATCACACAACCGATTCAAAATATCTAATCAAACCAATCTAACCAAACGAAGGAAGTATCACAATCATGTAAAACATGTAAAAGCCAGTCTGGCAGACTGTAAGTAGTTCTATGTTGAAGCACCCATCAGGTCGTCAATTCCTATGTGCCTACCAGAAAAAAGCGATCGATAGACATGATTGGTTTAACCCATATTTGACGAATGGATTTTCCCATCATTATCAATTGGGTGAGTCCACTTTCATTTTAGGGGTGTTGGGAGTGATTTTTAATTTCTATCTCATTTTTCAATGAAATTCCTCCAAGCAAACAGAATAGCCCCAGATGGGACACCGCGTTTTGCGGCGTCACATCTGGGTCTATCCTGTTTGCCTATGTCCCATAAAAGGGACGCCAGGCTTAAATGATCTTAAATGCATTGTCTAATGTTTTACCTGAGATCATACGCTTGTCCGTGTCTGCCATAAGAATCATAGTCGTCGTAGTGTGGTGATTTCAAGTCGTTTTCATCATAGGTTTTACAAAAGTACACCCAACAGTTTAAGATAGTCGGGTTCTGCCCATAGCCTTTTCCTGTATCAATAGAAATAAAAACCAAAAATGCCTGGTCTTAAAACAGATATACGTGTAAAACGTTTTTGTCGTTTAGATTTTTCTAAGTTACGGCAAATCAGTCTTCATGGTCGTCCTAGTATTCACTTTACCAATTGAAGGTTGAGATCCATACTGACGGGCACAAATAGCACCGAAAATGTCATCCAAACATGTATTAACAGGTCTATGTATTGTTTGTCTCCGTCAAACTAGGGTTGAGATCAGTTAACAGCACTTTGCCATCTAGCTCTAAACTTAGAATGTTCAATGTCGTGAGCAAAGGTTTATATAATTAAGTCACTTTTTTCTTAAAGCTGCATTTCTTTAATGCTAATACACTCATAGAATAGATGCATTATAATTGCGCTAGAAAACGGCTTACCAGTCAATACCTTTACTTCTGTCTGCATTCTCTCGTACCAATCAGGGTGCTTTTCAAATTCGTCCAGAATTCTTAGCCCTTCATCATCGACTTCGATAATGTCACCTTTCACATTCTAAACGAAATAACTACCATTAACACATCCTCAATAGAGACTTTAGCAAATTGGATTTTATTTTATAACGCATGAAAGTTTCTTGGCTCTGTAAGCGCTAGGCATACATGTACATGTATCTACAACAAAGTAAAATATAGAGCTGTTAAATGAGTCCAGCATCAATGTAAAAAGGTAAACCCCTTTTTTGTCTCTAATAAAAAATGTCACAATAAACCTTAATATTTGAAGTCAAGAATACCAACGACGACAATCGTTTTGAGTGTTTTGTATACATGTACCCTGATTCGGTCGAAAGCTTAAGGTAAGGTCAATTCATTAGAAAGCATGTCCATGAAAAGTACTTTTTCGAAGGCAGTTTTCATTTTTACAGCTAAAAAAACTCAGTTTTATTGCATGGGCAGGTTTTCGTTAAGTAAAAAGCCACCAACCTTTCCCTGTCCATCCAATTTTAGGAGATACGGCAGCCTCCAATGTCCACCAATCACAAGCGGGTATTTCTGGCACGTGACACCTTTCCCGATATAGTAAGCGTTCTTCAGTTTGTTGATAATGTACTCGTTAGGTTGGCCTCGTTTTAGGGTGCCATATACAAATACTTGATGACGGGACATGGGCGATCGCAGGTAGAGTCCTATAGAATAAACATAAGCACTGTCCTGTTGCCGTCTTCTATTTTGCATAAATAGTTATATACATTTATCATATGGCAAGTGATGAAATATAGAGAAATGTGTCTTAAATATAGCCAATATTTGAAAAAGTTATATTTTCACATGTGAAAATATAAAAAAGTTATATTTTCACATGTGAAAATATAAGATTTGGGAAAACGCAAATTACGATTCCACCGTTTCATTTCTAATTTATACATAACTAAATTTTATAATCTATGCTATTGTTGACGCAATGAACGTTCACACACAATAGCGACGTAATGACGTGACGTAATGACGTCATTTAAGATTTTGACGTCATATGCTTTAGAGCGCAACGTTACAATGACTACATGCAATATAATAAAAAGAAAATTCAAGTTTTTGTCGTGAATATGAGTTTTATTTCATCTCGTGAAGTGAAAAATTATAATGTGACAATATCTGACATTTTGGGTCTTGTTGAGTAAAAATTGGAAATTAATTTTTTAACATTTTTAGATTTTTTATTATGTGAAAAATTTATGTCCAAAAGCTTTAATGAATAGCGCTAACGATTAATAAGAAAAACAGAGAAAACACGCACCACCCACGGTTTACATCTTAGGGTTCTTAATTGGTAAAAAACCTAATTGGCCTTGGAAAATCATTTGTAACACAAAGTTATTGTATCCTGTTCTGTTGTCACTCACAGTGAATGTCGTCTAAATATTATAGAATCGGAAATGCGAAGGTCTTGCTAGAAATATCCAACCTATCTTATTAGGCGACGTTTTGAAACTAATGACTGTTAGCGCAAAAATCCAATTAACGTCGCATGCAAATTTGTGACGTCAACTTTAGTTCACGTTTTGTGACGTCAACGTCGTACCTCCACAAGACCGAAAATCTCAGAGAACGTCACATATATTTCATTCGTGCCTTCGGCACTCATGAAATATAATTTTTTTTCACTTCACTCAATGAAATAAAACTCATATTCACTCCAAAAACTTGAATATCCTCTATATATTTGACAATAATGTCTCTATTAAAATCGTTAATCTGCTTGTCTGTGTTTACTTCTAGAAAATACTGTCAAATTCTTTTATTTCTGGATATTAATCAACTTGTAACACGCAATAACTTAATGCTTTTGTAATAATTTATAGTATCTATACCATTGAAATAATCAATAGAATGATAAAAACAAAGACACTATTTCAATGGTATAAATATAACTGTATTTTTAATAATTTCAGTCCTTTTTAGAATTTCATATACAGGTAGTGCCTGAAAGAAATGTCATATTTCTGTCATGTACATTTGAAATTCATAAATTTGCACACTTATACAAATATACACATATCATGTATGATCATGTATGACATGAAATTTTCGGCAAGAACAAATCAACCGCTTAGCAAAATTCAATATTAATTTTATATAGAAGCAAACGAAACAAAAATATCGGAATAACTTATTCTTACAGACTACACTGACAAAATATGAGTAAACATAGCATGACAGATGTTGCAAGGATGCAACAACGATAGGCGCTACCCAGAAAGATACGCATGTAAATAACAAGACGCCACCAGAAGTAGAAATAACAGATAATGGTCAGAGACCTGTAATTATCTTTCCCATAGACTCGGCCTGTTTTGTACGGTATTTTCCGCTCTTTAAGGACGGTATTTTCCGCTCTTTAAGGAAACCCCAAAATCGCTCAACAATGAAAAATGATTATTCAAAGATCACTCCATCCGCAATTTGGCAAGCGTACGGCAAAACAGCAGCTGACTAAATCACACTACTGTTGAGGAAAAAATAGTTTCACTTTCATACGATAGAAGGTTTTATCATTAATCTGATTTTGATTGTATTTTGGCATTTATTACTCTCTCGTTCTTCATGAAATCGAGCATTTTGCCGGGGAGTATCTGCTATGATTACCTCATCAGATTGATGATGGTAAATACCAACAATATATGATCTTAGCTGATATGTTCAGGGGAGGGCGGGGGATTACTAAAGGTCTTGCTTGAAGAATTTGTTTTGTTTGAGTTTGTAAATTTGAACCGTTTCAAATAACATAAATGTATGTGCTTACATGTTTGACCGTAACGAACTTTTCTATACGCCAGACAATTTTCAAATTCTTTTTGGGCATCTCAGAAAAATCATAGGTTATCTGTCCTATTTTGTTGCTCATCTCAGACTAAAAGAATTTATAATGGGGCTGAGGCCGAGACTAGGAAATCTCAGGCAACTTTTCAGATTATATGAGTCTCGAATAATCTGAAAACCTTGTTGAGGCCTCGACACCACTTTTGATTATTTTTCCCACTAGGACCTAGTGGTATACTGTGAGGTTGAAATAAAAGAGGGGGTAATCATTTATACGATTGCCTGGCGTTGTTAACTAATGGTAGTCTCCCTTTATACATAATATAAATAAACATGCAATTGTGTCAAGTGACAACAAACTATTTTACACAAACCAACAAGCAAATAATGACATGATTTTAATATAAGTACATGCGATAAGAAAATGGCTTACCTTACGCTACTCATGAATAATTGTCAATTTTTATAACAGAGCCCAGCCCTAGAATTCAACCCATTCATGGAATTTTTGGCCCACACTTGAACTGAAAAGTACACGGTTTATTGGCTTTTAATCAAGTTACAGCTTTCCAAAAAGCGAATACGAGAATAGTTTTGTATGTTTAATTGATACTTTACTTTTCCCTTTCAAAGCTATGGTCATGCATGGGACGTTGCCTCAGTTTTTGGGACTTTCATATTCACCCAAAATTGGGATGTAATAGAAGTACTTAGAACATAACCGACCTAGTAAACAACCTATGCTTAGATAAGGATGGTTTGGTTGAACCACTTTTCCTGGGCAAGCGGTTAACAAGTTATCAGGTGGTCGGTCAGTAAATTTTAAGCTTTGCCGAGGCACAAGCAGACCATCTATTTCTTGCGTACCTCCATACAATCAAAATATCAACCCATACTCATCGCAGGAAAGAAAGTTAGTACAACCAAAAACACCACAAAATATGTCACATCGCGCAACTAGCTCATTCGCAACGACCATCCGGCTAGCTCAGTTCGACCTAATACTAAGATGACTAGTGATAGACGGAATAAGCAGAAAACATGAAATAAATACGCATGTAGGATAAACTCAGGCCAATTTTCATATCCTTCCAAAATTAATGGAATAAGAAATTCCATCGTCGATATTTTACTGGTTGTGCAATTCATGATATGTAGAGGAGATGCATTTTGGTGGACCTGACTTTTATTTGAATACCAGTGACTTTAGGGAAATGTGAATACTTGCAGTTTGGAAACTATGAACAATTGCACAGTTTCAGTAGCATTTGAGTATGAGAAATTGGTTCAATACGGCATTTGATCTAGGGAAACTGTGAAGAGGTACTCAGTTTCAGAGGCATTTGATGTTGGGGAACATGTGAACATCTACTCAGTTGCCTATGCGTTTGATGTTGGGTAAATGTAAACAAACACATACATGTACAGCTTAATGGCTATTGATGTTGGGAAAATGCTAAAACTGCACAGTTTTAGTGACATTTGATGTTGGGGTACAGTGAGCATCGGTACAGTTTGAAACCGTGGAGTTTGATGTTGTGAAATGTACACCTGCACGTTGCCAATAGCATCTGATGCTGATAAATATAACAACTAAACTCCTTAGTTTGCGATGGTGAAGTAGAATGATTTGAAAGTACGTTAATATTCACAGTTGCAATATATGAACACATTCTCAGTTCCAGTGGCATTTGATGTTTGGAAAATAGAAAAAAGAAACCCTGTACAGTTTCAACGGCATATTTTGTTGAGAAACTGTGAAAATCAGTTCAGTTTCAGTGACATTGGATGTTGGGGAAAACAACTGCACAGCTTTATGGCATTTGATGTTGGAGATAATGCGAACACCTGCACAGGCTCATTGCATTTGATGCTGGAGATAATGCGAACACATGCACTGTCTCATTGCATTTGATGCTGGAGATAATGCGAACACATGCACAGTCTCATGGCATTTGATGTTGGAGATAATGCGAACACCTGCACAGGCTCATTGCATTTGATGCTGGAGATAATGCGAACACATGCACAGTCTCATGGCATTTGATGTTGGAGATAATGCGAACACCTGCACAGTCTCATGGCATTTAATGTTAAAGATAATGTGAACACCTGCACAGTCTCATTGCATTTGATGTTGGAGATAATGCGAACACCTGCACAGTTTCATGGCATTTGATGTTGGAGATAATGCGAACACCTGCACATTCTCATGGCATTTGATGTTGAAGATAATGTGAACACCTGCACAGTCTCATTGCATTTGATGTTGGAGATAATGCGAACACCTGCACAGTCTCATGGCATTTGATGTTGGAGATAATGCGAATACCTGCACAGTGTCATGGCATTTGATGTTGGAGATAATGCGAACACCTGCACTGTTTCATGGCATTTGATGTTGAAGATAATGTGAACACCTGCACAGTCTCATGGCATTTGATGTTGAAGATAATGCGAACACCTGCACTGGCTCATTGCATTTGATGCTGGAGATAATGCGAACACTTGCACAGTTTCATGGCATTTGATATTGAAGATAATGTGAACACCTTCACAGTCTCATGGTATTTGATGTTGGAGATAATGCGAACACCTACACAGTCTCGTGGTATTTGATGTAGAAGATAATGCGAACACCTGCACAGTCTCATGGCATTTGATGTTGGAGATAATGCGAACACCTGCACATTCTCATGGCATTTGATGTTGAAGATAATGCGAACACCTGCACAGTCTCATGGCATTTGATGATGGAGATAATGCGAACACCTGCACAGTTTCATGGTATTTGATGTTGGAGATAATGCGAACACCTGCACAGTCTCATGGCATTTGATGTTGGAGATAATGCAAACACCTGCACAGTTTCATGGCATTTGATGTTGAAGATAATGCGAACACCTGCACAGTCTCATGGCATTTGATGTTGGAGATAATGCGAACACTTGCACAGTTTCATGGCATTTGATGTTGAAGAAAATGCGAACACCTGCACAATTTCATGGCATTTGATGTTGGAGATAATGCGAACACCTGCACAGTTTCATGGCATTTGATGTTGAAGATAATGCGAACACCTGCACAGTCTCATGGCATTTGATGTTGGAGATAATGCGAACACATGCACAGTTTCATGGCATTGGATGTTGAAGAAAATGCGAACACATGCACAGTTTCATGGCATCAGACCATGGAGATAATGCGAACACCTACACAGTCCCATGGTATTTGATGTTGAAGATAATGCGAACACCTGCACAGTCACATGGCATTTGATGTTGGAGATAATGCGAACACATGCACAGTTTCATGGCATTGGATGTTGAAGAAAATGCGAACAACTGCACAGTTTCATGGCATTTGATGTTGAAGAAAATGTGAACACCTGCACAGTCTCATGGCATTGGATGTTGAAGAAAATGCGAACACCTGTACAGTTTCATGACATTTCTTGTTAGAGATAATGCGAACACCAGCACAGTTTCATGGCATATTATGTTGGAGAAAATGTGAACACCTGCACAGTTTCATGACATATGATGTTGGAGAAAATGCGAACACCAGCACAGTTTCATGGCATCACACCATGGAGATACTGCGACCACCTCGACAGTTTCTATGTTTGTTTATTTGTTTGTTTGGGTTTAACGTCGCTTTCAACATTATCACGACGGTGTCTGGTTGTGACAGGGAGCTCAATGCTCACTTTTATAATGCTGCCTCACTGTGGTATCAGATCCCAGACACTTTTACCTGATACCACCTCCAGTCACATTATATACTGACACCGGAGCGACCAGTCCTAGCCCTACCCCGAAAATCTGAGTGCCAAGCGGGAGCAACTAGTACCATTGTTAACGACTTTGGTATGTCGCGGCCCGTGATCGAACCCGGTACCTCCCGATCTCGTAGCGGAACAGTTTTTATGGCATTAGACGTTGAGAAAATGCGAGTACTTGTACAGTTTCATGACATGTGTTGTTAGAGATAATGCGAACACCAGCACAGTTTCATGACTTTAGATGTAATGAAAATGCGAACCCCTGTAAAGTTTCATGGCATTGATGTTTGAGAAAATGCGAGCACGTACAGTTTCATGGAATTTGATGTTGAAGATAATTTGAACACATGTACAGTATCAAGGCATTAGATCATGCAGAAAATGCGACCACTTGCACAGTGTCATGGCATTAGATGCTAGGAAAATATGCGAACACCTGCACTTTTTCATGACATTTGATGTTGGAGAAAATGTGAACACCTGCACAGTTTCATGACATTTGATGTTGGAGAAAATGTGAACACCTGCACAGTTTCATGGTATTATATCATGGAGAAAATGCGAACACCAGCACAGATTGGATACTAGAAAATAGAGTGGCAAAATGTGATCACCTGCACAGTTGTAGTGTCATCAGACGTTTGAAACATGTGCATGTTTGAAGCATTTGATACTGGACAAATACGAACGCCTGATAAGTACCTGTGGCGTTAGATGTTGGGAGAATATTAACACTGCACTGTTTGATGACGTTGGGTGATGGAAAATATGAACACATTCATACTTTCAAACGGCATTTTCGTTGAAAAAAAAAAAAAAAAAAAAAAAAAAAAACACTCTCACAGTTTAAATAACGTTAACAGTTTAGGAAACCATAAACTGAAAATTTACAAGCTTTCATATTTTCCAAGCATCAAATTCCCATAAAATTATGAAGGTGTTGACATTATCCCTACCTCCCATGGCATTTAAACTGCACAGGTCTTCAATGATTTTGCAACATTGAATGCCTATGAAAGTGTTCGCAATTTCGAAAACTTTAAGAGGGTCTACCAATTTGTCAAAAAAACAATACTTGTATGATTTTTACCTGTATAACGAAAAATGAAGCATACTCATATTATTTTACGTTAAGTTACATGTTATTTTATTTTAAGTCTCAGTTTTTGTTTTCTCAGCAACATGCTTATCAGCAGTTTTCAAATCACGTCGTTGTTGATTCCGTTATCATCCGTGTCGCATGATCAGTAAAGTTTCGGAAAAGATATTACCACAAACATGATCAGCAACTTCTTGGTTACAGTATATGAAAGTATTTTAAGCCAAAATTAAATTGTTCAGAAGAAAATGTGAGGTTTAAATGACTGATACAACAATGTATCAAGAACAACCAGTCTTCTCGGTAAAACTGCCATTTTTCTTGAAACATGTAAAAATCATACATGTGACAGTTTTTACGAAATGGTAGCCCCTAAAATTATGAGAAGTTGCTAACACTTTTATAGGCATTATACGTATGTTAGGAACTCAATTAAAACCTGTACAGTTTAAATGGCATGAGAGGCTAAAATAATGTAAGCACCTTCATAATTTTATGGGCATTTGATGTTAAAATATAATCGCTTGTACATTTCAGTTTATGGTTTCCTACAGAGTTTAAGTCCCAAGTACGTATACCAAGGTGTTATCTAGGTTGTGTGTGTGCTTTGGTATTGATTTTTGAACTTTTGTGCTTCATTTATACGGCGTATTCAATACGGCAGAAAGTTCGTATAAGACATTTCCAACTTAGTCTGAGATACGATATACGGTAGACGAGAAACTTTAATCGATTTCTAGGGGGTATCTCAAGGCTGTCCAACTTAGTTGGAAAAATCCCTATATTTCTACTACCTTACACGATCAAAGGTGTTTGATAACTTTCGTACCATGTTTTATAAGTTTTTCTGAAGGTGTCTGAAGTTTTTCAATTTAAAAAATCGTACACAGATCTTATTTAAATCTTGTGCATCGATCACATGCATACTAAGGCCATGGTATGTTTTTGATTCGTTGCAAGAAACAGACGTCAGGTGAAGCAATTATGATTGCCTAACCAATGCTGCTTCTTAGACACCGACTGCCTAGTGGTGATGGTGGTCGTGGGGGAGCCACAGCAGTTCTCGATGTTTGGTTGGAAAATGCCTTGTGAAACCGTCGTGCCTGGAAGGTGACAACCACACCATTGAAATATGCCGATGCAGGATTGAACATTTTGATAGGTTTTTCAATTATCGACATTTTACTGGTGTTGCCAAAGGGATTCGATCCCTATGTAGGTAATCAGAAGTTTACGACGCTACTGATCGAATGAGCTATCCGGAGACACAAATGTTAACATTTTTTTCTCAGTGCGGCGGTCATATACTAGTCATATATGCGTAGACAATGATATTCTGACACTTATGGAGTTAACACAAATGAGTAAAGTTGCATCGAAACTTTTAGAATTTTAGTGACAACTTTTATTCGCTCAATCATTCTTGGTTATCCAGTTCGCAGAACAGTCAGCGGCGGAGCTCAACGAAGCAAGAACAACAACAATGGCTTTATCAGAGATTTACCGAAAACGATAAAAATTGGAGTCAATTTATTTTTATTTCATCTTGAAATAAGTAAAACAATATATTCCAACACAACTCACCGGAAAAAAAGTCTCGGGAAAAAGTCAGGGAAATAAAGTCACGAAAAAATTCACTGAAAACGTTTTTCCATGACTTTTTTCCAGTGACTTGTTTTCCTACATTCATTTAGTCAATGGCTAAAAATGATTATCGAACAATTTACTCAAGCAAATTAGCATAATGTTATTTTGTACCCTTTCTACGTCATCCTATATTTTTTGACGTTAACCGTCTCATCAGACAGTTCAATGTTGACTTTCTAAGTCTGCATTATATCGTTGTAATGCATAACAAACGGACTTGTAATGATGTATGTAAGTTTTTGAATTGTACAGGCTTTTTACAAATTTCCGCAGTGCAATAGCGGAAAGCTTAAAATTATAGACGGTTTCAGCAACTTTTATTCCGTTTATTATGTATTCGAATTGTAATAGATTAGCTCGGGGGGGGGGGGCCGGGGACGAGTAATTATACACTGTTTGTCTGCCAGTTGTAGGCATGCACATTGCTCGCGCTCCGCGCTCGTGATTTGACCTTTCTTACAACTGACCTCAAAACAGTGAATGGTTACTCCAAAGATTACTGCTCTGCAGAGCTGACCTATTTCTTTAACGACCCAAGTAGATCAAAACAACTAAATCTAATAGCTATTGCGACAAAAGTAGACTATCTATTTCTCTTTGTCCGGATGGACGGGGTCCGATTTATAGCCGCTCAGCTGAGCCACTCTCGCGAGATCTGACGAGATAAAGTTCTGAAGCGCTACCTGGCGGCAACAATGCATCTGAGTCGTGATACTGAGAGTGACCTTAAAGTACAACCATGCTCCATCGTGCATGTCGTGAAACGTAGAGAAAGCGCCAGAAGCGTAGTCGAAACGCCTTGATCGTAGTAGAAACGTACTGGTAGCGCCTTGAACGCCACCCAAATTTGAAAGATTTTAACCTGCTCAAAAATTTAAAACTTTTACTTAGAGAGAACGCCGTGGCCTCAAAATGCAGTGGAAGCGTAGTAAAAGCGTAGTAAGAACGGTATAAGCGTAGCAGTATCGTAGCCGTAGCGTGCATAGTGTAGAAGAAGCGTATCAGCATCGCAATAAAAGCATAGCGATATTTGTCCGCGATTCCAGTACGCTTCACCTACGCTTTGGGCGCTCCATCTACGCTCTGTACGTCCTTGTCACGCTACTCACGCGTTCACTACGATTCCACCAAACCAACGCGCTTCTTCAACGCTTCCAGGACGTTCTTGGCGTTTTGACTATATTACCACTACGCTTCCACTACGCTCTTGGCGTCTTGACTGCGTTACCACTACGCTCCTACTACGCTCTTGCCGCTGCGTTCATGGTGATTTACAGCACGCACGTGCCAACCAGAGTATAAATACGTCACCTGTTTTAGTATTGTCTTCATTGTTAAATGTTATGTAAGCAATCCACATCAAAGAAAATGCCACCTCGAAAGGGGAGAAAAGCAAACGCTACTAGTACTGCACACAGCCTCCGAAAGCCTCAAATGGTTGTTTATTATCGCAATCTGCAATACAGCCACTGGCACCATACGGTTTATCTTCTTTGAAGACTAGTTGTCAAGCGCTGAAAAAGATCTTAACTTGTTGAGTTTTCATGGGCAAAACGCAACAGAAACGCGGTGCCTTAGCTTCAAATGTAGAAAGGACGCAGCAGGAACGTAGTAAGGGTAGGCAAAGCGTAGTCAAAGCGTAGACAGAAATCTCTTGACGTCGTGGAAGCGCAGCTGATGTGGCTTGGGGGTTCCTAAAGCGCCGTAGAAGCGCTGTAGTAGCGCGACAAGAACGTCGCTAGCGTAGTGAGAACGAAGTCGAAGCGTACTAGAAGCGTACTAAATGGGGGTAGACAGCACGGTGCATCAATAAGCGATTTACCGATAGATTCCGTGTAAAAACATGAACATGTTCTTCACCTATTAGCTTACATGTAGTCCTTGACAATGTCCCTCAAAAAAATTATCCGAACTACCATTTCAAACTCCCATATCAATATCGGATTAAGTTGGAAATGTCTATAGGTAATAGACAAGGCGTGAGTCGATATTCACTTTAAGATAAATAGGACAGTATTACAGTTTTAATAAATAACTTTTGCAAAGTAAACATATCTTCAATTATATATGGCATGTATTGAGCTATGTTCAAGTAAAAGGCATTAACAGCACGGCACAAAAATCGACACCCAAATATAAACAAATGAAACAATAATGGAAGTAATGCAATGGAACGGACAGTAATGTAACATTACAGGCTGTGGGTGGGGGCTTAAGCCAGTTTTACGGGACCCAACCTTGCTTAACCACCTGTAGCCCGTTTCACGAAGCTCTCTTAGGACATATCTTATGATCAAGACTGATCTTAGTAGTGGCTTTAGTTCTATCTGATCGGTAAGACTTGCCATATGTTTGAGGTTGTGACTTGATCCTATGATTTGTCTCATTTCAAGGTCAAAATACAACATACAGTTAGTTTCAAGTACATGTATGTTACATCATAGAAGTGATTCAATATTAGTGATAGCTCTGTGGATTAATGCAAGTAATCGACTAAGTATTTTTTCCATAGCAATTTTTTTAAATACATGTACATTGTAGATCAACCAACTGTTTCGTTGTAATGCTTTAGACTACATGTAATTCGCCCGCAAACCGAAACCAAGTTTCGTTAACACCGGTGTTGGCCTTATATAATATACAATAAACCTGAGGCATCGGGCGGCTGATCTGTTTATCAAAGCCCTGTTCCGATTTGGGGAAATTTGGTCAATTTGCCATATTTATCTTAGGCCTAGTTATACCCTCAAATATGTATACAGTTCATGATGTCTGCAGTTAAAATAAAAATTGGACCCATTGGGGCCGTGAGCAACTTGTGTTAAAACTTACTTCCAGAATCTCTCAGGGGACGCATGGCAATAAAATAACCGTTTTGGCCAATCCCATTCGAGCTCAGTGGTCCATAAAAAAAAAAAAAAAAAAAAAATAAAAAAAAAAAAAAATAAAAACATTATACCCAATTAATGCAATTGGCAATTGCTAACCAGCCTATGTATGGTAGACATTTCATTGAGATGCGAAAACATGCCATAATCGTGTTGCGTTGTGTTTGACTCAGTAACTAACTACCAAAGTAAGGCTTATGTGTATGGACGGTTTGACTTGAAACACGTTTTTGAAGCAGGTTCAGGCCTGAGCGGCAGTCAGTAGCGTATAAGCTTTGCTTGATCGGAGGTACATGTACAAGCATTCCATCTATTATTTCTCATGGCCGCAACGGGTCTAATTTTTATTTTATCTGCAAACATCATAAACTGTATACATAATTGAGAGTATAGCTAGGCCTAAGCTGAATATAGCAAATTGGCTAAATTTCCCCAAATCAGAACAGGGCTTTGATAAACAGATCGGCCGCCCTGCCTCATGTTTATTATATATTATATAAGGCCAACGCCGGTGTTAACAAAGTTTGGCTTCGGGTTACAGACGAAATAGTCAAAACCATTACAATGAAACAGTTGGTTGATCTAAGTACATGTATTTATATTAAAACAAAAGGAAAAGAATAAAGGAAACAAAGAGAAAAAACGAATTCGATCTCGGATCGCCTGGTTCATATTACAGCAAAAATCGATTACTTGCAAAAATCCACTGAGCTATCCCCAATATTGAATCACTTCTATGATTTAACATACTTGAAACTAATTGTTTGTTGTTTTATAAGAGCAAGTCACAACCTTAAACATATGGCGAGTCTTACCGATAAGATAGAACTTAAGACGCTACTACGATCAGTCTTGATCATAAGATAAGATATGTCCTATGAGAGCTTCGTGAAACGGGCTACTTATTTATATGTCCTATTGTTAGGACTAAAGTGAGGATATCTTAAGGATGAGAAATATCCTATACCGAAAGTAATAAGTTGTGTCTTAGGATAAGACGTGTCATAAAACGTTTCGTGAAACAGGCTACTGAAGTGTAACATGTTAAATGTGAATGAGAACATGAAATTGCTAAATAAATATGTAAATACCGATACTGTAAATGTAAACCGACGACACTCAAATTCTCGGATCTAGTTTCGAATTATTTTAAATCCACGTATACTTAACCCATTGTAAGAAAGATAAACGCAATTTTATAATCGCGTTATACATCGTGTATTATTGCGAATAAGGCCATCCTTAAATGATTCTTTGTTTGCTGTGCTCCTACCCATGGATTTCAGATTGGGTAGGTAGGTAGAGCATTTTTTTTTTTTTTTTTTTTTTTTTTTTTTTTTTGTAGACCAGAAAAAAAACAACAACATTTTTGCTCTATCAATACATGGATAAGGTTAAAAAATATATTTAAAGAGAATTCATTGTTGAAATATTGTTTGAAACTTAACAAGGGAGCTTTAATTAGAACCCTAATCTGAAACTTGGTTTTAAGGTTTTATACAAAAAAAGAATCACCCCCCCCCCCCAAGACTGGCCATAAACTGTTCTGGGTAAGGCAAATTTGAATGGGTAGGTAGGAGCAAAGCGAACCAAAAAAAAAAAAAAAAAAATTAAGGTCGGCCTAATAATGACGATTTTGAAATTCCAAAAGTCGTATTTATCAGATCATGTCCTGTATAAATCAAATTATTTCAGTAACACAAATCTTTTAACGTATTATGTAAATAAGTATAACATAAATGATCATAAATAGATCATATCATATCCAATATCGTATACATGCAATAATGACCTTAACAAGTCGATAGCCAGAAATGAACAGAAGTGCACAGGTTAACTTCCTGGATGGATTTATATTACACGTAGGAATTCCGTCTGGCAAGTCGGATTTTACAGAGCTTCTTTTTCGGAATGAGGGACAGTCCCTGAGGCTAGTCGATAAAGCCTTAATAGGTATATCTCTTTCAGCTATTCAATGTGAGATTTTTAGTTTTAAAATATAAAATAGTCTTCTTTCTACCCAATGTCATTCATATGTTTCAAGGTTTCGTTTTCAAAAGATCAATTTCCATTTTTTTTTCTTTTTTCCCGAAACAAACTAACTTCTCATTGATACACTTTTTTAATTTTATATATAATATTTAATATTTAAATTAATAATAGTGATTTGTAAGTAGTGTCAAGATAATTAAATGATAATGGTCTCCATTTATTGAAGACCAGTATCAGACATAATTTTGAAACAGCTTACTAGTAATTATAGTTGCAGTACTTATTATTTGAATCTGATTATTAAAAAAAAAAATAATTTGAGTAGAAATAAAATGTTAGTTGATTTAGAAATGAAAATTCTAATAACTTAGTCTTAAGATATAGAACAAGAAAATCCTTAACTTATTTTAACACTTCTCGACAACTATTAAGAAGAGCCGGAAAGACTGAATACCTGATAGCCCTTTCTAATCTTTACCGGTTGTTTATCAGCATGTGTACTTTCTAAACTATGGGATAAAAATGTTCAACTTTGTGTCAACGGTATCAACAGTATCGAAATCATTTTCGGATCTCCTTGGTATTTGGAAAGGCAGGGAATCGCTTCATGCCAAAGAAGGTGATGTCAAAAGTCCAACAGATACAGCACGGCCTTCAAACAGACAACCTCATTTTGGGAAAGTTTTGGAGAAATTGACATCAGTGGCTTCCCAAAACACAAATGATAATTCAAATGGAGAGTTAAAGGAATCAAAATGGAAGAGTGAAGCAAGATTGGCAAGTCTAGAAAAGAATGAAAATATTGTAAGAGCGGCTACTCCGTTTGGACAACCGCCTGCAGAAACTGTAAGCCTGTGCTCTTTAAGAAGTTCAAACAGAAATATCGGTTACCTTGCGAAGAATATACGCACCGTTTCTACGCAGTCAGTCTGCCAAACTACGTCTATCGAAGGTGATACAGAGGATACTACTATAAAGAATGAAGAGCATGATCCGTTGCGAAAAGATGCAGAAAGGCAATCGATCACATCTGATTCGCACATGTATATTAAATCACCTATGCTTAACAATCAATCATCTCTAATTAAACGACCTCCATATAAAAAGAAACAGACCCGTAAAGATGGCGACGAACATACAAGCTTGCGTCGAAAACACAGCAAACCAAAAAGTGAAAGTGGGAATGAAATGGCATTGGTCCAGAAATCAAACATTCCTAGCACATCGAGAAACACAATGGAAATTCAAACTGATGCTAGCTTTAATATTGACATGGACAAAACTCGACTCAGTTTATCTGTTTCGCAGCAATCACTGCAGCATGTTCAAGGTGATAATGATGATTCCGTATTCGCAGGAGATGTAAAGAGTGAACGAAGTCTAAGTCTTCCACCAGGTACGTGTATCACATTCCTTTTATATGAGCCGCGACGCGAGAAAACCGGTCTTCGGGGTTTCCGACCAGGTCCGACACAAACCGGCCTGTACAAGCTCAGAAAAGAGCTAGAAGCTTGAAATTTCGGATTTAAGTAGAAGAGGAATTGTACTATCCGAGTAGCGAAAACAAAGGCGCTGATCAGCTTCGCGGTTACCGCGAAGCTGATCTGCGCCTTTGTTTTCGCCTAGGCAAAAATCCGGGTTTCTCACGATGCGGCTCATATGAGCATGTGCGTGAGAAAACAAACCAACAATTTAGGTTTCGACCAGGTCCGACACAAACCTGGCTGTACAGTCACAGAAGATGGTTAGAGGCTTGAAATTTTTGCATATATAGATACAGTTAGAAGAAGTTGAATCACACTGTGTTACTGCACAGCTGATCTGCGCCTTTGTTTTCGCATATGCAGATTGTTGGTTTTCTAATGCGGCGGCAAGTACAGTCACTGGACATAATTATTCGCCACCTTTGGAAAACTCCATAGACTTACATGTATTTTCATGTTTGCAAGAAAAAATATTCTGCTTCTTCTGGTCAACATATATTCACGATTTTCATGTCATTTTAAAGTTAAATGAATAAAGCAATAAATAAAGGTGATTTGGTGAAGTTTCAACAGCGCATTTTGTATATACAGCAGTTTAATTTTTTAGAAAATTTTGAAAAAGCCACTTTCCCTTTGACGTCAATGGTGACGTTGCCCAAAAAGTGCCCGAAAAAAAAATCATAAGTTTTTAAAAAATTGCAGCTTTAAAACACATGCATGGAATTAAATGGAAAATATCTTGTTTATTGCTTTATTCCTTTACCTTTCAAATGACACCAAACACATAAAAAAATGTTGGCCAGGACAAGAAGAATATTTTTTCTTGCAAACATGAAAATACATGTAAGTCTATGGAGTTTTCCAAAGGTGGCGAATAATTATGTCCACTGACTATGTATTTTTACCTGAAGTCAAATTACTAATATTAATACACACGTCATGGCAGAATATTAAATATTAGGTAAAACGAATTCGTTGTTAAATAGAGCAGAAACTAAAATGAAAAGAGCATATGATACTGCTTAAGAAGTGAATATTCTCATTCTATAGTATACTTTTAGAATATTTGACCTCAAAGTCCCCTACTTGTGGGTTTATTTATAATTAAGTGTCACATTTTTCAGTTCCGGAATTTCGTGCTTTAAACAAAAACACTCATTTGAATCAAATAAGAAAAGGTGAACTTAGGCAATGATCGGGAAATGGCACACTCAGAGAGAAGGTACAAGTAGGCAATGATCAGGAAATGGCACAATCAGAAAGAAAATCCCACTCCAAAAACCGAGGTGGAGAAAAACTAAATTGACAATTCGGTACTCATACTATGAAAACATATCGAGAGCCGAGTGAGTACCTATTTCCTAACAGGTGGCCACTCAGTCACCCAAACCTAATTAAAAATATGAAACGCACATAAGGCGCAACAGCAAAAAATTCAACACCAAGATATAAAACAATAAGAACCACAACAGAAGTATCGCCCTGGAACGATCAGTAATATAACATTACTGGCGGGCTTAAACTACTTTTAAATGGCCATAACCTCACCCCCAGCTTCTGCAGTGGTTCACAACATTTAGTTAGTTGTTCGGTCCTCGTGGTGAATCTCTAAATAGTCGATGAATCATCAAGGACAAACAAATTCCCACTCAAAAAAAACGGGGTAGGGTAAACTATATTGACAATAAGTTACTTATACTAAGGGAACATAACGAAAGCCAAGTGAGATGTAAAACTGTGATTAAAATTGTATTTAAAATTTCATTTTCAGGACTGCAGACATATGTCAGCATCGACCGTAGCTCCCAAGTTTATGTCAATACCTCGGGCATTACAGGTCAGTGTACACGCGTTTCACGCACACCTTAATCATAATGTAATTGTCAATACTCACCCATGGTGTTTATTTCATTACGGAAAACATGTCCGTGTAATGTATACCCCATTGAACCCAATTTTATATAGCAAAACTGGGGTATGCAGGGGTCCACCTATTTTCTTATTTTTTGCTCCAAAACATAGATTGTGGGTGTACCCACAATTTATGTTTTCAGCAAAAATAAGAAAAATATCAAAAATTTTCTGATGAAATTTTCATTTTTTTACAACGGAAAAAATCTGTGTATATTGCATGGGCAAGTTTTCGTAATGCACACTATTTTATATATACTCATCAAAAGAAGTTTTGCACCATTTAGATTTTTTCATATTTTTAAGTGACATTTTAACTAACAAATTTTAAAGTTAGCTTTTTCATGTTTTTGAATTTGCACAGTCTGACAGAGTTTGATAATGTGTGTGATAAGACCAAAAATTGTTGCGGAAACGATTTTAGGAAAAATTGAAAATTCCAATTTTCTGTAAATGCTGAAAATTGGAAAATCGAAAAAATTCCACAAAAAAATACCACAGCATCAAGAACACATTTTTGTTTCCAAATTTACACACAAAAGCTCCAAAGCTAATGATAAAGCCTAAAATCAATTTTAAAAATCTCAAAATTTTAGTAAAAATTCAGTTTTTGACAAAATTGCAATTTTTGAGAAAAAATTATAAATATTGGAAAAACTGAGTAAAATCGAAATCCATTTTAATTTTTGATCACTATGAAATGTTTCGACACCCAAAATTGCCGCCTGTTTTCTTTCTGTTAAACGCAATCTCATGTCAAAGATGTTGCATGAGTACTTTTTTGACATGCAGCTTTTTAAAAATTCTGAATTTGGATGGGTTGAAAACCAGTACCTTCAGTTAAACATTAATGGGTGCTGCATGCTGTGTTTGAAAGAAAAACAACCCATTTCATTGGAGAGATGAGTTACTAATCTTTATCTGAGAATTTAAACCAAATCTCAAAAATCGTTATTTTTGGTCAAAAATAGTGTTTTTGTAAAAAAAAAAAATCAATTTTTAGTTTTTTTGCTTTAAATGATTGCTTTCAGTATCCCGAGTGAGGATGTGAAACGAATTCGGGTTTGGAAGGCCAGAAATAAAGATGGGGGCTTTTTGCTGCATCCCAAATTTTGGTGTTTTCAAAAACATGCATTTTTGCACATTCTTATTTAATCTTTTTAAGAAGAAATATTGATTTGTCATTCAGGAAGTCCAGCCCTTTAAGATGATATTAAGTTATAAAAGTTTATTTGAAAAATATCTATACTAGACATTATTTTAAAATGAGAAAAATATTAACTGGTGCAAAACTTCTTTTGATGAGTATATAATTTTATATGTAAAACAATCGGCATACTCAATATAAACCCTTTCTGTATCAAATAAATATTAAAGAGGGGGAAAGGCATTTTACAAATTACAATCCAAAGTCTTAACTTTGGATACAACTAGTCTAAATATCAACTATCCGGTTGAAAGTTGCAAAAGTACAAAAATTACGACGGCGAAATATCTGAATAACATTGGACTGAACCCAGGACCTCTCGATTCCGAGTCCGACGCTCTACCACTACGCTACCGCGCTTTATTTAGACGTGCCCAAATAACAAAACATTATTAACCCTTCACAAAAGATACATTTTTTATGCATAAAAAGTGTCGGGCTTCTTTTGTCGGTCCATATATGTGCAGTCGTAACATTTGTTTATTTATTTATTTAATTATCTATTTATTTATTTATTTATTTATTTATTCATTTATTTATCTATCTATTTATTTGGCAGTTTTGAATTATCGACACGCACAGCGTATAAATATTCCAGGCCATTGCTCAAATTGTATTTATAATTCCATATTTTTAGGCGCCGCTCCGGCGACTGCGATCTCAGATCATCAATCTTTTGGATCCAGCCCATCTCACAGGGTTATGTGTAAGTATGTCCTTCTATTTGTGATCATATACAACCGAGATAGATGCACTTGATCGGTATTCACCTTATCAGGTAAACGTGTCCGTAAAAAGTATACCCCCTTGAACCCAACTTTTATAGAATAAAATTGAGGTGTTCTCCGAGACGGTTCTAGCATGTACCCACAATCTATGTTTTGAGCAATAAGAAAAGTATCAAAATTTTCCTACTGAAACATTTCATTTTTTACAGTTAAGAAAAAACCTATATGGGCATGGGCGTGTGTTCGTAATGTCAAGTATCCATATAATGTGACAGTGTATGACTGGACATGGGATGATAAAATTACAATCGTTTATGGTATGGCGAATCCAAATAATGTTAAATTTGAAATGTAAGCTAATCACTTATTCATGGGTGAAGGTTCCCAAAATTTTCAATATTGAAAAGTCGTTTTTCCAATTCTGAAAACTAGGGTTTTCCTATACCAATACATTGGGGGAAAATCTTCCCAATGCTGATATCAGTATTAATACTGAAACCTTTCACCCATGCTTATTTGTCGAAGACATCTCAGATCATTTTTGACATGCATCCGGGTTTTTCCCATATGGAAGATGAAAAAGGCAACATACTGCATCTCTTTAAAAAGTACTTTAAGATGATGTTTTTTACTATACAAGCCATCATTGGTCCTTATTGTTATTCATTTTAATTGCTTTTTGTGTGACGAAAGCTTTTGCAAAGAAAAAATAAAATCTAAAATCTGTGGATTTTGAAATTTTATGATCCATGCAGGCCATCGTAGATAAGATGCGTTCGGATTTTCTCCATTAAATATAGGCGTGTTCGGATCAAAGGCTCTGCTCAACAGAACGAGTCGTTTCGGTCCAGCGACTCTTAAGGACTCTCGCCGTAAGGACATTTGAAAAGCATTTCCTCTCAGTCATGTCTGGAGTTGGCTGTGCAAGAGTCATACTGTCTGTCTGTCTGTCTGTCTGTCTGTCTGTCTGTCTGTCCTGCATCCTGTACCCTATTGCAGAACAGATATTAATCTTCGACAATTATCTTTTTTAAAGATGTTTCTTGTTACTATTGCGTACTTTGTTATTCTGTTCACCTTTATATAATTATTACGGTGGCCGCGTTGTATGAGCCGTCTCGTGAAAAAACCAACAATGCGCCATGGTTTCCGAACAGGTCCGACACTAATCAGGCTGTACAGTCACAGAAGCAGGCTAGAGGCTTGAAATTTCGGATTTAAGAAGAAAAGGAAGTGTACTATCCGTGTAGCGAAAACAAAGGCGCTGAACAGCTTTGCGGTTACCGCGAAGCTGATCTGTGGCTTTGTTTTCGCATATGCAGATTGTTGGCTTTCTCATGAGGCGGCTCGTTCATTGGTCCGTTCTGTTTCGTTAACGGAACACGGAACCAAAATGACCTTTGCCACGACATATTGGCATTATTATTATAACTTTGTTTTTTTTTCTGCTTTTCTTCAGGACATTAAACGTCACGTGAATCACTTACATCTGAACACGTTGCGCTGAAAGCGATTTTATAACACTGATAGTTAAAGCGGGCGGTGACTAACTTTGAACAACTTGAGCCAAATAGTATTTCAGATAACAATACGCGTACATTGAAAGGGTGTTGTTTCATTGTTCCGATTCTGTAAGCATAACATTCTTTCGGTAAACCATTATTGTTTTATTGTTTGGCACACTTTATATAGAGTCGTCTTCAACTGATAATCGATAAAACTGTCAAATTGCGATGATTGAAACAAAGGCGCGTTAGACGAGGAAGTTAAAGGGCATGTTTCTATATTGAAATATCCCAAACAAAAATAAATGGACCTAAGATCACCCCAATGAATCATACTTGAATCATAATTCGTTAATGATCTCTTAGTTATTAAATTTGCCATGCAAATGAGCTAACGGATCACTTATTTAAATATATTGGGGCGGTCGTTTTGCGCAACGGATCATCTCATAATCACTAGCAACACACTAAACAATCACAAACGGATCATTAATGAAACACAAATGAATCACCAAGAGATCATACTAACTAATCACCTTTAGATCACATTGTAACAAATCATTACTGGATCATACTAACGGATCACCTTTGAATCACATTGTAACCAATCATCACCGGATCACTAACTTTCAGCATAAGATTAATGCATAATCGTGTACTACAGGGTCACAAATGGATCATTATTAAATCACTTGGAACAAAGAACACTTTTATTGCCAGGTCAAGGGCATACATAGTGCACACATTCGTTAGTCTACACCTCTAAGTTCAACTATTTAACAATCTTTTGTGTCTAGTACTAAAATATAGAGCCGAGTTACTGGGCTTTGCTGAGAAAACCAAATACTTTCTCCTAATTATGTCCATTAGAGAAACATATAATTGGGCAGCAGGCATATATATAAAATGTGTACAGACGTATCAATGTCTGCAGAAACATCGAAATCTCTTTAGGTTTAGTATACATATTCATCGCATGGTATAAACAGAATACAGAATATTTTATTCAGCGTTAAACATCATACAATGTTTATAGCCTACAACAGTATAGTTAGATGTACATTCCAACTGCAACCAAATGTTGATTCAGATTCAGAAGATTGTTTTTGTGGAAGAAGTCACAATCATTTGTTCAAAACCTCCCAGTAAAAAGGTATACATAAATCTATGAAAATCTATCTGGAGGTGTCTGCATGCATTAAAAGGTGGTAAAGTATATGAACTTACCAGTCAAGGTTTATTCCAACATATAATTCACTTAAACAATCTGGCAAATGTATTCTTTAGCGTTCTCCCTGGATGTTTCACACACTGACTTTCAACCTAGAGTTTGAATGGCGCGCGCATTTGGCTGTTACAATTTACACTTTGTTGAGTCAGGTGACACAAAATATTACAGGCTATTATCGTTATCCATGTATCCATGTATTTACATGTTTGTACATTATGCAATATTCACTTACAGTTATGAAGTCCAAAAACGAAGAAGCATGCCGCAATCAGTAACATATAAAACAAGACAAAAGCATTTAACACTTAGTACCAATCGACACTGTCGGATGTAAGTTAGACCAAGAGAATATTTCCGGTCATTCTTTCTGTGGGAAAAATCATATAACAGATCACTAACCGATCACTTCGAAAATATCAGTTATACAACATATCACATAAAGACAAACCTAAGATGTAACAAATCATTATCAGATCACTTTTCCTTGGCCCAGAGAATAAAGCTTAAACGGATACCAAACAAATCATTCAAATAAATCATTAACGGATCACTTTTAAAAAGTGTTTGTGATCTATTAGTTATTTATTTAACGGATCACAAATAAATACTATTAACGGATCATAAAAAGTGATTCAAACATGATCTAGATATGATTTAGATGTGATTCATTTCAGAATATTTTTGTTTGGGATACTAACCCGAACTCCTAACGCAACAAGAAATGTGGCTGAATTTTATAGAAATATGTTCTGCAGGCAAACCAAACAGATAGAAGTTAGTCAAAAATGGTCAACAAACATTTTAAAACCATTAGTTATTTTCTACAGGTTAGGAATCACTGAGCTGTGCTCTGATTGGTCAAAACGCTATTTTCCCATTTTCAGGGTATTCCTGATGTTTTGATGACCATGGCTTTGCATTTCACAATTCTGTAACGTTCGTCCATTCTGGAAAACGTTGCATGGGAAAACACCGTCCCAATTTCTTACAGGATTACTTTGAACTTAAAAAACTTAGCGTTTTTGTGTTTCGCTCATGAACGCCTATTCATTCAATACAAATTCAAAATCGAAGAAAATCGCTAAAAAAACAATTTCCGTTCATTTTAAAGTCCGAAACTGTCAAGTTGCGTTGCCTTTAAATGTTACTAAGCCCAGCTCCGAAGATTGTACCGGTTTGGAAAAATCCTATCCAGAGAATTTTGCAAAAATGCAATTCTCGCCTATCATCAATCGATTGCATTTCATTTCCTGGTTACTGCCAGGCGATCCTCAGAATTTTAACCAAACATGCAGCGAATAACACACTTCTGCTCAGATGCATTTGGATGTCCCATAAACTTCAAATGTTTGAAGTTAACGAAGCTTCTTTTACTGGTGTACGAATACATGTCACATGCCGAATACCGGCAAAGTCCCATGCATTTCGTTCTTTAACAGACGCACTGCCTCTGTAGTATCGATTGATTCGTGACAATTAGTGACTTGTGGTGAAAACTGAAGTTTCATGTGATGCTTGGATAACGCAGCATTTTATTTTAAGATGTATTTCGGGCATGTACTAAAATGATGAGGTGAGTGTGTTTGCTGAGTGTGTGAGTTGAGTGTGTTTGTTGAGTGTGTGAGCTGAGTGTGTTTGTTGAGTGTGTGAGTTGAGTGTGTTTGTTGAGTGTGTGAGCTGAGTTTATGAGCTGAGTGTATGAACTGAGTTGAGTTGAAACTTTTTACCACAAATTCTACACAGATTCCCTTTTCATAAAACAGTGACAACACAGGTTTTTTCATAATGTTTTTTAGAGGTTGGGAATGTTGTTCATATGCCTATTAAATTCAGGACAACCAGACACTGAGGATACATATTTTTTCTTATCAGACAATATTTCTTTTATGTTTATAACCTTATCCAGCCCACACATCTGTGATTCTAAACAAATCTGGCTGGTATATTCTTTTGTTTAAGGTATATGTACATGCTGATCTCGTCATTTTTTTTTCAGTGCTCGTTTGTGCAGAATTTACAATGCTGATCTCGCCCTGTGCTTCAGTCCTGATCGATTTCAATAGTAGAATCCTTAGATCTATGTGCAAGCTGATCTTGTCGTGTTTTTTTTTTTTTATTTCAGTTTTACGTCCCGTTTAAGATTATTTCAGCTCATTTGAGACGGCCAATCAATAGGTGTGGCAAAAACGGGAGAACCCCGAGAAAAAAACACCTGACACACCCGTAAACAGAACTTGGGCCAGAGTGGGGCTCGAACCCACACCAGACATAGCGGTGAGATGATTAAAGTGATTAAGAAACGATCTTAACCTGTGTTTCAGTACCTTAAGTCAAAATTCGGTTTTCTCTGCATCAGTGATAGCCATGAGTGAGAAACCTTTCATAGTAATTGTACATACCCTACAAGCACGAACCTTGACCCAGTGCCCTTGACCTATATTTCACTGTCCATTGACTTTGTAAATTTTTACGTCGAAGTTTGGTTTTATCTGCATCATTGATAGCTGCGATTGTGAAACCTTGCATAGTAATTGTCATTGACATACTCTTCAAGCATGCACTTGACCTGGTGCCCTTGACCTATATTTCACGTTCCGTTGACTTTGTCCGATGCAGGTGCGATATCGACCTCCGCAGAGTTCTTGTATAATACCGGTAGTGTCTGTCCTCTAAATATCTTTTCATGGGGTGAGACAAAAACCGAAACTATAAATCATATTGTTTGATGTGTGTTTTGGAAATATTTTGCAGTGCAGTTAACTTGAGAACTATAAATCTGAAATATGCTAAACTTTTGGCGAGGAGTATATTTGAATTAGTTTCTTTACATTGGTTGCAATGTGTGGGCCAGAAAACCACTGCAGAAGCTGAGGGTGAGGTTAGGATCCTGTAAAAAGGTACAAGTAGGCAAAGATCAGGAAAAGGCGGTTTAAGCCCGGCGGTGTTAAACCGGTTTAAGCCCACCAGTAACTTTGTGTTACTGATCGTTCCAAGGCGATACTTCTATGGTGGTTCTTTTTGTTTTATGCCTTGGTGTTTAAAATTTTTGTGCAGTTGGTGCCTTTTGTATGTTTTCATATTTTTAATAAAGTTAAGGTAACTGAGTGGCCACCTATTGGGAAAATAGCTGCTAATTCGGCTTACGATATGTTTCATGGTATAAGTACCTGATTGTTAGTTTGTTTTTTTCCCACCTCGGTTTTTGGAGTGGGAATCTTTTTCTGATTGCGCCTTTTCCTGATCTTTGCCTACTTGTACCTTTTCAAGTATTTGTAAAAGACAAAAAATTGTTTGATAAAAAACAATTTATGTATCCTGTCTTACCACATCCCACCCTCTAAGAAACATAATGAAAAAACCTATGTTATGTTTTTATAGTCTCATACGAAAAGTATATTATCTAGATACTTGCAATGATAAATTATCGACATATGGCTAGTACATGTATGCTATTTAGAAGTAAAAATGTACATATCATAATTTCATAACATTACTCTTTCACAAAGTGAATTTACACAGATACTGAATAAGGAATAAACAATGTTAATTAAGTATGCAATCAGCTGCTGCTGACATTTTGTTACTCAAAAACTTCTCTCCCATACAATGTCGGTGACAAACTGATAAGCTTTAAAGATTTATTAGAATGTTCTTTTTCTGACTCTTAGTCATGACAGAGATTTAATGAGAGTCAATTATGAACATTCTAATAAATGGCTATTGCTGTTTCTCTGATCATCAACTAGGACTAGAATAGATATGCACATTGGTCTAGTCCTATATTTGATTGTGCAGTTTGATCGATTTAATTTATAGAATATCCCGATGCACATGCTGACTTATCCAGTATTTCAGTGTGCATGCTGGTCTGGTCCCACCTATTAAATTGCCTGCCAGAAATATGTTTACTGGAGTTACTAAAGAGTGTTGTCCATATCGACCTTGAGCCCATACTACTAACCATGAGATCATGCTACATGTCACACTCTCAGCTCATGGACTCAGCTCATGGACTCAGCCCATAAACTCAACTCATATACTCAGCAAACACACTCACCTCATGGTTTTAGAACCTACCTGTATTTCGGCCAAATTGTAAACAGGACGAGCGCAACTGAGAAAACAAACCACTGTTGCGTTAGCTCTTTGGGTTAGTATATACTGAATCAAAGGCTGTGCCGCATCCAGCTTCTTCGCAGTATATGAACGTTCCTACTTTAATAGGATATGGCCGTTAAAACCCTTACAACACTAGGGTTGTTATTGTTCTGATATTTAGGGACAATATACTGTCATGAATTGGCTATGTAACGTTTGACTCTTATGTCATCATTATAAAGGGATACAAAAGAGATTATCAGATATAAAAATAGAGTGAATGCATGTACTTACAAATAATTATCAAATGTTGCTAAAATTTGGATTTATCTCTAAAATAATCCACAAAACTCCCCCAAAATGTTAGTTTTTGTGGAGCTCGAGACTTATTTGAACTAAGTTCGATCCTATCAATGGCCATGTATCTGGGAAATAGCTTTGAATACGTCCCATATACTCTAGTGTTAAAATACCCTCTTACTATAATGGTAACGTTTAAGTAGACATGTACATGTAGCTTAATATCTTATGTCTAATTTCAATATAACATTAACATACATCCTATTTCTGTTTCAGCAGCTTCATCTGGGGAAAGTTTGTCTATTTCCATCAGGAAAACAGTTGCTGGTAAGAAATTTACTGAATTCCTAATAAAACTTGATTAAATGATTTAGGAAAAACAAATCTTCAGAAAACTTGCATTTTCCTGCTTGGAACTAAATTATATTAAATTACATTATCTTTTTTTCTGATATCTTAACAGGAAATTGTCAGAAAAATGAATGTTAGATTTAAAGACACGATTTTACAAACATCAAGCGCTACATAGCGTATTCAATTCTGAAAAAAAAATGCTGCGTCCAAGTCTTTGACAAACAACATATCTTTGTTTAGTCACATATTGATACTTTTCTTTAATTACATCGTTAAATTGTTCAAGATCATATGTCTGTTCATAGAAAAGTAAAAGCAGGCAAAGATCAGGAAAATGCGCAATCAGAAAAAGACTCCCACTCCAAAAACCAAGGTGGGAAAAAAACAAACTAACAATCAGGTACTTATACCATGAAAACAGTTCGTAAGCCGAATGAGCAGCTATTTTCCCAATAGGTGGCCACACTCAGTTACCTTAACTTAACTAAAAATTTGCAAACACACATAAGGCGCCAACAGCACAAAAATATTTTAAACACCAAGACATAAAACAAAAAGAACCACCACAGAAGTATCGACTTGGAACGATCAGTAACACAAAGTTACTGGCGGGTTTAAATCGATTTTACACGGCCGTAACCTCACCCTCAGCTTCTGCAGTGGTTCATAACATTTAGTTAGTTCTTCGGTCCTCGTGGTGAATCTCTAACTAGTAAATGAATCATCAAGAACAAACAAATAAATCATGATAAACATCCTGATGAATCAAAAACCAGGACTCACAGATTCAGTAAGCTGCCCGACGATGGAGATCCCTGGGCGCCAAATAACTTACTAACTCCGGAGCTAAAGAAAAACATCAGTTGGACCCCGGTGGGCCAAGCAACAGACAAGAAGCTCCGGCCCCAACCAACTAAAATGAATAGCTTTAAGTCGGGGCCATCATAGAGTCTGACGCCCGACCCACCGGCGTGCAATTAAAGAAGGCAGCATAGTTATCAATAGTGATTGGGTTAAAAACTAAGTATGCAGACTGTCGCATAACATTCAAGTTATAACCTATACGTCTGTAACGTGTTATGATTTTTCTAAACTGAAAAGAAAAATCATTACTTCCTATAAGTTTCTTAAATTTGTAAACCAAGTCACCATAAAATTCTGGTTCCGAAAGACCCTCACTTAAAAGCGTCTTTAACCCAACATTATATTTGGAAATCAATTCATAGTGTCTACGATAAAATAGAAACCTTAAACGCGTCGTATTTGATGAATTAGACCCATGATCCATTTGAATTACAGATATAACAAAAGAAATTCTTGAAGCACACGCGGCCAGTAAAGCCAGCGTTCCTACTGTACGTTTGGATGAAGCGAGGAAACATTTACAACGAGACTCCTTTCTTATATTAATCGGACATGACGGAGAGGGTCTTACAACACTAGGATATGACCTATTATTAGATTATCCTGATAGAGCACAATATCTTGTCATGGAAAGGAAAGAGGCTCTGCCATGCTCGACTCAAGCTGACAACAAAAAAGGGATTGCGTTTGCAGATGACGTCTTTGGAACGACTTATTTTGATGACAAGCGATTTGAGGGCTGGCACAGGATCATAAATCAATGCCTCAAAGTTATGAAAAGAAACGGCGCAATCTTGATACTGGCTCTTCATACAAAATTTCTGAAAGTTGACAAATGCAAAGCATTCTGTGATCAGTTTCATGAGAACATTCTTGACATTTCGAAAACAGACTTGCAACTTGATTTCAAAGAGAGACAACGAATACTTAAGTGTAATATAATGTCGCAAATGGAAGTTTTGCGCATTGAGATTTGTAAAAGTCGAGATGAAGAAATAGTAACGAGAGATGAGGACGGTTCAGGTTTTAAATAGAATTAAGATTGCAGAACAAACTATCGACGACATTGCAAGGGTTTCCCTTGCATCAGGGTTTCCAGGAAAAGTGGCCAACTTTCTCAGAAACATTGATAACGTTAAGCAAGGGCTGCGTTTCTTTACCACCCCCACGAAAGAAATGTATGAAGAAATTGACAATTTTCGAAAGTCAGAGATAGAGGAAGATCGCGAGATATATCTTGCTTTGGTGGCAATATATGTATACGGCAGCTTGAATTTCGACACTTTCGAAATACATTGTCAATACCTAGTCAAATCAGAAAAGGCACTGAGAAATTATCTTGCAACTTGTTCAGGTAGATCCCAACATATTGGACAGAGAACAAAATGTCCAGAGATGATAAATGTATTAACTGGGTTTGCAAAGAAGTACAAATGCGTGCCTTTACTAGCTGGCATGGTCAAACGTGGTGTTTTGAGGATGCTAGGGAGATACGTTAAAGAGCATATGAAAGGCCACTATGAATTAGCATCTGAATCCGTCAAAAAGACTGTAGCAATCTCATGTGGTAATGACTATCCAGTAGAAATTTGTAAGCATTCTTCAAGGCGCGTGTTCAATTCAGTAATTGGTCCTGACAATGCATTTGGAGAGAAGGAACTCCACATTTCTTTGAAACCGGAAGACAAATCGACTAGTCTTGCAGTCGTTGACAGGCTCCATTCCATGCTGATATCAAACAAACTTCTAGAATTCATCCAGCACCCGGCAATGCGAGAAGCCTGGTTTGCAAAACTCTTCATTAAGCAAATAAAGAAAGAAAAACACGCACTGAAGACTATGATAATGAAAATGGATGATAAGTGTGAGACGTCACTTTTAAGCCTAAGTCTTCAGTACCCGTATAAGTCTACTGGAATGTTAAATCCACAAAGTCTAGCAGAGGACCTTATTCTATCTAAAAAATGGTCGAGTATACAGAGAGATTTTCCAGAATTCGCAAAGAAAAGAGAACAAGAACTTCTAGAAAAATGCTGTGAAATGGGTTGGGCACTGTCTTACTTTCGGTCAGTAGAAAGACTCCAGCTTTCACCAAATAAGGCATGTCTTCCGTTGACTATAAACAGTGGAAATATTCAAATCCTATCGGATTTGGCACAGAATGAGTCGCTGACAAAAGATGACTGGTATTCTGCGCTCCGACAAGCATGTGAAAAGTTAGAGGAGAGTGATAGCGAAATAGTAAAGATAATTCTTTTCATAACAGAAAGGGTGCCTTTCGATTACCAATCAGAAGCAGAAGAATCAATCATTCATAGTGCTGCTCGCACTGGGGACGATTTGCTGTTGAGCAAAGTCATGACATTTTATGAAGACAAGAACTTCACTAACCGAGAAGGGTTGACGTGCCTTCATCTTGCAACTCGGGGGAACCATCACTTTTGTGTTCAGCAGGGCTTAGAGAATGGAGCGTCCCAAAGAATCCCTGATCCAAACGGAGAACTACCACTCCATTATGCTTGTAAACTTGGGTTTACCGATATAACGAAACTGTTACTTGAAGAAGACCCTGGGGTTGTAAATTGTACATCCCATTCAAAAAGTACGCCCCTCCATACGTCTGCAAAGAATGGCCATTATGAAGTTACTGTGATTCTAGTGTCAAATGGAGCGAGCCTTGAGGCAACGGACACTAAAGGTCGAACTCCGAGTTACTGTGCGGCAAGATACGGAACTAGCATCGTGTTGGATTATCTTCTGGAGAAGCAAATGCGCAATGTTGACAACTCTTCGACATCTGTTGTCCATCAAGATACAAACACTGAGGAAATATCAGTGCCTATAAGAAAACAGAAAATTCAGAAAAGGAAGCAAAAACTCCTTACCACTTGTCTAATAGATACTGTGCGTGAAAATGGTCAAAAATCTGACACGATTGAAAGAATCAGGCACATGATGAACATGGGGGCTAATCTCAATTATGCGAAAGAGGGTGTTCCTCCTCTATTTCAGCTCGCAATAGAATGTAAATGCTCAATAGAAATCTTAGATTTCTTACTAGAAAATCGTGTTTCTGTGGCCCAGAGGGATCTTCAAACAGGTGACAATGCTCTCCACAAGGCAGTGAAGCATGGGAATAGTGATATTATTCGGTTAATACTGAGAACTGGTACTGAGGATAACTTATTAAGACAACGCAACAAAGATAATGAAACACCCTTGCATACTGCAGTGGATAGAGGGTGTGTGGAAATGGTAGGAATTCTTAAAACAGAGTCAACCACTAAAGATTTTGTTGTGAAACAAGGGCATTGTTTGACTCCACTTGCACTTGCTGAAGAAAAGCTGAGGCAATCTGAAAATAGATCAGAGAGACGAAAGTATGAAGATGTGATTAAGGTCTTGACAGACAGCTCTTGTTAAAGCGCAGCTTGAAATAAGAGTCGGAATAGGACAAAACAACCAAAATATATGTGCCAATAGGCTGTCTTGTTAAAGTCTTACATCTGACTTCAGTCAAGCTCATTCGCTACCTACTGAGCACATAATATATGACCCTGTGCATGAGAAAACCAACAATTTGGGTTCCGACCAGGTCCGACACAAACCGGCCTGTACAGTCACAGAAGATGGTTAGAGGCTTGAAATTTTGTAATTAAGTAGGAAAGGCATTGTACTATCTGTGTAGCGAAAACAAAGGCGCTGATCAGCTTCGCGGTTACCGCGAAGCTGATCTGCGGCTTTGTTTTCGCCTATGCAAATAGTTGTTTTTTCATGCACAGGCTCAATTACGTTTTCACTTTAAGATTTATTTGAGTGGGTTTACACTGAACAATATCTAAAAAGTCTAAATAGCAGTAATTCACTTTGGCATTTAATGTGTCATTGACAAGACCCATCCCCTCTCTCATTAATATGCTCACTGCTCTTAAAGGATATCAGTTATATTACTGCGGCTGGTGCCGTGTGGCGGCCCTAAAAGGTGCAAATTATATTTTTGCTTTGGTCCTTGGCGATTAGCAATGATGTAATGAGAAATGGTTATGATTCGTTTTCTAACCAACGTTTTAAATATTTGACTCTATTTTGGAAATACCAGTCTTTGTATCGACTATCATTATGATATTGTAATTTACAAAATAACAGTAATTCACTTTGGCTCCGTGTTGCCAAATCTAAAGGGTCACTGACGAGGCTTAAGTAGCCGAAACCATAGTATGGCCCATCCCATTTCTCATTAGTATGTTCACTGCTCTTAAGGATCTCAGTTGTTGTTTTTTTTTAATTCAATTACACAAAAGCTTATTTGCGTTCTTGAGGGCGCGGGTGTTGGCGTTATGTGGTCAAACGTGATGGAAGAAACGGGAGAACCGGAAATGCAGACATATGCTGGACCCAAACATCTTTTCTGATGAAGTGACTCAAATAAAATGATAGCCTACATGTATGTGTTTTAGAAAATAGAGCGAAACCAAGGGATGCGCCGAGTTTAATGAATTATGTATTTATTGGCTATGCCTCTATTCGAAAGATACTCACATAAAATATATTTACAGCTGATAATGGGAGACAAGTTAAGAATGACGACACAGTGTTGTGACAATACGATAGTGTATACTCTTTATCGTCAGTCTTAATATATCACCCGTCAGCGTTGTTTACATGAAATAAATTTCATATAATCTGTTTAAATGGTCTTTGTTGTGTAATCATCACATCAGGTTAACATGTGCGTGCAATGAATACCCCCTTATACCCCACTTTTATATAGAAAAAGTGGGGTTTGCAGGGGTATACCTATTTTTGTTATTTTTGCTCCAAAACATGGATTGTGGGTACTCGTTAGAACCGCCTCGGCGAAGCGGTTCTAACGAGTACCCACAATCCATGTTTTGGAGCAAAAATAAGAAAAAAAAATCAAATTTTTCTGCTGAAAAGTTTCATTTTTTACAACTTTTAAAATCACTGTACATTGCATGGGCATTTTTTCGTAATGGAGCCCCGCCCAAATAACCAAGGTAGGAAAAACCAAATGGATAATCAGTCACTCAGACAGAGAACTTATTGTAAGCTCAGTGAGCAGCTATTTCCCTTAAGGTGGTCACTTAGTGAACTGAATGTAACTAAATATATCAAGACGCACAAAGAAGTCGAAACAGGCACACAAAGAGCGACACCAAACATTACACAAAAAGAACCACAACAAAAATACACACTTAGGATGGTCAATAAATATAAAACTACTACATCTATAACTAGTTTTATCGGATCCAAACCCCGTCCAACATTCAATCAACTATTCGGTCCTCATAGTGAATCCCAATGACTCATCAAGGTTAACTAGTAATAAATAATATTAAATATAAACACCATCGAATATTGAAGTTGTTCAATGGATCCTTAACCAAACAAGTTTTGTAAAAAAATAAAAAAAAAAATAAAAAAAAAAAATAAAATAAAAAACAACTGTTTCGTAACTAACCTGCAGGCTACATCAGGGGCTACATATGCTTATGCAAACAGGACAGCTTAATTCATCTATTCATCTATAAATAAAAATAAAACATTATCAAGAGAAAGCAGGGCACTAACTGCACAGCTGATCAGCGCCTTTGCATGCACTTCATTGACTGTACAAGGATACCCCCACCAGTTCTGCCATAGGTGTAAGATTTTGTTAATAGAAACGATATGCTGTTGTTACATATTTGCATGCTTGAAAAGGCTACATTTCTACTTTATAAGGATACCAAAATCATGCATGAATTATTCGTCTTGTGAGACACATGGGGCTTAATTTGTACGGGTATCTATCAAGTTTTCTTCAACTTAAGAGTAAAAAAGGTATATCATACTCCTCCTCAAAAAAATCCGGTCACCCAAAGTCGTAAGAATTAAAAATCTTTTTTGCATCCTGTGTATTTTGTTATAAATTTGTTTGGTGTGCTCAAACCCATTCCTATCCTATTCCCAACCCAAAACTGGGATTAATTTTGTTTTACGTCCTATTAACTTATGTCATATGGAGAGAGAGTAGGCTGAAAATGTTATCCGAAGGGCTGTAGGGGCCCTGGATCGAAACCACGACCCCTGAATACAAAAAGCGGCGAGAAGCTTTACTATTAGACACCACTTCAATGTCGGGTCAACTAAGATCAGATGACAATTTTAAATTTACTAAGTGTTATGCGTTTGTGTAATGAAAACTTCAACACCAATATACTTAAGTTGACTTGCAGGATGTCAAGATAAATTCTCATTGGCCTAAAACAATCATGTTGATTGGACAAGGCATTTTTTCACAGTATAATTTTATATAGCCAAAAATACCCCCAAAACAGGTGTTATACTGTCTCACTTGAAAATTGCTTCTTTTTATGGGTATGGGGATTGAAACTGACACTTTATGTGCATTTAAAATATTTTGTGGCTAGTAAGCGATCATATCCCGTTTATTCTGCCCTTTATTTGAATGGGCTACGACTATTTGTTTTTGAGTTATGCCATAATTACTTAAGCTGATGACATGTGCCAAACTGAGATATTTTAAAGTGAGAAAGGAGTGACCTGCCTGATAAGTCAGACTGTTACATCCAATACATGTACTACTTTCAATGGGTTATAAACAATATTTTGACATACCTAATCAGTAAAAATGACCAGTAGTGTGGCTTACTTTTATCGCTGGATATAAATTTATATCCCAAAATACTGAGGACACTGTAACGAAAAAGTGCCCTGTCCGTAAGACATACATTATCTCTATGACATATTATACTTCTGGAAATTGAAAACCACATTGGGGAATGGAGTCTTCAGAACTGATAATTGTCATGAGAAAAATATTATACTAACGCCAATGACGATGTAGAATTACCTCCCCTTTCTTAAATTTTCATGATTTTTGAAGATGAAATAGTGTTTTGGATATAACGGAATTCTGTGGCATAGAATGATTAAAAGGTATATATTATTTCGGTCAAAAATGTCCTGTCCGTAGAGAATAAATCGACAACAAAAAGTGCAGAATTTCTTCACCAATAAACCCAGAGCCATCAAATTTCACAGGAGACATACTTTTATCAGGACAAAACTTTTATTAGAATATAGGGTGGAATGGATCAAAACTCTAGTTACCATGGCAACGGATAGGTCCCAAAGGGTTATAATGGCGAAAACAATGTTTTCTTATTTTCTAGCTAGCTATTAATCTGATTCTGTCCAAACTTAGGCAAAAAAATAAGAATGTTTCCGGTAACATGCCAGAAAAAAAAATGGGTCGATAGGTCGGGATTTTTTTTTTTTTTTTTTTTTTTTTTTTTTTTTTTTTTTTTTTTGAGGGAAGCCTTACCATGTAAAATATCTGAACATAGATATACAGTTTAAAATTAAACTGTTTTCTCCTCCAGTGCACATGCACAGCTTCTTAGTTAAAGCTTCAATTCAACATTTTTTATTCTTTTGCCGGTCCGGTACTTGAAAAACACGATCTTTTTTTCGATTTTCGAGTTTTTATTTCGGAAAACAGGAAAAAAATATTAAGAGTCGGGGAGTTTTTGACAGGGTCGGTCGGTTACCGGAAACATTTATTTTTTGTTTTTTGGCCTTATTTGTAACCAGGGTATACACATCAGCTTTAATTATATTACGTTTCTGCCAAATCCGATTCCTAAATAAAAAGTTACCTACCCTTTCTTAAATTTTTATGATTTTTGAAGATGAAATAGTGTTTTGGATATCACGGAATTCTGTGGCATAAAATGATAAAAAGGTATATATTTTCCGAAACTGTATGACAGACCTACAGATTTTGGAAAAAGTGGAACAAAGCCAAGGGTACAACTTTGACAAAACACCTCTGAAAACAGGTGAAACAAAAATTTGCCTCTGATCGTAGCTGAGACGAGTATTTGTATCCTGAGGAAGCTAGCATGGGCTTGTCGCTAGAATGGAGTGACCTTCCAGATTTCTCACCCTTTTGTACTCTGTAACTACCATATAACATCTACTTTTTAAACTGAGCATGGCTGCTAATATACTCGATTTTCAAATTAACTAGCAATGGAACACAGTTTTCGTTTATTTTTTGGGTGGTTGCTACACAATAGGGTGACCGGATTTTTTTAGGAGGAGTATATATTAAGAGAAAGCAATATGACAGAAACTTGAATGAACCATCCCAAAACATTAAAGTTCAAATTCTAGCAAATCTGTGGATGTTTGGACCAGTTATGTATTCCATACAACTTTGTTTCCCTTTTCCGGGAAAATAGTTAACACGTACTATCCCTTCAATGCTAACATTTCGTTATAGAAAAAGCCCTATTTTCTGGCATAATTATTTTTTATTTCTGAGCCAATTTTCAAGAATTGTGTGGCACTTTCTTCAACTTGCAGTGATGCAAGTCTTTTTGTTCTTGTGGTGTTTAAGAAGAAAAAAAAGATTTTTTTAAATTCTGTTTTACGTCCCTTTCAAGATTATAACCGCTCATATGAGACGGGCCAAGAAAAAACACCTGGCTTATCCGCAAGCAGAACTTGGCTCGTCTCACATGTGGCCAGTGCGGGGCTCGAACCCACACCAGGCACAGCGGTGAGATGATCAAGTGATTAAGAAACAGCGCTCTTCACCGCTCAGCCTTGGGAGTTGAAATGATATCACTACCTTAGCCTTACAGGCTTGGGGGCCGCTAACATGATTTTGAAAAAGGAAGGTTCTTATAGAAGGTACACAGACCTTAGTCCACACGTACGTGTCTTGTATCAGTAACCTGAGGATCAAATAAATGACAAACAATTTGTGACATTGATCTCATTATTTTATGTTTTTCAACAACAGTTGCAGCACAAATTGTTTAATTTGCACAGATTTTTTTTACACATCAATATTCTTATAAAGCAAAATTAACTCTTTGAAAATAGCACAGTGTCATCATCAATGATAAAACTTTGATCAGCTTTGTAGTGACTGCAGAGCTTATCAGCACAATTGTTTTCGTTATCCTGAAAGCATGTTTTATAAATCTGTAATATCAAGCCTCTAACCCATTTCTGTGGCTCTCGGGCTACAGGCTGGTTTATGTCCAAAACCCGAAAGATATGTTATCTTGTATCAGTAATGCGACTCACATGAGGATTAAAACACAAGTCAAATATAGTTTCTTTATGAGTGGTCATTTACATATGAACCTGTGTGTGAGAAAACCAACAATTTGGGTTCTGACCAGGTCTGACATAAAAACTGGGCTGTACAGTCACAGCTGGAAATTTTGGATTTAGAAAGTAGAGGAATTGTACTATCAGTGTAGCGAAAACAAAGGCGTTGATCAGTTTCTGATCTGCACCTATGTTTTCGCCTATGCAGATTGTTGATTTTCCAATGCGGTGGCTCATATGAGAAAATAAATATTACACCAAGTTAGGCACAAAAATATGCTTATCTAACAATATAGGGGAAGTAACTCAATACGCAGTTGAATATTCAGGTGACAAGCACGGTAACTAAAAATGAAAATTGACCTCATAATAGTTCGTAGTTATAAACAGTACTATTCATCTTGACTATTAAGAGAAGACCAGATAAAGACAGTACCTGAAGATAAGGAAATATGAGCCACTGCATGGGAAAACTAACAATCTGCATAGGCGAAAACAAAGTTCAGATTTAGAAAGTAGAGGAATCGCACTATCCGTGTAGCGAAAACAAAGGCGCTGATCAGCTTCGCAGTAACGGTTACTGCGAAGCTGATCAGCGCCTTTGTTTTCGCTACACGGATAGTACGATTCCTCTACTTTCTAAATCTGAACTTTCCAGCCTCTAACCATCTTCTGTGACTGTACAGCCCAGTTTGTTTTGGACCTGGTCGGAGCCCAAATTGTTGGTTTTCTCACGAACATGCTCATATATTTCCTCATTTTAATGAGCACCTGCAACATAAGTGTTTATGCGAAATAACTTACAAGAAAAATTTTATGGTAATTTTATCATCATTAATGATTTGAGTCAAATTATGACAACACTGGATTTCTGAATTTGCGCGAAACAAAGCCGCAGACCAGCTGTGCAGTAACTGCACAGCTGATCATCACCTTTATTTTCACTACATAGAAAGAACAATACCTCATCTCCTTAAATCTGGAAAACTGTTCAGACTGGTTTGTGTTGGACCTGGTTGGAAACCTAGAGGATTGGTTTTCTTCATCTTCAGATACTTTTTTTCTTTCAGATCTGCTGAAATGAAATGACCACCACATTATGAAAACTTGTCCATGCAAAGCAGAGAACTTTTTCAACTGTAAAAATTGAAAATTTCATTCAATTACTTTTGAAATTTTTAATATTTATGCTCAAAACATTGATTGTGGGTACATGTTAGAACTGCTGACAAGGCATTTCTAACAAGTAGCCACAATCTATGATTTGGATCAATTATAAGAAAAATTGTTTACCCCTGCATTACCCAGTTTTATTATTTAAAAGTGGGGTTTAAGAGGGTCCTTCGTTTCATGAACAGGTTATCCTGATGAAATGACCAACATACTTTTTCCTGCCTTAAGTCATAACCTAGTTAAAGAGTGTTCTCAAATGATATCTAGGAAAAGTATATAAATCACATTTCATGATTATTTAGATGAAATATGTGTCAACAAAAACATTCATTCCCAGAACACTATACATAAAGGATTGCTACTACTTTTTGCTATCAAGCAATACAGCTAATATTAAGGTCATAATGGTCAAATATGCTTGAACTGCTTTATATGAGCCGCATCGTGAGAAAACCAGATTTTTGCCTATGCGTAACCGCGAAGCTGATCAGCGCCTTTGTTTTCGCTACACGGATAGTACAATTTCTCTTCTTCTTAAATCCGAAATTTCAAGCTTCTAGCCTGCGTCTGTGACTGTACAGGTCGATTTGTGTCAGACCTGGTCGGAACCCCCGAAGACCGGTTTTCTTGCGTTGCGGCTCATATCATTTTGGATGACTGTAACATCAGTTTGTTTGATACTATTATACTCAGAGGAAAAAGTTTAGTCAGTAACTTTGACCTGCCTGATTACTATAATGTCCAGTCACTTGCGTTAGATGTTCCCCTTTATTGACTTTGTAAGTCAGTCTCTTTCTAATCCTGGAAAGAAACTCCTCCAGTTGTCAATTTTAACAGAGTTATTGGCCTTTTTTCGTAAAACACTTTTTTGTAATTATTACTCTATAAGTGATCAAATTGTCGCTTAGATTAATAATCGTCGCTTTGATTAATTAATAGTGCTTTCTGATAAAGGTTGTTGCCAGTGACAAAATCTGATTTTTTTTTTGATTTTTTTTTTTCAAAATTCAGCCAAAGTCTCGAGAAATAACAAGTCAAATATTCGTTATTTTGAGATTACCTCCCTTTTATTTAAAACAAGAACGAAAATTGGTGAATGCATTGTGGCAAAACCACATGCGATATTTTAATCGTTTTTGTTGGAAATGTTAGGTTTTATTGACAGTTTTATGACTGGTAATTTTAATCCCAAACTATCGAGGGGTTTTGAAGCTGTAGGGATTTAAACTGTCCCAATGGGATTTTACATGCATTTTTACTTACTAAACTTTTGCCAGTGAGCATATATGCATCATTTTACAGCCATAAATGATAAAATCATTAATGCCTATACTTGGTCTTACATATGAGCCATCTCGTGGGAAAACCAACAATGTGGTTTCCGAACAGGTCTGATACAAACCGACCTGTACACGCACAGAAAAGAGCTATAAGCTTGAAATTTCGGATTTAAGAAGAAGAGGAAGTGTACTATCCGTGTAGCGAAAACAAAGACGCTGATCAGCTTCGCGGTAACCGCGAAGCTGATCTGCGCCTTTGTTTTCGCCTATGCAGATTGTTGGTTTTCTCATGAGGCGGCTCAGTTATATTAAATCAGCTTCTCACTACACACATATGAACACAAAAACATGTTTTGTATCCAAACATTAAAAATTATTATCATACTTGAATTGTTAAATTATAATTAAGCACACAATATACTTGAACTCGAAAACATGGAATCTGTATTGAGGTTTGACGTCCCAATCAACAATTTTTCAGTCATGGGACGGAGCCACCGCTTCCTGGATTTCAACCAGTACTCTGGAAAGTTAATGTGCTCAAGGACACAAAGGTGTGCCACCAATGGGAATTGACCCCAGGAACTACGCCATCGCGCTCCCTATATACGGAACTGAATGGTTATCGTCTTGATGCATGTATTATGCCATACATTTATGCCATAAATTAATTCTTACAGCAGACAGTAACATACACAAATTTATCAAAACACACTTTTTCAACATGATTGACATTCTTTGCTAATGCTTCAATAGCATGCAGTGCTGTTAATGATGAAAAATATATGAAAACAATTATTTTCAAACTAAAAGATACAAAAGACATACATCATCTCTCATGGTCAGACTTGCTGTAATAGAGACAGCTGTTTCCATTCTTTGGCCTAAAAAGTTCCTATACTGAGCCAAACTTATAACGCAACATCGGATTATTTTTAATGTTATACTCCGGAACGTTATCAAATAAACTTTTTCTCTATTGAATTAGATTGCCGTACGATCGACACATCTCACAACATCTTGATTGAAATATTTTGTGTTATGCGTCTCAAGAAATTAATCATTTTTCAGAGGTAGGGTCTCGGCAAAAAATGAAATGCATTGTGATTTTCCAGAACGCGACATGTGACGTTTATTCGTACCTTAGAAAATAATGTCGGTTTTCAGGATTACCCCTGCTCCACATTAGACAATGGACACTTTTACTGTCAAAAGATCAATTTTGCTCAATTTTGAGCAGAGTTGAAGACTCATTTTCGCCCCCAACCATTCAAGTTTACTCACATTTTAACATTTGTTACAGACGTTCCTGACCCAACAATTGGATGCTATTGTGTTTTCTAACGATGCTGAATGACGGAATGAACATGTTACCACAAAGGTTTCATGAAAAACATTCGCCATTAAAATTGTTCACAAATTCCATTTTGTATTGTGTTCAATGGAGTACTCAATATTAAACATTCAATTTTCAATGATGCAAACTTTGATTTAAAATTTTGGGAACAAATGAAAGGCATTTTGCAAACACCTCATCAAGCCTCACTGGACGATCCATAAAGAAGCAAAATGTGTTAAAACTTACTTCCAGAATCTCTCATCAGGCGCATGCCACTCAAATAACCGTTTTGACCAATCAGATTCGAATTCAGTGACCCATGCTCTGAAAACTCAAATTTTTGTACCCAATTTATTCGCTGGCGATTGCTGACCAGCATATGTCTGGTAGACCATCTTGTATCACATTAAAATGCGAAAAAAATGCCATTACCGTGTTGCGTTATAAGTTTGGCTCAGTATATTACAGATCTATCAGATCCTTTAGCAGCATAACAAGAACGCCTCTTGAGGTCAATATTGCACCTGCATCGGGCAATATAATTCACCATGTGAAATATACATGTAGGTCAAGGGCATCAAGTCAAGGTGTGCGCTTAAAGGGTATGTCAAGGACAATTACTATGCAAGGTTTCACATTTGCAGCTACCTCAGGTGCAAAGAAAATTAAAGTTTGACGTAAACTTAATAAAGTCAATGGACCATGGAATATACGTCAAGGGCAATGGGTCAAGTGTGTGCTTGAAGGGCATGTCAAGGACAATTATCATGCAAGGTTCATACAAGCACTTATCACAGGTACAGAGAAAACCGAACTTTGACATGAAAATTAACAAAGTCAATGGACCTTGAAATATAAGTCAAGGGCACCGGGTAAAGATACATGCTTGAAGGGTATGTCAAGGACAATTACTATGCAATGTTTCACATTCACGGCCATCACTGATGCAGAGAAAACCAAACTTCAACGTAAAAATTAACAAAGTCAATGGACCATGAAACCAGAGGACCAATGGTCCTGTAAACGCTCACCTGAGTCTGCTGCATATACCAATAAACATGTTTGAATATTATGGTATTTAACCCCAGTGCAGGGGCAGATGAAGCCCTTGGGCCGTTTTCTTTTTTCAGAATAATCAATATTCTGTCCATTTGCCAATTTCTTGCTGGCTTTTCCCTTCATATGACATTTTAACAGTTTTTTCCAACCCATGTTGATCTTGCCATAAACTTGGTCAAGGTCATCACTGGGTCATGATTTATATATACATTGTAGTACTATAGCCATGGATGCTTCACGCCAAGTTTCATTGAAGTCAATCTATTGGTTTCAGAGAAGAAGATATTTGAAGGGTTTTTACCATATATGGGCATGGCGGCCATCTTGGTCATGTGACCTAGATTATTAATATACACATTGGTTCCCCCATCCTATAGATGCTTCACATAAAATTTGGCTTCAATTGGCCAAGTGGTTTTAGAGGAGATGTTTGAATATTATGGTAATATACATGTATATTGCCCCGGGGTGTGGGCATATGAGTCGTTAGGACCATTTTTTTTTTTCAGAATCATTAATATTTAGTCCTACTACCCATTTCCTGCAAGATTTTCACCTCAAATGACTTTGTAAAAGTTTTCCCCATTCAAATGCAATGGCGACCTATGTTGACCTTGTCCTAAAATAGGTCAAGGTCACCACAGGGTCATGATTTATATACTCATTGTAGTACTTCAGCCATTGGTGCTTCATGCCAAGTTTCTTTGAAATCGGTCCACCAGATTCGGAGAAGATTTTTGAAGGGTTTTTACCTTATATGGGCATGGCAGCCATCTTGGTCATGTGAACTAGATAATTTATATATACATTAATTCCCCCATTCCATAGATGCTTCACATAAAATTTGGCTTTGATTCGCCAAGCGGTGTTTGAATATTATGGTAATATGTTTGAATATTAAGGTAATATACATGTATATTGGCCCGGGGTGGGGGCATATGAGGCCCTGGGGTCCAATTTTTTTCAGAATCATTAATATTCAGTCCTACTGCCCATTTCCTGCAAGACTTTCACTTTAAATGACATTTTAAAAGTTTTTCCCTATTCAAATGCATTGGCGACCTATGTTGACCTTGCCGTAAAAAAAGGTCAAGGTCATCACAGGGTCATGATTTATATACATTGTAGTACTTGAGCCATCGATACTTCATGCCAAGTTTCTTTGAAATCGATCCACCGGTTCTGGAGAAGAAGATTTTTGAAGGGTTTTTACCATATATGGGCATTGCGGCCATCTTGGTCATGTGACCTGGATTATTTATACATACATTGATTACCCCTTCCTATTGATGCTTCACATAAAATTTGGCTTTGATTGGCCAACCGGTTTCAGAGGAGATGATGTTTGAATATTATGGTAATATACATGTATATTGCCCCATGGTGGGGGCATATGAGCCCCTGGGGTCCAATTTTTTCAGAATCATTAATATTCAGACCTACTGCCCATTTCCTGCAAGACTTTCACTTTAAATGACATTTTAAAAGTTTTCCCCATTCAAATGCATTGGCGACCTATGTTGACCTTGCCGTAAAATAGGTCAAGGTCATCACAGGGTCATGATTTATATACACATTGTAGTGCTTGAGCCATCAATGCTTCATGCCAAGTTTCGTTGAAATCAGTCCACCGGTTCTGGAGAAGATTTTTGAAGGGTTTTAACCATATATGGGCATGGCGGCCATCTTGGTCATGTGACCTGGATTTCTTATACACACATTGGTTCCCCCTTCCTATAGATGCTTCATATAAAATTTGGCTTTGGTTGGCCACGCGGTTTCAGAGAAGAAGATCTTTGAAATTGTGGACGGACGCCGGACGGACGGACGCCGGATCATGGCCATCCTAAAAGCTCACCTTGTGAGCCTAACGGCTCAGGTGAGCTAATAAAGCTCAAGGGCACTGGGTCAAGATACATGCTGGAAGGGTATGTCATGGAAAATTACTATGCAAGGTTTCACACTCACGGCTATCACTGATGCAGAGAAAACCAAACTTCGACATAAAAATTAACAAAGTCAATGGACCGTGAAATATAGGTCAAGGGCACTGAGTCAAGGTGTGTGCTTGAAGGGTATGTCAAGGACAATTACTATGCAAGGTTTTACACTCGCAGCTATCACTGATGCACAGAAAACCAAACTTCAACGTAAAGGTCAAACTTCGACATAAATGTTGACAAACAGATGGACGAGCGCACGGAAATTTGGACTCCTATATCACACCCTGCTATAAGCAGGTGCGATAATAAAATATGACAATGCCATTAACCATTCTGCCAATGAACAAAATATTTAATTATCCATAATTTTAATAATGATAAATTTCTGTGCATCTCTTCATTGCTTTGAAGGATGATATACGAAATAAGCATCATCCCTATTGCCAACATTCAATGACACAAACAGACATGCATGAAAAATGAGCAGTTCTTAACAATTGCAACAAAAATAATGATAAAGAGCAATTTTCAATTGCAAATAATAGCACATGATGGGTGTTAACACACAGCAAAATCAGAGGGATGTCTCACAGAATGGTAGAAACTAGGTCTTGATCAAGTACATGTGCTGTGGAGCTATTTTACCATATGCAAAAAAAACAACATTTTCCACATCATTGCGACACATGAACAGGTTTATTAAAATAACTTGCATTCTAGAACAATGAAAGAATGGATCAGTCAATACTATTCACGGCCTTGATATGGTATGTGGAGGCAAGGTATCTTAACCAATACTTGTCAATCAAAACAAAAACACCTTAATAGTGTGGCTGCTTGGTTCTGTGGTGGTTCTTTTTGTTTTATGTCTTGGTGTTTAAAATATTTTTGTGCTGTTGGCGCCTTATGTATGTTTTCATATTTTCAGTTAAGTTAAAGTAACTGAGTGGCCACCTATTGGGAAAATAGCTGCTCACTCGGCTTACGAAATGTTTCATGGTATAAGTACCTGATTGTTAGTTTGGTTTTTTCCCACCTCGGTTTTTGGAGTGGGAATCTTTTTCTGATTGCGCCTTTTCCTGATCTTTGCCTATTTGTACCTTTTTTAACTATTAGTACTACTTCAACTATTAGTACTACTTCGCTATGATATCATAACTGTCCAAAGAAACATGGATAAAACCCCTATTTCTACATGTAAGCATGTATGTTAAACACTGCCATAATGCCCTTAATCCATCCCTCTGTTTTTGCTGTTGCTAAACATACATAACAACAGTAGAGCTACTACACAAGCTATCATCAGTCTTGTAATGCAGCATATTTGTTGGCTACTGAGAGCTGTTCTCTCATTCTGGTGGGATCTTCTATCTGTCGCCCACCGTACTGTACCTTCTCAAAACTTCTTGTATCACTGAAAAATATAGTAAAAGCAACAATGAATAAATCTGTTGGGGTTTTTTTTGTTTTGTTTTTTTTATCAAGTACTTATAAGTATGTAAACAGTTGTGAGAACTTATTTTTTGCAAATGCTATGCTTCACTTATATAAATCTTATAAATTCAGTTTTTTAAGAAAGCATGAGTACCCTCTTGCAAGTTCTGAAACTTGTTAATAATTCAAAAAAAAAAAGAAAAGAAAGTAATTTTGCAAAAATAAAAGGCATGCAAAATTTCCAAGTACATATATACAGCGGTCATTTGTCTTTCACTAATGAGAAAGACCATCATTATTTCATGAAAAAGGTTCATGTGTGTAGGTGAGTTTGTTGTTGGCTGACTAGGCCAATTCTAGCTTTATAACAACACCCATTAGACTAGATAGATAATGAATATTTAATGATGATTGAAAGATAATTTCCTTTTGTTCTTCATAAAAACCTTCGTTCTAGGTTATCATTAGAATTGCCTTGGTATGTACAACAGAACCTCTTTATAACACTATTGTTGGGGTCTAAGCCAGTTTCCATCTTAGCTATCCAATCTGTGTTATAACGAGAGTACAACGTACAGACATGTAGCAAAAATAGTCTAAAATGACCAATTGGGGACCCACCAATTGGGGACCCAAAAGTGATCAGTGCTATATCCAAAACTGTGTTATAATGAAGCCTTTTATAAACAGGTCAAATTGTATATACAAATGAGTATGCACAACAATAGATTTTGTGGAGATATTAGCCAAATTATTCCTTAATTACCATCAAATACTCCACATTATCTGGTCTTCTGTATACCTACCTATCTTGTGGCTGAGGAGGCGGTGCCCCACCCCCTAATGTTGGGAAATCCTCTTCACTTGTTAAATTAGGGGCTGCTTTCTTCCTGCCTCGTAGATGAGCAGGTATAGTCGGCCCTGAGGGCGTGGCGGGACTCTCCCCCCTAGCTGCTGCTGCAGCGGCGGCTCTCTGTGCTGGAGGGATATATTTTGCTGGGCCCTTGGGCGTGGAATCTTCTTTTGGTGGTGGGGGCTCTTCTACTGGAGCTGAAACAGAAATATGTTGTGTAACTATTAGCATAAAACCATATTTAAGTTTGTTTGCTTTAGTGTTTTATGTTCCAGTCAATAATGTTTCTGTCTAACAGTCATGTCAGGAGGGAGCTACTGAATCTTGAGTATTTGAAAAGCTTGTACGGAATAGAGAAGCAGTAAGGTTTAGCATAAATTCCTACTGAATCTTGCCTATCTTTTGTTCAAGTGTTCAAGATATTTCCATCATATTTGTCTTAATATCCAACAGATTTTTTTCTCAAAATAAATAACAAGTAGCCCAAGGGCAACGATCGCTCACCTGAGAGTTCAAGAAATACAGTCACTGGACTAAAGAAAAGTAGTTAAAATTTGGCTTTGATTGGCCAAGCGGTTTAAGAGAAGAAGATCTTTGAAAAGTGTGTATGGACAACGGACCGGCCAAGGTCAAGAGATGACCTTGACCCAAATTAATCATATACCTTCATCTTATCCATTAGTTGTGTGCATCTACCACTTTCAGGTTTTAGGCTGCAATAGTTTTCAAAAAAATCCATAGTTTTCACTTTTTCGCATGTAAAAGCCAATGTTTCCAAACTTGACCTTGCCGTAAAATAGGTCATGCCATCGCAGGGCCATAATTTATATATACATTGTAGTACTTGAGTCATAGATGCTTCATGCCAAGTTTCATTGAAATCGGTCCACCGGTTCCAGAGAAGAAGATTTTTGAAGGGTTTTTACCATATATGGGTATGGCGGCCATCTTAGTCCTGTATCCTGGATTATTTATATATGCATTGGTTCCAACTTCCTACAGATGCTTCATATAAAATTTGGCTTTGATTGGCCAAGCCGTTTCAGAGAAGATCTTTGAAAAGTGTGTTTGGACGACAGACTGGCCAAGGTCAAGAGATGACCTTGACCTAAATTAATCATATACCTTCATCTAATCCATTAGTTGTGTGCATCTACCACTTTTCAGGTCTCAGGCTGCAATAGTTTTCATAAAATCCATAGTTTTCAATTTTTCACATGTAAAAGCCAATGTTTCCAAAATTGACCTTGCAATAGAATAGGTCAAGGTCATCACAGGGTCATGATTTATATACAATGTAGTACTTGAGTCATAGATGCTTCATGCCAAGTTTCGTTGAAATCGGTCCACTGGTTCCACAGAAGAAGATTTTTGAAGGGTTTTTACCATATAAATTCTGCGCATGGCGGCCATCTTGGACGTGTATCCTGGATTATCTATATGTATATTGATTCCCACTTCCTACAGATGCTAGGACTAGTCAACAAACAATTACGTAAAAACAAAACTCAAATATTTCAAGCGAAATGGCAGAAATTGCAATTTTCCACTTTTCGTCTTATAAGTCAATGGAAACTAGTGGGACAAGGACAATAAAAAACACAAACTTTGTAGAGGCTAATATCATAAGCATGTATGCAAAGTTTCAGCTTCATCCGCCTTACAGCTTCTAAGAAGAAAATTTTTGAATATTTTTTCAAAAATTTACCCTTTACGTTGCTATAGCAACCAAACGAATAAAGCAATTTTGACAAAAGTTGCCTAAAACGGGGAGGACTACTCAATAAGAATTATGGACAATTCAGACCTTAGCTAATTCAGCCCTAGTCAATTCGGACCCTAAAAAATTCGGCCCTAGTCAATTCGGACCTCGACCACTGGTCAATTCGGACCTCAAAAAGAAAAGTTCTTTGGTCAATTCGGAACTTTTCCTTTGGTCAATTTGGACCTTTTTCATTGATCGATTCGGAACTTTGAATTATGTATTTTCCATAAAGAAAACTGCGTTCAGATTGAAATCGAGACTACAGGCAAAGCTTACTCCCAATGTCTGAAAGGGTATGTGAAGGACATTTACTATGCAAGCTTTCACACTCGCAGCTATCACTGATGCAGAAAAAAACAAACTTCGACATAAATATATAACAAAGTCAATGGACCGTAAAATATAGGTCAAGGTCAGCAGGTCAAGGTGCATGATTGAAGGGTATGTCAAGGACAGTTACTATGCAAGGTTTCACACTCGCAGCTATCTCTGATGCAGAGATAACCAAACTTTGACGTAAAAATTTACAAAGTCAATGGACCGTGAAATATAGGTCAAGGTCAGCAGGTCAAGGTGCGTGCTTGAAGGGTATGTCAAGGACAATTACTATGCAAGGTTTCACGCTCACAGCTATTACTGATGCAGAGAAAACCAAACTTCGACGTAAAAATTAACAAAGTCAGTGGACCGTGAAATATAGGTCAAGGTCAGCGGGTCAAGGTGCGTGCTTGAAGGGTATGTCAAGGACAGTTACTATGCAAGGTTTCATGCTCTCAGCTATTACTGATGCAGAGAAAACCAAACTTCGACGTAAAAATTAACAAAGTCAGTGGACCGTGAAATATAGGTCAAGGTCAGCGGGTCAAGGTGCGTGCTTGAAGGGTATGTCAAGGACAATTACTATGCAAGGTTTCATGCTCTCAGCTATTACTGATGCAGAGAAAACCAAACTTCGACGTAAAAATTAACAAAGTCAATGGACCGTGAAATATAGGTCAAGGTCAGCGGGTCAAGGTGCGTGTTTGCAGGGTATGTCAAGGACAATTACTATGCAAGGTTTCAGACTCGCAGCTATCACTGATGTCGAGAAAACCAAACTTCGACGTAAAAATTTTCAAAGTCAGTGGACCGTGAAATATAGGTCAAGGGTACTGGGTCAAGGTGCGTGCTTGAACGGTATGTCAAGGACAATTAATATGCAAGGTTTCAGACTCGCAGCTATCACTGATGTCGAGAAAACTGAACTTCGACGTAAATGTTGACGGACGAACGGACGAACGAACGCACGGACGAACGAACGAACGTACGGACGGACGGAAATTTGAACTCCTATATCGCACCCTGCTATAAGCAGGTGCGATAAAAATGAATGCACTTTACCAGTCTCTACTGCAGTTATGGGTGGGGCCGTGTCCAAATACCTTTCTGCTGTACTTTATTTGGTGTAAATGACTTGTGTCAAATGAAAACATTCAAGGGGGCCAGCACCCCCATTATTTTAATTGTAAATGTACAACGAAATAATAGAGATTGGAAATGTGCTATTGAGTGAAACTGTATATGGTGTCAAACATCAGCTACTTGCTTTCACATTAAGTAAATAATTTGACATTAACTTTAGTGCAAAAATCCTTACGTTTGACAACAGGGGCTGCAGGGGTCTGTGTTCCTTTCCAGGGCCCTTGCTGGCCGGTGTCCTTCTTCTCTCTAGTCTCACCATCTTCATCTTCTTCCTCATTCTCTTCTGCCACCTCTTCGTCACCTGTGTCCTCTTGCTTTTCACTGAAAAATAAATTACTGTGTGTGTACAGTTATGGCCTGTAAGTCAAGTCTGTAGACTAGGTCCCTTGAAATAACAAATTAGGCACAGCATAGTCTACAGCCTCGTCACAGTATGTCCTTGTCAGCAGTTTTTCCTGGCAAATAGTTTGTGGACCTCACTTTATAGTCTCATCTAAAGGACTGAAAAAAGCCCAGGATCGAACCTGTGACCCTGGTTTACAAGGTGAATGGCTTAACCACTGTGCATCTTAAAAATAATTTCTGTATTATTTGTACCCCTAATCATGCACAGAACTTGAAAATGCAGAACTAAATCACAGCAAAATTATGGATTATGGTAGGTACATGCAGGTAAGTTTAAACATTCATTTTCTTTCATGTAACAATTTCTCCCTCCAATTTTACCAGAATCAACCTGAGGCAGATATCTTAAAGTTTACTTCAGCTCTGAGGAATATTATATGGCAGTTGGTGGCCGAGTTGCTAGTATACAGTATACACATTTGCAACCATTATATGATAGCATAATGCAGTCTTGTTCATAACAAAACTGAACGCATTGCAATGCAGATCCCTAAATCTATAAAATTACAAAACTCATAGATAAGCTATTCTGAGTCCTATGTAAAACACCCCACGGACATAACCCCCCACGTCCATTTTCTTATATGTGGACAAAAACCACCACATGTTTTTTTGAAGGCTGACAAAACACCCCACACTCACTAGTATAACGTGGACAAAACACCCCATGCAGATTTCAAAATTAGGACAAAACCCCCCTCATGTTTTTCTTAGTTCCCATATGACAGGACTGAAAATTGATGGCTGGAAAATTTAGGAGTAACCAAATCTTATGTTTTCTTTATCAAAGATAATATGAATCATATAACATCATTACATGTCTGAAAATTGATGACTTGGACAAGAAACCATAAACAAATTTGATTTCAATAAGAATGTCTTATGTTTTAGCTCCTCATATAACATAACAAAATTGATGACTTGGACATGAAACCATGGCCAAATTTTATTTATTTCTTTACATAAGTTAATGAAAGCTGCAAATGAACTCATTTAAGATTTAAACTTTTTAATGAACAGATCCGGTTGTGGTAATGTGTATATGGGCTGTTACAAAAATAATAACATATTTCAAATCATTTTAATCAGACAAACAAGCAATTAACAATTTGACTTCAATTGAAAAACAACCATTTTAACACAGACAGATTATAAAGGTGTTTGAGTTAATTGTGAAAAATAATAAAATGATTAAATAATTCAACTACCTGAATAGCACTCAATTTGCACATTATGATTTTAAAATACATGTACAAACACAATCAGTATACATGCATTGTTTTAAGTGATAATTGGAATGACATCAAAGAAAATATCTATTCGTCTGCATAGAATTGAAAGAAGGAAAAAGAAGTGATATTACCTGAAAATGAATGTTGTTTGCATTAGGATGCTTCTGTCTGCTTCCATCTGCTTATCTACACTGCAAAAACATGAGGGGGGTTTTGTCCTAATTTTGAAATCTGCATGGGGCGTTTTGTCCACATTATACTTTTGGGTGTGGGGTGTTTTGTCAGCTTGCAAAAAAACATGTGGTTTTTGTCCACCTATAACAAAATGGATGTGGGGTGTTTTGTCCGTGGGGTGTTTTGTCCTACACTCATTTACCTAACTTGTAGATTAGCTATTCTGAGTCCTGAATAGTCCTTTTCCTGTTCTTCTTCAACTTCTAACCATTCTGCATCCTACAAATTTATCACAAAATACCTAGACATTGTTAATTTCAATACTAAACTCAACTAAAGCTATAGCGTTTCATAACTTTATATATGCTATATATAAGTTCCTATGAGCTATCTCTCACAGATGGTCAGAACAGATGCCCCTTGATTTAATAGTGTACCCATTTTAAAATAACATGACATGCTTGAAACTTGGAGCTGTTGTAAGCCTTGGATCCTACAGAGAAACAAAATCTGAAGGAATACACTGATAAAAGCTTTGCATGAAAATGATGATCAGATTCTATATACATGTATAGATGCATAGTTTCGTGTTCCCTGACACTAAAGTGCAAAGATAGTCTAAAGCTAAACTCTCAAAATTACTGTCCATACACCATCTTTTAGAAACTTTGTTGTTGGTTTTTTTTTTTTCAAAATCACCCTTTCCTAACACACCAAGAGAAATTTTGGAAGCTGTCATCCTTTTGCATCCCAAGTCTTCAAAAGTGCCGCAACAAATTTGAAACTTGGTTCACTAATAAAAGTTGTATGCCCCAAAAATATCTTGAGTACGCCTTTTGCATGTGCAAGGGAAGTAATCCAAACACCTTAAAATTGAAAATGTAGCAAATAAGTGAAATGATTTGAAGAGTTTGGAGATCAGCTATGTATACTATACAATTTTGGTTTGGTGCATTTTAAGGTTTTTTTCCGGGAGAATAGTTACTACCCTTGCATAAACCCATACTTAAAGAGTATGCGTCACTTTTTATGACTTTTGGAATGCAAAAAGGTGTTGTGATCATATTTTTCTTGAGGTTTGATGCAAAAGCTCTGGAAGATGGGAATAACCGGGAAAATGTGGGCATGGATCAGAAATTTCCTTTCAGACAGATTTGCTACTATCAATATGGATGGCATGAAAGCACCAGAGTTCAAGACAGAATTTGGTCTACCACAAGGCTCTGTGATATCCCCCCTTCTGTTTAACCTATACATAGTAGACAGTTATGATGATCTTATCTGAGAGAAGGTTAAATTTGCGGACGATGGCACAATATGGATTACAGGGAAAGATTGGAAAGAGTTGTTGGAATTGTTAAAGGGTGATTTTGGAAAGATAATGAAATGGGCCAAGAAATGGCGCTTGAAGCTGAGTATGGTGAAGACTGAGTTCTGTCTGTTCTCTTTAGACAATGGAATACTGGAGGAAGCTAGAACATTCAAATTCTGTGTGGAAGGTCAAGAGTTGAAGTATAACACAAATCCAAAAGTATTGGGTGTCACCCTGGATGAGAAACTGAAATTTGAAAACCATATTGAAATTGTAGAACGGAAAGCTTCAAGGTCCCTGGAGCTCTTAAGGAAAGTGAAAGAAACAGAAATGATAAACGCAAAATGTATGCTACAGCTCTTCAAAGCAATTGTGGTGCGGCAATTAGAATATGCTGCTCCAGTTTGGCAAATTGGTAATTGCAGTGGACTTGAAAGAGTACAAAGGAAGGGTTTGGCTATCTGCCTTGGGCTCCCAGGAATGGCAGGAATAGAAGCACTACAAGTTGAGGCTGAGGTGAAACCACTAGAAATCAGGAGGGAAGAGTTAGCTATCAGGCAAGCAGCATGAGTGATGATGAAAGATAATGAAGAATGCATAAAGGTGAGCTGGGACAAGATTGTCGAATCAGAGATGGTGGAGAATAAAGTATCACCCTTTGGCAAGATGATAATTCAAGTAGCAGACATGACTACCAATACATGAGTTTCATTCCATAGTCTGGAGAAAAAATTCACCTACCAGGACTCACTGCAACCTTCCAAATCCAAACCAGAGTATTGGAATTGCCTTGGATCATCAAAATCTAGGACAAGCGACCAAGAAGCACTATCAAGAGATATCATCGGGGGACTATTAGATCAATGTGACACAGACACAACAGTAGCCTTCACAGACGGTTCATGCTTGGGAAACCCGGGACCTTGTGGGGCAGGGGCTTGTGTTTTTGGTTGTGGCCCGGTATTCCGAGGGCCCTATAGTCCGAGGGCCCGGTAGTCCGAGGGCCCGAGGGTCCGATGGTCCGAGGGCCCGATGGTCCGAGGGCCCGATGGTCCGAGGATTTATGGAATAAATCCAATACCAATATTCTGATTCTCGGACTAGCGGGCCCTCGGACTATTGGGCCCTCGGACTATCGGACCCTCGGACTATTGGGCCTCGGACTATCGGACCCTCGGACTATCAGGATCTGCAATATTTTCCAAGGTTTTCACACACACACACACACACACACACACACACACACACACACACACACACGTCGCGAGCACGCACACACGCACGTGCTTTCATACATACACATACATACCTATACACGAATACAGATACATTCTTACACAATGATACATACATACATACACACACACACACATCGCACGCACACTTTTTAGTTCAGTTTAACGCCCCTGTCAAGATTATTTCACTCATCGAGACGATGCAAATCAGTAGGTGGGTGAAAGTGGGAGAACCCCGAGGAAAACCACCTGGCACACCCGAAAGCAGATCTTGGCTTATGCCACTTGTGACCCAATCGAGCACCATAAACATTTTCAGTCTCTGTTTGGGAATCAGACTACACGTATAGAAAATATTATACATTTTTAAGTCAATATCTCTCTAAACTAAAAAGTTTAAAACAATTCTGTATGGTTCTGAATTCATTCATCTTTTTTCGACGAAGTTTCATTGAAATTAAATAAAAACTGAGTGACATAATTTTGGATCATGGTGTTTAATGTTTGATCTACAAAAGGCTGAAAAATTGATTCCCAATCTGGAACACAGACAGTCTTCACACATGATAAACTGATTCCCGAACAGGCAGCATATGTAATTTATGTCTCCGATGAGGAATCAGAATTATTAAAAATATTTCATATTTTCATAATTCAATAGCTTTTAAACTAAGCAGTTTTAAAAAATTCTGGACGGTAAAAAGTTTGGAAATTCATTCATCTTTATGCTGGCTAAGTTTCATTGAAATTAAATGAAAACTCTGACACATATTTTTTGTTTTGTAAGGGCACTATAAAAATGACCAAAATGTTCCCGATCGGGGGACAATTTACTAATTTTAGTAACATTTACCTGTCAAACTGTCAAAGGTCACCAGAGGTCATTGATTCCCGAACGGGGGATTTTCTTCTACTGCTGGGTTTGCCGTATGTTTTATTGCTTTTTTGCTATTTGTAATTTTGGTTATTTCCCACGGGTTCCAGGGGGCTTGTGTGTGTGACACATGTTGGCAATGATCAGGAACTGTCCCAATCACCAACACAGCGGTTGGCGATTGGGACAGTTCCTGATCATTGCCTACATTCTACCTTTATGATTTCCCCACTTTGGTATATATACGTATATATAGTATTTATAAATAGTATTTGATGAAAATGAAACAAACGAGATGAGGTAAAAGAAACTTTAATCAAGGGTTGTTTGACTTTGTTATAATCTAATTCTTGTTACTTTTAGATCTACCTGTACAAAAGAAATGGTCTATTTTATCATGAAAACTGATTGTCCCTTATATTTTCTTGTATGAGCAGATCAAGCATCATACACAGACCAATTTAAGTCCAAACATGTAGCTTATGCACCTCGAATGAAGCGCTTATCAGTCGTTTTCACTCTACTTCCTGGTTCAACTCCATTTGCCAAAATGTGGCCTGCTGGGTAAACTTGACTAAAACTATTGACTAGAGTATTCGGACTGCGATATAGAAAAGTATTTTCTCCCAAATCTAAGTATTTGTGGCAGAAAACCTGATTGTTGACACTTTTGCAGAAATCGTGGCAAAAATCACGTTTTCTACCAGAAATACTTAGATTTGGGAGAAAATACTCTTCTATATCGCAGTCCGAATACTCTAGTCCATAATAATAATACTAGTTTTAGTCAAGTTTACCCAGCAGGCCACATTTTGGCAAATGGAATTGGACCCTGAACTAAAGTGAAAATTACTGAGAAGGATGTTGCTTTATATGCATAAACTACATGTTTCTGCTTAAATTAATATGTGTGTGATGCTTGATCTGCTAAAACAATAATATAAAAGGAACAGTCAGGTTTCATGACAAAATTGGCAATTTTTCTTTGTACAGGTAAATGATCGTACAAGTATTAGATTAAGTATTAGATTATGTAAACGATAAACTCTTAATATCGAGTGTGTGAATGGAGTTTGAAATTCTATTGTATCTGTTGCTTCTGTTGCTGTTACAAGTCTTAACCCTTATACCAAATAACCCTGATCCACACAATGTTTCTGCAGAATAAATTGAATGCCAAACTCCAAACACCAAGCCAAGTTCATACGCCAGTGGTGGGAGTACTCTGAGTTTATCTATAATCTTTCACGACACATGATGCAATAGCCACCCAGAAGGCATACAGGGTCCGTTGCCCAGTGTTATACTCTCTTCATGTTCTGAGTTTATCTATAATCTTTCACGACATATGCAATAGCCGCCCAGAAGGCATCCAGGTTCCGTTGCCCAGAGTTATACTCTCGCCTCAAAGAGGAGGAAATTGAAGTACCCCATGCATGGCGATCACATTCAAATGAATTAATTATTTTCCTTTAACCTCCTAAGAGGAATGCATTGGTAGTGTCCTTCAATTGAAGCTCCGTGATCAGTGGTTGTCAGAGTGATACAGCAAATTACGTGTTGTACAGTGTAATCTTCTGATCCTCGGACTATCGGGCCCTCGGACCATGGGCCCTCGGACTAACGGACCCTCGGACTACAGGGCCCTCGGAATACCGGGCCTACACTGTGTTTTTTACCGGACATGACAGATCCTATACTATTAAAACAACCCGTAACCAGCCATGGCTCAATTCTACTTGGAGAATTAGTTGCTATAAAGATGGCTATTAACTACATTCTCAATACCCAACATCAGAGAGAACCTGGCAGGATAAAGAAAATACATATTTTCTCGGACAGCCAGTGTGCCATAGGACATCTTACACTAGGTTGGGAGGCTAAAAACCATAAGTCCACAATACATGAAACAAAACATGACATACAGAGGATAAGAGAGGCTGGTATTGAAGTTGAGATCTCCTGGACCCCAGGACATGCCAATATCAGAGGGAATGAGGAGGCGGACAGGATGGCCAAGGAAGCAGCAGAGGAGGCCAAGTCAGAGTTACCACCAGCAACCACGCTGTGTGATGTAAAGGCAGCAGCTAAGGAATCAGGATACAAGCAGGGATCTCACTAGGATTTTGAAAACAGGAGTCCGGGACTCCTCCAAAAGAAAAAGTAGGAGTCCCAGACAAAATTTAGGAGTCCCACTATAATATAGAAACTCAATTACAATCCTAATTTTTTCGACTAAAAAAATCATAATTATTTTACCTCTTTATAAACAGGGTTTGGGGCTTCTATTTCTTGAGACAATAATATTGACCACGGCATTTGTCAAAACCTTACTCTCACCTGATGGTATAAAATGACATGCTATCAATTGAAGAATTGGTTAAATTAAACATTCTTAGTAGTGTGGTTACACTGGTTAGGTACATGGAGGGGGGGGGGGGTCTACTCTACTAGGTAAGACCAAGAAATGTTTGTAATGCACTCCAAAATTAGCTCCTTTTGTAGACAAAGCCTTTCTGTGACATCTGTCTATCATATAATGTTAGGTGAATATCATTTACTTTCGCCTGTTCAGTAATGAGTTTGGGGTCAATGAGAGGTGACCCCTCAAAGGCTGGATTTCCTACTGTCAATTTGGTAAGAATGATAAGATTGGCTTGCATTCTTCATTACTAAAATATGGACACTAAACCTCTTTTGAACACTTTAAACAAAGTTTTACCAACAAATTATGATTGAGAGGCAACAAGAACAAACAAATAATCACGATTTTTCCATTAATTCTAAAGTCGCGAAAACTAATGACATTTCAAAAATCGGTCCAAAAGTATAAAAGTTTTGCTTTTTTTAATTGTTTATGTAATTCAATTGATCTTTAAATGAAAATCGCTAGGGTTTCACAAGATTTTATGACTGTTTAAGACTTAATTGTTTTATTGTAGCTGACCGATCAACCGTAACATGTGTAGACAAAGACACGTGTTTTGAACGCGACCCTCACGTTGATCAGACGCCGGAGGCGTGAAACTTTATAGCATGTCTAATTAATCCTTATCTTGATTGGAGATAATTGATTCTTGGAGCTAATAAACAACAAAGCCAAGGTAAAGATGGGAATTTTGGGACGTCTCACCGCGAAAAAATCTTGCGTCCCGGGAATCATCTCTTGGCAAAATTATGCGTCCGAGCACGAGTTTTCTCGTCCCAGGACGCCGAATCTGGCGTCCTCGAGATCTCTGATACAAGAAATGGCAAGAGAGGTGGATGAAAGCTGAAACTGGAAGAGAGCTGTTTGACTTGAGACCAAGAGTGGACTACAAAATGAAATATACATTTGATTCAGTTGGAGGAGAAAGGGCAGTGGCGCAGTTAAGGACAGGCTATACAAGACTTAATGAATATTTAAGACGCTTTTAAGTGAGGGCCTTTCGGAACCTGAATTTTATGGTGACTTGGTTTACAAATTTAAGAAACTGAAAGGAATAAATGATTTTTCTTTTCAGTTCAGAAAAATCATAACACATTACAGACGTATAGGTTATAACTTGAATGTTATGCGACAGTCTGCATGCTTAGTTTTTAACCCAATCATGGTTGATAACTATGCTGCCTTCTTTAATTGCACGCTGGTGGGTCGGGCGTCAGACTCTATGATGGCCCCGACATAAAGCTATTCATTTTAGTTGGTGGGGGCCAGAGCTTCTTGTCTGTTGCTTGGCCCACCGGGGTCCAACTGGTGTTTTTCTTTTGCTCCGGAGTTAGTAGGTTATTCAGCGCCCAGGGATCTCCATCGTCGGGCAGCTTACTCAATCTGTGAGTCCTGGCTTTTGATTCATCAGGATGTTTATCATGATTTATTTGTTTGTTCTTGATGATTCATTGACTAGTTAGAGATTCACCACGAGGACCGAAGAACTAACTAAATGTTATGAACCACTGCAGAAGCTCAGGGTGAGGTTAGGTACCTGTAAAACCGGTTTAAGCCCGCCAGTAACTTTGTGTTACTGATCGTTCCAAGTCGATACTTCTGTGGTGGTTCTTTTTGTTTTATGTCTTGGTGTTTAAAATATTTTTGTGCTGTTGGCGCCTTATGTATGTTTTCATATTTTTAGTTAAGTTAAGGTAACTGAGTGGCCACCTATTGGGAAAATAGCTGCTCATTCGGCTTACGATATGTTTCATGGTATAAGTACCTGATTGTTAGTTTGGTTTTTTCCCACCTCGGTTTCTGGAGTGGGAATCTTTTTCTGATTGCGCCTTTTCCTGATCTCTGCCTACTTGTACCTTTACATAAGGTGAATGTAGTAGAAAGCGACAAGTGTCAGTGCGGAGCAATAGAGACTGTTAGTCACTACTTGTTGGCATGCCCCCAATATGACAAAGAAAGAGAAATTATGAGGAAAAGATTGTTTGAAATGTGCGGAATTATCCATTTGGACCTGAATATACTCCTGGATGCAAGAAATGACGATGAATACAAAGATTGGAGAAGCAACATATCATGCGAGCTAGAGGCTTTTGTGGCAAAAACTCAGCGTTTTGCAGTCACACGACCTAAAAACCATTGACACACAAATTGCGCTCCACTGAAAAAATACCGCAAGATTATACGCGAGTTAGTTATACTTGTGCTCAAGAAGATTACCAGCAAGTTTCTAAAGCCGTCGTGGCTTTATTACTGAATTACGGAATTAGGTGCTCCAGAAAAGTGAGATTTTGACAGGCCCAAGAGAAGTCACAAATCTAGGTACAGTACTAAGATTTTGGTTTAGAACCTAGATCGTGGTTTCAAAAATATACATGAGTGAACAATATGTTTTGATTTCACTGTAGAAAGACTGTTTTATACCAGCAAAAGAATAACTTGTTCAGCTGTGCATTATCATCACGCCTCTACATTTCTTTATATGACTAACATATTTCTGTTTACTTTTTTAATGCTTTGTTTAATGTTTAATGATATTTATCTTTTGTTTTGCTAGCATCATGATTTTAAATATTTAATCAGTTGCCTCCCTTGTTAATGATGTACAAGTACAAGCTTTTAAAATATCTCTCTTTATTTTTTTACATTTCATTTTTGGTCTTCAATAGATAAATAGAGTTTTCAGTTGATAAAAAGGAGTAGAATGAATAATTACTGACCAGTACCAAGTCAAAGAAGGTCAATCGTGTCTATTGTGAAGTATTTGCCTGTCAGTTTTTCATATTTATATCAAAATTGTCCAATTTTTTTATAAAAATATCTAGGTTTTAGCAAAAAATTCCTCGCTGAAATTCGGATATTTTTTGATTTTCTAACTTGTATTGACAAGCTCTTCAATCAACACTGGGAACCGGAATGCAATTTTCATGGAGTTTTTAGTGCACTGAACAATGTTAACTTCTGTGTATATCTTTTAAACCAAGATCTAGGTTCAAAACCAAGATCTTGGTACTGTACCTTCTCTTGGGCCTGTTTGAAATAGGCAGTTTCTGAAAAATGGTGTATCATATGGACAGTTACATTAATGAGACATACATCAGGTGATGATCGGCTCGGTATCTGAAGGTAGAAACATGAACATGATCAATGAACATCCCAGTGTCACTTTACAGCATTATTATGAAATAAGGCCACTTCCAACAGCCTCGCTGTTGGGCTAGCTCTTTAGTGACATGGTTAGAGTGGTCGATTGTCACACAAGAGATCGCGGTTCGATCCCGGGTAGGGACATGGTCTCTTTCTCCTAAGGCCTAAAAAAAAAAAATGTTATGTTTCCGATTTCATCATAAATTTAGCATAGGGTCGGTAGGTAGGCTTTTTTTTTTTGTTTTTTTTTTTTTTTTTTTTTTCCTTGGAAAATCGGGATCGGTAGGTATTTTTTTTTTTTTTTGACCGGACTTTCTTCTTACCGCACATTTGACTCCAAATCGGAAACCTTTACACCGAGGATGGCCGTCTTTGTATAACAGGGATAAAGGGACATTGTGCCGCAAGGCTTTTATTACATTTGAAGCAGGTATGTGGCTACATTTGTCGAAATAAATGGCGACTAATGTGCTTGGTCGTGTCAACACACTACACAGTAGCCATGTTGTTGTTCTTGATCGTAATTGTTAAAGACCGAAAATATCCGAAAATCGGCGCGGACAAATTCTCGTAACGAAATGGTTTTGACTTTTGATAAAAACCGGAATCGTTGAACAGGGTCGGTCGCCGACTTTTTTTTTTTTTTTTCTGAGCGCTAAAAAAGTTGCAGTCGGCGCAGATTTTGACCAGTCGGTCGGGAAATCGGAAACATAACATTTTTTTTTTAAGCCTAAAATACTTCATTGGCGACGAGGATGGGATCCATTGGGGTTTCCCCGCGTGGGTTCGAATCCCATCCTCGTCGCCAATGAAGTATTTTAGGAGAAAGAGACCATGTCCCTACCCGGGATCAAACCGCCATCTCTTGCCTGACAAGCGGCCACTCTAAGCATGTCGCTAAAGAGCTAGCCCAACAGCAAGGCTGTTGGAAGTGGCCTTATTTCACAATAGCATATTCTGACAATTGATTTTTTTAATTTGTCAAAGGTATACAATGATATGACCTCAGCTGGGTTTAAAACTCCACTTGCACTTTTATCATCATTTGTTTTTGATGTCTGTGACTTTGATTTGTCCTTCTTTGACTTTTTGTCTTTCTTCCCATGTTCATCCGTTTTTGACAGAATGTCATCTGGTGTGAGTTTTGAAGACTTTGACTTCTTTTTGCTCTTGTCTTTTTTCGCAAAGAAGTCGTCCAAACTTGAATCTGCCATTGTAAGCTATGTTCTTATGTCTGTTAACAAGAATTAATCCAAAAACTCCCGAAATGTCAATTTTTGCGCAACACTCCATTCGCCACTCGTGGACCGGAAGCGGAAGTAAAAGACCGATTCAGACTATCGGCATAACGATCGTGCGGATTGTTACAATGTTCGCCAATGACAGCACGCCTCCTTCAGTTTCGGGATCGTAACGGGTTCAGGGCAACTCGGCCCAAAGGCAACTCGGCCCTGGACAACTCGGCCCAGTTAAAAAGACAACCCGGCCCAGTAGTTTAGTCAATTTGCTGGTGCCTTTCTGAACTGTACATGAAAAAAACGGAGGCACTGCCTTAATAAGGGTTTTTAGTAGTAAATGGCTGTGGATAGTTTATTATTATTGAATTCAACAATTTAAAATGAGATTAGCCTTTATGCACACAGGTGGCCCCGAAAAAGTAAAAGGTTTCGGTCATTTGTTAAGTCCCTCAAAATGATGCGTCAGGGAGAAAACGGAATTTGAAAAAAAGAGAAAACGGAATTTAAAAAAAAAAAAAAAAAAAAAAAAACTGACACAGTTGATAGTTGGATGTCTATGGAAGTCGAAGAAGAAGAAGGACGTGTTTTCCTATCACTCACGAATTTTAATTTTATTTCACAGTTTTAGTGCACAAACTAGGGTTTTATCTCATAGTTTTAAAACCAAAAACTTGTATATATTTGTATAAATACGGGCACAACTCTTTTATTCACGTACAAAATTCACAAAGATGGAAATTCTTCGACGAAAATAGCTTTGCGCGCTTTTTGGAGGACGGCAGCCATTACGACCTTTGTGAAATTAAGATGATGCAACAACTTTGAAGGGTTTTTACAGAGAGGGGTTTTTACAGAGAGTTGAGAAGTTGAACTTTTAGTTGAAGCATTTAGTGAACTGTAATAAGAAGAAGCAGGCTTATTTTAATTACTTCCACTTGACATTTTATGAAAAATTTTAAAATTGACATTGTCATTTTTACCCAGACTTTTAAACAGAATTTTAAACAGTTTATATTCATAATCACCTGAAAGTTTATCTAACCACAATGGCAGTTGCTACCAGAAGGGCTGGAAATGAACCATTAACAGTTGAAAAAGACGCAGGTGTAGGGCAAAATATAATGTCAGACGTTCGAGTAGTCACCAATTCTTATGTTTTGAATAAAGTTCAAGCCTTAAAGAAAAAGTTGCAGCAGTGCCAACTAGAGCACCTTTCGTACGAAATGAAGCCAAATAGAAACTTTGTGATGAAGTTCTCACCGGCGGCATATGAGCTCGCGAAACTGGTCGTTGTGGAACATTTGTATAGTGACACTTTTGCCAAGCAATATTTTATTGAATCAAGTATTAATGAGGATGAATGCAAATATCAAGTTGGGTCATTATTCCGGGTATATAACAAGAAAAAAGATGGATCTAAGGGCATCTATTTGAAGTTTGCGATAAACTTTTATCATACAACTTCCTCAGTGCTAGTAAATGGGAACAGGGTTGACATTTTTGAAAGTGAGCTGTTTGAGCCTATTTGCAAGCAAATTCAAGGATCATGTGTTAAATTGAACATTGTGAATGAGCAGCTTTCTGAAGCCATATCAAATATAGAAAACTGTAATACTGATTTGATCAATAAAGACCTCAAAGAAATTGAAAATAGTAACAAATCTCATACTGACAATGGCAAGTCGCAGCGCATGAAAAAGGCTCAGAATGGAAATGGTGTGGCCCAAAGAGCAATCGAACCTTTACAGGCTATGGACTTAGGACCATCAGATACTGCACAGACACAGTCTTACATATATAACTGTCCTGCGTGTGATAAGGTAGCAGGCAATAATACAATTGCCTGTGAAGAGTGTAATGAATGGTTTCACTTTGGCTGTATTGGGGTTGAACAATCAAAAATAAATGAAATACCAAATGATGTTCCATTTATCTGTATATTCTGTAATGACAGATCTATCAATCAAGACAGTAGCATGCAGCCTGAAGAAAATCAGTCTAATTGTGATCAATCTGAACTAAACATAAGTAATCCAACATTCCCAAATGAAACTGAATTACATGATTCTGCAGAAAAACTGAACGAAACTACTGAACAAAAACAGAAAGACTCGGGGTTAAATACCAATGGCCCAGCAGCACCTGGTGATAAAGTGATTTTTGAAAATGAAAGTGTTAGCAATAATACCAAAAAGAACAGTAAAGCAAGGAAACAAAATATTTCAAATAAAAAGGCAAGCAGTGAAAGTAATGAAACTCTGTTAGCTCAGAAATATTATATTTCCAGTCTAGAGAATAAAGTGAACCACCTCGAAAACTTAGTTAATGTCTTACAAAAGTCATTAGATACAAACTTGGAAAATTCTAATAGTCCTAGAAGCACTATTATGTATCCTGGTGCTGAACCTAGTAGGGCGTCAGAAGATGTTAAAATTCAGTTACTTGAAAATAGACTGCAAATGCTAGAGAATCAGAATATTTTTATGAACAATATGTTGATACAAAACCAAACTCAGGCAGCAATTCGCGATAGGCAATTGATGATGAGTCAGTTTTATCAACCTGTTTCTATGAGTCCACCACTACCAGTATTCTCCCACATGGGGTATCATCAATTTCCATATATGAACCACCAACCATTTTCCCCGAATCAGCAGTACCTACATCCTAACTATATGCTGAGACCTGCATACCAATTGATCCCTGGAGTACAAGTACCTGGAGTTCACCAACATCCAGTAACCACAGTTTCGGGTCATAACATTGGTCAGTTTGGGGCAGGTGTATCGCAGCACATTGTTTCTGGCGGGCAATCAACAGGAGTATCTCAAGCAGGCCAGAGTATGTCAGTACCCCAACCAGGACGACAAGGAGAGACTCAACATTCTACGAATACGCCAGTGGCAGCTCCTAGCAGAAATATGCCTCATCCACCCCACTCAACCATTACTGGCCAGAAGCAGGACGGCAATAAGATACATAGAAGGGAGGCAAGAGGAAATATGCACAGCAGAAGGCAGCATAATCATGAAAGTGGAAACGATGGGCGTGCGGGGGATTGTGTACAGGTGAATCATAGCAGCTCTAAAGACTCTAAATCCATAGATAATCAAACTCGAATTCAGCAGGGAAAAAGTACACATGAATCTAGCACTGAAAAACAAACTTTTAAATCAAATCATGTACAAGAAAATAGTGGTAATCAGCATGATCAGAGTCAGAATTTTTTGTACATTCCAAGCCTGAAGGTACCTCCGGATGTCGAGGACTTGGGTTTAGTGGTGAACTCGCAGATTACAAGACTTTAGATATTGCAACAGTGAACATTGAGGGGATTGTTTCTAATAAGGCTCACCTACAGAAACTATTGTCACAAAATTCTATTGTATGTGTACAAGAACATTGGTTGTGGGAATTTCAGAAAAATTGGATTAATCAAAATTTCTGCGGTATTGAGAGTTTCGTACGGTGTCATGATTCCAACGAACCTATAACAAATACACATATTCCGCGAGGTCAATCCGGGATCGCTATACTTTGGTCAAAAAAGCTGTCAGACAAAATTACAAGATTGGAATGCGGAAACGAGCGAATACAAGCCATTGAACTGAACGTTGGTAACGGTTCCAAGATATGTTTAATAAATACGTATTTACCCACAAACAAGAAGGACTCTGAACACAACTACTGTGAATGCTTGGATGTATTGCATGACATTTTGAATAGATATGAACAGTCTCACCAGATAATTCTATGCGGTGATCTTAATGGTACCTTACTTTTATCAAGAAACAACAAACATGACATTTTACTGAAAGAATTTGTGAATGAGCACTCATTGTCAAATATGGGTCAGGCTTCAGAAAAACCTACATACTACCACTTTAACGGAGTAGTTACATCACAGACTATATACTTACAAATATGTCAAACAATTTTGAAACTTACTCAATAAAGGACCGAGATGCATTGAATATCTCCTCTCATGTGCCAGTACAAGTTACGATGAAAGTAGATTTTGTCAAGTCCCAGGACGAAACAAGTGGTTCATACAAAAAAGACAGACAAATAAAACAAACTTTGTTATGGAACAAAATTGACATTGATACATATATTTCTGAAATAGAATCTTCTCTTCCAACGGTAATGTCAAAAGTCAGTGACCCAGATTCAGCAGTTAATTCTGTTATGGAATGCTTAATCGCGGCAGCTCAGAAAGCAGTACCGGTTAAAACAGTTAAACTGAAAGGCCCCAAGCAAAGAGTTTCACGGGAAGTGTTGAACTGTATGAAAAAGGTGAAGGTTACTTTTCGAGAGTGGGCGGCCGCAGGAAAGCCAAGAACTGGTCATCTGTATATGGAAAATAAATTAGCCAAGAAACATTTACGTGCAAACCAACGTAGAGAGGAGCATATAAGGAAAAATTCTCTGTATGATGCGCTGATGGAAAAGCCATCTTCTGAAATGTTTTACAAACTTATCAGTAGAAGTAAATCTCATAAAGAATCTAGTACCTCATGTATTCAGGTGAACGGCCAGAAACATTTTGATCCTAACCAGCAAAGAACATGTTTCGCCAATTATTTTGAGGACTTGGCAATGCCAAAAGATAAGAACTATGATAGTGTATTCTTGGAATTGTGTAATGTCAGATGTGGGGAGATAGAAAATGACTTTCTCACTCAAACCGAGGACAGTATATCATTTACGAATAGGAATGTTGAGGACGCTATTGATAAATTAAACTCTGGTAAAGCACCTGATGAGTATGGGCTCTCTGCAGAGCATCTAAAAGCCGCGAAACATGTGATAGTTCCTGTGATCACGGAGACATTTAATCAAATAATGAAACTAAAGACAGTTCCAAGCAGTTTTAAAACTGGTATAATAACTCCTGTTCTGAAAAAGGGAAAAGATGCAAAAGCAATGGAAAACTACAGAGGTATCACAGTGTCAGGAGCATTGGGCAAACTATTTGAATATACTTTACTTAGTAAACTGAACTTTACTCAATCATCTCAACAGTTTGGATTTACAACAGGCCTGTCGCCCATTATGGCAGGTCTTCTTGTCAGTGAAGCAAAATCTGAAATTCAGTGTCAGGGTCGGGAAGGATTATTTCTTGCGACGTTAGACAGCCAGAAGGCATTCGACGTCGTTCATTATGTGATACTACTTGAGAAACTGGCCCAAAAAGGAGTTCATAAAGACATATGGTTAATTGTGAAAAATCTGTATGAAGGATTAACTTCAAAAGTAAAATGGATCGGGCACTGCAGTGAAAGCTTTCCGGTGAAGCAAGGGGTCAGACAAGGGGGAATATTGTCGACCCATTTATATAAAGTGTTCATCGACGAGCATCTACAAATTCTTGAGAACAAACGTCTGGGGCTTCGAATAGGAACAGTGTACGCTGGTAGTCCCGCCTGCTGTGACGATGTCGCATACCTGACCAAGTGCAAAGATGAACTTCAGATCATGTTTAACGAAGCAAATGGATATTCTAGTAAACATAGATACGAAATACACCCAACCAAAACAAACGTTGTAATAGCAGCAAATGAACATAAAGTGAAAGATAGTTTAAATTGGAGATTAGGGGAAAATTCGATAGAAACTACAGACAGTGCTGTGCATCTTGGTATATATCGATCTGGTAAAAAGGAGTCCAATATCAACACTACAGAACGAATTTCGGTCGCTAGGCGAACTTCATATTCATTAATGAACACGGGGTTACACGGTGCTAATGGTTTAAGTCCAGAAGTGTCATATCAGATCTATCGGACTTATGTATTGCCACGTTTGTTATTTGGAATTGAAATTATACCACTAACACAAACTCAGCTGGAGCAGTTCTCCAGATATCATTTACGAACTCTGAGAAATCTCCAATCCCTACCTCAAAGAACAGCTATATCAGCGGTTTATATGCTATTGGGAGCACTCCCAATAGAAGCAGAAATTCACAAAAGACAGTTGAGCTTACTCCACAGTGTAATAAGTAGTGACAATAAATGTTTACAAGAATTGGTAGAAAGACAATTAGCCTGTAGTTTCAACATTCAACGGAGCTTCTTTTATATGGTTAACCAAGTGCTCATTAAGTATGAACTTCCCAACCTTAATACAGTTGTGACTTCAAATTATTCTAAAACTCAGTGGAAAGGACTGTATACCAAGGCAATCAATTCGTATTGGACCGGCCAGTTTGTGAGGGATATCAAGTCGAAAAAGTCATTGTGTTACCTACCAACTAATAAGTTGAGGAGTGGTACAGTCCATTCGGTCTGGAAAGGGATAGAAGAAGTCAGACAAGTAAAAAGATGTATCATTAAAGCCAGAGTTCTCACAGGAACATACACCCTGCAGGCTCAGCGTAATGTCTTCAGTGGAACCGTGGACCCTACTTGTCCATATTGTCAACTGGAACCAGAGGACCTAAGACATATGTTATGCCGCTGTCCGGCATATCACGGGGATAGGGTATCAACTGTGGGACGGCTTAAACAGATCATTGTGCAAGAAGCTTGCTTGAACACTTGGAATCTTCACTTTACTGCCTGGGATACTGTGTTGAGAGTCCTTGTATGTCCAGACTTTATAGATATTGAAATCCCAGAACTAGTTCCAGTTATTTCGAAAATAGAAATTCTCTCCAGAGACTTCATATATAACATACATGTAAAAAGACTAAGGTTAAAACAGAAAAGGGAATAGTGGCTGCCTTCTCCAAACAGCATTGCAGATATTTAGTTTTGGTGGTGGTAGAATTAGAGAACAACATATCTACTGTGAGTGATCGCAGGTGCTCCAATCGGGTGGAGGAAAATACAGACTGAAAGAAAGAAAGTTGATAAGGCGAACATCTGCAATAAACAGTCCCATTCTGCATTCACGCGTGAGACTGACCTGAAATTCCCTCCAAAGGTACAAGCCCATTTCTACTTCTACTTCAACTTCTATACTCCCAACAATCTATTGCTGATTATTACTGGGAGGCGCTGTCGGGAACAGTTGGAAAATGATGAAAAAAAATGGGTGATGTTAAGGCATTGATGAAATGAATGATCATGAAACTAAAAGAGCTACATTTACTACAGGACTGCAAGGTGAAGTCCTCCATAACTTTCTTTTACAAGATTCACTCCGGTACAGTGTGTCTTGATAAAGATAGATATCTGACCCCAGCACCAGCTTAAGAAGTACCAGGGCATCTCATGATTCTCAACACACAAGATATATGGCCTATAGTGATGCTCAGAAGAATTCTTTTTTCCCTATGAGGCTAGGACTATCCCTTTATGGAACAGTCTTCCCACTTCTGTGGTCTCATCAAAGACTGCTGAAGAATTCAAGGCTCTTATTTAGATCAGAGGTTCAGAGGTATGCGTTTTAGTATGCCTCTGTTTAGCTTCTTGTTGAGGGACCTTTTTGCTTGGCGCGGCAGCGTCAAGCAATTGAAACGGAATGAGGATTTCTCCTCAATCTGTGGGGTTTTTCCTTCAACCTATGGGGTTTCCCTTTGACATCCAGGGGCCTGGTTCCAGTCGCAATATTTTGCTACACTTCTTGCATAATAAAGCAATTGAAGACGGAAACCAGACTTGCTCTCCGCCGTTTTTATAAGGACTTGTGGGAAGAATGACGTATTTGGATCTAGGTGGCGTTCTGGGTGGATAATGTTAAAACCCGGAACTTTGTGCTAGGTCCGACCAAGTACGAAAGCTTGAAATCCATCGTAGCGAGGAAGTGTTCATGACCGATGTGATCCATCGAGTTACCGAAAAACTCCACAAATCTACGAAAAACCACAACACACGGACAAATAATGGTACAGACTAGCCAAGCATTCCTTTTAACAAGGAAAATTTATTTCCACAGCGTTTACTTTGAATAAGAAGAAACGTCACGTGTCTACCCATGTCTTATTACGCGCGTTTAACATGTGCACCAGTCTATGGTGACTAGACAATTCACCGTAAGCAATTTAATTTATCATTTGTTGACACTCTCCGTCAAACTGCAGTATTCACCATTTTTGCATTATCAATATTAAAAATCAATATTGGAAATGCAGGTGACCAGAACCCTGTTTTTCCAATATTGATTTTTTGTCAGCAGGAAATCAGCCGATAATGGTGAATATGACTATTGATATGTAACAGTCTCGAGTGTGACGACTTCTTATCATACAGCATATAAGCTTGGACGATAGCGTGGGGTACGGGGACTATAGGTACTCTATAGGGATGGTTTTAAGTTCATCACATCAAATCATTGGGTCTGTGTCCGAGAGTGTGGCTGCATGTTAAAATTCAGAACTCTGTAACATATTCACCGTACTGCAAATTATTATAGTTTTCTACAAATCGACAGATTGACTAAAATCATGTTCCCTTTAGAAATGGCTTTGATTCCGTAACACCAGAAATCTTGACCAATGCCTTTCGGGACACTAATGTTTCAAAGATACATACACAAAATGAAACGAAATTCGCGTATACGAAGCGAAACTGAAACAAACGAGAATAGAAAAAAATGACGAATCAGGGAAACATCAGCACTGAAAATCTAGAACAAACAAGCTTCACTGGTAGGCCTGGTTGCTGGTGACCTTTTCATTGGTTTCTTTTTAAAGAAGTCAACTTGTAAATAGTTTTTAATGGCCCATCCCGAATGTTCTCCTCCCCACCTTGCTAAATTCAAAATTTAGCACCCACCCCACACGAGATGATGATCAGAAATTGATCGACTCAGTATATGAAAATAGCAAGTAAAAAGACGGTTTAAAGTATACTACTCATAAAAAAATGATGAACGATTAGACACTCGGACAATATAGAAAGGTTTACAAGTATCTGAGCAAGTTCAAATAATGCCGTTTGTTCGTGACTTTATTAAATTCAAATTAAAATCGTTTGCACATCATGTACGAAGCTGTTTATTATTATTTTTTGCTTCTACAGCATCATACATAAATAAATTTACTTAGAAACGGACGCAAGTTCTTGATTGTTTACCGTATGTCACGGTGGTAAAGTGATGCAAATATATACTGAACAAAAAAAAAGAAACGCAACAATTATATTTCACAAAATTTTGAGCAAACTATGATACAATCAGAAATAAAAAAAAAAAAAAAAAAAAAAAAAAAAAAAAAAAAAAAAAAAAAACGATTTTCATTTTGATGAGTATTTACGGAGTGATTCGATGCCAACCATAGGCATGCTGAAAGTAGGAAACCATACAGTGCGCATGCGCAAGCATTAAAATAATGGTACGATTTAAATCTTCTATAAACCCCCATTCAAAATCACCATGTACCACTCAGCAGATAACTCACATGTTAAAGAAATAAAACAAATAAAATTGAAATTATCCCCCTTTTAATTAAACATAATTATAGGGATTTTGATGGTTTTCATTACGAGCTTGTGTGTCGTGGAACTTTATTTCTTTTTCATGAATTTTAATGAGGGAGCAGCTGGCATTGTTTCTTGATGATTTTGAGGTTCAAAAGTGTGCGCATGCGCAGAGCAACTCTTTCCCAATATGCATTATTTAAGACGACAAAAAATTCTCATTCAATTTTTATCGAAATGAAAATCAATTTTTTGCATGATATACCCTAATATCCCATGAATGAAATCATACAGCAACAGACCTGAAATTATCAACGTTTTACCATTAAACTCGAAAATCATCGGGGGCCTATTGTTGCGTTTCTTTTTTGTTCAGTATATTATGCGGTATTTATAAAGACAAGTTGATTTGCAAATATTTCACAATTAACTATATAATAAGGCACCACCTTTGGCGCGGCGCTCTGCTCTTATTGCGCAAATAATTTTAAGAGCTGATAGCTGTGGCTTTGCCACCTGCTGGGAGTTTTGAAGATCTGGAGAGAAGACCAATTTATTTTCAGGAATCTGGGGAGCAAGCATTAACTTGGGATCTTAGGAACAGGGATAATAGAAAAAAAACAATTAGGGAGGCTAAGGGAACTGGGAAGAAAAGTCTTTTTTTTTCTAACCGTAATGAACGAATTTCAAAAATACATACATGTAGTCAGTCATCAAAGAACTCACCAACACACATGACCCTTATTCAAGAAATAGTGATGGTCTTTCTCATTAGTGAGAGACGAACTACCATGACAAATTATTAATGGTCGTTGTATCATTATCCATTATAGCTCATAAGCTTTAGAAATACGTAGGTTGTCCGGAAAGTTTTGAGACTGTGTCTATATCTCGATAACTATTCATGAGAATCAGTTGTAATTTTACACAGGAATATAACATTATATCATGAGTTATTGCTGAAAATTTCAGCATATTTGCTCACCGGGAACATATTGATATAATCATTTTAATACGAGCATGTTGCTACTCTTGGAGCACTTTGACGTCAATAACGTCGCGCCCGTTATGATTTTACAAGAAAGACCTGGCTGATCGGATGCATTTTAAAGTGGCTCTCAAGGTCATCGGGCACCAACGCTTGATAGTTTCAAGTTTATTTGATTATTCTGAGGGTAACAATACAAAATATATCAGGAAAACACATTCGTTTTCATTTGGCTACCTCCAAACTCTTTTGCGCCGATTTTAAATGGGGATTCGCTTTTTCGCACGCATCGAACGGCCTGCAGCCCTTCCACTTATCACCGATTTCCTGACAAAAACTTTTCGAAAAAGCGAAAAATTAATGATCTTGCATAGCCTGGATTTTGTTCAACCAACAGCACACTGGTAAATGTAAAAGTACTGGAGCTGGTTGCAACGCACTGGTGCAGTCTAAATTACGCACTGGAGTAAGATTAAAATGGCGGAAAAGGTAAATAAATCGTATACCTCTTTTCATTACCATTCCCTGATATACTTGTTTGTATTTTATTTGTCATGTCACCTAGCGCAGAGAAGGGCGGAAACATTGCAGTTTATGATTTTATCACACAATATGCGATTTATTTCATGGGTTAGAAGCCAAATCCGATACAGTTCTACCAGTATGACCGGTGGCATGTGTTTTCGTGTCAAAATTGAGGGGAAAATGCATGTTTGGGCATAGTTTTTGTTATATTGTCATATATTTATGAATAAACATTCAAGAAACACGATTTCCGATCGCCAATTTTTTCTTGGTATCGAAGCAAATGTTTTATTGAGGATTTTCTATTACAACGCACTGGAAGCATTTTTTGAATCACAGGTACAACGCACTGGTGGTCGCACCAACTGGCTTCAGGGTTGCTGATTTCCAATAGGCAAAGCATCTAACTCGCCCAATCATTAAGCAATCTTATATGAACATCAACGTGACAAATCGGACATTCTGACGTTTCTAGTAGAAAACTGCCAAAAAGCAGGACAATCATGTAATATATGTTTTAGAAATAAACTGTATTTGTAATCATTGAACACTGGGCTATCGAATAAACTGAGTTTTAAAACATATTCATATTCAATATTTGGAGTTATCTGTCCTAGGTTTAGCCCATAATATACTTACTTTTCCTATATGTATCGACAAACGGTAACCATAGCAACCAGGATGTCACAATAATAGACAAAATTATTCCGACAGATTGCTTGTAATGATGAAAGGTTTCCACCCATAGTGCAGATTATTTTATCCTTTTGGTCCTTTGAGATCAGCGAGGGTAAATTGGATTATAGCACTATTCGCATCGTAAAGAATCTGTATAAATAAAAGTAAAACGCTCAGAGCATCAGCAGACCAACCAAAATCCCCAAAATGTAAGAGCTAGTTGTAACTTGTAAGAAATAAAACAAGGCACAGTCTTCGCCATATCCAGCTAAACAAACTCATTAAAAACTTAGATGGACCCATTTTAAAAAAAATAGGTCATAATTGCATTTGAATTTCGGATTCCTCAGAATGCCCTCGCTCAAAGGACCAAAAGAAAAATATAATCTGCACTATGGATGGAAAGGTACAAGTAGGCAATGATCAGGAAATGGCGCAATCAGAAAGAAATTCCCACTCTATAAACCGAGAGTTGGGAAAAACTAAAATCATGGCACTTAGGTACTTATTCCAAGAAAACATATCGTAAGCCTAGTAAGCAGCTATTCCCCAATAGGTGGCCACTCAGTTACCCGAACTGAACTTAAAATATGAAAAACGGTACATAAGGTTCAAACAGCACAAACATTTCATCATTACAAGCAATCTGTCGGAATTATTTTGTCTATTATTGTGACATCCTGGTTGCTACGGTTACCGTTTGGCGATACATATAGGAAAATTAAGTATATTATTGGCTAAAACAAGAGCAGATAACTTCAAATATTGAATATAAATATGTTCTAAGCCCCATTTATTCGATAGCCCAGTGTTCAATGATTACAAATACAGTTTCATTTCTAAAACATATATTACGTGATTGTCCTGCTTTTGGCAGTTTTCTACTAGAAACGTCAGAATGTCCGATGGTACACTTCGTCATGTTGATGTTCGTATAAGATTGCTTAGTGATTGGAAGAGTTAGATGCTTTGCCTATGTGAAATCAGTAACCCTGAAGCAAGTTTGTGTAACCACCAGTGCGTTGTACCAATGGTTCAAAAAATGCTCCCAGTGCGTTGTAATAGAAAATCCTCAATAAAACATTTGCTTCGATACCAAGAAAAAAATGGCGAAGGGAAATCGTGTTTCTTGAATGTTTATTCATAAATATATGTCAATATAACAAAAACTATGCACAAACATGCATTTTCCTCTCAATTTTGGCACGAAAATACATGCCACCGGTCATACTGGTAGAACTGTATCGGATTTGGCTTCTAACCCATGAAATAAATCGCATATTGCGTGATAAAATCATAAACTGCAATGTTTCCGCCCTTCTCTGCGCTAGGTGACATTACAAATAAAATACAAACAAGTTTATAAGGGAATGGTAATGAAAAGAGGTATACGATTTATTTACCTTTTCCGCCATTTTAATCTTACTCCAATGCGTAATTTAGACTGCACCAGTTCGTTGCAACCAGCTCCAGTACTTTTACATTTACCAGTGTGAACAGTGAGAAATTTTGATTAGATTTGTGAACTCATTACGGCAGGAACACTGTATGATAAAAAAGCGCTGCTTCATCTGATGCGGCGACGTCGAGTTTCTTGCCAACATTTTGATCGACACATACACTTCTGTTAGCTTTTGCAAAATTGATAACCGTCGAAAGACCGTGGAATTTTGCGAACTTATTAAACAAATGATGGCGTGATACCATGCAAATTGTTGCTGTATTTAAAAGCCATATGGCCAATTTGTGGGCAATTGTTTTCTTGTCTCCAGGTTTTAGACAACACAAATTTCAAAGTGCTCCGAGAAGCGCCACATCGAATGGGTTGCCTTGGAGACCAATATTTCCAAGTGTATGTAGGCTTTGATTCCAATTTTCCCATATATCATTCAGGAAAGCCTTACCTTTAAACTCATATATCTTTATTTGTATAGAATAAAATATTTTTTAAGATATCGGCACAGTCCTAAAACTTTCCGGACAACCCTCGTACATGTAGATTTTAACAATATTACATTTATCTGTAAAACTGAACATAAAATATCGATTTATCTATTTGTTATTGTGCTTTATTTTATTCTCGGATACATTGGTATGATGATGCTGGTAAAGAAGGAAAGAAAACAAAAAAAAAAAAAGATCTATATAAAGAAAGATAGATAGGGCCTTGAACGTGAAAGAAAGTGTGGAGTATGAAAGCCCAAGCCGAGCCGAGCAGCCGAGCTGGATATTTTGTCAAAGTTAAGATTTGGATTTTACTAAAGATGTTTTTGGTTATTTCCTATACACCAAATAAAAGCTTCGGCAATGTAATTTTCTTAAATTTCTAGGGAATTATATTTTTATTTTTATTTTCACCTCCGCCAGGGGTATGAAAGGCCTAGCTGACAAAAAAAATGTCGATTTTCAGTCAATTAGTTCATTTTAGAGCAATAAAATACCTTTTTGGCCGAGTCTAAATGTTAAATGTGTTAAATCCACCATAATCATCACAAATTATTGAGGAAAATTGATATATTTACAAATTTAAATGACTTTTCCCCGTTTTTGTCGAAAACCAATTTTATAAAGGTAAAGTGAGAAAACGAATGGACAGAAATGATGATAACGCAAAAAGAAGTCTAGTACGAAGGCCGTGGTGCACCCAAGCTAATGCAGACTTTTTAGAGACTTTTTTAAGTTGTAAATACGGTGATGGTGAATCGTTTTAACCCTGAATGTAAAGAAAGATAAACATTAAGTCACAACACATAAAGACGGTGAAGTGTACATAATGATTACTCAAGAAGACGTGCGTCGAACACTGCGGAAGATATACCAACCAACCAACCAATGGACTGCAACGGACACAATATAAGGGAGAAAACGTTATAAAGCAAATTATGTCAGAAATATTCATACAATCGATTTAATTTTTTCCGCTTTTACTATAGAAATATATTTTGTTCAATATATCCACTTATTAATGCAAAAAATCGGAGGTAAAATTCCTGGCTCGGCAGCTCGGGCTCGGCTCGGCTGGGGCTTTCATTTCCCACCAAAGAAAGAAAGAAAAGGAAAGGGGAAAAAGAATAAAAAAGATTCTCACCATATCCACCTACTGTTTGTTTGTTTGTTTTCTTGTTACTCCCATCAATCAATTTCTGATTATTCTTGGGAGGTTTACATTGTACACTCCGATGTGTTTGCAGGATGAGCCTACATGCATGAGGATAGAACCTGTGTAGGGATCTTTAACCTGCACAGGGGATGACTGTCCATGCACAGGCGGCCTCCAGTTAACGTCCCGATCCGAAGGACGGCGCACTGTATCATGTCATTCCTGCAAATGACACGAAGGGAAGCAAGTTCGGACCAACAAATTTTCCTCGCCGCCGGCGGGGATCGAACCCGGGACCTCTAGCACAATAAGCCAGTGCGCTAACCACTCGGCTACCTCCCTCCCTTAAACAAATCAGTCAGTCCCAGTATTTCCTCCCCCACATGGATGTTGCAAAATATTGCCATGGGTGTCGGGGGGAGTGGGGGGTGTGGGGGGGAGGCATTCAAATGAACAACAACAACAAAAATAAATCACGTGACAAGGTGTCATGTGACATAAACATACAAAATGGAGGATGGAAAGCAATTATCGGATTTTCTTTCTACTCAAAATATTGCTATTGGCTTACAACCAACAACCTTGGGTCAAAATAAAACGTCGTCATCGAAGCAGAAAAGTAATCAGGCGAACAATCTAATACATAGAAAAGAAGTTACAGGTAGCAATACGTCCAATAATAATACATTTGTTGACCCACTGCAGGAGAGAGTGGGTGGGGTATACCTGGAGGATGACAATGAGGATGAAGGGTTACAAACGATAGACTGTACAACTGGAGTGAACCATATACCTAGGCTTGTGTTCCTGGGCTCTGAAGAAGATTTATCACAGAATTTTAATAGTGAAAATGACAGTGAGAGTAAGGACAACTTACATGCAAATTCAGACAGAAATGAAAGTGATGGAAACAGTGATCACTCAATAGACACAAATAGAACTGAGACACTTGATGGTAATGGATCAAGCATACCAACAGAAAGAAATCAGAGCAGACATCTCTTGACAGGCAACAGTCAGTATTCACGGAATAATTCCACCGATTCAGAACTTTTAGCGGATCATACTTTGGAAAATAACACTGAGGATATAGAGAGGTTTATTATGGAAAATGAAATGACGGATGACAATTTGTCGAAACTGCTAAGGTGGCACTGTCACGATCCAAAAACGTTTCTATTGCCTGACAGAATGGCACGGAATCAGTTGATAACAGTTTCTGTGTTGTGTTTCTTGTTCATGGTTGGGGAGGCCGTAGGTAAATATCTTTAAGTGAATTATTTTAATAAACGTTTCAGTCTCTGATCCCATCAAAGACTTGATAGGTAACTACATATGATATTTATATGGTTATTGACCCATATTTGATAAATGGATTTTCCCATCATTATCATTAGGGTTAGTCCACTTTCATTTTTAGGGGTGTCAGCATGGTCAGTAGTGATTTTTAAATTTTATTCAATTTTTCGATGAAAATTCTCTTAGCAAACAGAATAACCCCAGATGGGACGCCGCTTTCTGTGATGTCACATCTTGGGCTATTCTGTTTGCCTATGTCCCACAAAAGGGATGCCAGGCTTAAATGAGTTAATGGAATATGTTCTCACATCTAGGTTGTCAAATCTTTGATTGACAAAGCTTATAATTCAATTATTTAAACAAATTTTAAAGATGTTCTATATATATAAACTAATAACTTCAGGGACGGATCCAGGATTTCTGGATAGGGGATTCAAATCTATTCAAGTGGGATTTGTATTCATACCTTAAATTTACCTATTACCTATAATTTCTACATGAAAATGAAATAATCTGGTCCCCCCCGAACCCCCTCTAAATGGACCACTCAACCGGAACATAGGTGCAAAGTTTCAATGATTTTAGCTTTCTTGATAAATACATCTGCCAGATTTAGGTAAAAACAGTTGAAACGAAATTAATTTTTTATTCATAATGATTAATCATTCAATTTTGATCAAACATGATATTAACAACCACTTATTTCAACCCAAATTATTACCCAAACTCATATGCAATATCATTAGGCCAGGCGAGAGTTGCATAAGCATAATTATCGCAATTGAGAGCTTCGTAACTATTTGCTATGCAACAGTGTGTTACAAAAAAACGTTTTGCGAGCGCTACTTAACATCTGCAGATCTGAGGAATTTCCATCAAATTTTGATGGAATTACACGATTGTGAAATGTATTCAGTTCTTATGTGTACATCTGTTATCACTGTTAGTCCTCAACTTTGCCAAAGTCCTAGTATTTGTGCCGGGGTCTACTCTGTTTGATAACACAATTTTCATAAAAAAAAAATAAATGAATTAAGTAGATCTAAATGAATTATGTAAACTGTGCAAGCTTATGGGTAATCATACAGTTTGCGGCATAGTGTTTTACCAACACATATTTCTAGTTTTATTTGGTTTCTTCACAGTCATTAAGTTTATTTACATTGGTCATTTTGGGTTATTGTGACTGACAATTAAAAAATCTTGCTATGGTGTTCTATTTTCACCAATCCAATAGTTTTTTTATTTCCTCCTCCATATCAAGACTTTTTCTAAAAAAATTCTGTAAACCAAAAGATAAAAAAAGTCTGGTGTTGTGCGTTTTGCCATAATCAAAATCAAGCAGTGACAATATAAATTTACATTTGCTTTTATAGTGCCATAGTAGTTTTGAAACAGAATTAAACTGATGTTTCAGTCTCCTTAAATATGAAAAAAAAAAAAAAAAAAAAAAAAAAAAAAAAAAAAAAAAAACCAACCTATGGGGTTTTCAAAAATGAAATTCAATCAAAGACAAAACCATAAAACATTTTACAGTTTTTCTGAAAATTTTATTTATAAAAAAAAGGGGGGGAAAACAAGGAAGTGCCAGTGAAGCAGTTCATTATATGATATACAGATTTTTCCTAAATATTTTTCTTATTTTTGCTCAAAACATAGATTGTGGGATTGGCGAGGCAGTTCTAACGAGTACCCACAATCTATGTTTTGGAGCAAAAATAAGAAAAATAAGTATACTCCTGCATACCCCAGTTTTGCTATATAAAAGTAGGGTATAAGGGGGTAAATATTACACAGAAATGGTATCCTGCTGGAACTTGAAGCATTTTTGATCATGATTTAACTTTGTATGTCATATAATATTTTTGTTTCGTAATAATAATATGTTCCTTTTTGACCTCCAGTGTCACACTTCACTCACTTTTTTCAAGTACATTGTACATGTATTTCAATTTTCAACTCACTTGCCTCACCCACGAGCCAGATGAGATACATTGTATTTTATTTACTTTATTTATTTGGCTACAGCAAATCACTTCTCTGTCTCCATCCAACCCAATACTTAGCATTTGTGAATACTGGAACAAAAGACCCAACATTTTTAGCTCACCTGAGCCGAAGGCTCACAAGGTGAGCTTATAGGATGGCCATGATCCGGCGTCCGTCCGTCGTCCGTCGTCCGTCCGTCGTCGTCGTCGTCGTCGTCGTCCACAATTTCAAAGATCTTCTTCTCTGAAACCGCTTGGCCGATCTAGTTGAAATTTTATGTGGAGCCTCCTTGGGTAGTGGCATTTCAAGTTTGATCGCGAAATCCAGGTCACATGACCAAGATGGCCGCCACGCCCATATATGGTAAAAACCCTTCAAAAATCTTCTTCTCCAGAACCGGTGGGCCGATTTCCACGAAACTTGGTATGTAGCATCAGGGACTTCAGCCCATCATAGTTTGATAAAATGATGACCCTTGGATGACCTTGACCTATTTTACGGCAAGGTCAAATTTGGAAACATAGGCTTTTACATGGGAAAAAGTGAAAACTATGGATTTTTTGAAAACTATTGCAGCCTGAGGCCTGAAAAGTGGTAGATGCAAACAACTAATGGAGTAGATGAAGGTATGTGATTAATTTAGGTCAAGGTCATCTCTTGACCTTGGCCAGTCTGTCGTCCATTCACACTTTTCAAAGATCTTCTTCTCTGAAACTGCTGGGCCAATCGAAGTGAAATTTTATGTGGAGCATCCATGGATAGGGGAGACGAAAGTTTGATTGCGAAATCCAGGTCACATGACCAAGATGGCTGCCACGCCCATATATGGTAAAAACCACTCAAAAATCTTCTTCTCCAGAACCGGCAGGCCAATTTTCATGAAACTTGGTATGTAGCATTTGGGACTCAAGCCCATCATAGTTTGATAAAATGATGACCCTAGGATGACCTTGACCTTATTTATGGCAAGGTCAATTTGGGAAACATAGGCTTTTACATGGGAAAAAGTGAAAACTATGGATTTTTTGAAAACTATTGCAGCCTGATGCCTGAAAAGTGGTAGATGCAAACAACTAATGGAGTAGATGAAGGTATGTGATTAATGTAGGTCAAGGTCATCTCTTGACCCTGGCCAGTCTGTCGTCCATACACACTTTTCAAAGATCTTCTTCTCTGAAACTGCTGGGCCAATCAAAGTGAAATTTTATGTGGAGCATCCATGGGTAGGGGAGACAAAAGTTAAATCACGAAATCCAGGTCACATGACCAAGATGGCTGCCACGCCCATATATGGTAAAAACCACTCAAAAATCTTCTTCTCCAGAACTGGTTGGCCGATTTCCATGAAACTTGGTATGTAGCATCGGGGACTTCAGCCCATCATAGTTTGATAAAATGATGACCCTTTGATGACCTTGACTTAATTTACGGCAAGGTCAAATTTGGAAACATAGGCTTTTAATGGGGAAAAAGTGAAAACTATGGATTTTTTGAAAACTATTGCAGCCTGATGCCTGAAAAGTGGTAGATGCAAACAAGTAATGGAGTAGATGAAGGTATGTGATTAATGTAGGTCAAGGTCATCTCTTGACCTTGGCCAGTCTGTTGTTCATGCACACTTTTTAAAGATCTTCTTCTCTGAAACTGCTGGGCCAATCAAAGTGAAATTTTATGTGGAGCATCCATGGGTAGCGGAGACGAAAGTTCGATCACGAAATCCAGGTCACATTACCAAGATGGCCGCCACGCCCATATATGGTAAAAACTACTCAAAAATCTTCTTCTCCAGAACCGGCAGGCCAATTTTCGCGAAACTTGGTATGTAGCATTTGGGACTCCAGCCCATCCTAGTTTGATCAAATGATGACCATAGGATGACCTTGACCTATTTTATAGCAAGGTCAATTTTGGAAACATAGGCTTTTACATGGGAAAAGGCGGAAACAATGGATATTTTGGAAACTGTTGCAGTCTGAGACCTGGAAGTTGCTAGATGCAGACAACCAATGGAGTCGATGAAGGTAAGTAATTAATGAAGGCCAAGGTCATTTCTTGACCTTGACCCAAAGTCATTTAAATATCAAAATTAAAATTGTGGTTTTCTCATAAATCACTGGGTTTGGAAACTATTGCAGCCTGAGACCTGAAACTTTGCAGATGCAGACAACTTATGAATTCAATAAAGGTGTGTGAGTATTCAAGGTCAAGGTCATTTTATGATGACTTAATACTGCAGGATCAGGCTTCAGGTGAGCGTTCTCAGGACCAATGGTCCTCTGGTTTATCTTGTCATGCTTGTAGGCCTAGGAAATGTGCAGTTTGATTTTGTATGTAAGTTGAATACTCAGAGTAGTAGTAATATGATGTATTTTCATGTGTCTTGTGTTTTGTTGTTGAGCTATGAACTGGTATCATGTTGTAAAAATATTGATAAATATTTCAGTAAAATACAAGAAAATGAACAAATTGATGAAAAATAAAGATTTGTAATTTAGTAAACTTAACACACATTGTTTTCATGTACATGTATGTGTATATAGGTTTATATACTGGTTTAAACAGAGATATCCCCATTTTATTCTGCATTATCTTTATTTCTATCTATGGTGGTAATAAACTGTCTTTATGGTTTTCAAGTGGTCTCTATGTCCTAATTACAGACAGTTAACCTATGATAAAGTTTGACATAGTTTGGCATATGTCAAATTTGTAATGTACTAAAATTTGGTGTGGAAATTTTAAACTTAAAATCTATCAAAGTCTTTTCCCATATATAGAAATAGTATTGAATGTATGCACACACATCCAGTTTTAAGCTACAACATCAATTGGAGAGATGATTACATGCTTGTGACTTGCAGATTCAATTCTATCATCTATGGGCTGTCAATAGTTTTTAGGGATTTTATCATTACATGTAATTTTTTTTTGTTCCTGTATTATCAAAACTCATGTTTTTGTTTCTAATATCACTCAGTGCATGGGTTATTGTCTAGTCTGCCAGTAATTATTCCTAATCATTACAAAAACATGCCCATGCAATATACAGAGATTTTTAAAGTTGTAAAGAATGAAAATTTTCAAATTTTTGCTATTTTTCTTATTTTTGCTCCAAAAGATAGATGCTGGGTACTCGCTTGAACCGCCTTGCTATTTTTCCCAATTTTTTCTCCAAAACATAGATTGTGGGTACTTGTTAGAACTGCCTCGCCAAGTAGGTATACTCTTGCATACTCCAGTTTTGCTAAATAAAAGTGGGGTTTGAGGGGGTATTCATTTCACGGACATGTTTTCCTGATGATGCAGATAATTTTTTGGGTCCTTTGAGATCAGCAAGTCAACTGTAAGGTCTGAAATGAGCCTTTGCATGAGAAAACCGACAGTCTGGGTGTCCGACCAGGTCAGACACAAACCGGCCTGTACAGTCACAGATGCAGGCTAAAAGCTTGAAATTTCAGATTTAAGAACTGTCTGTTTTGGTGAAAACAAAGACACTGATTAGCTGTGCAGTTACTGCACTGCTGATTTGCACTGTTGTATTCGCCTATGCATGTTGATGGTTTTCCTTGCGTAAAATTCGAATTTTCAATTTCTCATAATTGATTCATGTTCATTAACATAATATGTTAATGGTATTTAGTTTAATTTCCCTGTTTTAAACTGTATGACAATTAACTGAATAAATAGCTTCCCCATACTTTGTGCTTTTTAAGTTGCATTGTTTCTAAGAGTACAAAGAGTTCAGGACAAAAGATGTTTCAACATTTTTTTTTTCTTCCTTTTTTTTTGTATTAAAGAAATTCACTATAACTGCTAGCTTTCTAAACAATATAGATTTCATACCATTGTTGCTTTTTGACGAAATGGGCTTTAGGACCAAGTATTTAGTATTTAACTTGTTCACAATGGTCTGTCTTTACGTACCCGCAACAAAATTTTACACAAACCTCATGACTCAACCCTAAATCCAGGGCCTCTGATGTACTATAACGGTACTTGTGCCATTATACCTAGCAGAGTCCTGTTAATAACTTTGTCATTTATTGTTCCCATTGTAATTTTATTTTGAAATGAAACCATATGATTTTATCCTTAAGGTCTTGAAATTTCTTACTATATACATGTATAGCAATGATTGTAAACAAAAGTTCTCGTTGTGATGCTGCTGGAATTTTTAGAAATTGCAGTAAATTTGGTAAAGAGCTTCCAAAATATTTAGAAAAATAGCGAGATACAAAGTCCAGTTAGTGCCACATTAAAAGTAGCCAATTCCTAGTACCCATGTGAAAGACCAATCCTCCTTGAACAACTTAACAACTAAAACACAAGTATCACTTTTTCTTTTGAACGTCACGAAAGTTTGAAATGATAGGTTTATTGAGATCAGAAATAGCTTGACAACTTTATTTGACACGAAAGCAAGGTTTCAGCTGTGCTTTTCTCAAAGGAACCATGATTATCACTAGCAATTTTATTTCTATTATCGAATTATGAGTCATGTCATAAGAAACAGTGGAAGAATATGAGCCTGTGCCTGAGAAAACCAACAATTTGGGTTCCGACCATGTTCGAATCAAACCGAGCTGTTCTACCACAAAAGAAGGTTAGAAGCTTGAAATTTCAGATTTAAGAAGAGGAATTGTGCTATCCCTGTGGCGAAAACAAAGGCGCTGATCAGCTTTGCAGTTTCTGCGAAGCTGATCTGTGTCTTAGTTTTTGCATGCGACGGCTCAAATATATGTGAACAACTGTTCTGAGTGCAGACATATAGGAAAGTCTGCACCCGTATAATATTACCTTTAATATAGATACCGTTTAAATTTTTAGCACTGAATTTATGCATTTGATCATTTTTTGAAAAAAAGAAATAAAAAAAAATGCAATATCAAGAATTTATGTCAGTCCAAAAACAATTTGCCTCTTAATTAAAGAAAAATAATCTGACTTGACAATGAAACAAAGTCTTAATAGCACCTCTTAAAGCCAGATGTACGTAATTGACCTCACGGTAGAAAATTTTTATTTTTTGCATGTGAGTATATTTTGATGTCCTGCATACGAAAATGAAAAGAAATCGATACCGTTCCGAGCTTGTTTCCGAGATATCGGCCTTCGAAATCGTCAAATTTGAGAGCGAAAATACATTGACGTCAACGTAAAATGCGATTTTTAGACCCCTTTTTTGTTGATTTTTTTATTTATTTAAAAAAATCCACGGTAGGATTTTTTAAAAAACTGATATGTGTTACAGAAATTCCTGAACTACAGGTAGATAACGAGAAAGTCCTTAGTTACCGGATTTGTTTTCCTGCATTAAGCGTGCGAAGAGAGGTAGTCGTTGCTGAATTCAGTACATTTTATGCGCGACGTCGATTTTGCGCCAAAATCTCCGACGCTTTTTAGCATTCAATATTTTAACTGTCATGCAAATTCTGTTTTCTTTGGGATAACATGTCCAAAATCATTATTTTGAGCAAAAATAAGAAATAATATCAAAATGTTTACATTCCTGAAGTCCTCTGCATAATTGTATGAACATAGTTTTGTATTCCGAACGTAAACTGACGCTTGAAATGACGTTTCGAGCGAAAACCGACGTTACGAATGCGGCGTAAAAATGACGTTTCGACCCTTAGATACGCACGTTCCTTTGAGCGCCTTCAATTACGTACATCTGGCTTTAAATATGTTTGTCTTATCTATTTAGCAAAATTTTGAAACTTTATCAATAAGTGTATTGAGGCAGATCATTATGAGTTATCTGATCTGGATCAACTGTGTATTCTGCAAGTTAGCTTTTGTCACTATTATAATAAAGTTGAATGCATCCTTAATGTTGTAAAGCTGGAAATTGGTAATGTGTCTCTGGCATGCTGCTATTTAAGCCTTAAGGCTGCTTTTTAAGCATTTAAGACCGCTATTTACGTCTTTAATGAAGGTTTCCGCAGTTTCAATACCAAGAATTAGATGTCAAGGTTGTAGTCTGGCTCTTTCCAATTAAAAGGAAAATATAATCATCTTTTATTGATCTTTCTGAGGAGGAGATTTACTGTATATGCTGAGGTGTGACTGTGACAATAGAAGCAGTGTTATTTAATTAAGTTCTCTAGCTTCTAATAAACCAAATATCATTGCGAGTCAGTGGGTGTTTTCTAGCAATAATTACCTCAGTGTAATATCTTCATACTTCAGACTGTTTCATAATGACTCCTTTGAAAGTTCAAGAAGACAACAAATGTAAAGTTCATAGTATCAAGAAATTTATTTATGATTACTGAATTACAAATATAGAAGTGTGACTTGAAACCACAACACATCAGTCATCTGTAACCATGGAGAAGGACAGGGTACCGACCCATTTTTTTTTTTCTTAAGTGTAGGGGAAATACAGGGAGTTTGTTAACCTTTAGCATGCTGTAGGCGACTGCGGTCACCCGTGGAATACCTATCTGTGCCAACTAGAGGCGACTGCGGTCGACAAGAAAAAACGCTTTCAAATTTCCCGCACTTTTCGCCCACTGCCTACTTATGAATATTAATGAGCGATGCCCAGACAGTTGCGCATGAAAACAACGACACTGGCTATCCGCACGACGGTCGTGCCGATAACGCCGCTTATCGATATCCGGGAAATCGATATCCAAATGTTAAATTTGTTTAGAAATTGATACATTTTAAGTTGAAAAATATATTACACTGGCTTCAAAACTGAAACAGAATATTACACATGCAGGATTTTTTACTTTTTAATTAACAAAATTGTTATTTTGCTGAAATTGACTTACCTGTAAATTTACCTGTAAAAATCAGTCGTGAGACAGTAATTATCGTTACCTAAATAATGAAATAATGTGGTAATCCAAAAGAATAAACAGCCTTTGATTTTAACAATGGAGTATGGAAACATTTCAGTAACACAATTAAAAAAATGCAATGATTATATTTTTATCCGCTGTTACAAATCTACTTTGATTCAGTTTACATCAGCTGGATTAATCAAGTCAAACTAGTTTTCTTATTCATAACTAACAAAAATGTCAATTTTGAATGTATTTCAATAGCTAAACACATCTTTAATTTATTTAATGACAAATTAAAAGTTTAATGCATACGTAAGCTTGTTAGAAAATCTTATATTCCCGTCGTGCCGATAGCCAATACCTGTAGCATACCTGTGCGGATAACGCCGCTTATCGGCACGACCGTCGTGCGGATAGCCTCAGCCGAAAACAACATGGCGGCTTGTGGTTTTGGGACCGATTTGTCGGCCGATTTTGATCGGATTTTCGTTATTTTTGCATTAGAAATGCATTTTCAGCGCTTTTTTCGCTGGTAAATGGAAAATTGGGTGCATTTACACCCGAAATATGACATCGTAACGGTACATATGATGAATTTTTACGCTAGAAATCGGCGTAACAAAGACTTCCGAAACCGAAAGTAGATTTGTTTACAGCGTTTGTTGAATTTATTCAGCTGTTTTTATGGCTCAAAAATTAAGAAAACACGGAAAAAAATTGGAAAAAACGTCAGTGGGCTGCCATATTGATTTCACTATATTGCTCAGCATGCTAAAGGTTAAGATTGGCAAAGACGGACCTATATTATTTCATGCAAAATCCAGTAATCTTCATTGTTTACCAAGTAGTGAGGGTCGAGATGTATTCCCGTGCGATTTTCGTGCTAAAATTTATTTCTTTGCTTTAAACGACTGTTTGTGTGTTATTATTATGGAAAATGATGGGGTTCAATTTTTCCGACTCTTCGAGCCAATTCTATGGGCTCTTTTTCTAGGCCACGCCCATTTTTGCGTAATAACTACACTGTTGACACTTGTTGTGTTGTTTCTGCTACTAAAACTAGCTTTTTACCTTGTACTTTGCATCTGAAACCCCTTATGAAGGACATGTAACAATAAAAACACATTTATGATAGGTATTGGCGATGTAAGCACAATATATCTGTAAAACATACCCAGCAGACATTTGACGTCGGTTGGACGTCAGATAGACGTCAGACTCCGACGTCATAATGACGTTGGATTTAGGTTGATTTTGAAAGTTTGTTTGACGTCAAAAACAGACGTTATTCTGACGTCAAAAAACAGACGTCAGTCTGACGTCAAAAACAGACGTCATTCTGACGTCAGAAAAACAACGTTGGTTTGATGTCTCAAATGTGACGTCATAATGACGTTGGGGTTAGGTTGATTTTGAAAGTTTGTTTGACGTCAAAAACAGACGTAAATCTGACGTGCTAAAACCGATATCGTGAATGTAATTATAATTAACATTCTGAAATCCTGAAGTGGATTCAGAAGTGCGGTTGTGCACTATTGTTATTTCCCTTTCACTCCTTTGATAGAGTTATTCGGGATATACAAAATGTTTAAGATGTTAAATCGCTCTGATGTTGCAATGGTATATCTTATTTATGTCAAATTTTATTGCTGTATGGTGCTAAAACAAATAAGACATTAGTGTAAATAATAAGACTATTGTGAACAATCAATAATTTAAAATGGTGAAATAAGTATTAAAATATACAAATTTCATTTTCGTCTTAAAAGAAGGTTTAATAATTTAGTGAAAGACTTTATTTTGATTAACAAATAATTATTTTTTCTAAATTAAGCATGGTGGGCGAAATATGTGATTTCCGATACGAGACCTAGATATGACTTTTTTAAAAGTGGCAATGTTGAAATTATTATTTGAATTTGATTTTGTTACATAATTTGCGCAAGAAATTATGTCAGTTCAAGGGCAGCTAACTCTGTCGACATATGACGTTAGACTTACGTTTGAATCCGGCGTCATTTCGACGTCATATCAATACGTCCACTGACGTCAGGACTGGACGTCAGGTTGACGTTGATTATTGGTTTTATTATATACCTACCAAAAATAACCATTGATACTACCCATTTTCCGAGACAAAAATACAGAATCTTGTATCACCACACTGTCCTGATACGATTCCGTATCACCATCCTCCATTTTTTACCCAACAATATAAAATCCAGCACCTAAAGCCGGCATCTAAATCTGAATGACAACCAGAGTAATTTCTATTTTAATTTATAAAACAACAACTGTTTCAGAAGTTAAAGAGGTTCGCTTGTCATCAAAGCAACATAATTAACAAAAAATTAACGACTTTTCTAGCTTTGACGTAAGAACTGGCACAATGTTACGTCATCAAAGATTTGACGCAACGTCGTATGGTACGTTGTCATAACGTCGCAAATTTACGATTTGAATTCTTGTGGCTGATTACTTTTGTAGGTATATAATAAACGCGTTATTACTCCAGTAACTTGATCTGATGGGTCGGATCACGTCTCGTAGCTGCGCCAGGAAAGACCGGATCACGCTCGTCTCCGACTCGCGTGATCTGGTCTTTCCTGGCGCAGCTACTCGACGTGATCCGACCCATCAGATCAAGTTACTGAAGTAATAATGAGTATGTATGACGTCGTGACCAAAATACAACCAATATCCGACGTCAAGTTGACGTCAGATGCCTGCTGGGGACGTGTTTTTCGTATATGTCGTCAGAGTTAGCTGCCCTTAAACTGACATAATTTCTTACACATATGATGTAAAAATATCAAATTCAAACAATAATTTCAATCTTGCCACTTAAAAGTCATATCTGAGTCTCGTATAGGAAATCCCATATTTCGCCCTCATGCTTAATTAATGTAGAAAAAATGATTATTTATTAATCAAAATAAAGTCTTTCACTAAATTATCAAACTTTCAATTAAGATGAAAATAAAATTTGTACATTTTAATATTTATTTCACCATTTTAAATAATTATTTGTTCAGAATAATCTTATTTCTCACACTAATGTCTTATTGGTTTTAGCACCATAAAGCAATAAAATTTTGCTTAAATAAGATGTATCAACATCAGGCTGAATTAATATCTTGAACATTGTGTATGTCCCGAAAAACTCTATCAAAGGAGTGAAAGGGACTATCAAAAGTGCATCACTGCTCTTCTGAATCCACTGTTATTCAAAAATGCGAAAGAATATACACCTTAAACTATTTATATGACATTAATTCAAACGTCGTTTTTAGGACGTCGGATTGACGTCAGCTTTCAGACGTTAAACCGACGTTGGCTTTAGCACGTCACATTGACGTCTAGTTTTGACAACAAACAAACTTTCAAAATCAACCTTACTCCAACGTTATTATGACGTGGAGTCTGACGTCAAACTGACGTTCAACGGACGTCAAATGTCTGCTGGAAGTAACATAGAAAAAAAGAAAAAAGAAAGAAAGAAAGCAAAAGAAACACACGAAACGAATAATCTGATTTTTACCCAAAGTGAAGTTTCATTAATTTGCACACCACACATGGTCAGAAGTATGAAAAACACAAGGTCTAAATCACGTCTTGATTACGACGTCTAACTGACGAACTAGTTGGACGTCAAAACAACGTCCAATCCAGACGTCCAAAAGACGTCAGGAAATGACGTCTGATGGACGTTGGAAATTGGTTATATGACGTCGCGACCAAAATATAACCAATATCTGACGTCGAACAGACGTCAGGTGCCTGCTGGGTAGTGGGTGGGGTAATTTAATGGGGGAAATAAGTATGAAAATTAACCATACTCTATCACCGGTGTATAATGACACTGAAATAAAACTTAAACACATCAAGCAGATGAATATTGTGTAATAAACAGTTGTTAACATTGTAATGTCTTTGAGTTGCTCATAATTAACTATATACGAGGACCATTCAATAAGTAATGCGAATTGGCATGCAATTTCTTCTACATTAGAATTATATGCCCTTAACTCTGTTTCTAAATATATTAAGCTTAATTTGTTAGGATAAAGCTATTGCATGTTTGATTTTGTCTACGCAGTGCCTATACGAGGGGAAAGCAAAAAGTTCGTGGACTTTCTTAATAACTTTTATAATTGACGTCCGATTGTTTTCGTATTTTCATAAGTGTAATAATGGTCTATTGTCGACATTCATGTAAAATGTTATTTGTCGAATCTTCTTTTTGATTGGTCAAATTACATCGACAAACACGTGGGGTTTGCTACCCCGGAGCACGCCGTAAAATCTCTGTTTACGTGTTTATAAATATAAAACTATTTTAAAAATGTCATTTCTAAATCTCCTTAAATTACGGAAATATTGATAATGATGTAATTCGGCTTGAAATGTGAAATTGCAGTTCTCGCATTCGAAAGACAACGCTACAGCGACAGTTTTGAAAGACAAGTCTAAGCAAAAATTTAGTAAAAATGACGTTACTGGTAAATGGCGGAAACTTGCACATCGATAACATTTGTGCGAGACTTCCGAATAAATAATACAGAAACGTCTGATTTGTTACAAACAGCTAGAGACACATCAGAACTGAAGCATACAACAGTGTTCAATGATGTGCAAAGTGTTAGTCACAACGAAATAGCTGTTAAAAACAACAAGTAAGCACAAAAATCTACGAGAACAACTTTAACGTCATGGCATGCCCCATATAATCCTAGCGTCTGTCGCAGAAATTGTCATAAAAACTAAATTTTTCTAGCGATTTGCCTTAAACTCTCTACTGTAATCCTTCACGGATGGGGAATAAATATATGAAAATTTGCTTGAAGTCGAATGAGAAATAATGTTTTTATAGGAACTTTTGACTCGGCCAGCGTATACAGAAAACCCGTTGGCAAATGACGTTAACGTCTTGGTGTGCTCCGGGTAGCGCCAACACGCATCAAACAAATTGCCATAGAAACGATGTTTATCAAGCGATTTGTCTGAAACTTTCTATGCTTGTTTGTATTAAATTGATCGCAAACATACGGTAATATCAGAGAAATCGCATATATACTTTTGATTTTATTGACAAAGTCCACGAACTTTTTGCTTTCCCCTCGTACATATTATACACGAGGGTCGTTAAAAAGTAGTATAGATACATATGTAATTTCGCGCATTGCACTGTACATGTAATGCATAAAAATGCACACACAACATTATTACAATACAATTGTGCTAGAATCGATCTTGGCTAATATAATGTAAGATTACACACTTCTGGTGATTTAAATAGTGCCATGCAAACGCGATATTGTTGTGATTTTAATAATTGTATGATAGTTTCAAATGATGGATAAAACCGAAAGCCCATGTATTATGGTTAATAACATCCGACAATGCTTTAAAAGTCATACAAGTTAAGAAAAATAGGCAATGACTACGCATTAGAGTCATCTTGTTAGCTGAAAGCAGCAAAGGCGTATTGCAGGGTATAGCCACTTACATCAACATCGTTAATTACTCTGCAAACACCTTTGTACTTTCCATAATATGCATCTGAAAGGACAAATATCTATGCAAAGGGTGCTCGGGTTGGATGTGGGCACCAGCCTATTTGGGCCTAAAGAAATAGATGGGCTGCGTTTGCCTCCAGATAAAGCTTCTACGGTAATGACTGACCACCTGCTTACTGGTCTAAGCTGCTTGAAAAAGTGGTTCAAGTAGAATCATACATACATAAGCCTTAGTGGCTGAGTTGGGTGGTTATATTTAAAGCACTTTTTGGTTGTCATGACATCCTCAGTTCAGTCCCATAAAATGAAGCATCAATGAGCATCAACTCAAACAAACAACATAATATATATATTCCAAAAACACATAAATAGTGTCGTTTTGATGCAAAGAGGAGTGCCCTTTATGTGTTTCTTTGGTCACACAATTTGCACATTTTGTTGTCTCATTTGCTTTATTACAAACATTTGAATTGTACTATCTGAATCTGAATAGTTTACTGGTGACACGCCAAATGACATTATTTCACCAGGGGGTTCGGATGGGGGAGAAATTAGTCCCTTGAACGCACGAGTGTAGCGAACTTGTTTTTGTTTTATGTCTTGGTGTTTAAAATATTTTTGTGCTGTTGGCGCCTTATGTACAGCTCCGTTTCATAAGTTTAGTACATACTGATTTGTTTCATAAGTATTGGCATAGCAGTACCCGTACTTGAAGCTTGGCCAAATGTTATTGGGTGTTTACAGATTTGAACGGATTTCGTTATGTCGAACTTAATACATAAAACTATTCACTGATTGTAACATTTTGAATTTTAATCGATTGATTTATCAATAGTAAAACATTAAAATGACAAGCAAAATATCATATCTTCAGGAATACAAATATCAACTTTAACATTGATTTCATACACTTCAAGAAAGTTTTAACCAAAAACAAATTATATCGTTAAATTGGCATATTACCCGGCATACTACATAACATAATATTTGGTCTACCCTCTGTATATTCAAGTTTATTGAAGCTTGAAACATTACACCCAAATAGCCGTGGCACACAATCATTCAGCGTTTGATACATAATTACACACAGAACCGTTTGTTTTACAAATAACACTAGTCAAACAGTTGAATATAAATATTTATCTAAGGAAAGCCGCTCGAAAATGTACTGGGACACAAAAATGGCGAAGCGACAGTCCAAACAAGGTAAGACAGTCTAGTAGGATGAAAGATTCCAAGCTTCAATAACCTCGACTGTACATAGGGTAGACCAAATATTATGAAAGGTGTAGTCTCCTGGACGCTCTGTCATTTTATTGGAATAATAAATTTCTAGTTCAAACTATCCTGTAATGTGAGAAATCAGTGTTAACATTGATATAAGTGTCACAGAAGTTATGTTATTTCGCTTATCATATTAAATGTGCCATTATCTATTTATAAATCAATCAAAATCTAATTTTTTACAATCAGTGAATAGTTATATGTATTAGGATTGACTTAGCGAAATCCGCTCAAATATGCATTCACCCAATAAAATTTGGCCAAGCTTCAAGTACGGGTTCTACTATGCCATTACTTATGAAACAAATCGGTACGTACTAAACTTATGAAACGGAGCTGTATGTTTGCATATTTTTAGTTAAGTTAAGGTAACTGAGTGGCCACCTATTGGGAAAATAGCTGCTCATTCGGCTTACTAAATGTTTTCATGGTATAAGTACCTGATTGTTGGTTTGTTTTTTTTTCCCATCTTGGTTTTTGGAGTGGGAGTCTTTTTCTGATTGCGCCTTTTCCTGATCTTTGCCTACTTGTACTTTTTTAGCTCACCTGAGCCGAAGGCTCATAGGTGAGCTTATAGTATACCCATGCTCCGGCGTCCGTCCGTCCGTCCGTCCGTCGTCCGTCCGTCGTCCGTCCGTCGTCCGTCGTCCACAATTTCAAAGATCTTCTTCTCTGAAACCGCTGGGCCGATTGTTCTCATATTACACATACACCATCTACAGGTAAGGGGAAAGAATAATTGTGTTTTTTGTTTTGATCGGATAAGGACTCTGGTTGCTATGGCAACTTATGCTTCCCATAGACTTATAATGGAAAAAAGTGAAAATTGCCAGTTTTTGCTGTCTAGTTGGAGATATTTGAATTTTGTTTTTGCAGAAATGTTTATTGAGTAGTCCTCTACGTTTCATGTGACTTTTGTCCTATTCCTTCATTTTGATTGGTTGCAGGGGCCCCATATAGGGCAAAATTTCGAAAAACATTCAAAAATCTTCTCCTCAGAAACTGTCAAGGGGATGAAGCCTGTACTTTGTATACATGTTCCTGGCAGTGGCCTCTACATAATTTGTGTTTTTTATTCCAGGCGGATAAGAACTCTGGTTGCTATGGCAACTTAAAGTTTCCATAGACTTATAATGGGAAAAGTGGAAATCGGCTATTTTTCCGCTAAAATTGCAGACATTTGAATTTTGTTTTTTCAGAAATGTTTATTGAGTAGTGTTTGATGTTTCTTGCGAGTTTTGTCGTAATCCTATATTTTGATCGGTTGCTGGGGCCCCATAAAGGGCAAAATTTTGAAAAAAAAACATTCAAAAATCTTCTCCTCAGAAACTGTCAAGTGGATGAATCCTGTACTTTGTATACATGTTCCTGACAGTAGCCTCTACATAATTTGTGTTTTTTATTCCAGTCGGATAAGAACTCTGGTTGCTATGGTAACTTTAAAGTTTCCATAGACTTATAATGGGAAAAGTGGAAATTAGCTATTTTTTGAAAACTATTGCAGCCTAAGATCTGAAAAGTGGTAGATGCAAACAACTAATGGATTAGATGAAGGTATATGATTAATTTAGGTCAAGGTCATCTCTTGACCTTGGCCGGTCTGTCATCCATACACTCACATAACTCACATATCCTCGACACCAATATCAGGCTAGACAGCCTCTGTAGGTGCATTCTTGTAGTAGTCTCTTGGTTTTGGTCCGGGACTGTAGCACCAGGGATTAAACTTATACGGGTGGTTTTTCCATAACACATTTAACCGTGATTTGAAGCAGTTCAGGGAGGGTGCCATGACTACATGTTCGGGTAAAGCGTTCCAAGAGTCTATCACTCTTAGACTGAAACTGTTGGATCTTTTCAAAGATTATTTTCTCTGAAACCACTTGGCTAATCAAAGCCAAATTTTATATGAAGCATCTATAGGAAGTGGGAACGAATGTGTATATAAATAATCCAGGTCACATGACGAAGATGGCCGCCATGCCCATATATGGTAAAAACCCTTAAAATATCTTCTTCTCCAGAACCGGTGAACCGATTTCAACGAAACTTTGCATGAAGTATGGATGACTCAAGTACCACAATGTATATATAAATCATGACCCTGTGGTGACCTTGACCTATTTTATGGCAAGGTCAACATAGGTCGTCAATGCATTTGAATGGGGAAAACTTTTAAAATGTCATTTTAAGTGAAAGTCTTGCAGGAAATGGGCAGTAGGACTGAATTTTAATGATCCTGAAAAAAAATGGAATCCAGGGGCTCATCTGCTTTTAAAATGTTATTTGAAGGGGAAAATCAGCAGGAAATTGACAAATGGACGGAATATTGATTATTCTGAAAAAAGAAAATGGCCCAAGGGCTTCATCTGCCCCTGCACTGAGGTTAAATACCATAATATTCAAATATGTTTATTGGTATATGAAGCAGATCTCAGGTGAGCGTTTACAGGACCATTGGTCCTCTGGTTTTTTGGACACACAGTCATCAGACATTTCAGCAGAGGAGATAAGTGAATCAGGGAGGTCATTCCAGTCCCTGATAGTCTGTGGAAAGAAACTACTTTTGTACGCTTCTTTGCTAGCTGAAGGTATCTGAAAAGCCAAAGAGTGTTGATTTCTACAACGCCTAACTATTGCATTAAAGTGTTATGTCTAGATCACTGGCAGAAATATGTCGGGGCCTGGATAGCGTATTCGATAACAAAGTTTAATGTACTTGTCACCGCCGCGGTCCAGTTCCAATCCGGGGCATGTGACAGGCGTCGGTGGTCTTTGTCGCAGTTTTCACGAAACTTCCTTTCGACATTTGGATGAAATGGCACACCATTTCCCTTCAATACCGATTGGTATTACATGACCAATTTTATTGGACCATGGCATATAGACCCGCTAAGCGGTTAACAATTGCTCATGTGGTCCGGTATTTACCAGCTCTGTGCGGGAGACATCTTGTGACCCATTAATTTCTTAAGGCCCTGATGCTGGAAGGCAATCCAAATATACCCATTCAGTCGCAAACAACCTCCAGGCATGACCATAGCTGTAAATGTGATGCTAACCATCGAATCAAACAAAGCAAACTACATTATTGATGTACTGTATTGCCAATTGTATTTATCAACTTATTACTTTGAAATTAAGGCGATTAAGAAGCAAAGTCGTCATCAAGTGTTCCTCTTTGTTCTCATACAACACCCTCATTTGGACGCTGATACTGACCAGTCAGAATTCAACACCGAAATAACTTACTGGTATTGTTCTCCGAAGTTGACCGAAACGTATTTTGCTGCGATTACGATAGTACACTATTGGGTGGGAGTTATTACTCTATATTTACATTGTTCTAAAACCTCCTTAGATGAACCATTGGATGTCCATCTGTGTTCATACTTCCATGAACAACATTTTGTCACGCGACGTGACGTAATCCAAACTTGACGTCAAAAAACATGAATCTCGCCAATCTGATTGGGCGTTGTAAACGTCGACGCCGTTCCGCTGTTAGAACACACACTGTGTGTAGATTCTCCGTTTGCTGGTAAATGTGACCGCCTTGGTGATTTTTCAACAAGCGATAGAGAGAAATGAATGTAAATATAAGCAATGAGTTTAATTTTTCTGTTGTTCATGGAGCTATGAACCGCAGTGGGTCGCTAGCAAAGCTTACCTGAACCCCTTCGGGGTTCATTCACTTTCGGGGTTCATTCACTTTGCATGCGACCCACTGCGGTTCATAGCTCCATGAACACCAGAAAAATGGAATTCATTTCTTAAGAAACAATTTAAATTATTCGACCCCGAGACATACTTCTAAGCAATGTTTAAATTATTCGACCCCGTTAAGGAATATGTAAGTTTCGTAATTGCAGTACCGCGAATAGTCTGGCTTTTGTTGCAGGTTTAAAAAGGGCTGCTGATGAGGGTTTATTACCCGAAATTGCGCAATATACTATCTCCCTTTGATATTTTACTGCTTCCAAAGTATCAAACCTTTATATTTTATTCATGGTTCGTGATAAATACGTAGAGATCACCAAGAATTCTGCTACAGCAAGGAATGTAGGTTTAACCATTTATTCTCGGTGTCATATTCGAGATCACCTTGTCTTCCCAAAAGAAATGAAAAGTACCCCAGGACACATAAACATGTACGAAATGTCCATTTCGGAAGTCCATTCAGGTAATTTAGGTCCATGCCTGTTAATTTGTGCTTCACCTAGACCTTAAATTGTGATTTATTCGTTTAACATTGACCGTGATGATGACTCAAAAGAACGAAACAAGTAACTTAATACTTAAAGCAACTGGACTTAGGATCGTGTTTTCAACGGTTAAGCGCTTGTTCTCTTTCGGTCTGTTACACTTTCCTTCATATGCATTTGCATTACTTATTAAACGACCCTCGTGCATTATCTGTATAAGTACAGCTAATATAGCACTGCGCATACACGCCTGCTTTTCTCTTAAACATTTATTTATAGCGTTGTTAATCAAGATATAAGAATATTCTCCGACACGTTATTGAAAAAATGCTTGTGAGTTCGCACTACTTATTAAATGCCCCTCGTATAAAAATGAAATAGTAGGTTTCTTCTTAAACAATAACACATGCAACTTTTCTTTATATTTGTTCATCTGATTCAATTAGTAGAGTTGCTTATGTAATCCCGTGGCCACTTTTTGTTAATCAGGGTTTCTATATACCAAAATGTTCGGTTTGATGAGTAGATTTCAAAAATGTTTCCTGCCATTTTTTCTGTTGACTTTCAAGGTCAAGGTCAAAGGTCAAAGGTCACGGCTATTAAATATATAGGGCATATGACTATATCTTAATTTATGACCGATCTTCCATGTGAATCTGCTGCAAACTGGAAAATATCGAAAGTAAATACATTTTAGCAATTGGCGAGTGCAATTTCCAAATGACCTTGACCCCTCCATTTGAAAGGTCAAGGTCATTTACCCAAAATTTGCCCCAAAAGAACGCAAAATACGCAAAATAACTGCGCGCGTGCTACAATAGGCATGAGGGAGGTTGAATTCAAGACCTTTAATATGGTAGGTATTCTTGTAGGGTTCGATATATATGTAAGTTGCAGCGATCCACCAAATGAGTTGCCATAGCAACGAAGGTTAATGACAGGACATGGCATGACCTTTGAGTGCTGTACATATTTAAGGAAAATGGTTAAGTTTTCGAGTTGCTTATATTGTTAAATGAATTTTAAGACAATCATGATTGTAATATACCAAAGTGTTTCTTTTATTTTTTAGATTTCAAAAATGTGTCCTGCCATTTTTTCGGTTGACTTTCAAGGTCAAGGTCAGAGGTCAAAGGTCACGGCTATTACATACATAGGGCATATGACTATCGCTAAATTTATGGCTGATCTTCCATGTGAATCTGCTGCAAACTGGAAAATATCGAAAGTAAATACATTTTAGCAATTACCGAGTGCAATTTCCAAATGACCTTGACCCCTCCATTTGAAAGGTCAAGGTCATTTATCCAAAATTTGCCCAAAAAGAACGCAAAATTCGCAAAATAACTACGCGCGTGCTATGACAGCATGAGGGAGGTTGAATTCAAGACCTTTTATATGGTAGGTATTCTTGTAGGGTTCTATATATGTGTAAGTTGCAGCGATCCACCAAATGAGTTGCCATAGCAACGAAGGTTAATGACAGGACATGGTATGACCTTTGAATGCTATGCATAATTAAGGAAAATGGTTAAGTTTTCGAGTTGCTTATCGTGTTTAATGAACTTTAAGACAACCATGATTGTAATATACCAAAATGTTTGTTTTATCACTTAGATTTCAGAAATGGTTCCTGCCATTTTTCTGCACACATTTTAAGGTCAAGGTCAAATGTCATGGTTCTAGAATTTATGGGACCAACAAAAATATTATCATTCGTGGTTGCTTCTCTGCGTATATTTGATATTAGGACAGTTTAAAAAAATCGCCCTGGTCCATTTTGATATTAGGACAGTTTAAAAAAATGGCCCCGGTCCATTTTGAGGCTTTAGACCCCAGTGAGACCGTACTGTATGCATGGAAATGATCAAGTGATATGCCAAAATAACAAGCGCTCAGACAGGCTTGATCTGACAAAATTCCTACTATGTAACTTTATAAATAAAAAAGTTATGCAGATATTTGATGTAAGGTATTTAAGATTTTAGTGTGACATTTTTCAATGAAGTCAAATTTGAAAGCTACCATACTGCATCAAATTAAAGCATAGAAATTGAAGAGATACAAAATATGAAACATATGAATATATAGATAAAAATAAAGAACAGCGTGATAGTAGTTTCGGATTTTTATATCACCGCACGGAAATCCACAGGGGGTCTAAACATAAGGAGTGTAAGATTTCATAATTATTGGTCAGCAAATGTTTAATACTTGTGGTTGTCATTTATTTTCTTACTGTTTATACTAAGCTCAGGGGCCCCAATTCAGTTTAAATAACAATTGGTTTAGCTCTGTCACTTCTTTACATTTTTTGAGTGTTTGTTTAGAAAGTAAGGAGTGTAAGATTTTTTTCCACTTTACAGATAAAAATTCGAAGAAACGCCATCATTTTTAAGAACCATTCTTCATATTTTATTGATTCTATTCAAAGTTTTAAATTAGTGGTATAACGGTACAAATAAGGCCAGATTTGTCTGCAAAATAACACTTTCAGTGTTTTAACCCTATGTCACACTTTGGGGCCATTATTTTGAAACTGCCCTTTAACTAGGTAAAATCCTTAGCACATACCTGATCGTTATTCTTATGTCACTCTCATATGACCTTGAACTATTTATTTGAAAGGTCAAGGTCTTTTCGCTCACATATGTCGAAAATATACGCAAGAATCTCATTTTACAACGTGATTACATAGCCAGAGCAAGATAAGATACTTTACAGCCACCAATTATGTTTTGTATTTTGATGGCTGTAATAAAAATCTCACTTTTACCTTTATTCTAATTGTGTTGCCATAGCAACCAAGACTTTTATTAACAAAACAATATGGGTTTTGAATAAATATTTCGACAAGATTTTAGTCGAATTCGATGGACTTTTTACAAGCATGACTAAGGTACTACAAAATAAGTGTTTCAAAAATGATTTCTGTCTATTTAGCTTTGATCACTATAGGTCAAGATAACTGATCAAAGGGGTCACAACCTCAAAATATTATACCAGCGTTTTATATCATTGGTTATCATGCGGCTACAATTCAATGTATATATCGTTATATGGTAGTAAATACTAATACTAAGACATTGCCCTTTTGAACTTATTGTAAGTAATGCAAGTTATCTAATTTACATATTCATGAATTTTAATGAAAACATTAATAAATGACAGAAATAAAATCGTTAACAATCCATAAATAAACTAATTTCAGGCAAAACCCATCAAATTATCATTGTGACACTTTATTATAGAACCATACCATATGATATATTTATTGATGTTGTGGGCCCAAAATGAAAACAATATCATTTACATATTCATGAATATTAACAAAAATCGAAAATCGAGGATAAACGAGGGAAAACTATAGCCATTGCAAGGTTTGGGGTGAGTTATAATATCCATAATTATATCCCTGAAACCAATTTTCATGGCTGCCAGTGTGGTCAGAGGGACCACCTTAATGCCATAAAGGTTGTCCTTAACAATGAACACATTTGCATGATGCACACCCACCCCTAGTGTGATTCTAAAGACCAGGTTGTGCTTACAAAAATATTCAAATACCAATAATAGCATGCTCTACAATACTTAAATTGGTCTGATAATGAAGCATGGACTTAGCAGTTTAACCTTCATACCTATTATACAAATTATTGAATTTGCATATTCATGAAAATTAATAAAACACACAAAAATTGGAGAAAAAATCTTGGAAAAATATGGGGTATACGCACAAAATCACTTGTGCCATAGCTGTTTACATACCCAGTATGCTGAAAGAAGTATCAATTGAATGCTATTGCAGTGTACTATGACACTTAAGTCACATATAAGAATGATCTGATTTTTAATTTCACGAATTTTAATGAAAACTTCATAAATAGTAATGAAAAACTGGGAAAATGTCGGTTTTTACTCTGCCAGCATATGTAAGCGAACAGGACGAATTATTCCATTGAATTTCTCCATTAAATTACCCCACCCACTTTCAATTAGAAGAAAATGAAGAAAAAATAACAATAGCTGTAATAAATTGGTTCTATGGCATAACATAAGCCAGAAATTGATACATTCGATGCAACATACCACACAAAAGTAAAGTTTTCATTCAGAAACAGCTTTATTATTGTCTGCAGTGTAGAAAAATCATAAAATGGGCGTGGTCTTAAGAAAAAGCCCACAAAATTGGGTCAAGGTGTCGAAAAAATTGAACCCCATAATTTTTCAACAATATATTCCATAAACAATCTTTTAAAGCAAAAATATCAATTTTAGCACAAAAATCGCATGGAAGCAATATTTCTTACATCTCGACCCTCACTAAAGGGTGCAGTATCAAATGGTCCAGCATTGCTTACCAATATGACTTTGACCTACATTTCATAAGGTGCAATATCCAACAGATAAGCATTGTTTACCAATGACCTTGACCTATATTTCAGGGGGTGCAATATTCAATAGTCTAGCATTGTTTACCAATGACTTTGACCTATATTTCAGGGGGTGCAATATCCAATAGTCTAGCATTATTTAATGATGACTTTGACCTATATTTCAGGAGGTGCAATATCCAACAGTCTAGCATTGTTTAATGATGACTTTGACCTATATTTCAGGAGGTGCAATATCCAACAGTCTAGCATTGTTTACCGATGTCCTTCACCTTGGTAGTGACCTCATCAGTTTCCTGATCAGTCTGCTGGCTATCTACCTCGCCCGCAAGCCTGCTACAAAGAGAATGTCTTTTGGATATCATAGGGCAGGTTAGTATTCTTTAGTACCTATGTTAGCTCTGTTGCAAGAATACGACATATGAGACAGTCAGAAACTTTTATGAATGGACAATTCTGTTCCAAGTCTCACTTAAGTGACTGACAGATTGGCGTAAACTCTCTGATGCCTTCAAATTTGTCTTTTATATCAACTTTTTAGTGCAACTTGTATGTCAGGCATTTTCGTAATTTCATAAAATTTTCAGAGGTTTCATTTGCTTTATTCAGTCATGTGAGCGTGTTCATTATCTGGTCAGTGACAGTTATTCTGGTATACATGTATATAATTGTGGAGAGGATAGTCCATGGACACTATAGTCTGATTTTGACCCCTGAGCCATGACCTCCAGGACGAGTCCACTGTAATCGGTAAAGCGCGTTAAAAGTTCGTTTTTACGAAAGTAGTTACCTACCTTTGTAACAGAATATCGCTAAAACTTTAATTAATCTGTCCTCAAATACATGCAGCCGTAGCCCAGTGGATGTGATACTGGATTGCAAAGACGAAGGTCGCGGGTTCGAATCCCATGAAACCAAGTTTCTTTTTCGGTCAAAGAAACCCATTCTTTGAAACACACTTTCGCTTTCGATTTTTCTAAATTATTATTTAGTTTAGGATTATATCATTATTGTTTTATTTATTTCATTTCTATATTTTATTCATTTTGCAATATTGTATTCATTTCATTTCGGCAGATACAAATCTGTCCTTTGCAGTGGCTGAATCGCTGGATTCGGCCTCGGGGTCGGTCTATCCTGGGTTGAGGTCCTGGGCAAAGGTCAGCTGGCTTCTGTACTTCGTCGATGGCAATGTCGATTTGCCAGTATTGCTGTTCAATGCCAAGGACATGACACATGCAGTATTCCCACTCGGCTGCTGTTATAGACTGCATGCATTCGCTGATCAGATTTCTGATGTTTTGAATTCTAGAGTGAAAGTTTCGCATGGCAATGAAATTATCGGGCCTTGTTATGAGTTGTATGATTTATAAATTAAAAATATAATTTGTGAAAAAAATAATTAAAAAAGTGTCGACGCTTGGATTCGAACCCGCATCATTTGGGTTTCTAGGCAGAAGCCTAACAACCATGGCCATTGAGACTTGTATTTAGGAGTGGTAAATATAATACGTTATCAAGTAATTACCGTTAAGATGATTTACCTTGATCAAGGAATGGACTAACCCTTAAAAGTACATTTACGGCTCACTGCGTGAAATCGCACTATAAGTAACTATGATAACAATCAAACAATAAACACTCATTTTTTTTTATTTGCCTTTTTTGTATTTTAGAGGTACTTGGTGCTTTATTCAGTGTGTTCATAATTTGGTCAGTGACGGGTATCCTGGTGTATATGGCTGTAGAGAGGATAGTCCATGGACACTACAAGGATGTGAAACCTGATGAAATGTTGATAACTGCTTCACTTGGTGTCTGTTTCAATTTAATGTAAGTATAATATGAGCAGCCCCATGGGAAAACCAACAATCTGCATATGCGAAAACAAAGGTGCAGATCAGCTTCGCAGTAACTGCGAAGCTGATCAGCGTCTTTGTTTTCGCAACACGGATAGTACAATTCCTCTACTTTCTACATACCAAATTTCCAGCCTCTAGCCATCTTCTGTGACTGTACAGGCCGGTTTGTGTCGGGCCTGTTCGGAAACTACATTGTTGGTTTTCCCACGAGGTGGCTCATATGAAGTTATTAGCCCTATGTTTAAAACCTTGCCTCTGATAATGGTTTTGTGAAGATTTAATTAATAGCACCTCTTAAATATGTTTGGAAAATGATAAGAACATTATTTTTATATCAAAATCTTCATCTTAGTTTGTCCTAATAGGACCTGCAAAAATTTTGAAAACATCCCGTACGAAATTGTCCAACAGGAACACAGCAGTATTACCACAGGAAAATGAGACCAGATTCCTGGCAGGAATCCCTTTGACTATTTGATTTTTCATATAAAGATTACGACAGGAGTCAGTGTGGACTCCCTGTGGAATCTGGCGCGAAATATTTAAATTAGCAGGAATCCTGCCAGGAATCTGAACCAGATTCCAGGCAGGAATCCTGCCAGGAATATGAACCAGAAATTTTGGCAGGAATCCTGCCAGGAATTTAGAGCAGATTCCTGGCAGGAATCCTGTTAGGAATATGGAGCCAATTCCTGTTATATATCTGCATAGAAATGACCTCTTTGGAAACACATGCATATGAAAGTTTTTTGAACAAAGAAAATGTGAGGGGCTAGTGTATCATATATATCCATAGATGCAGCCATTATATTTTGTTTCAATGCTTGTATCAATGAGCAGTAATGATAAATGGAATTCTTAGAAACTTCCTTAAATAGACTGATTAAAATTGTAGATGATCAGAGGTGGGTGGGGAATATTTTGAAAACAAAAAGCATAAAGAATTTAGTTAATGCTTACAAAGATCAATGCATGAATAAAATGGAAGAAAAACATATGTCATACCTTACTTTTACTAAAAAGTGTTCCTCATTTATTTTCACCAAAATTTGATAGAAAACATAAGTGTCAATATCAAACAAATTGAATAATGACTATCTTGTTTAAAAAAGCCCAACCTCATGGCTTCCTGTGTGTTGCAAAGTTATACCACCAAATTGTTTACACATTTATCAAAGACAGATTTAGGTTGGCAGTATTTTTGTCAAGCAGGAATCCTACCAGGAATTTTGTCCATTTTCCAAGTGGAAAAGAGAAAAATTCCACGTGGAAAATGCAAGCATCTCACTGTCCTGTTAGGAATCAGGCTGAAAATCAGATTCCACACTGACTCCTGTCTTTGTCCAACTGGACTACCAGTGGAATCCTGTTGAATTCTTCGTACGGGATAGCTGAAAAAAATTACACCGGATTGTGTAGGCATATTTTCATATTGATTCCTGTGAACAGCATGTCTACCTGTGACATTCACTTTAAAGATGTTTTATTGAGGTATTTCTGTCAATTTCCTTGAAAGATTCCATTTCTGTCTCTTTAATCATGGAACAAAAATGATTTACAATCTTGTTTATAGCTTCAAGCTTCATTTCTCTGCAATAGAGTAATAAATTGATGTCATAATTGGATGGATGCTTAACATCAGGATTCAGGAATCTATAATAAAATAATGTTCAAAGCCAGAAGCATAGCAGGTTTTCTAATTAAGTTAAAGCATGTTTGATACAATGCTGTGGTCATTATTTGCATCATTTTGTGTGCCTCTACATTGTAGAAAATGTGTTTGCCATAAAAATTACCACACACACAGTGCAGGCATTCTTATCTGTATCTGAGAATGGCAATACATGAGCCGCCTCGTGGGAAAACCAACAATGTGGTTTCCGAACAGGTCCGACACAAACCGGCCTGTACAAGCACAGAAAAGAGCTAGAAGCTTGAAGTTTTGGATTTAAGTAGAAGAGGAATTATACTATCCGAGTGGCGAAAACAAAGGCGCTGATCAGCTTCGCGGTTACCGCGAAGCTGATCTGTGTCTTTGTTTTCGCCTATGCAGATTGTTGGTTTTCCCATGAGGTGGCTTACATGTAGTTAACTAGCTTCTGTTTTGACAGAACAGCATATTGAATTGTGAGAAAGCTTAATTGATATCAGTCATATCACTGTATGTTTAGGCTTAGCATCGGAAGTCAAATATTAAATATTACTGACCAATAAAGCATAGTTTTACGTCACTTTCACACTGGTAAACATCACACTCTGCATCATGGTTCAAAAACAAAGTAATAATCTGAGCCGCTGCATAAGAAAATCTTTCTGCATACGTGAAAACAAAGGCGCAGACCAGCTTCGCGGTAACCGCGAAGCTGATCAGCGCCTTTGTTTTCACCACTCGGATAGTACAATTTCTCTTCTTCTTAAATAAAAAATTTCAAGCTTCTAGACTGCTTCTATGTCTGTACAGGCTGGTTCGTGTCAGATCTGGTCAGAACCCAAAATGTTGGTTTTCTCATGCACAGGTATAGTACCATGTATGAATTTATGGACTTTACAGATCAGATGTAGCCCTGCAGCTGATCAATCTGTTTGTTTATAAGACTGAAATTGTGCAAGCTTCATAATATGAGGAAACTGACAGAGCATATTCTACAAATAAAGGACGATAACAAGTACATGGCCTTAGATAAGAATTTTCCAAATATCTTACACTATATATGCATTCATTTAATTTAAAAAAAACATTTCACGAGAAACAAGAAATTTTAATGTTATGTCATCTAATGTCAAGCTTTCAATGCTTGATATGATGGGATAGTTGATGTCACAAAAATTAAAAATGCCTTTGAAGGGGCCAAAGTTATGTCAAGTTAATCGGCCAAGTGCTTTGTTGCACAGCATTTTTAACCATTGGCTATATAGGTTAGGTGTGTCAGAATCGTATTTTCATTAATGAGCCCAATTTTGCAAAAACTGGTACATATCGATATATTCAGGGTTTTTGTGCCCCCAACTTCGAAGAAGTTGAGGGGGCATATTGGTTTGGGTCTGTCCGTGCAGTGAGTTGAGTGGTGTGCAGTCTGTCTGTCTGTCTGTGATGCGTGAGCACTCGGCCATGAACCGTTAGAGCTAGGATCTTGAAATTTGGTAAATTTGGTAGAGGACCTGTATTTTTTCTTTCAGGTAAATTCAAGGGGCTAGGGGCCCATTCTGTGAGAGTTATTTCCCTTTTTAATTCTTGATAAAGTGAATAGATAGTGGGTACCTTGTGTGCGCAACTCCTCCTACAGTCTTATTCCGATTCTCTTGAAACTTTACAGATGTTGTGACCATGCTTTGAAAATATGCATGTGGTTTGGATATAATCCTCAGATTATTTTTTATGCCCCCAACTTCGAAGAAGTTGAGGAGGCATATTGGTTTGGGTCTGTCCGTGCAGTCAGTCAGTCTGTCTGTCTGTGATGCGTGAGCACTCGGTCAGGAACCGTTAGAGCTAGGATCTTGAAATTTGGTATGTAGGTTGTATATGAAAATTAAGAGGACCCATATTTTTTCTTTCAGGTAAATTCAAGGGGCTAGGGGCCAATTCTGTGAGAGTTATTTCCCTTTTTAATTCTTGATAAAGTGAATAGATAGTGGATACCTTGTGTGCGCAACTCCTCCTACAGTTTTATTCCGATTCTCTTGAAACTTTACAGATGTTGTGACCATGCTTTCAAGATACATGTATATGCATGTGGTTTGGATATAATCCTCAGATAAATTTTTGTCACTTTTTTCGCAATTTGAACTTAGCCATTTTTCGGGCATTTTGACAATGAAAGTGAATGGGCAGTGGGTACCTTGTGTGCGCAACAACTCCTACAGTTTCATGCCAATTCATTTAAAACTTTACATGTGTTATGGGCATGGTCTGAAGATATGCATGTGGTTTGGATATAATCCTTTGATTATTTTTGTCATTTTTTTCACAATTTGAACTTAGTCATTTTTTTGGGCATTTTAGTGAATGGATAGAGGGTACCTTGTGTGCGCAACTCCTCCTACAATTTTATACCGATACTTTTGAAACTTTGCAGACATTGTGACCATGCTTTGAAGATATGCATGTGGTTGGGATATACTCCTCAGATTAATTTTTGTCTTTTTTTTTTACAATTTGAACTTAGTCATTTTTTGGACATTTTTACATCTTGAAAGTGACTTACCAGTTGGGGGCATAGTGTTTCATAAACACATTTTCTAGTCTGTATACAGCCACAAAAGATAAACTGGTGCCAAAAAGTTTTGAATTCAGAAAATATAGAGGTGCTGAACTTTCCATCACGAAAATATGTCCGTGCAATGGATACCCCCTTAAACCCCACTTTTATATTTAGTAAAACTGGGGTTTGCAGGGGTATACCTATTTTTCTTATTTTTGCTCCAAAACATAGATTGTGGGTACTCGTTAGAGCTGCCTCGACAAGGCGGTTCTAACGTGTACCTACAATCTATGTTTTGAGCAAAAATAAGAAAAAAAAAAAAAAAAAAAATTCTACTGAAAATTTTGAATTTTTAAAACTTTAAAAATCTCTATATATTGCATGAGCATGTTTTGGTAATGTATGTGGTGGAAACAAAGGCACTGATCAGCTGCAGAGACACTCAGGCTAATATGAGCCTCTGTTTTCACATCTACGAAACTGAGCCTGTGCGTGAGAAAACCAACAATTTGGGTTCCGACCAGGTCAGACACAAACCGGCCTGTACAATCTCAGGAGCAGGCTAGTACCTTGAAATTTTGGATTTAAGTAGAAGAGGTATTGCACATATCTATGGAGCAAAATCAAAGGCATGATCAGCTTCGCAGTTTACTGCAAAGCTGATCTGCGCCTTTGTTTTGGCCTATGCAGATTGTTGGTTTTCCTATACGGCGGCTCAAATAATGTTTTCTCAATGTGGCGTGGCTAAATTTATTTTCTACATTTCAGAATGGGTTTTGTGTTACACTCTGAGATGTGTTGTCGCTCCAAACACAGATCATTTGGTCACAATCATTCCCATGGCTCATCAGCAAATCATAGTCATCACAGTGATAGAAACCATACACAAAATCACAGGTAAGTTTACATAGAAAATTATGAAGGAATGTTACTTTAAGTTCAGAAATAGTTGCAAGAAATTGACTGTCGCAAATTTTTGCAAAGTTGTTGTCTTGCAAATTTTAAATTCTTGCTAATAAAGACTTGCTATTAGCTTATAAGCTGCATGAGTATATGCTTGCGAATTCAAGAACTCTCCAATTATTCGGAAATTAAAAACTCGTGAAATAAAAGTCACACAAAAATTTCTAGATTTTCAGTATTTTCTGAGGCTTTATGTGTCTTTCTAGCAGTAAAACTGTTTATTGCAACTGCATCTACTGTAACCATTACGAAAACTTGCCCGAGCAATATACAGAGATTTTTAGAGTTGTAAAAAATGAAAATTTTCTGTAGATAAATTTTGATATTTTTCTTATTTTTGCTCAAAACATGGCTTGTGGGTACGCGTTAGAACTGCCTCGCCGAGGAGGTTCTAACGAGTACTCACAATCTATGTTTTGGAGCAAAAATAAGAAGAATAGGTAAACCCCTGCATACCCCAGTTTTGCTATATAAAAGTGGGGTTCAAGTTGGATACATTACACGGACATGTTTTCCTGATATTTTAACAATTGTCATCACAAAAACTTGCCTATGCAATATACACAGATTTTTTTTATTTTTTCAAGTTGTAAAAAATTGAAAATTTCAATGGATAAAGTTTGATATTTTGAATATTTTTGCTCAAAACATTGATTAAAGGCTTGAGGTATGTTAAAGGCGGTTGCAATGAGTACCCACAATCTACATTTTGGATCAATTGTAAGAAAAATGTATACCCTTGTAAACCCCAGTTTTACTTTATATATAAAAGTTGGGTTTAAGTGGGTATACATTTCACGCCCATGATCAAAAGTACCAAGTAAGTACCAATTTTTTTACACCTTTATGGCTCTCCTGTATTTCAGTGCCCATCTACAGATAGCAGATGACTCGGAGGTCCCTCTTCTGGAAGACAGTATAGAGGAAGGGGGTGAGGAGGGGCCGCCAAAGGGGCCACACTTACCCCACCATAAAAATATAAATGTGCGAGCAGCTTTTATACATGTGATAGGGGATATAATACAAAGTTTAGGGGTGCTTATAGCTTCTTTGATAATTAAATTAAAGGTAATTCTCTTAACTTATTTGTTGACTATATAAGAAATGCTGATAAGGTGCAGATTTAAAATTCTGTTTGACACCAAACTGATCCGTGTAGGAAAAAGTAAGTGTGGAATAAGCCTTCAGTGCATGCAGTCAAGTCTATATTGTGTTCCATGTCTCTATTCAGAGTGGCTCATACACTTTTACTTATATGTATTATATGTTTTATTGTGTTTTGCACATTAGATGACAAATAAAGTATTTGACTTGACTCCAGAAACCAAGCATTGATTCAGATGATTGAGATTGATACCATTAAAGTTATTAAAAAGAATATTATTTTGGAACCTTGATATAATAAAATTTAGCAGATAAAGAACCTCCAATTTTGCAATGATCTTGTGGTAGAGCATCTGATTCTGAATGAAGATGTTTACATTAGGTTTAAACCCCCTGTGGCACCAGATTGTGCCCTTGAGCAAAACACATTGAGCCACTGCATAAGAAAAACAACAAAATGTTTGGGCGAAAACAAAGGCGCAGATCAGCTTCGCGGTAACCGCGAAGCTGATCAGCGCCTTTGTTTTCGCTAAATGGATAGTACAATTCCTCTACTTTCTAAATCCAAAATTTCCAGCCTCTAACCATCTTCTGTGACTGTACAAGCTGGTTTGTGTCAGACCTGGTCGGAACCCAAATTGTTGGTTTTCTCATGCACAGGCTCACATTAACTCCCCATAGTACCGGTAAATATTATTGAAAAAATGTTGATTTAACTTAACCAAAGCCTCCAATGTGGCAGTGATATACAGGTCAACCTCATTATAATCTTTGGGTCCAATAATAAGGTAACTTTATACTACTGAACACTAGGTAACTGGTAACAGACACCATGAAAAATAATCAGTTTGGGAGCCCTGAGGTGGTCATGCTATATCGAAAATTGCATTGTAGCGAGATGCCTTTATAATGAGTTGAAATGTACCATTTGTTCTATTTTTAGCCAGAAGAGAAGTATCGGCTGGCTGATCCAATTTGTACATTCCTGTTCTCTGTGTTAGTGTTATTTACAACTATAAGTGTTTTACGAGATACCCTGCATGTGATAATGGAAGGTGAGAGTTGTAGTTTGTTTAAAACTCCTTGGCAAGATATGAGCCACCTCGTGGGAAAACCAACAATGTGGTTTTCGAACAGGTCCGACACCAACCGGGCTGTACAAGCACAGAAAAGAGCTAGAAGCTCGAAATTTCTGATTTAAGTAGAAGAGGAACTGTACTATCCGAGTAGCGAAAACAAAGGCGCTGATCAGCTTCGCGGTTACCGCGAAGCTGATCTGCGTCTTTGTTTTCGCCTATGCAGATTGTTGGTTTTTCCATGAGGCGGCTCATATCATACATAGTTCTCTTATAATCAGATTGGCATTAATAAAGTTGTGATGTAAAAACAAAACTGTCTTTGGGACCAGGTCTCTTGAAGTTACTGATATTTTAGAGCAATTGTATGGACTAAAGTGAAATTAAAGGTATTGCACTGCTGCAAAGTTATGGTGCAGCTGATCTACAGTTTTGTTTTGTTGTTTTGCATATACATGTAGGTTTTAAAATTGGTATCTTCTCTAAGTATTTTTTTCACTCTTGGAAATAATAAATTTTATAATGCAACAACCGTACATATCGGCCTAATAAAGGGGGTTCATAAATGTAAGCTTTATTTAGCTACTGACCTAATAAAGGCCATCTCTACTGACTAAATAAAGACCATGTTGTGATTTTTTATAACGCACCAAAAAGAAGCATGCCAGTGAAGTCAAATTAAGTCACATTTTGTGACGTCAATCTCCGCCATTGTTATGCAATGTTATATAGATGAAACAATGAACAAGAAAACCATAAATTATCAACAAAATGTACTGCTATGGTGGCAAACTTTAAGGAGTTGTTATGCGGAGTGATTGCTGAGCTGTTGACTAAATAAACAAAATAGCGGAAAGCAAATCTTCTCACATCGGGTGATTTTTTTTTTTTGCGAAATTTGTCAGCTTTCATTGCATTATAAAGTGAATAACTACCCTGTGACAAAAAATAAACAGATTTACCAGGCCCGGACCATAAACAGATGAAATGGCTCGCTGAAAGCTCGCCATTTCATCTGTTAACTAATCCTCATGTGATAAAACGGTTTATTGTTGGTCAAGGGGTAGTTAACTACTATTTATAATTCAATAATATTTTATAACAATATGAGCCACCGCATGGGAAAAACAACAATCTGCATAGGCGAAAACAAAGGCACAGATCAGCTTCGCAGTAACTGGGAAGCTGATCAGTGCCTTTGTTTTCTCTACACGGATAGTACAATTCCTCTACTCCCTAAATCCAAAATTTCCAGGCTCTATCCATCTTCTGTGACTGTACAGTCGGGTTTGTGTTGGACCTGGTCGGAAATCCAATTGTTGGTTTTCTCAGGTACAGGCTCATATGAGCCACATCGTGAGAAAACCTGATTTTTGCCTATGCGAAAACAAAGGCGCAGATCAGCTTCGCAGTAACTGCGAAGCTGATCAGCGCCTTTGTTTTCGCTACACGGATAGTAAAATTTCTCTTCTTCTTAAATCGGAAATTTCAAGCTTCTAGACTGCTTCTGTGACAGTACAGGTCGGTTTGTGTCAGACCTGGTCGGAAACCCCGAAGACCGGTTTTCTCGCGTCGAGGCTCATATTGTTCTTTGTCTTATAGGTGTTCCCAGAGATATAGATTACCACAGTATAAAAGATTGTCTACAGAATATAAAGGGAGTTAAGGCTGTCCATGGCCTCACAGTCTGGTGCCTTACCCTGGAGAAAAATGCCTTAGCAGTACATCTTGCTGCAGGTGATTATATTATGCCTTTCAGAAGGACAAATAAAGCTACCCATACTCGCGATGCGAGAAAATCGGTCTTTGGGGTTTCAGACCAGGTGGGACACAAACCGGCCTGTACAGATACAGAATTAGGCTAGATGCTTGAGATTTCGGATTTAGGAAGAAGAGGGATTGTATTATTCGTGTAGTGAAAACAAATGCGCTGATCAGCTGTGCAGTAACTGCACAGCTGATCTGCACCGTTGTTTACGCATAGGCAAAAACCCGGTTTCCTCAGGACGTGGCTCATCTAGTACCTAGGAAGTGGTGGTCAAGTCCAGTCATTACTGAAAAAATGTTGACTGTGACTTTTGAAAAAAGTTGGTATGTGTTTCATTTATAATTATATGCAAATTACAATTATAAGCAAACAGTTTAGCCTCATGTAGGCACAACATTCTGTAGCTATACAATTTGCCTTTGTTCTATAGCTAAGACGTTAAATTGATTTGATTTTTTTTTTTTTTTTTATCGATTCAGTTTAACATCCCTTTCAAGATAATGTCAGCTCATATGAGACGGGGCCAACTAGTAGGTGGGGTGAAAACGGGAGAACCCCGAGAAAAACCACCTGGCACACCCACAAGCAGAACTTGGCTTGTCTCACTTGTGGCCAGAGCAGGGCTTGATCCCACACCAGACACAGCGGTGAGATGATCGAGTGATTTAGAAACAGTGCCCTTAACTGCTTGGCCATGGGCACTGTCCTATTTGAAAAATGCTCTTTCTTTCCAGATCCTCAGGTTAACCATAAGATGGTGCTGTTAGATGCCTCCGAAGCTTTGCGTAAAAGATTTGACTTCGTAACGACAACCATACAAGTTGAAGACTACAAAAGTGATATAATGTCAAGCTGCAATGACTGTCAAGGTCTACAAAAGTTATAGTTGTCTGTGATGTAGTTATTGATTGTTATTATATGAGCCGCATCGTGAGAAAACCGGATTTTTGCCTATGCGAAAACAAAGGCGCAGATCAGCTTCGCAGTAACTGCGAAGCTGATCAGCGCCTTTGTTCTCTCTACACGGACAGTACAATTTCTCTTCTTCTTTAATCCGAAATTTCAAGCTTCAAGCCTGCTTCTGTGACTGTACATGTTGGTTTGTGTCAGACCTGGTTGGAAACCCCGAAGACCGGTTTTCTCGCGTCTCAGCTCATATTATTCATAGTTTCAGTGAGTCCCAAAAGAGGCATCATTGCCCATACACTTTCAGCTGAATCATGAGAAAACAAACAATGTGGTTTTCTATCAGGTCCAACACAAACTGAGCTGTACATGTGCAGAATTTGACAAGAGGCTGGAAATTTGGGATTTAGAAAGTAGAAGAATTGTACTATTCCTGTAGTGAAAACAAAGGCGTGACCACCTTCATGGTTACCGCAAAGCTGATCTGCGTCTTTGTTTTCGCATATGCAAAATGTTGGTTTTCTCATGATGTGGCTCACATGATTCTGGGGGATTGTGTTATATGCTTTAAGAGTGCTTTACGAGTATAACAGATCCTCCTACGATAATGAATCTTTGTTTTGTTACTGAATGTTAAAGCTAAACAGGTACAATAATTGCTCAGTGTTCCTTATCAAGCCCACCAAAGGCAGATTACCTAATCTGTGCGCTCATTCTTGCCAAAAAGAATAAGTGGAAGAAAAAGAATTACATGTTCCGTATTATTTTGTTTATAATTAAATCTTCACAAAAGAAGCTTGATCAAAGAGTTTTAAAATTTTCCTTTGATTAGCTCACCTGAGCCGTTAGGCTCACAAGGTGAGCTTATAGTATACCCATGCTCCGTCGTCCGTCCGTCCGTCCGTCGTCCGTCGTCCACCATTTTCAAAGATCTTCTCCTCTGAAACCGCTTGGCCAATCAAAGCCAAATTTTAAATGAAGCATCTATGGGAAGGGGGAATCAATGTATATATAAATAATCCAGGTCACATGACCAAGATGGCCGCCATGCCCATATATGGTAAAAACCCTTCAAAAATCTTCTTCTCCGGAACCACTGGACCGATTTCAACCAAACTTGGCATGAAGCATTAATGGCTCAAGCACTACAATGTGTATATAAATCATGACCCTATGATGACCTTGACCTATTTTACGGCAAGGTCAACATAGGTCGCGAATGCATTTGAATGGGAAAAATTGTTAAATTGTCATTTAAAGGAAAAATCTTGCAGAAAATGAGCAGTAGGACTGAATATTAATGATTCTGAAAAAAATTGGGCACCAGGGGCTCATCCGCCCCCACCCCGGGGCAATATACATGTATATCTCCATAATATTCAAACATCTTCTCCTCTGAAACCGCTTGGCCAATCAAAGCGAAATTTTATGTGAAGCATCAATAGGAAGGGGTAACAAATATGTATATAAAAAATCCAGGTCACATGACCAAGATGGCCGCCATGCCCATATATGGTAAAAACTGTTCAAAAAACTTCTTCTCCAGAACCGGTTGACCGATTTCAACGAAACTTGGCACGAAGCATCGATGGCTCAAGCACTACTATGTGTATATAAATCATTACCCTGTGATGACCTTGACCTATATTACGGGAAGGTCAACATAGGTCACCAATGCATTTGAATGAGGAAAACTTTTAAAATGTCATTTAAAGTGAAAGTCTTGCAGGAAATGGGCAGTAGGACTGGATATTAATGATTCTGAAAAAAATTGGACCCCAGGGGCTCATGTGCCCCCACCCCGGGGCAATATACATGTATATTTCCATAATATTCAAACGTCTTCTCCTCTGAAACCGCTTGGCCAAACAAAGCCAAATTTTAAGTGAAGCATCTATAGAATGGGGGAATCAATGTGTATATAAATAATCTAGGTCACATGACCAAGATGGCCGCCATGCCCATATATGGTAAAAACCCATCAAAAATCATCTTCTCTGAAACCAATAGACTGATATCAAGGAAACTTGGCGTGAGGCATCGATGGCTAAAGTACTTCAATGTATATATAAATCATGACCCTGTGATGACCTTGACCAAGTTTATGGCAAGGTCAACATGGGTTGCCTGTGCATCTGAATTGGGAAAACTGTTAAAATGTCATTTGAAGGAAAAAGCCAACAGGAAATTGGCAAATGGACAGAATATTGAAGATTCTGAAAAAAGAAAATGGCCCAAGGGCTTATCTGCCCCTGCACTGGAGTTAAATACCATAATATTCAAACATGTTTATTGGTATATGCAGCTGATCTCAGGTGAGCGTTTACAGGACCATTGGTCCTCTGGTTTAGAATTCTTTACACCTCATTAAATGCTCTAAATCTCCCATTTAAGTTACTTCAGCTTGACAAGAAACAAATCTATCCGCATTTTGCAGAAATGATAATTCACATCTCACAAATTATGATGTTTTTACTCCACATTTTCCATTTCAACTTCAAGTTCAACTTCATTATAATGCCCCACATTAAAGGGTGGTTTTTAATATAACGCATCGATGTTATGGCTCCCCAAATGATTTTTTGCTATACATGTATGTCTAATGTTAAAAAAATGTTACACCCTATGGGCGGTTTCCTTAATTACGTCAGGGTGAACATTTGTCACCAACATGACAGGCATATGTGCCAGGTAAAGATAAAGATAAAGAAGCTTTATTTAACGTCGCGTTTTCAACAGACAACATTAGCTCATGAGCTATTATGCGACATAACAAATATCGTTAACAGATACTTACCTGCCTTCTTGTATCTTCCTGGAACTACCCTTTTATTGCGAGCGTCAGCAAGGGAGCTACCAGTACCATTTTTTACGCCTTTGGTATGGCGCGGCCGAGGATCGAACCTGCGATCTCCCGATCCCGAAGCGGACGCTCTACCACTTGAGCTATCGGGGCCGGTATTCGAACCCACAACCTCTAGATTGCTAAGCGAATATGCTATCCATTTCACCACTGCGGCTGTATGTAAATAACCTCATTATAATAGAGTTTCACTTATAACATGGCCTGTTTCCATGGACGCAAAGATAGCGTTATAATGATGTTGACCTGTAGTTAGTGACTGTTAAGATCTAATTTTATGTAAGATTAGTTATTTAGAGATAATTCAAAGAGTTGCCAAGTGAGCCGCATTGTGAGAAAACCTGATTTGTGCCTATGCCAAATCAGCGCCATTGTTTTCGCTAATCATATAGTACAATTCCTCTTCTACTTATAGCCAAAATTTCAAGCCTCTAGCCTGCTTCTGTGACTGTACAGGCCGGCTTGTGTCGGACCTGTTGGGAAACCCCAAAGCCCGGTTTTCTCGCATCGAGGCTCAAATTATGTTGTATTTTAGAGTGCTATTGTGACTTAGGGTCGTTGATCAAGAGCTGTATAGCCCACCAATGACAATCATAAAAGCAGACCATGTGGTTTTAAGACCAAAGCATGAATTTCATCTTTCTTATATAATTTATAGAATGCGAGATTTTTTAGTTGGTACTTTAACATTTAACATTAAAATACCAACTTGAAAATCTCTCATTCCAACATCTATGAGCAAAAAACTTTGATCACCATTTTGAATGCTTTTGATTGGTTCTGCCTGTTTTAACATCATATTTATTAAATTCAACTAAAGTCAGCTTTACTATTTTGATTTCTAAAGCTTAAATTTTATGCTCATCTAAAACACAGGTGCTAGAAGTTACGACCATAAATCAGAAAAAATAATGCTTCAAATCAGTGTCTACATGGCAATACGGTATTGCCATGAAGACACTATTGTTTTAGGGCATATTTTAATGATTTATGGTCGTAACTTCAAGTGCCTTGTCTAAAATGAGCACATAATAGTTTCACCAGTTTCTTTTTATTGTTCTCTATTTTCTTATTAATATTCATGTTTTATATTGTTTTATCTGTAAAGGCAGTGATCTACAAAATTAACATTTATACCTCTCATGATTTTTGCATAATTCTATTCATATTTTTAGCTCACCTGAGCCGAAGGCTCATGGGGAGCTTATATGATGGTAGTCATGCCTGTGTCCGTGCATTCACATTTTCAAAGAGCTTTTTCTCTGAAACCGCTTGGTTTCAAAAGCCAAATTTTATATACAGCATCAATCGGAAGGGGGAACCAATATATATACTGTATGAATAATTTAGGTCACCTGACCAAGATGGTAGCCAAGTCAATATATGGTAAAAACCCTTCAAAAATCTTCGTAGGAACCCGTGGACCGATTTCAATGAAACTTGGCATGTAGCATTGATGACTAAAAGTACTACAATGTGTATATAAATCATGACGCTGTTATTTTACAGCAAGGTCAACATAGGTCACCTATGCATTATAATAGGAAAAGCTGTTAAAATGTAATTTAAAGAAAAAGTCTTGCAGAAAATCGGCAGTAGGACTGAATATTAATAATTTTGAAAAAAAAGGACACCAGGGGCTCATCTGCTCCCACCCCCAGGCAATATACATGTATATTATCAAAATGTTCAAGCATCTCCTCTGAAACTGTTTGGCCTGTTGCAGCCAAATTTTATATGAAGCACCTATAGGAAGGTGGAACCAATGTGTGTATAAAAAATCCAAGTCACATGACCAAGATGGCCACCATGGGCATACAATGTAAAATGTAAAAAAAAAACAACTCTTTTAAAATATCTTTTGTCCAGTACTGCCTGATTCTCAGGTGAGTGATCATTGCCCTTGGGTTACTTGTCTTCAGTTTATTGTGGGCTTAGATTCGTTTGAATGAAGTACATTAAATATGATTGTATTACTTTGAGGAACAGGTTTGTCCATTAATTACCTAGAGTAAAAAGAAACAGTAAAAAAAGGGGCTGAAGCAAATGGGAAGTGATTGAATTTATGTCTTTGATTTGTTACCTTGACAAGTTTGCTGAAGGCAGAGCCTGGTAACCGGTCTTAGTTTGATTTGATAATTGAACCCTCCCATCAGAAAAGCAACAATTTGGGATTTCGACCAAGTTCAACAAAAATTTGCCTGCATAGGCACAGAAGCAGGCTAGAAGCTTGAAATTTCGGGTTTAGGAAGAAGAGGGGTTGCACTATCTGTGCCTGCAGCGAAAAAGATATGCTGCGAAAACAAAGATGCTGATCAGATGTGCAGTCACTGCCAAACTGATCTGTGCCTTTGTTTTTGCATATGCATTTTGTTCTCATGCCATAGCTCTTATCAGATGTATAAGAAGGAGGTTGGTTTTTGCTTGGAGGATATAAGAAGTAATCAAATAGCATCTCAATTGGGTATCTTTAAACTATTTTGGTTGGTTGGACTTTAAAGATGAGAAAGTTTATTTATGATAGAAGTAGGTATGATTTTACTGTCAGAATTTTGTTGATATTTATATAAATAGCAACTTACTCACTCAGGAATGTGTTCAGATTGTGCACTCGAGCATGAAAAAATCTGACATTTTGCACCATGAGCATGACATTTTTTATGGCAGTTAATATGTATCTCTGATCTGTTACTGGAACCAGATGAAAATTTATTGTGAAAGAATTCACACATCTTGTACAAATATGAAATTCTAACTAAAAGATGATATGTCATTTGAAAAACTCCCCTGTCCCTGATGGGAACCAAACTCAAGACTCCCTGGATTGACTCAAAATCAAAGAATTAAGCCTCTGATGCAGTATGTCAGAGATTGTACTATTGATTGAAATATACTGTACACCAATTAATTTTTGCAAGCTATTTATTTATATGATTGTGTATATGTGTTATTAAGTGATTTGGTTAGTTAAAAGGGACAGTCTCAATAAATGTTCTTTTTTAAGATTCTTCAGTGAAAAAATGAATTGTACGTTTTCTTTGCTTTGACTAATAATCAGTATTTTACTACTTATTTTCAGCATTTTATATTTTTAGTGCTCATTAAAAGCATTATCTTCACACCATTTATTTATACATCATTCATTGAAACATGTAAACATCATTATGTTCATAGTTATAGCCCCCGTCAAAACGAAGTTTTAAGGGGGGTATACTGTTTTCACGTTGTCCGTGCATGGCAGCGCACATGCGCCCATCTGTCCATAACAATTAAAATGATTTTGTTTCTATAATATCTTGGAGACCCATATTGATGGAATTTCATTAAACTTTATTGATGTCCCTTGACAAAGGTAATGCACCGAAACTAGTCGGGAAATAAAGAAAATCAAATAATTCAGTCTTGGAGTTTGATCTCTTTTACCATTTATATTAAACTTTGCAGGCATTTGCATATCTATGGGGCAAATAAGTACATGCAAAAATAAAGGGCTAGGGACCAGTCCATTTTGAGTTACTTCCCTTTATAGTTCTTGATAGCTTTTGTATACACTGAAGATAGTGCATCTATGGGCCAATCAACTCCTATCACAGTTTTTGTTGGATCTTTTTGATATTATGTCTATATGATGTAGACACATTGGACATTTGCATGAAGAAATATTATTGCCAAAAAATATTTTTGACAAAATGACAGCTATGAGACAGATTGTAAATTAGTTAGTTTCTCAAAACAGAAGTTCATAGAGGGTTTATATTTTTGTTGTTGAATTTGCGCACATATTCTTTATGCACCAGTCATTTGAAACCACTGCCCCCTTACCTACGGGGAAGGGTGGGGGATGGCTGGGCTAAAGTTTAGGGCTATCCGCTAATTGCAGTTTTTGACATTAGGATCCTTACCCCAGGGAGATTTTCTATTGCAAAGGGTGGGGCAAAGAGCAATGTTTTGACCTCCAGCTTGCCCCCTGGGGGTGGGGCTCATAGCAGGGCACTGAAAGCTGAAAAGTCATAATCGCCGCCCTTCCCCGTAGGTGGGAGAGCAGTGGTTACAAACTGGTGCATTATTGTTTCATTGTTTTATTCAGGTTTTGATGTTATTTCAAAATTTAAACTTACAGTTTGATTAATATTCAAACATTAATTAACAGTTGTTTTTTTTCTAGATGGTCATGCAAAATCATGTTTATTCATGGCATGGTTGGTTATTATGTATAGTTAATGAATGAGGGAGACAGATCAGATTATATACATGACATTACGAAAACACACCCATGTAATATTAAGATTTTTTTAAGTTGTAAAAATTGAAAATTTTCAGTAGAACATTTTTGATATTTTTTTTTTCTTATTTTTGCTCAAAACATAGATTGTGGGTACATGTTAGAACTGCCTTGCCTCTTTTTGATATTATGTCTACATGATGTTGACGCATTGGACATGTGCATGAAGAAATATTATTGCCAAAAAATAATTTTTGACAAAATGACAGCTATGAGACAGATTGTAAATTAGTTAGTTTCTCAAAACAGAAGTTCATAGAGGGTTTATATTTTTGTTATTGAATTTGCGCACATATTCTTTATGCACCAGTCATTTGTAACCACTGCCCCCTTACCTTACGGGGAAGGGTGGGGGATGGCTGGGCTAAAGTTTAGGGCTGTCCGCTCATTGCAGTTTTTGACATTAGGATCCTTACCCCAGGGAGATTTTCTATTGCAAAGGGTGGGGCAAAGAGCAATGTTTTGACCTCCAGCTTGCCCCCTGAGGGTGGGGCTCATAGCAGGGCACTGAAAGCTGAAAAGTTCATAATCGCCGCCCTTCCCCGTAGGTGGGAGAGCAGTGGTTACAAATGACTTGTGCAATATTGTTTCATTGTTTTAATCAGATTTTGATGTTATTTCAAAAATTAAACTTACAGTTTGATTATTCAAACATTAATTAACAGTTTTTTTTCTAGTTGGTCATGCAAAATCATGTTTATTCATGGCATGGTGGGTTAATGTATAGGTAATGAATGAGGGAGACAGATCAGATTATATATATGACATTACGAAAACACACCCATGTAATATAAAAAAAAAATTTAAGTTGTAAAAATCGAAAATTTTCAGTAGAACATTTTTGATATTTTTCTTATTTTTGCTCAAAACATAGATGAACCGCCTTGACGTCAGACGAGGCGGTTCTAACAAGTACTCACAATTTATGTTTTGGAGCAAAAATTAGAAAAAATATGAATACCACTCCATACCCAAGTTTTTCTATATAAAAATGGGTATAAGGGGGTATTCATTTCACGGACATGTTTGCCTAATGAAGTTGTGATTTTCTCATTTTCTCAAAAACCAAAGTTCATAGTCAGAGGGTTTATGATGTGTAAGTTTCTATATTTACTGTACATTGTTTTCATTATTTTAATCAGATTTGTTTTGACATGTTAAAAAATTAAACTTACTGTTTGTTAATAAACGAGTTATCTTTTTATGGATACAAAATAAATTTGTTGGAATAATAAATGTTTTATTGATCCATTTTATAACCAAAAAGTACATTTAAGTTGTAAAGGAAATGGCTCTGTCCTAACTACCAGATTACAAAATACCCCCATGCAATACACAGTATTTTTTCAGCTGATACTTTTTGATTGAAAAAGTTTGATATTTTCTAAGTTTTATCTCATAACACAGATTGTGGGTACGATTTAGAACCACCTCTAGGTGGTTCTATTAAGTACCTATAATTTATGTTTTGGATCAAAAGTAAGAAAGATTGTATACCCTAGTTTTTCTACAGAAAAGTGGGGTGTAAGGGGCTTTACATTACACAGACAATTATCCTGATGTGAAACAAATTGCAGTCATCTATTATTTTCTGAATTCATCTATTTTTCATGACAAAGTTTCTTCACCCTGGCTAAGCTAGAATTTAGGAAAGTTATACTTATAGATCCAGTACTGTCACAATTTATATTTTTCAACTTTGCTAATTATCAGGATCAGTCTGTTTGTTTTTGTAGAAATATCAATAGATATATTATTCAATATACATGTATGTATCTTCTGATGGCATCAGTCCATCTATTAACCCATCCAGGCAATCTCCCAGTTTCCTCACTCCAGCTGTTTCCCCAGCCTGGCTATTTCCACCACCACATAATCTATGTCCCCTGTAGTGATAGCTGGGTTCCATTACGAAAACATGCCCATATGATATACAGTAATTTTTTCAGGTCAAAGATCGATAATTTTCAGAGGAAAAAATTTGATATTTTTCATATTTTTTGCTCAAAACATAGATTGTGGGTACACGTTAACGCCTCGCCGAGGCGGTTCTAACGAGTACCCACAATCTATGTTTTGGAGCAAAAATAAGAAAAATAGGTATACCCCTGCAAACCCCAGTTTTTCTATCTAAAAGTGGGGTTCAAGGGGGTATACATTTCACCTCGAAGGAAGATCACATATTGCTTCGAGATTTCACGGACATGTTTTCCTGATGTCCAGAACGCCATAAAGGAAAAGGTGAACAGGTCCAATAGTGGCTGGTACTGGATTTTAGGGTATCCATTTAAGATTGTTTAGATTGCTTACACAGATTTTAGGACATGTAACAGAAAGATTCAGAAAAGTTATAGCTAGTAAATTCATATTTTCATAACTTAATCGTATATTTTTTATCATCTCATGTCTTCAGTCCATTTGTTTCTGTACCAAATTCATCACTAAATATATTTTACACTTCATAATCTCTAATGGCATCTGTCCAGTTGTTATTATTATGCTATTTTATTTTTTTTTTTACACAGTTGTTTTCCCAGCCTGGCCAAAATATATAAAAGCTATAGTCTCATAGTTTCTATACTAATTGGCATCAGTCCATCTATTAACCTAGCCAGGCTATCTATCAGTCAGTTTCTTCACTCCAGCTGTTTCCCCAGCCTGGCTATTTCCTCCACCACGTAATCTATGTCCCCTGTAGTGATGGCTGGGTTAGAGAACGCTATGCGGAAGAAATTGGGTAAGTCCCCCAGGGGCTGGTACTGGATCATCATGGACCCCTTCTCCATCATCATAGCCTTCAGCCGGGATGCAACCTGAAATAAAAAGAGTGGGGACGAACTTAAAAACATGATAAAAATTAGATTTTAAGCTAGTACGGAAAAAAGTTGGCTAAGTCCCCTGGGGTCTGGTTCCGAAGTTGGCTAAGTCCCCTGGGGTCTGGTACTGTATCATCATGGACCCCTTCATCAACATGGCCTTCAGTCGTGAAGCAATCTCAGTTAAAGGAAGCATAAAAGAAGGGACATATTTTTAAGAAATGATACTAGTTATAGTAACTAGAGGACCATTGGTCCTGTAGCTCACCTGAGAGATTATCACATTGTAAGCTCATGAGATTTAAATTAATTGAGAATCGACCAATGAAAGTCTATGCATGGACACTATTGCCCCCGGGGCATGGCCAAATTTGACCCAGGGGCATGACTGGCACAATTTATAATGGGGACTACCAAACATTGCTACATACAAAATATAGAAGCTCTGGGCCTTTTGGTTTCAGAGAAGAAGATTTTTGTTAGTTTTTCCCATTGTAAGTCTATGGAGACTATCTACCCCCGGGGCGTGGCCAAATTTGACACCAGGGGCATGGCTGGCACAATTTATGTAGAGGACCATTAGCCATTGCCACATACAAAATATCAAAGCTGTGTGCCCTGTGGTTTCAGAGAAGAAGATTTTTGAATTTTTTTCCCATAGCAAGTCTATTGAGACTATCAACCTCCGGGGCCTGGCCAAATTTGACCCCAGGGGCATGAATGGCACAATTTATGTAGAGGACCATTAGCCATTGCTACATACCAAATATCAAAGCTGTGGGCCTAGTGGTTTCAGAGAAGAAGATTTTTTTAGTTTTTCCTACTGTAGGTCTATCGACCCCTGGGGCGTGGCCAAATTTGACCCCGGGGACATGATTGGCACAATTTATGTAGAGGACCATTAGCCATTGCCACATACAAAATATCAAAGCTGTGGGCCCTGTGGTTTCAGAGAAGAAGATTTTTGAATTTTTTTCCCATAGTAAGTCTATGGAGACTATAAACCCCCGGGGCGTGGCCAAATTTGACCCCAGGGGCATGAATGGCACAATTTATGTAGAGGACCATTAGCCATTGCTACATATCAAATATCAAAGCTGTTGGCCTAGTGGTTTCAGAGAAGAAGATTTTTTTAGTTTTTTTCCTATTGTAGGTCTATGGAGACTATCGACCCCCGGGGCGTGGCCAAATTTGACCCCAGGGGCATGATTGGCACAATTTATGTAGAGGACCATTAGCCATTGCCACCTACAAAATATCAAAGCTGTGGGCCCTGTGGTTTCAGAGAAGAAGATTTTTTATTTTTTCCCATAGTAAGTCTATGGAGACTATCAACCCCCGGGGCCTGGCCAAATTTGACCCCAGGGGCATGAATGGCACAATTTATGTAGAGGACCATTAGCCATTGCTACATACCAAATATCAAAGCTGTGGGCCTAGTGGTTTCAGAGAAGAAGATTTTTTTAGTTTTTCCAATTGTAAGTCTATGGAGACTATCGACCCCCGGGGCGTGGCCAAATTTGACCCAAGGGACATGGCTGGCACAATTTATGTAGAGGACCATTAGCCATTGCTACATACCAAATATCAAAGCCGTGGGCCTAGTGGTTTCAGAGAAGAAGATTTTTGAATTTTTTCCCATAGTAAGTCTATGGAGACTATCGACCCCCGGGGCGTGGCCAAATTTGACCCCAGGGGCATGAATGGCACAATTTATGTAGAGGACCATTAGCCATTGCTACATACCAAATATCAAAGCTGTGGGCCTAGTGGTTTGAGAGAAAAAGATTTTTTTAGTTTTTCCCATTGTAAGTCTATGGGACCTATCTGTTGCCATGGAAACCACAATTTTGATACAATCTGCTCCGAAACCTAATGCCATCAATCCCCCAACCCAATTATGGTTCACATTAAATTTGATCAAGATCGGCCCACTAGCTTCAGAAATATTCTTCTTTGAAATTGTGGACGGACGACGACGACGGACGACGACGACGGACGACGGATGCCTGCCTATCCTATAAGCTCACCTGTGAGCCTTCGGCTCAGGTGAGCTAAAAAAAAAATATTTGTAACAGACATACATGGGTGTTAGTATTGGGGTAGGCTATTCGTAAGAACATGGACAGGACCCCTACTAGGGGCAAGTAGTATATTGTCATGATACCCTTCTCCATCATCATAGACTTTAGCCGGGAGGCAACCTGAGATAAAGGGGGTGGGGACAAATTTATTGAGATTTAAGCTAAAAAGTTAGGCAGGCCAGGAAGGGGCTGATACTGTAGCATCATGGATCCCTTCTCCATCTGAGGACCTACCTTATGCAACTCTTTATTTTTTCTTTCCCCATCTTCCATTTTTCGAATATCCTCTGGTAAAAACCAGAAACAAACATTAGGACCTTCAATCTGAAAAAAAAAATCTAAATCATAAAATCGGTTTTTCGCAGAAAATTTTGTTTTGAGGAAGACAGGAAATTTATTTTTATATCAAAATCTTGATATTAGTTTGTCCTAATAGGACCTGTAAAAATGAAAATCGGCCAGCAGATAAAGTTTTAATGGCCAACATGCATTTTGAATAAGGATTTTGCATTGGCATGGGAGATAATCCATGATCATGAAAATGGGTAATTTTCGAAAATTATTACTTGATCATGAAGATTTTGTCTCATGTAAGTGATCTGTGTCACTTTATAATGATTTTGAGCAATCATAATGAAATACCAGGAAGTTTTGCAGGAAAACATTAACCTCCCTTTCATGAGATTTTTGTGCAGAAAATCCCTACTCAAAAATGTTTTGGGTCAGAACTTTTTTATTTGTCAACCGATTTTCAAAACTTGTGCTGCGCATTTTGCGACAAACTAAATGCTTAATTGTGCCCAGAAAAGATTTCATTTAAACAGATGCAGATTAAACAGATCTGGAAAAAAAACATTATCAGATACTAGGAAACTTACTTTAAATACTGATAGTTCGTCTCTCACTAATGAGAAAGACCATCATTATTTCTTGAATAGTGCTGATGTGTGTCGGTGAGTTCTTTGATGGCTGACTAGGCCAATTCTGGCTCTAAACTGTCGGTTGCAAGTAGAGCAAGTCAATGTCATAGAGTCTGATGGTGGCACATTTGTTTTGGCTTTGCGCTCTCTTCGCTTTCTTTCAGCTTCACAGATTCTCTTCTTTTCATAAAGAGCTGCTCCTTTGTTGATGAGACCTCGCCACTTTGATCGCTCCTGTGCAGTCTGTTCCCAGGACCCCATTGGTATTTCGAAATCCTTCAGAGAGGCTTTGAGGGTGTCTTTGTAGCGTTTCTTCTGGCCACCTTGAGAGCGCTTTCCCTCCTGTAGTTCTCCATAGAAAACTTTCTTTGGAAGTCGCGCATCAGGCATTCTTATAACATGGCCAGTCCATCTTAGCTGTGCTAGCTTTAAGACTGTATGCATGCTTTGCATCCCTGCTTTCGTCAGGACCTCTGTGTCTGGAATCTTGTCCTGCCACTTGATTTTTAACAACTTTCTCAAACAGCTTAAGTGGAAATGGTTAAGTCTCTTTGCATGGCGTTGGTATACTGTCCAGGTCTCACATGCATACAAGAGGGTTGGCAGTACCACAGCCTTGTAGACTTTCAGCTTGGTGTCAAGCTTGATTCCATTTCGCTCCCAGACATTTGCACGGAGTCGTCCGAATGCCACACTAGCCTTTGCAATTCTGGCAGTGATCTCATCATCAATATGCACTGCTCTGGAGAGAGTGCTTCCCAGGTAGGTGAACTTGTCAACAACTTTCAGTTTTTGCCCATTCACAGTGATGGTTGGTTCATTATATGGCTTTCCGGGCGCTGGTTGGTGTACAACCTCTGTCTTTTTTGTGCTGATTGTGATATCATAGTTATCACATGACTGTGAGACTTGATCCATGGCTCTTTGCATTTTTGCCTCTGTGCTGGCATTCTTATCCATATCATCTGCATAGAGGAGCTCATCTAGCACATCAGTCTGGACCTTAGTTTTGGCTTGCAACCTTCTGAGGTTGAATATGTTGCCATCAAAACGGTACCTGATTGGAAAACCAGTGTCACTGTCCTGAAAAGCATCCATAAGCATGGCAGAAAACATCATGCTGAACAGTGTTGGTGCCAGAACACAGCCTTGTTTGACCCCATTTGTTACTTCAAATGGTTCAGAGAACTCTCCATCATTTTGCACACGTGCCTGCATGCCATCATGAAACTGCCGCACCATTGCTATGAATCTGGGTGAACAGCCAAACTTGGCCATGATTTTCCAGAGTCCATCACGACTAACAGTGTCAAAAGCTTTGGTGAGGTCAACAAACGTCATGTAAAGATCTACATTCTGTTCTTGGCATTTCTCCTGAAGCTGTCTTGCTATGAATATCATGTCTATTGTCCCTCTGTCTTTTCTGAATCCACATTGACTTTCTGGGATAAGTCCCGTCTGATCAAGATGAACATTCAGACGATTCAACAGAATTTTTGCAAGTATCTTCCCAGCAATTGATAGGAGGGAGATGCCTCTGTGATTGTCACAGACTTGAGGATTTCCTTTCCGCTTGTATAGGTGGATTATGGATGCATCCTTAAATTCTTGTGGGATAGCCTCCTTTCTCCACATACAGTGAAACAACTCTGTCAGTTTCTCTGCCATGGGTATACCTCCAGCCTTGTAAACTTCGGCAGGAATTGCATCTGCACCTGGGGCTTTGCCAGATGATAGTTGTTGAACTGCTTTTCTTGTTTCCGTAACGGTAGGAAATTCATCTGACAGAACATTGCACTCTATCTGTGGAAGTCTGTCGATTGCATCCTCATTGATGCTTGATGGTCGATTAAGCACACTATTGAAGTGTTCTGCCCACCTTTCCAAGATAGCTTCTTTATCTGTGAGAAGAGTGTTTCCATCTGCACTGAGCAATGTGGTGGCTCCAGAACTCTTTGGACCATAAATGGTTTTCAGTGCATCATGAAATTTCTTCATGTCCTTTCTATCCGCAAAAGACTGAATTTCTTCTGTTTTCTTCCTCAGCCAGGAATCTTGCGTGTCCCTAAGCTTGGTCTGGACTGTCTTACAAATGTTGCTGTAGGCTGCTTTCTTTGATACTGAGCTAGTATCATCTTGATGTGCCTTGTGCAATCGGTGCTTTTCTTCAAGAAGCCTCTGAATTTCGTCATCATTCTCATCAAACCAGTCTTGATGTTTGCGAGATGGATGGCCTAAGGTGCTTGCAGCTGAAGAAAGAACTGTTTTATGGAAAACTGTCCAATTTTCTTCGGGGTCCTCTGAACTGAGATTCATTGCATCCAGTTGGTCGCAAATGTCTGTTAAGAAATCTTGTCTCATGCTGTCATTGTTCAGCTTTGAGACATCCAGTCTCTTAGGAGCTTTCTTGCCTTGAGGTCGCCTCGCAGGCTGTATTCTTAGGTTGAGTTTGCTGACAACCAGTCTATGATCTGTCCAGCAGTCTGCACCACACATAGTCTTTGTCACTTTAACATCCTGCCTGTCTGTTCTCCGCACTATGACATAGTCTATGAGATGCCAGTGTTTGGAACGGGGATGCATCCAGGATGTTTTGTTCCTATTAGGTAGACGGAAGACTGTGTTGGTGATTAGAAGGTCATGTTCAGCACACTTCCTGAGAAGCAAGACACCATTGCTGTTGCACTTTCCAACCCCTTCTGGACCTATAACTCCTTCCCAGGTCTGGTTGTCTGTACCCACTCTGGCATTAAAGTCGCCAAGAAGGATAAGCTTGTCTGTGCGGGGTGTTGCAGAAATAACATTGTCTAGGTCATCATAGAACTTGTCCTTGACCTCATTTGGATTGGTCATTGTGGGTGCATAAGCACTGACAATAGTTGCATGTTTATTGCCTGACAGAGGAAGTCTCAATGTCATTAGACGGTCATTAATGCCTTTTGGCAATCCTGACAGCTTACCAACAAGTTCTGTTTTGATGGCAAAGCCAACTCCTGCTTCACGCCTCTCTTCACTTTTGCGTCCACTCCAGAAGAAGGTGTATCCAGCACCAACTTCTTTGATCTCCCCAACATCTGCGAACCGAGTCTCACTCAATGCAGCTATCTGTATATCATACCTCCCAAGTTCTCTGCCCACAAGGGCCGTTCTACGCTGTGGTCTATCTGACCCAGCATTGTCCATTAAAGTCCATTGTCCATTAAAGTTAAAGTACATTCCATGCGCCAATCCATAAAAGAATTACTCTAGCTTTTTTCTTTGTATTTCGACCGCTTAAGGGGATCCCCGCTGATCGCGGTTAACCAGCCAGGGGGTTTGAAGCAGGCAATTGTTTAGGGCACCTTTTCTAGCCCCTTCCCCATGCTACGGGGTGAGCAGTGCGGTCCTAAATAGGTCTGCTCAGTCGCTCAGCCGACTGCCGAATTCTGCTTACTGCTTCTCCTCACAGAAAGCGACCATTAGAACTGAGCCGCCTGTGTGCAGGTCTGCAACTACAGCTCCCAGTGTGTCATACACCTGCTGCTTCGCCACTCGCCCATCGCCACAGGACTTTGTAGGTATGTGGGTGCAAGTGTGATGAAATTGTTGTGTATGCAAGTGCTTGTGTGTTGAAAAATAAGATGACATGCGCTATGAAATTGGATTATAGTGAGGAAGAGGTGCGCAACGTCAACCTCACTCTCTAGTCCTCGCCCAGCTGCGCCCAGAGGCAAGACACAGGTCAAGACGTCTGGAGTTGGGTTTGGATGCAGTGGATGACCGTAACATCTTTAGTGCCTTGTCACGCTCTGCATGTTCCACAACATGTTGCTGTATCGCTTTCTGAACCGTTGAATCAGGTTTTCTTCCGCTCCATCTACCGAAACAGTCTTTGCATATCTGGACTAGGCATATCCAGACACACAGGTTTGATTTTGGAGTTTCCTTCTCCTAGATGAATTGCTGGCCACAGCTGAAGAGCTCCATCTACCCTTCCTTAGGTTTTGTTTAGAGACCTGTAAACTCCTAGGAGGACTGTCAACCAAGACTAATGAGTTCCCCCTGCCCAGCTAGATTTTTGTGTAGAGAACTAGCTTAACTCTTAGATGAGTTGCCTTCCAAGGCTAACGAGCCCCATCTGCACCGCATGACAACAGGTAGTACTGATTACATGTTACAGTAGCAGTTAAACTGACCTGACCTAGAAATACTAATTTAGTGATGGGCTCTGTCTTTCTTTTATCTGTAGCTTTATATGTGCAAGAGTTTGTTTTGTAATATTTTGAGGAATTTCTTAAATTCATTCATTAGCAACGACCGCACCTCAAATCACATGGCTATACGTGTGTTTTACTGACAACTTGACCTAAACAAAAGCAAAAACAAAAGAAACAAACAAAAATCAATACAAACAAAAAACAACAACGCAAAATGCATTTTAGTACTCTTTTCAGCCAAAGCAACATACAAATAAAGTTCATTACATGTACAATATCATAACAGTTCCACCATGTCTCTTGTCACGGTCTTCCGAACATTGATTTCCAACAACGATTTTCAACAAGCACTATTATCTACAACAACAGTAGACGACATACCATCAGGAAAACATGTCCATGAAAAGTATACCCCCTTGAACCCCACTTTCATAGAGAAAAATGGGGTTTGCAAGGGTATACCTAATTTTCTTATTTTTAATCCAAAACATAGATTGTGGGTACTCGTTAGAACCGCCTCGGCGAGGAGTTCTAACGTGTACCCACAATCAATGTTTTGAGCTAAAATATTAAAAATATCAATGATTTTCCAATGAAATTTTCAATTTTTGCTTCTGAAAAAATCCCTGTATATAGCATAGGCAAGTTTTCGTGATGCATGGGTGTCCCAAAAAACGTAGCCGCTACAAAAAGAGCAAAACTTTGTAAATAAAACAGATATAAGCAAGATATTTTACACAGTGGTAATGCTATTATACTTGATTCAAAATATGACATCCAGTTTGCTAGCTGGTGCTTCATTAGCAAGTGACGTCATAACGAATTTGTGATGTCACTTCCTGTTAACAGCTGGAACTCGCATTCATGGAAATGAAAAGCATCAACAAAATGCAATATCGAAGCATTTTCAAGCCTTTATTATCCCTAAAAAAGGTTATTAAGAGGATGAAGTACTGATAATTATCAGAAAATAAAAGTGTGTATTAAAAACTTGACAAAATGTGGTGAAAAATTGAAATTTTATTCCCAAATTGGGAGTGAACGACCATCAAATGTGTTGTGTAAAATTTTCGTTACTCCAAAAGTGGCCATGTACAATAATGGTGGTCAGTTTGGATATTAGGCTTAGTACATAATTGCAATTTATATGTATCTAAAGACGTTGTTTTGAAGCATACTCCTGTAAAGTTTGATTGAGTTATCTGTAAAAATGAAATAATTAGAAAGTTTATATTGTAGCGGCTACGTTTTTTTGGGACACCCTGTACTACAGTTTGCTTTACCTGTTCCAGAACTAGTTTGAAGTCCGGTCGTCGTTTTAGTTTCTCCACTAGATAGCTTTTTTAAGTACAGTAGCAAAAACATTTATTACGAAAGTATGTTTTAATCTACTTTTCCCAGTTAAGGGCAGGCTTGGACTCATTACCCTTCGATGCAGTGTCCTGTGCCCTACCAACACGCCACCGCGCTCCCCATTTTAAAATTTGCAACCGTCATTTTTGTGCAATAAAGCTGGTAAGCTCCTTTCAAACAAATTACATTCAAAAGTGATTTTATACACACTGGAAACGGACTACTCTTATCTGGCGCAGTGGTAACGACACTCGCCTTTTAAACAACGGATGGCAGTTACCCAGTCTGTAAGACAGAAGCGGGTATATAAGTGGACCTGGCGGTGGATTTTAAAAACAAAATTCACGCGCGTTCGTTCTGTTGAACTACTTTCAATTTTTGAAGCACCATTCATCATCAAACTGTTAGTTTACACGTCAGCTTTCAGCGATGAGAATGCAAAAAGTAAACATCATCAAGTTCAAAAAGATGAGATGAGACTTTAAAACCGAGTTTCCATATAACATGAGCTGTTGGTGGGACGTTAGACCCAAATCAACCAACCATCTTTAGGAGACTACATGCATCAAGAAAGTGTGAGGAAGGATCAAATGCCGTTTGACGAAAATGGCGGTTTGCATTTATGTGTGACCAAGGTAATTTTTCTCGACAATCATGTGTTTGTTGTTTTTTTTTTCAAATGGGTTCATCTATAACCCATACAAGATCGGCAGTAAAATAATAATTATCATTACCATCATTAACGTTAAAGTCTTTAAAAGAACTCTCTGCAATGCGAATCAGGAACATACTTAGCCAGGAAGAAGTTATTATCAATCTGTCTCTCAAAGGGAACATACTTAGCCAGGAAGAAGTTATTATCAATCTGTCTCTCGAAGCCTATATCTCCCTTTGACCTCCACATCAACCAGAGTTTAAAGATGTCATTATGTCGGCCACACTGTATCGCCTTGTCCCCAGTATCGTACTGCGTATCATACAGCTTGTCCTTCTGGAAGAGGTAGTCCGCCCCGAGTTGGTTGGCACTAGCCAGTAAACCCTACAAGCATGGAAAAAATACTCAAAACTGAGCATTTCTCTATCAAATAAATGTTTTACCGAACAGATACATTAGTTTTTCATTAGCATTTGAAATTTGTAGCTAATTATCATAGTGGCTGAAGTAATAAAATATGACATTACTATATACTCCTCCTAAAAAATCCGGTCATCCAAAGTTGAGCGATTTGTAAAGCTTGTTTTATTTTGTAAAAATTTACTTGATATGCTCAGGCCATTTATTACTCTATTTCCAACACAAAATTGAAAAATAATATTGCTGTGGCAGGCATTTACGTCCTACTAACAGATTGTGTCATACATATGTAGGACATGCTGAATCTTTACCCGGAACGCTGTAAAAGCCCTGGTTCGAACCCTTGATCCAAAATACAAAGAGGGAAGCTTTACCCATATACCACGGCGGCATCTACGTTGCATTTGTATCCAGAGGAAGCAAACATGGGCGAGTCATTAGACTGGACTGCCCTTCCAGTTACCCCACCCATTTGTACCCTAACTACCATATTACACTTTTTTATGCGTTTAAAACTGAGCATGCGCAATATACATACACTGCATGCAAAAAGGCTGTTAAAATAATTGATTTTGTCAAGTACTTTCAAATTGACAATAAAAGCGCTGCAGGCATGCATGATACCCCGCCATGCAAATTTAATTTAGTACAAATGCACATAATATCTTGACGACATCAATCTACAATACCAAACCCCATCTTCCAGATATGAACTCCTTAACAAAGTCTGAAGTAAATTGGTCTACAGATGCTCAAGACAATATTGTAACATAAATCAAGGGCCATTACTCTGTATTTATTTGACGAAAATTACCCATCTTCAATCCCAAACCACTCCTTCCTGATATGAACTCCTATACATAATTTGAAGAAAATTGGTCAATAAATGCTCCAGATAGAGCCCGAAAATGAAATTTTAACGTAAATCAAGGGCAATAACTCTGTACTTATTTGACGAAATTTTCCCATCTTCAATCCCAAACCACTCCTTCCTAATATGAACTCCTATACAAAGTTTGAAGAAAATTGGTCTATAAATGCCCAAGATATAGGCCGGAAACGAAATTTTAATATAAGTCAAGGGCCATAACTCTGTACGTATTCAACAAAATTTACCCATCTTCAATCCCAAACCACTCCTTCTTAATATTAGCTCCTATACAAAGTTTAAAGAAAATTGGTCAATAAATGCTCAAGATAGAGCCCGGAAACGAAATTTTAACGTAAATCAAGGGCCATAACTCTGTACTTATTTGACGAAATTTACCCATCTATAATCCAAAACCACTCCTTCTTAATATGAACTCCTATACAAAGTTTGAAGAAAATTGGTCAATAAATGCTCAAGATAGAGCACGGAAACGAAATTTTAAAGTAAATCAAGGGCTATAACTCTGTACTTATTTGACGAAATTTGCCCATCTTCAATCCCAAACCACTCCTTCCTGATATAAACTCCTATACAAAGTTTGAAGAAAAATGGTCAATAAATGCTCAAGTTAGAGCACGGAAACGAAGCGCTGACGGACGGACGGACGGACAGACGGACGGACAGACGGACGGACGGACACTCGAGCACAAATTTTTTGCGGAGGGTATAACATAATACCCCGCACTTTTTGAAGTGGCGGGGTATAAAAATGGAAAAGAAGTTTCATTTATTTGTTGAGTGGTTGCAACATAAATAGGTGACCGGATTTTTTAGGAGGAGTATATGTTAAAATGCCTGCACGAAAAAAATATACACAATATCTCATGGTAAAGTTACAGTAACCACGCACTTTTTCTCTCAGAAAGATAGCAGAACACTGTAGAGGGGCGCCCATCATCTTGTGAGGATTCCAAGTCATAGAGTTGGCCCTGAAAATACAATAATTATTTATTGGCTTCTTGGAAAACAACATCCCTTGATAGTACATGTAATTACATTTCGTGTTATAGCACCGATGTCATGCAGGAGGATCGTGCATGACCTTTTGCAAATAATATCTGTCATTATTGTTAGGCGAATGGAGGATGCTCTTGACCCCCATTTTCATAATACGATGATAATGTCTGCTTCTTCATTTTCTTATTCTTATTTTAATACTTCTTAGTTGTAAATTTCGTTCCCGAACTGACTGAAAAATGTAATGTTGATTGGGGCGTTGAAATAAATTATGCAAATGGAATTACTTTTGGTTACGATATCGAATTACGAAAAATGAAAACGCAGTGACCAGTATTTTAACGCTAGCTTATTATGATTATTATACTCCTTTCATGTGCAGTGAAAACGAAAAGTGATTACAGAGCATTCTCTATAAACTATTGTCACATTGAAACTGATACATTTTAGAGCATGCTTTAAACTGGAATTTTAAACATGTTTATTTCACACTTATAATTAATTTAAAATAATAAACACTAACGCAAGGTTCTCTTCTTAGTCGTTATCATCATGGACGTTCTAACGACAAAAATTCAGCTAAAAAGCTTTTTATGCGTTAGTCAATAATGTAGAAAGCGTCAAAAGCTAATGTCTACCAAAGGAACTATAAAGGTGTCTAAACCAAATGACGCGAAACCGAAAGCGACTGTGAAGAAAAAGAAAAAGCCTGCCGCGAAGAAAGAAGTATCGCAAATGGAGAGAGAAAACGACAATAAGAACTTAGCGCAACCTGTTAATAAACCATGCGATTTTTGTGGAAGAGAATCGAAAATTGTTGAATCTGTATGCTTTTGTTTTGACTGCAATGAAAAGCTTTGTGTGGAATGCCGCGATGTTCATGATAAGAACACTCAGCTACGGAAGCACAATATAACTGATATTGATAAAGTAAATGAACAAAATGAAGAAATGCTGAGAGAAATTGACAGGTGTGTCGTGCATCCTGATAAGAAGGTAAAATATTACTGTATCGATGATGATGCGATTTTCTGCAGTAACTGTGCCATTGTTAAACACAGGACATGCACTGTTCTCGACGCAATCGAGGACAGGGTAAAGGACATGGAGGTGAATGGCGGCGTATCAAAGTTGAGGCAAGAAATTGATGTACTGCTAAAGCATGTCAAAGAACTAAAGGCACACGACAAGAAACTAATGAAATCCCTGGATATCAATAAAGCGCAAAAGTGGGTGCAACTGCAACGTGAAAAGGTAATGGAACTATTCGACAATATCGAAGCAAATATTCAAGAAGATTCGAATCGTATCAGAAAGGAAGAAAGTCAGAAAGTAAAGAAACACAACGAAAATTGTGATGAAATAGAATCAGCTATGAAAGACGCATTAAAAACACTCACAAATGTACGTGATGCAGGGACCCCAATCCAGATATTTGTAGCTATTCAGAGAGTCACCGTTGAACTGAGAGCACGGGAAAAAGAAGTAGCTATCCTACACGAGCAGGCAAATGATGTCGACATTGAAGCCAACTTCTTCGAAGCCCGGTTTGACGAAACGTTGAAGGAAATGGAACGATGCTTTGCAGTAAAGCTAAGCCTAACAGAGGCAAACATTGAAAAGCTACCATTTGAAGCTCCGAAACCTGCTCCGAAGTCAAAACCAAAACCAGAGCCAGAAAACAAAGAAAAAGAAATCAAGTTCGAAATGGAAGTAAACGTTAAGACGAAACACAATCTGCGACAGCCGAGAATAACAGGGTCGCTCTTCCTTCCTGATTCGAGAGTAGTTATCATCGATCGGAAAAATCGCCAACTGAAATTGTTCGACCCTTCCTTCACGATGGTTGGGGAAGAACATTTCGAGGAGATGCCGTGGAGCGTGGTCCAGATGGAGGGAATGACAATTGCGGTCAGCCTGAACAACAACAGAATAGCCATGATGGAGATAGATGGGAATAGTATCTATCTTATCAAGTATATATCCACCAACTACTCACTCTGTCCGTTGGTAATCACTAACGACAAAGAGTTTGCCGGCCTATCGAACAGCGGAAGATCGAGGCTTGAAATGATAAACATGGACGGAAAGACGGTGTCTCAATCGAAACTGACGTTTGCAGCACCACTTGGTTTGGCGTTCGACAAATTTAGAAATGTCATGTACGTTTCATGCCGAGACGAAAACAAGATGTACGCCATAGATGAGAATGACGAAGTTATTTTTACGTTTACGGACCTCCTCGGACCATTGGGAGTGAACATCGACAACGACGGGAATATCTATATCTGCTCATCTCGGGCAAACGAAGTTATTCAGTTAAACAAAGAGGGTGAGGTACTGAGGAGATTCGTTACAGAAACAAATGGCGTAAAGAAACCATTGCATATCTCATTCAATCGAGACTGTAGCAAATTCCTGGTTTCGAGTGAAGATTCCGATACAATCAAGATATTTCGTTACAACTAATGACAATGCCATTAGTGCTTATGTACAGCGTATGCGTATTGAAGTCAATGTATTCAGTAAACTGTACCACGCGGGTGCGCACGTCTCTTAATAACATAGACCTAGACATGTTTTCTTCGGGAATTGGGGCCTTTAGGATACATCATTTGTACTCACCGCGCTTGATCTCGGTGATGTAATACTTTGTTTTATTTTTATCTTATAACTGTATTTGTACACATATGTTTCTCGTTGACTTTGTTGTTTGTTTTGACTATTACAGCGACCAATTTGAAAGTCGCTGTTTGGCAAAATTGACCTAAACTTTATTGTATGTAAACTGTTCGTTTATACTATACGGCATTTGTTTTACTTAATGCATAACATCATAGCCAATAGCTAACGTCATTTCGGGGCGTTCACACCGTTTCTGATGACCAGTGCTTATTGCATACTTATTTCAACAGTAACTTACAAAAGCTCTTCTTGATTAAGCAGAAGTGCGCGAACGAATAACTTTCAAGAGGGTAATCAACACAAAGACTAGTATTATCCAAAGGGGGGCAAATACATTAAACGCGCACCCGCGTGGTACAGTTTAGACTAGAAAAGCCCACTTTCATTTTGAGGAGTATCAGAATTTTTTTTTTTTTTTTTTTTTTTTTTTTTTTTTTTTTTTTTTGAAATTCCTCTAAGCAATAGAATAGCCCCAGATGAGACGGTGCGTTTTGCGGCGTCAAATCTGGGGCTCTACTGTATGCCTTCACGCCAGGCTTTATTGAGTTTGAAAGACATTTTTTCAACGGAGCACTAAACCTCTAGTTCTTGATATTCAATTCTGATATTTAAAGCCGCATGTGTATGTTACATGATTATCATTTGACGAAAGTATTATGTGATAAGATCATCAACTACTTTAATTGCCCCGATGATAAAATATCACCTTACAAAGGTTAGTAATCTTAATAATAGATGGCGAATGGGGACACATTGAAGCTAGGATTTAAAGGCATGAACAATGACATAAGATGCGTCACACTTCTGTTTCATATATTACATAATGCACTGATTGAAACACTCATGGTGATATTCAACTTATTTATATTTTCCGTACTGCGATTTCTGTCCAATGAATAGACAGCTTCAAAGAATTTCGTTCTTCGTCAAAAATAATACTTAATTTGATTTTTTATCGGAGAGTCAATTGACAGACGTCTACCAATAGCAAATATTTTCGGTAAATGTGCTATTGACAGACATCTGACAATAGCAAATTTACCGACATTACAATTTCCCAATATGCTTTCTTGAAGGCTCATCTGTATTCAGTCAGACACATTGCAGAACGGGAAAGCATCATTATTGAAAAATAACATGATTGGCATTGAGTACAGAAGCCAAACATTAGCAATGATAAATTGAAGGCAACTGATGTTTCAAAAGACATGACCGAATCAAGCACAAATGCCCCTGACGTCTCTAATGTCTAAATCACTTTTGTCCCAGGCTTCGTACGAGTTTTTGATCTGCGACAAAAAAAAAGAGAAAAGAAAGCGGTCCAAAAAGTACCAGCAACCTGCAAACGTATTCAATTCAATTCAATTCAATGATTTATTAACGTGTCACCTCATGTAATACATGAAATACAAATACATAGACATAAAATATAAAGAATTACACAAGCTACTCTAGACAGAGTTATGAGACACGATAATTGCTTAAAAGCATATATACATTATTTATATAAAAAACGTCTTCGTCGATCTAAAATTTCTTTACAGGTTTAGGTGATAAAATATAAAGGTTTGATCCTTTAAAAGCACTAAAAACATTCAAAGGGAGATAGTATGGACTATATTGCACAATTTCGGGTAATGAACCCTCATCGGTAGTCCTTTTTAAAACCGGCAACGAAAGCCAGACTATTGTACTGTAATTTCGAAAAATTACATGAGAAGTCTAAATCAAAGACACATTCCAAAACAGGGTCAAATAATTTAAACATTGCTTAGAAGTATGTTACTAAACGTGAGTGTTTTGAACACTGAATATCTCTACTGATTTCTAAGGACCTAAATAAAGATATAATCTGCACTATGGGTGATGTACGAGGAGACCTTTTAGGGCCGCCACACGGCACAACACCAGCTGCAGTAATAACAAATAAAATATAAAGGTTTGATCCTTTAAAAGCAGTAAAAACATTCAAAGAGAGATAATATGGACTATATTGCACAATTTCGGGTAATGAACCCTCATCAGTAGCCCTTTTAAAACCGGCAACGAAAGCCAGACTATTGTACTGTAATTTCGAAAATTTACATGAGAAGTCTAAATCAAAGACACATTCCAAAACGGGGTCAAATAATTTTAACATTGCTTAGAAGTATGTTTCTAAACGTGAGTGTTTTTGAGCCGCACTATGCATGAGTGGCAGCATCCGTGTCATTGTCAACGTAGTAAACATAACAGCTGGAGATGATGAATATACGAGGATTTTAAAGAAAAGTTCTTAAACACTTCTGCTAACCAAAAAAAGTAAAGGTTTTTCTAGAGATTCTTTTTCGTATTGATACTAAAAATAATACTGAGATCCTTTAAGAGCAGTGAACACATTAATGAGAAAGGGTATGGGCCATACCGCGGTTTCGCCTACTTAAGCCTCTTCGGTAACCCTATAGATCTGGCAAAAAGGAGCCAAAGGGAAAATTACTGTAATTTTGCATCTTTCAACAGGGCAGTCGATACAAAGACTAAAATAATCCAAATTGGACCAAATATATTAAAAGATGGTTAGAAAATGAATCTAAATCGATAATGATTTTCTGTTTTCTCAGAATACCCTCGGACCAAGCGGGAAAAATCTTGAATTCGCACTATGGATGATGTACGGGGAGACTTTTTAGAGCCGCCACACGGCACATCACCAGCTGCAGTAATAGCAAATAAAAATAAAACTGAGATCCTTTAAGAGCAGTGAACATTAATGAGAAAGGGGATAAACCATTAAGCGGTTTCGGCTACTTTTAAAGCCTCTTAAGTGACCCTATAGATCTGGCAGAACGGAGCCAATTTTGCATCTTTCAACAGGGTAGTCGATACAAAGACTTTCGTATTGATACTAGCAGCTTTATGATATGAGAATGGTTTTTAAATATGATTCAATATTAAATTAAAACACACTTGATATCACCAGTTTTCCACTTAACGGTAAAGCTGCGCGTGTTAAAACATGATGAAATGTGATGTTTTCACATTAATTTTCTTTTGTTTGCGAAACGGCGCCCAAAGCGCTACGACGATCACTTTTCCATCCTGAAATCATGTAGCATCGACGTAATTTTTTGAAATGTAGGCATTGGCTGCAGTGTACTTTGAATTCTGTGAATAAAAGTTCAGAAGCAGTCCAAAGAATATTCTTGTTTGAAAAGACTGCGTAATTTGACGTCCGAGAACAACGGACAAATCACAAACTGACACGATGGAAATGCCACTAACAGCAACAGGGAAGCCAATAGCTTGTCGATCACTAGTTTACACTAGGCTTGACGCTATTCTGATGCTCGAAAGAACACCTGCGTTGATAAAAGAGCGGAATGGTTCCCGTCCCACATGGTTACCGCTAGGATTGGCTTCACATGCTCAACAAGTGTTCTAATAATTCGCCGAATTTTGGTGAATATCTGTATTTGACAGCTGGCTACATAGAAATCAAAATGTGTTTAATATCAGCGATTCTTAAGTGGAAAAATCTGAAACATCGCATGATATTGTGACAAATAAAACGCATAAAACCTCAAGTAACGTCACTGCGACGCCCAGCACCTAGTCTGGAAGGCGCACGGTTAAGGCTATAGAAGATAGGGTTTTGTTCAGATCTTTATAAAATTCCACATATTCGCTCATGAAACAGATAAAAATCGTTTAAACTGTGTTTGTTTTTCAATCTGTTGAAAATATTGATGGTGTCCACGAACTTTTCTGGACAACCCCGTATGACATCTAAAACGCTCAGCCATCGCGCGATTGTCGCAATTGGATTTCCGTACAATAACCTTGAGACTTTACCAGTATCGCATGGTCGCCATGCAACAACCGTGCAATATTCGTACGGAGGCCGTACGATCATCTTAAGGGCGAATCATTACCTTCAGATGATTTATCCCAAAATAACCATCAAACATCATGCTGTGACCGCACGGTCTCCTTACGACGACCGTTAGACACATTCTACGACATGTCTACAGGCTACGGAGTTACAATTTTAACTTACCAAGGTACTGAGTCAACGGCGCCCATGGAATACCCTAGAATAGAACGCCCGCTCGGAAATTTAGCATCGTACATGTACAAGCCAATCGTAAACTAAACAGAGCTTTATGTGGATTAAAGTGAACTCGAATAAAACTTTTTTGTTTGTTTGAACGGATGCTTTACATCCCAGTCAACGGCCATGGTGATATCGATTTTATGGAATTTTTACCCAACATTAGGATGTCATGACACTCAAAATGTGCTTCATAAATATAACCACACAAGCAAACCAAGAAGCCTTATTTGTATGGATGGTTTGACTAAAGCATTTTTCCCGGACAGGTTCAGAGGTTCAGACTTGAGCGGTTAACCAGTAATCAGATGGTCAGTCAGTAGTTAAGAAGCTTTCCTGGAAGCACCAGCAGTCCATCTATTTCTCCAAGGCCCCAATGGGCGGGGACCCAATAAAACTTTTAACTACCGACTTAAATGAAAGAGTGTATTAGAATGACTTATATTTTCATCACATTAAACAAGTAATTAAATTCAATTCATGTTATATCCTGAATACATTCGAAGATTTACGATTCCCAAATAACCAAAATCCATTTTTATAATCTGCTAAGTACTCCGTCATGACCCGTCATTTGTATATAGTTATACTGGTAAATAGCAGGAATGTGCACCATCAACTGTCAATGATGTCCCCGAAACCATCTTTGAATTATCGCTCAGAAGGAATAACACTGCATCTGCAACATCTTCAACTTCACACATACGACCAGCAGGAATTTGTGCTATTTCATGCTCCAGGAATTCTTTTCCAAATGACTGAGCCATTTCTGTGTTTATGAGCGTCGGGTTCACGGTGTTGACACGGATCTTATGCGGTCCCATTTCGAGCGCGAAAACCTTTGTCGCCATATCTACTCCTGCTTTGGACACAGTGTAAGCCAGTACACCTTTCACCGCGCGATTGCTGATATTGGTAGAAACGTTCACAATCGAACCGCCATTTCCACCGTCGATCATTTTCTTCGAAACCACCTGCATAACGTTTATAGTAGCTTTCAGGTTCACGTCGAGAGCCAAATCGATGTCGTCTTTTAGCACATCTGTAGCCGGTGATATCGGCAACATTACTGCAGCACAATTAACTAAACCATCAAGACAATCGATTTTCTCCACCGCGTGCCTTGTTCCCTCCCAATCACCCAAATCTTGTTGTATAAGTCGTATTGACGGTTCTTCTTTCGCTAATTTGTCCAGGTTTTCTCTTGTTTTCGCGAGCGCATAAACGTTAGCTCCTTTTCTGGCAAGACTTATTGCTATAGCACGCCCTGTGCCACGACAACCGCCTGTGACCAAAATGTTCCTGCCTTGAAAATTATGTGCCATTATAGTAAGCTGCTGCACTTTGATGTTGCCTGTATCGTATAAAATTTGCTAAAAATCAAGTAAAAAATGGATTTCAGTAATCAATATTTCACCTACTTAATATATCTGTTAAATTGCTAGTATCAAATTTACACGAATACATGAATGAGGTTGCGTTATGAAAAAGGGAATTGATTGTTTTTTTTTCTCAGTACGGTACCTACAACTTCTTTTAAGTGAGCTTTTGAAATACCACAACGTAGTCTGCATTGTTTGAGTTTGATTCTGTAAATTTTAATTTGAGTGATAAACATGATAAACAAGGTGGTAAATGCAGTTTAATGAATTTTGTGGGGAACACAAGTTAGTTTTGATATTTGTTTTCTTTTTTTTTTTTTTATTTTCGTATTGTCATGCTCTGATAATATTAAATATGCAGTAGAAGGTCGAGCAATTTCTTTGTCCTTGCCGGTTTACCTTTGACAATTATATACAGTACATCTGTTCATTAGACTTCTTCAAATGAGAACGTTTTCAATCATGCGATTCTATTATGGTAAACCAGACATGCCCAAGTGCTTCACATGGCACTGGAAACATGTCTATAGCAAGTGTGTACCCCTTTTCTAATGTTTACAAGGTTTTATCATGTAAGGTAAAACAGCGCGGTCAAAAGGTACAAGTAGGCATCGATCAGGAAAAGGCGCAATCAGAAAGAGATTCCCATTCCAAAAGCCGAGGTGGGAAAAACTAAATTATCAATCAAGTACTTATACCATGAAAACATATCGTAAGGCGAATGAGCAGCTTTTTTCCCCAATAGGTGGCCACTCAGTTATCTAAACTCAACTAAAACTATGAAAACATATGTAAGGTGCAAACAGCTTGAAAATTTTAACACCAAGAACCAAAACACCAAGAACCACCACAGAAGTATCGCATTGGAACGATCAGTAATATAAAATTACTGGAGGGCTTAAATCGATTTTACAGGTACCTAATCTCACCCTCAGCTTCTGCAGTGGTTCACAACATTTAGTAAGTTAGTTGTTCGGTCTTCGTGGTGAATCTCTAACTAGTCAATGAATCATCAAGGACAAACAAATATATCATGATAATCACCGCAATGAATCTAAAACGAGGACTCACAGATTGAGTAAGCTGCCCGACGATGGAGATCCATGGGCGCCTAATAACTTACTCAACATGCTTACTCCGGAGCAAAAGAAATACACCAGTTGAACCCCGGTGGGCCAAGCAACAGACAAGAAGCTCCGGCCCAAACCAACTAAAATGAATAGCTTTAAGTGGGGGCCATCATAGAAAGGTACAAGTAGGCAAAGATCAGGAAAAGGCGCAATCAGAAAAAGATTCCCACTCCAAAAACCGAGGTGGGAAAAAACCAAACTAACAATCAGGTACTTATACCATGAAACATATCGTAAGCCGAATGAGCAGCTATTTTCCCAATAGGTGGCCACTCAGTTACCTTAACTTAACTAAAAATATGAAAACATACATAAGGCGCCAACAGCACAAAAAATTTTAAACACCAAGACATAAAACAAAAAGAACCACTACAGAAGTATCGACTTGGAACGATCAGTAACACAAAGTTACTGGCGGGCTTAAACCGGTTTTACAGGTACCTAACCTCACCCTCAGCTTCTGCAGTGGTTCACAACATTTAGGTAGTTCTTCGGTCCTCGTGGTGAATCTCTAACTAGTCAATGAATCATCAAGAACAAACAAATAAATCATGATAAACATCCCGATGAATCAAAAACCAGGACTCACAGATTGAGTAAGCTGCCCGACGATGGAGATCCCTGGGCGCCGAATAACCTACTAACTCCGGAGCAAAAGAAAAACACCAGTTGGACCCCGGTGGGCCAAGCAACAGACAAGAAGCTCCGGCTCCAACCAACTAAAATGAATAGCTTTAAGTCGGGGCCATCATAGAGTCTGACGCCCGACCCACCGGCGTGCAATTAAAGAAGGCAGCATAGTTATCAACCATGATTGGGTTAAAAACTAAGCATGCAGACTGTCGCATAACATTCAAGTTATAACCTATACGTCTGTAACGTGATATGATTTTTCCGAACTGAAGAGAAAAATCATTTATTCCTTTAAGTTTCTTTAATTTGTAAACCAAGTCACCATAAAATTCAGGTTCCGAAAGGCCCTCACTTAAAAGTGTCTTTAACCCAACATTATATTTGGAAATCAATTCATAGTGTCTAAGATAAAATTTAGAAAAGGTTTTTCGAAGTTTATGATACCGATAGCCCTGTTGGAGAAGTTTTGCCGTTAAACATTTATTTCGAGCGTTGAAGTCTGTAACATGATTGCAGACTCTAGCAAACCTAATAAGTTGCGAAATGTATACACCATAAGAAGCACGACGAGGAACGTCACCATCCAAAAAAGGAAAATTTACTATATCAAAATCAAAGTCATCGCGCTTATCATAAATTTTAGAAGAAACAAATCCATTTGCAACAGAAAGATGTAGATCTAAAAAGGGGGCTTCGGTATCTGAGATATTAGCTTTGTTCAACTGAAGTTCAGGTGGATAAATTTGATTGACCATACCTTCAAAATAAGGGTTGTCAATGTTCAAAAGGTCATCGAGGTACCTAGATGTGGAATTAAAAGCCTCGATAACATCAGCTTGATTATCATGGTTAAGAGAATCCATGAAATCTCTTTCGTAGCAGTATAAAAATAAATCAGCTACGAGAGGTGCGCAATTTGTACCCATCGGAATTCCAACAATTTGTCTGTATAACTTGGTCCCAAATCTAATATAAATATTATCAAGGAGATAGGATAAGGCGTCGCACACATTCTGACATGACCAAAGGGTATACCGACTTTGGTCAGAGGAAGTGAAAAAAGCCTTTCTGTCATTACATGCCAAATAAAGTGAACCATAGTTTTTTAATGCCCTTTTGAAGGTCCACTCTATCAAATCCAGAAGTTTGTCTTTAATTAGATTATGTGGTAATGTTGTATACAGAGTAGAAAAATCATATGTGGACAAGCTTGTCGCACGGAACCCTCTACACTTCAATTTACTGAGCACCTCACCAGAATTTTTTATTGACCAAAACCAATTTTTATTTGAAGTTTCATACACTGTCTCACAGTATCTTATAACATGAGATTTGATAGCAGTAAGACAAGAAGTTAATAATTTAGAAAGTTCAGTGGTAGTACAAGAGCTAGAATTTGCAATAAATCTAGCTTTGTATGGTCTTTTGTGAAGCTTAGGTAACCAATACATCGTAGGAAGTTTGTCTTGGCCTTCATTGACACAAACAGAAAACTTAACAGGTAAATCGTTTAAGTGGGCATTTACTACAGACACCTCATCAGTATCTGTCTCCAGATAAGCCCTGGTACCATCAAGCTCCTGTTTTAAGGTGTTAACGTAGTGAAGTCTACAAACGACAACAACATTGTTTGCGGCTTTATCTGCCAGAACCAAGACATACTTTCTATGAAATTCTTGGATACCCTGCTTCAAATGCCTAAATGACGATTTGGGTTTAGGAGGTTGAGAAACAAACATACAGGTAAGTTTATGATTAGAAAAAAAAACATCGCGCGTGAAACACATTTTAACAACGTTTGGCCAAATAAATGTTGATATTTTTTACTATTTGAAGGCTAGTTACATGGCCTAATAAGGTTAAATAAAAAGGGCAGCCAACCTTACTGCGTGTCAGCTATTTGATTTCCATTATGTTTTATTCTAACTTTTATTCAACAGCCGAAAAATTTTAGATTTTATCATATATTGTCACAATTTTTGAACTTCTGAAACGTAATACTAAGTAACGAACAACGTCCACTTTTCGCAAAATCCAGTATGAACAGTCTCGAGATATCATCACATAAGAGTAAAAACAAAACTGAGATCCTTTTAGAGCAGTAAACATATAAATGAGGACGGGGACGGGCCATAACGCGGTTTCGGCTGCTATAGCCTCGTCAGTGACCCTTTAGAAACTGGTCCAAAATTAAAAAAGCGCGGTCTTTGAAACCAAACTGGGATACGTTATACTCGCAAACTGACTGATCCAAGAACATAATCAAATCAATGGCATATACAATAAGCCCACTAAACAGTGCAAGGTGGTATATGTACACAATCGCGTTGAAGTCTGGTCTACAGTAGGTCTGGAATAAGTAAAGGCCTACAGATTTTTGTTTTCAAATAATTCGAATCAATGTACTGAGATCAATAATGCTCGATATGATCCTATAGATGTTATTATCAAACATTTCCTACCTCTGAATTCCCCTCAGCATATATCTGTGTGACTTTGAGAATAGTACTCCACCTCCCCAAGCGCCCTGAAATTGTGTGATACGTATAAGCCTGGCGTCCCTTTTGTGAGACATAGGCAAACAGCATAGGCCCAGATGGGACGCCGCAGAACGCGGCGTCCCATCTAGGGCTATTCTGTTTGCTTAGAGAAATTTCATCGACAATTTGAAAACTTTAAAATCACACCTCAAGCCCCTTAAAATGAAAATGAACTCACCCAAATGATAATGATTGCGAATCAATTCGTCAAATATGGGTTAACCCATTTGTGACGTGACGAATGGACTTGCCCATCGTTATCATTTGAGCGAGTCCACTGTCATTTTAGGAACATCAGGGGTGACTTTTATTTTCATCCCATCTGGGACGTTACTGTTTGCCTATGTCCCACGAAGGGGACATCAGGCTAACCTGGGTTAAGCTGCTTTCATTAGAATAGTCGCGGCAATGATATACTCTATAGATAAATCTGCATATGATCGAAACGAAGAGCGTATTCGTTGGCCACATACCTACCGACTGATTTTGCGGTACTCTTATTGCCTAATTTGGGGGCAATGATCAAAATAGTCGTCTGAGCGCTGCATATGGTCAGACTTTAAAATTATGATTAAGACTCACATCGCAATGCATCCAGACAGCATACTTCTCACAGATATCAGCGATGTCCTCGACGGGGTCATATGCTCCCAACACGGTCGTACCACAAGTGGCGTTGACAAACAGTGGCGTCATCCCTTCCTCGATGCAAGACTTTATCGCCATCTCAAGGTCAGCCACTAGCATCCTACCACTATTATGAAAGACACAATGAGTTATGGTAATCTTTCAAAATGTCACTGTAATTTTTTTGTTATACTCGAACCCAATTGCACGAACCACGGTATTCAAGACTATGATTAAGTGTTATTTTCTTGTAGAGAAAACTATTTAAGAAGCCTTATGATGATTAGTATTATTGGCTGCTTTGCAGTATATGCAAGAATCATAACGCTTAGGGTTGCAATATATCTGAGTCATGTTGTTGTCAGACTAATATACAAAATCCTAAATATTTACAGTTGCGTTCAGTTATTAATATACTCCTGCAATATTCAGAAATAAATTGATAATTCTTCTTGTCTCTGAACACGAGCCACTGGCAAGAAATGGACGACTGGAAGAATTTGTTTATATATCATGTTAAGTGTAAATATTCACTCTGCATATAAAACTTCCAGATCATGCGATGCTGTATGCCTAAATTGATTACATAATAAAGAATCCCAATTTAGGCCACCTATTAGGAAAATAACTGCTCATTCTGCTTACAATATGTTTTCATGGTATAAGTACCTGACTGTTATTTTAGTTTTTTCCCACTTTGTTTTTGGAGTGGGAATCTTTTTCTGTTTGCGCCTTTTCCTGATCGTTGCCTAACTTGTACCTTCTTAACAAAACAAATCGATGATATTCGAGTTTCAAAGATTCCACAAGGAACTGTGGTTAATGATTTGTGATTTAATTTGTAATTTATGAAATAATAACCATTTTTGTACTAAGGCTGACAACATGGTGTCTTTATGAGTACTCGTTATAAACTTATACCCTGATTTTCAATCGATGTGCATTTTAGAATTTCGCGGTAAAGCGGTTGTTACAATATTAAACTAAGCATGTCAGTGTTAATTTGCAAGAAAACTAATATTCCATCAGCACGGTTGTAAGAAGAAAGATTCCATGTGGGTTCCTTCATGAGGTAAGCATGTCGTAAAGCATGAAATTCCAAGCCACGTTTTGGCAGAATATAAATCCAGAGGTGACTCCACAGTGCTCTTACCTCAAGAAGAAACCCACTAGAAAGCTTGAGTCGCACAACCGTCCTTGTGGAAAACTAGTTTTCTTGCAAAATAACACTGTTGTGCTTAAATTTAAATTGTAACAACCACTTTACCATGAAATTCTAAAATGTACAATGAATGAAAATCAGTGGGTAACTTTATAAATAGTGCCCATAAAGACACCAAATTTTCAGCCCTAGTACAAAAATGGTTATTATTTGGTGCATTACAAATAAAATCACAAACCATTGACCATGGTTCCTTGTGGAGTCTTTGAAACTCGAATATCAGCCATTTTTTTGTGAAAAAATTGGCTCCATACATCATGTAATAAATTTAGGCATACAACATCACGATCTTGAAGTTTTATATACAGAGTAAACATTTACACTGATACTTAACAAAATATATAAATAAATTCATCCAGTAGTCCATTTCTTGCCGGTGACGATTGTTAAAAACAAGAAGAATTGTCAATTTATTTCTGAATATCGCATGGGTATATTAATAACTGAACGCAGCTGTATAAGGGAAAATGTTAAACGCAAAAGTATAGTTACCGAGCATCAGCTTTGATTCTGTAAACATTATCCAAACCAATGCCGAGTAGGATGGTCGCTCTTTGTATCGAGAAATGGCTCTGTGAATTACGATACCATGTAAAGTAAATCAAACCGTCAATTCTGTTTAAAAGTATTAGGACAGTGATGCTAAGGTATTTTGATAATTTGATTCTGGCTGATCTATTAATTTTACGCCAAACGCTCAAGGTAATAAGGGGATGGCAGGCTGAATGTTTGTGATCATTCTGATACTGTATTTGGTTGACAGAAGAAAGATACATTTTTTATAAGTCGGACCGTCGCAGTACGTTCGATGTAATTGAGTGGTTCTCCGCTAGTAGGCATTTGCGGGTTGAGTTCGGTAAAGGAAACAGTGTTGCCATTTTCAGGTAGTCTGCCTTCTGTCAATCACCATTTGCCGTCTTTTTAAATGCAGACTTGAAGATGTTTCCTGATCACATGACTTTGATATATGTTTGTACCGGCTTCAGAGGATTGTTTACTAGAGAAAAGCTTTGGCTTTGTCCAACCACTTCAGACAGTTTGTGGATGGGAAGCAAAATATTATGCCTTACATTTTATCCCAATTAAAGTAAGTACGCGTACTTCTTACTATTACACTATGAAAACTTGCCCATGCAATATACAAAGAATTTTTTCAGCCATAAAGATTGAACACTTCATTAGAAAAATGTTGATAGTTTTGATATAATTGCTCAATTGAGAGGCGGTTCTAACGAGTACTATATTTTGGATCAAAAATAAGAAAAATAGATATACCCCTGCATGCCCCAGTTTTGTTTTATAAAATTGGGGTTGTAGGTTGTTATATACATTTCACAGACATGTTTTCCTGATATTACTTGCTAACCTGAGATGATGTAAAGACAGCATATCTTGTTGAGCCATGGATGCCCTGGGTTTTGATGGTGGAATCGGCCTGATGTCTTGCAGCCAACATGCCGTACAGGTTAGATATTGCGCCACCTGCAGAATTATCATTATTTATTTATTTATTTATTTAACATAGGTTATTAATTTGTTATCGGTTAAGATTTATTTTCTAATCAATGTTTTATATATTTGGTCTTATTCGGATAATACTAGTCTTTATACTGACAACCCCGTTGAAAGTTGCGAAATACAGTAATTGTGTAAATCTAAATGGTCACTGACGAGGCTTAAATAGCCGAAACCCAGATATGACCCATTCCCTTTCTTATTACGGAGTGTCTACTGACAGACGTCTGTCAATAGCAAATATTAGGTAAATGTGCTACATCTATTATCAGACGTCTGTCAATAGCAAATAATTGGTGAATGTGCTAATGACAGACGTCTACCGGGTAATAATATTTTCACTGCTCTTAAAGGATTTCACTTTTAATTTTCATTTATTTATTTATTTATTTATTTATTTATTTATTTATTTATTTATTTATTTTATTCATGTGTCAGTCTACCATTTAACCATCTGAACATATAAATATTAGATATAAAACATAGAAACAAACAAACAGTAACATTATATACATAAGTACAAACATAATTTTTTGCGTTCAAGAAACCCGATTTAAAGTATGGGGAAGGAGAGAGGAGGGCTAATCATAATTATCATTTCATTAATATTGCATAATTAATTCGACGTATCGCATACCTGGAGAAAATAGAGCGTCACCCTGTGGCCAACCAATCATACTTAGCATCCGCTGAAGAACCACCTCTTCCATCAGTGTAAATACAGGGGCGATCTCATAAGTAAACCTGAAACAGGTTTTGAGAATCACGTGAGTATTTTTTATATTTAAAGTATTTAAGTGGCGATACAGACGGTTACACAATTTTCACTCGTCTAAATTTTTCTGTATGTAATTTCTCTCTTTTACATTTATAAGCATGTGTAGAGTATTACAAAGCCAATTAAAACTGTTAACGAAATCGCTATAATGATGCATAAATGTGTGTTTGTTATATTTCACACAACAATAGCTCTTACATGTTAGTGTTAGCAGCAGCTGTAACCCACTCCCCTGCCATCCCTATGATATCAAGCCCAGTCGACAGTTGGTTCAGAAATCTAGGGTGACCTTTTCAAAACATTAAGACAGAGACCTCATTAATAAACAGTACAATTTAATACAATACATGCCATCAATTAATTCATGTCTCAATATGGGCACGAAAACATATATGGATATTGGAAATATAAAAAATACCACTCGTATACGCGACAGGGCTGCATCCGGGATACTCTGTTTTTCAGATAAATATTTAGGAAACTGATATTTTGAACATTTTTGCACAGTCTATGTATTGAGTAAGAAATAAGAAAACTGTTTACCTCTGCACACCAAGTTTTACTGTATAAAACATGTTTGTGTGATTAAGCTGTGGGCCACTTGGTCAATACATGTAAGTGTAAAAATGCATGAAATACTATATATGACTTGCAACAAGTTTTCACCTGTTTTGACGCAGTATTTCAGCGTCTCTTTGCAGTCACTGAGAACTTGTTCAAGATCTCTCGGGTTCTCGTCCACATTGAGACAATGGTCCATCATCTCCCGGAGCTGGTGAGGGTGGTGAAAGTCTAGGACCTTGGTTTTGCTGTCTCTCCCGGACTTGAGGTATTTGCTGATGATGCCGACCACCTCGGACAGAAACCGTACCAGGCGATCAAAGCCATCCTTGGTATTGAATTCTTGTAAAAATTAGAAAATATATAATAGTACAGAGTAAGTGGATGTATCAAATAAAAACATAGTAGTTAAAATACGAATTGAAAGAAAATGGGTCGACAGGATTATGAAAAAAATGCAAAGCAAATTAGCCAGGCCGTCATTTACGAGTGTGTCATTTTATTTCGAACATAATCAAGAAACAAACGCTTCAATATTGTTGTTAATAGTGTTCGTTTCTTTGTATTTGAACTTCGTAATTGAACCCGTATAAAATATGCGCCTATCATGCATCCGTAAGTATGACAAATACCGAAAACAAAAACATAGCCAAGAACGCTTTTTGCGCGGTTTTTTTTTTTTTTTTTTTTTTTTTTTTTTTTGTATCGTTTACGTTGTTTTTGTAGGGGTAGGTTTGTCGACAATCAAAATAATTCGGGGTACTGAAAAGGCCCTCGGTGAATATATTTGGTGATATTCGACAGAATATACAAATAAATCTGGGCAACTTTTCAAAAATTGGATATGTGAAATTTAGACCTCTACCTGAAAATAAGTCATTTTTACAACTGATAGCGTATATAACGACCGAGTAGGAACAATATCGCAAGTAAATGCAGTTTGACAATTATAGTGAATATAATTTATCCATTTTTGTAATAAAAAGGATATTAATACCATACACTTATTAATATACCCCTGCGATATTCAGAAATAAATTGACAACTTTTCTTGTTTTTGGCCAATCGTCACTAGCAAGAAATAGATATTAACTGGATGAATTTGTTGATATATGTTACGTATGTCTATAAACATTTACTCTGTATATAAAACTTCAAGATCGTGTGTTGTTGTATGACTAAATTGATTACATAACATATGGAGCCAAATTTTTAACAAAAAATTCGCTGATATTCGAGTTTCAAAGATTCCACAAGGAACCGTGGTTAATGGTTTGTAATTTTGTTTAAACATTATGAAAGAATAGCCATTTTTGTACTACGGCTGAAAATTTGGTGTCTTTATGAGCACTATTTACAGAGTTACATCCTGATTTTCATTTATTGTACATTTTAGAGTTTTGTGATAAAGCGGTTGTTACAATATAAAACTAAGCATGTCAGTGTTATTTTGCATGAAAACAAATATTCTACTAGTGCGGTTATTCGACCAAAGCTTGCTAGTGGGTTCCTTCATAAGGTAAGCATGCCTTAAAGCACTTTTGAGTCACCCAAGACTTTTTATTCTGCCAAAACGTGGGTTGGCATTTCATCATACAAACCATGATTGTTTCCTACGCACCGAGGGGCTAAGTGGGCTGAATTTATTGTTGGACAATGACCCACATCTCCTCTTCGTGATATTCCAAACCTCTTCTATAGCGATTAGGTCACGGAAAATTAACATGCCAATAAAGGATGTCAAGATGGTACATTTGTATTTATGCAAAGCAAATGTTCTTTGTATTCATCCCTTATTGATATTAGAGGAACGTCTGTCTTTGAATGTCCTGGTGATTTCTTTGATTTTATGCCTAAACAAGAGGATTTAAATTTCATGAATATGAGCAGTGAGAGATAGCCTAAGTATGAAAGTTTCTCTGTGAAAGTCCCAGTTCCTTATGGTATTCTGTGCCGAGAAACAAACCATGAATTGTATGATGAAATGTCAATCCACGTTTTGGCAGAATACAAAGCCATATGTGACTCCACAGTGCCTTAAGGCATGCTTACCTCATAAAAGAACCCACTAACAAGTTTTGTTCGTAAAACCGTCCTGGTAGAATATTAGTTTTCTTGCAAAATAACACGGACATTTTTAGTTTTATATTGTAAGAACCGTTTTACTATGAAATTCTAAAATGCACAATAAATGAAAATCAGGGTGTAACTCCGTAAATAGTGCTCATAAAGACACCAAATTTTCAGCCGTAGTACAAAAATGGCTCTTCGTTCATAATGTATAAACAAAATTACAAACCATTAACCATGGTTCCTTGTGGAATCTTTGAATCTCGAATATCAGCGAATTTTTTGTTAAATATTTGGCTCCATATGTTATGTAATCAATTTAGGCATACAACATCACACGATCTGGAAGTGTTTTATACAGAGTAAATATTTATAGACATACTTAACATATTATATAAACAAATTCATCCAGTTGTCTATTTCTTGCCAGTGACGATTGTTCAAAAACAAGAAAAGTTGTCAATTTATTTCTGAATATCGCAGGTGTTTATTAATAAGTGAACGCACCTGTATATATTGTTCATTTTACCGTCTGAAGAAATGGTTCCAAAGCATGTCATAGTAAATTTTATTATATGGCAAGTGATGAAATATAGAGAAATATGTATTAAATATAACCAATATTTGAAAAAGTTATATTTTCACATGTGAAAATATAAAAAAGTTATATTTTCACATGTGAAAATATAAGATTTGGGAATACGCAAATTACGATTCCACCGTTTCATTTCTAATTTATACATAACTAAATTTTATAATCTATGCTATTGTTGACGCAATGAACATTCACACACAATAGCGACGTAATGACGTGACGTAATGACGTCATTTAAGATTTTGACGTCATATGCTTTAGCGCGCAACGTTACAATGACTACATGCAATATAATAAAAAGAAAATTCAAGTTTTTGTCGTGAATATGACTTTTATTTCATCTCGTGAAGTGAAAAATTATATATTTCATTCGTGCCTTCGGCACTCATGAAATATAAATTTTTTTCACTTCACTCAATGAAATAAAACTCATATTCACTCCAAAAACTTGAATATCCTCTATATTTTGATTATTCAACTATACATAATATTACAAAGAGTTTGGTTTGTACCTGAAGCGAACACGCGTTCAAATTCTGTCCAATCAAATGACAGACTCTTGTCGTGTTCGTTAGAGAAAGCAAACTTCCTCACGTTACTGGGTTGGCGATTGGAATCTGGAATATAGAAGTAGGTCTTGTATCAGCAAGTTGTGTTTTACTAGTAACTAATCTATAGTAGGTAATATCCACCTGCAGCTAAAAACAACATAATTTCAAACTTGCAATAGGACGTAACTTAAATAAATCTTACTAATTCATCTGAAGTAAGTGCCTTGTTTTCTAAAAAAAAAAAAAAAAAAAAAAAAAAAAAAAAAAAAAAAAAAAAAAAAACAGGTCACAACGAAGTTGCAGATCATGTTTATTTAATTATTTAAGAAATAGAGCCCCAGATGGCGAGGTATGAATCTCCGTTACTCAAAGTTCTTAAAAAACTGTTTACATTCTGGCATTGTTGATTAGGTCGGACTCTGTTACCGCCAAGTCCCTGGACAGGCGAAACAGTGCTGAGGCATTATTTGTCGTTCCTATATAAGATGAAATACTGGCAGCTAGCCGATGCATATGTGAGTATATAAGGGCGCAAATGTAGCCCTAAAGCTGAGCGCAACTGAATAATGAGCGCAAAGTAACTATTTTGTTTAAAAATGAGTGCAAATTATGTAACAGCACCAAACATTTATAAATAAACGTCAGTTGTGGCATTATATGGGCTAAAATAGAAAACCTACCTTTTGTATTTTCTACCAGTTCTTTGTTACTTTTGTTTTTGTCAGGTCCGGAATGAAACTCTTGTCGACGTATTCCAAATTCCATAGTATAGTTCCAAAGTAGACTTTACGGTGACAATGAAGTTGTTTAGCGTTTCTAATGTATCTCACAATTCTAATACAAACACAATTAAGTTTTAAAATTATAATATAGTTTTATATTTAATTCTTATTTATCCTCCCGAATGCAAACAAAAAATATATTACACAAAACTAGATAATTTTATAAACCGACAAGAGGTCGTTCTTTTACACCAAAGCTGAATTAAAAAAAATCCAACCTAAAAACGTCAGCATTTGTTGACGTATGTAACAAAGTGTTTCTGAAGAAAGAATTCTGTTATTTGCGCTTTTTGTATTATTAGTTAACGTTTCTTTCTGAACCAAATCCACCCACAATTTTGTTTGTATTAAACTTCGTAAGTTTGATTAAGAAAATTATATTTGCTCAGACGCTGCCAAATTGACAAAAGGACCAGAAATTGGACTTAATTCCTTTCAAACGGCCAAAACTTCCGTCACCATTTTCAATATATCCTCAAGTTATTTAGACCGTCTGTCATTCTAAATTGACAGATGTCTTTAATTTCTGATTTAACCCATTCTAAGAGCCTCTTATGCGCCGAATACGACAACTGTTTCAATATGTTGTCCATCGAACTCAACAATTTAGTAAGCTTCATTAATCTGACGACACATCGAATTAATAAACACGTCATAATCTAATTCTTTCTTACAGCTAGATAAACAGACTGGGCATGCCTTGATAAATACATGTAAATGATTTGTGCGTCAAGAGAAGGCATGTATATTTATCACCCACCAGCTGCCATTCATATATTGTATAATAAGATTCTTTCAGAGAATATTAGTTTGCATACTTATCCTATACCTAATTATTTTATATTCTAAAGACATTTTTTTCGTTTTTAATCAAGACTACATCTCCGTGTAATGTACCCTTATACCCCATAACTGGGGTGTGAACGGGAATCCATGTTTTCTTTTTAATTCAAAACATAGTCTGTGTGTACGCGTTAGAACCGCCTCGCTGAGGTGGTTCTAACATGTACTCAGAATCAATGTTTGAGCAACAATAATTTTAAAAAAAGATAACACTTCAATAGAATTTTATCTGTAAAGAATCTCTCTCTATTGCATGGGCAAGTTTTCGTAATGATAGACCACGGCCAGAATTTGGTATAGTCGGAACCAATGTGTTAAGGGACACATCTAAGGGACCAGCAAAATTACAAAAACAACCTTACTGTTACTATGGCTTTCGATTAGTACTCAGCTAAACGCTCCCAGGTAACTTGTGTCTGTGTGCTTTGGCTATTTGCAAGTTCTTTGTTTTTCGTGACATTTCGCTAATAGCTGACCAAGGTTTGTCAGTATGTCTTTCAAATAGACTAAAGTAAGTGAATAGAGGGACTAGGCCACGAGGTTATACAATTTATTTTTCAAGCTCAGCCCAGTTGAGCATGATATTTCAACTGCTCATACATGTTGGGATAGTCAAGATTAATGGAAATTTCAGGTTCAATAATTTATCCTGCCCATAAATGCTAAAATGCCAAGATACAGATTAAGGCATTACATATTAAGACACCAAAAGAAACATTATTGTATTCTGGGGTACAGTATAATTATAACAAGTCTAAAATCGAGTGTGTTTGTAATATTTATTTATTTCAGAAATACTGATAATCTGCAACACAAGAGTCAATTCAAATGAATCCGTACAGTACATCATCGCTCTTGTAGGATTTATCGACTGAAAAAAATGCGTCTCAAAATAGCCATCAAAATAGCCATCAAGAAAACATGACCGTGCAATGTATACCCCTTGAACCCCAATTTTATAAAGTAAAACTAGAGTGTAAAGGGGTAGACATTTTTTCTTATCATTTGTCCAAAAATAAATTGTGGATACTCGATAGAACCGCGGACGAAGCGGTTCTATCTTGGAAAATAACTAAGAGTTACAACTGATTTTTCTTTTCATTTTCAAAGCCAGAAAAATCTCAGTATAATGCAGGTGCGAGTTTTCATAATGCTGCGGTTACAACGACCATTCGTCAGTCGATCAAATCCATTATGAAAACATGTCCATGCAATATACAGAGATTTTTAAAATTGTAGAAAATTAAAATTTTTAGTAGAAAAAAAAATGATATTTTTCTTATTTTTGCTAAAAACATAGATTGTGGGTACACGTTAGCAGCGCCTCGCCGAGGCGGTTCTAACGAGTACCCACAATCTATGTTTTGGAGCAAAAATAAGAAAAATAGGTATACCCCTGCATACCCCAGTTTTGCTGTATAAAAGTGGGGTTCAAGGGGGTATACATTACACGGACATGTTTGCCTGATGCTGACACTGTAACTGTTTCATCTTGTAGAGTACCACCAGTGCTTCGTTTGTGGTTAGTCTATAATTTAGTATTAACTGACTCCACATTTACTTCGTCTGTATCTTCGATCGTTTTTAGATCTTCATGTGGTAGATAGAAACTTATTGTTGATTCTTTTAATGCCTTTTCTTCTTGTATAATTTCTCCAGTTCTCAACTCATGAGTTCGTCTAGCTTCTTCAGTCAAGTGTTCTGCCTCCGACGTACCAAGCTGATGAACCATTCTGTACAGGAACCCGTCTCGTTTGTTTAATAGATGGTAGGGTGAGTCAAATTCAACTATGTTTCCTTGTTCAAGAACCTGCAAATACAAACAAGTAAGTAACGATCATGAACCAGTGCACCCCCACGCCCTTTAAATCGAGAAAAACAAATGGATGCAAAGATAATAAGATATCGTAAGTCGTGTGGGAGGCTTTGAACGGACCTAACCTCTTCCTCATTTTCTGCAGTGGATCAAAGCATTAAGTATTGTTCCATGGTGTTCCACTCTTTCGAGTTCAAGGACCTTTAAATACAACGCTACCCTCAATGTACGTTTTAGAGAAAAGTAGAGTAGATAAAATTCAAATACTTGGGATCTTAAAGATTATAAGGAAATTTACCATTATTTTGTCGGAATCTATTACGGTGTGAAGACGATGTGCAACTGTAAGGACAGTGTAGTCTCGAAACTTCTCTCTAACGGTCTTCTGAATAAGTCTGTCAGTTCTGTTACAAGAAAAAAGTATATGGCTAGAGCTTGTAAAATACATGTATGAGTATGTTATGATTAACATATTGACGAAAATAAATATTTATTATTTTTAGTTCAGAGGACCAAATGTAAAGTACAATCTACATGAATTCTAATTTCAAACAAAGCATGTAAATGCTTAAGCCATACAACAATAACAGATAGATCTAATTCTCGCAGCTTTATTTGTAAGAAAATTATTAAGTATCACAATTATGCATTCTGCCAATAAACATAACTGTACTGGGCATATTTATGTACTAAATATATATATTAACGAAGGCAAAATTTTCAAAAAATTCTAAAGAGCACTTTGAAGTAACCAAATGCAATGAGCCTAGATGTGGCCTTTGCAAACATTTAAAAGTAGGATCTACATATAAGTTTAAGGATCAAATTTTCAGTCTGACATCTAACATGACATGCACGGTAAAGAATGTCATTTATGTAATAGAGTGGCGGGGATGCAGCAAATATTATATCGGGGAAACAAGTAATTTAAGAAACAGAGTAACACTACATAACCAACACATCAGGCATGAAAATTTACGTATGATCCCGGTTAGTGGACACATCGCTTCCTGTTCAAATTTCGATCCCAAATATTTTATATTCCCTTATAAAAATAAGGGAATATAAAAAATAAGAATTGAATAGAATTGAGAATTTTTATAAGATGAAAAATAGCAGTATAATTGACAGGAAAGAAAAGGAAAAGCAGTTCATTTAAAAGTTCATGCCAGAATTAAATTCTTTATAAAAGCATTATGTAGAGACGCCAGAATAAATCTTGCAATAGTAATAGACAAATAATGGGCATACCGGACTTTACATATTGTAACGTCAGAGTTAACTACGTTACGACGTTATGTTATAACCTAGGTAACGTTGTTACGTTACTTGTTACTAGATAAGTTAAATTGTAAATAAAGGCTTTGAAAATTGTTTTAAAACATGAAACCGGTCAGCCGAAAATAAAAAATTGTGGTGATATCCAGCATTCTTATTTATTTGATATATATATATATATATATATATATATATATATATATATATATATATATATATATATATATATATATATATATATATATATATATATATATATATATATATATATATATATATATATATATATATGTATATGGTTTGTTCCCACGTGACTCGGTAATAAGACATTTAAGTGTAATCAAATAACTTTCCTATGGTCGACATTTGCAGTGGCCTCATCGATAACCAGTATCTTGTTGTGTTGCAGGAGAGCTCTTGCTAGACATACGAGCTGCCTTTCTCCGATGCTGAAGTTTGAGCCTCCTTCTGACACTTCAGTTTCAAGGCCATTGGCAAACTTGGCAAATGTTTCCTGTAGTTCCACCTTAAATGATAAATGACGCAAGAAAGGTAAAAGTAGGCGATGATCAGGAAATGGTGCAATCAGAAAGAAATTCCCACACCAAAAAATCGAGGTGGAAAAAACACTAAATGAACAATCAGGTACTTATACTAAGACAACATATCGTAAGCAGACTGAGCAGCTATTTCCCAAATAGGCGGCAAATCAGTTACCCAAACTTAACTAAAATATGAAAACGTACGTCAGGTGCAAACAGCACAAAAATTCAACGACGCCAAAACATAAACCACAACAGAATTATCGCCTTGAAAGATTGTTTTGCTAGTATAAAAATAAGGCTTAGCGGCAATAGCAAATGTTACAATGGTGTTCAATTAGGTTTTTAGTTTGATTTGCACAATGAGGGCAAAGTATTTTTTTGTTGTTTAAATTGACTTTTATGTACAAATTACTGCAGAAGAAATTGACTTTTATGTACAAATTACTGCAGAAAGAACAGGTTCGTTATTCTTATTGCAACCCGATTACATAAAAATGTTATCGTTTAATATACTCGTATATAACACCTAGAATAAATACGCTATAGATTGATGTACATGTGAATACATTTTACATTGCTTTGTTGTTTAATTCTTTAAATCACATGTTAACATGTGCTGTGTAATCAAACCTACCTCTTTGAGAACGTTCCATAGGTTTGAGTCTGTGTATTGGGTTAAAGGATCTATATTTCTTCGCAAGTTTCCTTTAAATAATACTGGATCCTAAACCATACAAATAAAACGTGACAATGTGACTTGTTTGAGTTATGTTAGCTATTATATTTAAGGATTTCACTTTTAGTTTTACAAGATATTACTGCAGCTGGTGTTGTCCCGTGTGGCGGCATTAAAATGTCTCTCCGTACATCATCCATAGTGCAGATTATATTTTCCTTTCGACCCTGGTTATCAGCGAGGGTATTCTGAGAAATCAGATGTTTGTTATCGGCTAATATTAATTTTCTAACCAACGTTTTATATATTTGGCACCATTAGGATTATACAGCTGTACTAGTCTTTGTGTTGACTAACCCGTTGAAAGTAATTCTAACCCTTTGAACGTAATTCTCTTTGGTTCCATATTGCTAAATCTAAAGGGTCGCTGACAAGGCTTAAGTAGCCGAAAGCGTATGGCCCATTCACTTTCACATTAATATGTTCACTGCTCTTACAGGAACGCAATTTTAATTTTCACCCATCAATGTTTAGTGTGTCCTCTCCCTACTTCAACAACACTGCTAAAAGACAACTCATTTAGTATTTTGGTATTATATACCTGAGGTATTATTGAGATATGTCGCCTGAGATGCTGGAGCCCTATACTCCTAATGTCAACTCCATCAATACACAAAGTGCCCTCTGGTTCCACCAGCCGAAACAACGCTGTTATCAGACTACTTTTCCCAGCTCCTGACCGCCCAACTATACCAATCTGAGAAAAACAATCACCAAAGCTAAAGTAGGGAACATACATACGAACCATTAACCCTTTTGTCTATAGGTGTGCCATTTTCGTCATTGCCAGCCTTAACACCGCGCTGTACGTGCGTAAGATTATATCCTTAGACGAAGTCTAAATCAACTTACGATAATTGTTTACTTAGCAGAACTATTATATAGAAAATAAGAAACACTGTTAAAACGAACAGATATTATACAGTAGATTCCAATGCCTTTCCTTTCCAAAAGGCGTTATTTTATTTTATTTTAATGTTTTTCTTTTGAAAACTAATATATTTCTATTTATATCCGATACTACATATTAAACTATTATTCACAGAAAGTACCTTCTCCTTTGGTTTAATAGAAAACGACAAGTCCTTTAATACTAAAGGAGCGTCTGGGTGATATTTCAAATTTAGTGTTTCTGCTTGTATTGACCCATGCTCTGGCCATTTTGGATCCAGGTTCGGTGACTCGTGTTCCATTGCTTCTGTCGGAAGCTTGGAGTAGTCGCGCACTCGTTCGACGGCTATCATCTGTAACATATAAGTTTCTCATCTATGGCCGCCTTTTCTTTAAAAGGTCTGTTCTAAGCAAACTTAGATAAATAATTGCGGGATATTGAAGTTATTTCTATTTCACTTCTCTCTTCCGAAATAGTTTATTTATAATTATGTAACAGAACCATCAGTGTGCAAATATTCCATCAATCTTTTGCGTTGCCTGGGAGCACGCACCCAAATAAACAGTCCAGATAGAATATCCCACATTAAAGGGTAAATAATAATGAAAAGGTACAAGTAGCAAAGATCAGGAAAAGGCGCAATCAGAAAAAGATTCCCACCAAAAACCGAGGCGGGAAAAACCAAACCAACAATCAGGCACTCTACACCATGAAACATATCGTAAGCCGAATGAGCAGCTATTTTCCCAATAGGTGGCCACTCAGTTACCTTAACTTAACTAAAATAAGTTACCTTAACTTAACTAAAATGTGAAGTATACCTGGATGGGACCATAGAAGAGTAACCGTTATGCACCAGATGTGGATTTTAATAACCCCTTAATTGGCACCTACCTAAAAAGAAACACCAGGATAACACTTCCCCCTTATATCCCACATTTATATAACAAAACTGGGGTATGCGAGATATGCCTATTTTTCTTAATCGGCAAGGCGGTTCTAACGTATACCTACAATCTATATACATGTATGTTTTGAGCAAAAATAAGAAATGTATCAGAATTTTTATCCTAAAAAGTCATTTCTTTACAACTTAGAAAATCTCTGTATGTTTTCGTAATGAGTCATTTATCTCTTAGGGGTTCTAATCTGTTGTCTGCTCAGAATCATTAGCTTGTTATGCAATCCAAAATGTGTATTTAACATGCGGTACCAGATGAATACCTTAGAAATTACCTGATTTTCGAGATCGGCGCTGGATTTTACAGTCCACTGGAAAATTCCTGTACCAGTTATCGCATACGTCATCGTAAGGCCTACGAGACCCTGTTCTAAACCTGTAAATATATTTTCCTAGGCTGAGCTCGTTTACAGACCTTTCGAAAGGAACCATGCCATGACTTTTTATTTACTTTGGGTGGGATCATCTGGTTAGATACAAGTAAGACTGTTCATCTCTTTAAAAAACTCCTTCAGGATGGAAACGATGTGCAATTACATTTTTGCAGCAAAAGCTGTTGTCCGCATAAAGAAGCACGGTTCAGTTGACTGCAGAAGTGTTATGAAGAAGATGTTGGAAAAAATTCAGAGCAATGACCATCACCAGAAAAAGGTACACGTAGGCAATGATCAGGAAAAGGTGCAATCAGAAAGAAATTCCCGCTCCAAAATCGATGCGGGAAAAAACCAAATTGACAATCAGGAACTTATACTTAGAGAACATATCGTAAGCCTAGTGAGCAGCTATTTCCCAATAGGCGGCCACTCAGTTCCCGCACTTAACTAAAACTATGAAAACGTACATATGGTTCAAACAGCACAAAAAAAGGACTCCAAAACATAAAACAAATATAACCACAACAGAAGTATCGCCTTGGAACGATCAGTAATATAAAAACTACTGGGGGTTTAAGCCGGTTTTACAGGACCCTAACCTCACCCTCATCTTCTGCAGTGGTTCACAACATTTAGTTAGCTTTTCGGTCCTCGTGGCGAATCTCTAACTAGTCAATGAATCATCATGGACAAACAAGTAAATCATAACAACTACTATGATGAATCAAAAACAAGGACTCACAGATTCAGTAAGCTACCCGACGATATTCAAACTTGTATTGCTGCATCCGACAGTATAGAGCTAAAATTGTCGTAGAGAGAGGCTATCCCCTTAATAATATTATTTAAATTCACTTACTGTTAGATGCCAGCACACAACAAAACGTCACAGCAGATAGAAACACGGCTGATAAACAGTCTAGTCGTATCCCAAGCCACGTGGTCGTTCCAATTAATAGAAAATATGCCTGAGTATGGGCATCTTGGTGGGTATCAAAGGCCTCTATGAAATGTTTCTGCGCACGGCTTGTTCTCAAAGTTGTAAGTCCATCCATAGACGAACTTACATGGGAATAGATCGGACTGCGGGCTGAAAAACAAATGTTTTCTTAAAGACATTTTTACACGATTACATTGCGAGGCAATCTTGATGTTTGTTTTATGCTAAAGCTTTTAAACTGCAAATAATTGTATCAGGACACTAACAGAACACTAGGAACAATTATAAGGAATAATGTGTTACACTCAGTGTATCAACTATAACTGAGATTAAAAAAAATAATTAACATATAGATGCAATTAAAATGTTTGTCCATGCAATAAAATGGTAGTTTGAAGGTGATTTTATTCTAATAGCAAGTGACTGATAAGCCACCTACAATATTGGCAATACTTGTTTTAATACCATCTGCTTGACACAAAGAAAACAAATCCATGAAATGTATACCCACTTGAGACCCAAACTTGGGTTTGCAGGGGTGTTCATTGGTTTTCTTATTTTTGATCCAAAACATAGATTGTGAGTACTCGTTAGAACTGGCTGGGCGAGGCGGTTAAGATAAGTACATATGTACCCACAATCAATGTTTTGAACAAAAATATAAGAACAAATAATTTTTCAATTTTACAACTGAAAAATCTCTGCACATTACATGGACATGTTTTTGGATGAGAAAAAAAATAACCTATTCCTTCTAGTCTGAAGATATCCCTAGATGTCCTAAGGTAAAACCGGCGAACCACAACGAGAAGTATACAGATTGGGAGAACGGGTATGAACGTCCAAGGATTGACCACCCCTACGACTACCACCATACTTATTATCAACAGACTGCACTGAAATAAATAGGTAAATGCAACACCTCTAGGTTTATTGTGTTTCATTCATGTAGGAGAATTCTCATTACCGCCAGTTATTGGATGAGCGAAAACTTTTTATATGGCGTGTTAACGGGGATCCTTATTTAATCCTAAATAACCTTTTTTCGCTATTTATCATATCATTCCTGTGCGAACGGTTCTATAAAGCCTATTCAAGTTGTTTTTGTTTGCAAAACAGTTACTACGAATATTTTCAAGAAATGTCATAACGTTTTTTTTTCTGAGATGTCATATCACTATTACAATAAAAATCTGGCTGCGATTGTTCCCTCCTTTGCAGAGAAACGTCAAATTGACAATACCACACCACTTTCTGGTGATCACTGAATTTATTTTATTTTAGATCTTTGCAATAAAGAGAAAAGAAACAAACAATAATGATTTTATGTTTCACTGTTTGGTTACCTGAAGGATATTGAAAATCAGGTCTGGAATCCTGTTGTCTATCAGACCAACATCTTTGGAAAATCTGTTAAGAATTCGACCTGAATTAGATATATGACTCTCCAAAAACTACACCATACGAGCGTAAACAGTGTAAATATATTGTTTTGCTAGACCAATACATAGAACTTCCATTTAGCTGTACAGCTATAAAGCTGTAAAACGAAAACCTTTTTTTTATTTTATTTGTAATCCTTTTAGACTGCAAAATTTAATTACTAATGAGGGGTTAAACAACAAGTCCGTGAAAAAAAAAACGTAACGAGACAAGAATATTAATATTAAACAAAGACACAAGATCACCTTCAACTCTGTCAGATTTGGCAGAAGATTAGGGCAAATTTAGGGCCATGTAAAAACGGTTTTAGCCCCCAGGAACTTTATATTACTGTTCGATCCACGGCGATACTTCTATTGTGGTTCTAATTGTTTTATGTTTTGGTGTTATTTTTTGTGTTGTTCGCCCTCAGGTTATGTACGTTTTCATATTTTAGTTAAGTTCGGGTAACTGATTGGCCGCCTATTGGGAAATAGATGTTTACTCGGCTTACTATGTTCTCTTAATATTATTGTCAATTTAGTTTTTTCCCACCTCGGATTTTGGAGTGGAAATTTCTGATTGCGCCATTTCCTGATCGTTGCCTTCTTTTACCTTTACAAATATGGTTGTATGGAAAACCTAAGTAAATGTTCACATGTATGCTAATATAAAATGGAATGAAATTAAATAAAAGCCATACCGCTTGTGTTCGTGGCGAAAAAGGCAATGCTTGTCCGCAATACTTTATTAAGCATTGTGTCATGTAGATTCCGAGAGGAGTCAACTGCTATTTTGAAGAAAAATACGGATTTGATGAGTTCTAAGATAAACACTCCACCAATCAATCCACTGTAGACAGCCACATGAAAATATGGATTCCCGTCTGTCTCATTAGATGTCGAATTAGAATAGTCAAACAATGGTTTCTTCTCTTGTTGAGACCTATTGAAAATGCATCGATTTCACTTAAAATGCATACCTACACAAACCTACAAAATAATGTTTATGAGAGAAATTGAACAAAAACAGAAGCTAACGATCAAATACATGAAACTATTAAGAAAGCTAGTGTTCTATATAAAACAGTGTTGGTCACTTTAAATACTTGCTCACTTTTGTTAGTATAAGTAATAACCTTAGTGTTAATTTAGTTTTTCCCACCTCGGTTTTTTGAGTGGGATTTTCTTTCTGACTGCTCATTTCCTGATCATTGTCTACTTTTGCTTTTCTTAAAAAATAGTCATCTTGCACTGTTGTAGGAATACTTATTCCATAATTGATAAATTTAGACCTACCAAATGGTGAGCCAATAATCACTTATCACGTAAGTCCCAGCTACAGACGCACATACAGCTATGAACAGGAGACCCGATACGAGTCCAAACCCTGCTCGAAAGTAGGTAAAATAAACTTTCCAGCCAACGGAGCCTTCTTGTTGTTGTTCTTGTTCATGTTTCTAGAAATTGAAAACAATTTGGACCATTACATATATGGCTGAAAACAAATAAGAGTTTTCTATTGTTTTCTCAGATGCTTGATTAACGAGCTAGAAAGTTTCCACTGGAACCGAACTAGATCATGATGTTATGTCACAGCAATTTAAAGGTGATGACTGAGGTCACCTATAATCGATTAAAACCTCCTGTTGTTTCTATGCTGACCGTTCCAATACAGTTCTGCTGTGATTTAACTTGTGCTCTGTTTGTCAACCCCTCTGTGTACTCGTAATCTTTGTATTTGGTTGCAATTAACCGGATTACTACCTTGTTGGAAAAGACATTGTCGAATGCTGTTGTGACTTGATCGCCTGATGTTTTGTTTGGGATTTAAAATTTAATTGTATAAGTACATACACCTTCTATTCTTTCTTCCTAATTGTTCACGAAACGTCATTCAGTGTTATCTACGGTATTGCCCCTTTACCCGAAATTGTAGTCAAAGAAAATATTCACTTGTGACGTCATTTTAAGAAAAGTGAAAATCACGAAATCTATGCAAAAAGTGGCATTTCAGTTATTTAAATCAATACAAGGTGACAAGTTTATATTTAAATTAAACTTGGTAACATTTAAGAAACCGTAACAGCAAATGAAGAACCAAAGTGGGGTCACACTGACTTCAACGATGGTGTACATAAAAGCCTGGTTATTGGGATGTATATACTCTTATGCGTAATACAACTTTGTTTCTTTGGTTGACGCAAACTGGGAAAAAAATCATAAGCTCTGTTATATTTGGTGTCTAGATAATTTGGATTTTAGTTGAATAGAGTCTTTTCTTGTAGTTGTTATTGAAGTACATTTGTTAAATGCTAAGAAGGTGTTGTTAGGTTTTAGAATGCAAACGCATAAATCCAATCACCTCCGATTCAGTTTCTTCCTCTATCACATCAAAACCATCGTTCTCTTTGAGACTTGTAGCCGACATTGTAGACTCCTGTCTTGAAAACCGACGAGATCTCACCGTTCTTGGTGTTGTGCTGATGGTGAAACTTTGTGTAGAATTTGCTAGCATGCCAGTGTCATCAGGTTCTCTATCGTGTCTCAAGAATGACTTGAGATCCATGCCAGACGCTGTTAAGTCATTGTAAGAACCTTTGTTAACAACTCTACCCTGAAACGATTAAATACTTTGATCGTACATCATCCCCGTACATCATCCATAGGGCAGATTATATTTTACGTTTGATCCTTTGAGATCAGCGAGGGTATTCTGAGAAATCAGAAAATTAATATCGGTTTAGATTCAATTTCTAACCAACCTTTAATATACTCTAGTATATTATTTTGGCCCCATTTTGATTATATTAGTCTTTGTATCGACTACCCTGTTGAAACATGCGAAATTACAGTAATTCTCTTTGGCTCCATGTTGCCAAATCTATAGGGTCACTGAAGAGGCTTGAGTAGCCGAAACCGCGGTATGGCCCATTCCCTTTCTCATTAATATGTACACTGCCCTTAAAGGATCTCCGTTTTAGTTTTATTTTTATGCACGTCATTTGCAGGGACTCAGCGGTATGTCGAAATCCCCTCTCATATTTCAGTTTCATTAGAATGTTCCACATTATTTTAGCCCCTGGGGAGCCGGAACTTTTAGCGGGGATTTTACCTCAAATCTGACCCCGCAGTGCCGGGCTTTTACCAGGGCTTTAAAAACTGAAAAGTTAAATTCCCCGGCCCTAGTGGAGCCGGAGATACAAATGACTGATGCATTAAGAACATAACTCATCGAAATGTAAAACAACTGGACATGTATTATCAAACAAAAATACATGTATAACAAGTGGCGCACCTTTTTGACGTTACATGCATCTCTCTCTCTCTCTCTCTCTCTCTCTCTCTCTCTCTCTCTCTCTCTCTCTCTCTTCAATACCCTGACTTGTTTCAGTAACACTTCGCCGGTTATACGTGATGCATCAACTGTCAGCCAAAACGAATTAAGTCATTGAATTCGGGCCAAAATTTGTCCCATAAATTTTTTGGCTTAGATTTTTGTGTTTTGCTATTTTTTCAACTACTTGGACCCTGCTTGATAAATTGTGATGTTTAAAAAATGTTAGCAACCCGAATTTTCAAATTTTATCGCTTCATGAACAACAAGACTAAATTCTAATGTGAACTACGTTACTGTGGTAGAGTATTTTTAAAAACACAAAAAATGTAACGAGGTATGACACTTTCAAACTGTTTGAAACTAGCTTTTCACAATTGTCATTTTCTTGCTTAAAAACAAGTGTTATACGTTACACTTATTTCATAATTGCCTTCTCAGCGTAGTTTGAATGTTGGACTCAAAAGAAAATTTAAAAATAGTTGTTATTCTAAATATACAAACATCGGTTTGCTTATTTCCATCCACTTTTGAGAACTATTAAATAAATTTAAACTCGTTTTTATTTAGAATAAAGATTATAAATATCATAACTATACGTATTTGAGGCACTTGTAATACCGTTTTGCCATTTTCGTGCTGAAGAATGTAACATTAGCTTGGTAACGTAATTCACAAACCCATTACCAATGTATTCTTTCCTGTGAGAAATCGTACATTTCTCTACCACCAATCTGCCTCAAATGTGCCACAGAAGGTAAATTTAACCTCTATTTGCACCTTAAATACAATTCATTGTATATGTCATTGTTGATTTTGTGGAAAGGACCCTTTCAAATGTACAATGTATAAAATAAGTAATAAAATCTTTATATTATTGTTATTCATTAACTTGTTGTAGTTCGCAAGACACCCAACAAATAAAGAATGAATCACCGCATACATATTCAAAAAGGTTTTATACAACAGGTTAAAGCTTTATTTTACAGAAAAGGTGCATTTTGTCCGAAAATGATGCCATAACACATTAAAGGTAACGTAATTCACACACAAAATATGTCAAATGTTTTCGAAAGTAGTATGTTATAAGCATGATTTTCATGTCTCTTTTTTCACATAAAGCTATCAAGAGGCATGCAAAGTAAGTCAAAAGAACATATGGGATAAAAGATATCAACATAAGTGGACCAGGGCGTCAAATACAGCGTGCTTATTCTAAAGTGCATATTGAAAAAGGACGATAAACACACATTTTTTGGATTATCTGGGTACCAGGTGACATCGATTAATGATAAAAACAATTAACCGAGACAACATATGTTTTATATCACTGAAAGTATGAATCATGTGATCCTATCATGGATCTAAAGCAGAATTATGTAAAAAGTGAATTACGTTACCTGCATGTGAATTACGTTACCTACACTCAATCACATTCAGATCATAGGCGGTATGCAAAACATAATATACGTTTTAACTTATGACTTTTGTTATTTATAAAGGACACCTTGCACATATTGCATTGATACGATGGCTATCTATATAATTTTCATAAAAGGGTGAGATGGTGTACCCAGAAAATATAAATTAAGTCCATGTAGCTACGAAAAAACAACACTTGTATGGTTGGAATTGACACCTACGAGCAGAAATAGACTTGGTTTAAACGAACAACGAACATAAATTCCAACGAGACATGAGAATTCAGAGTTATTTCTCTTAAAGTAAAATTGTAGTAACGTAATTCACAGTAACGTAATTCACAACTTTGAGCTTTATTCTTATTTTCTCCTATGTTTAGAACATCCCGTAAAGTTCTTTATATATTTGCTACATAGTATGGTCAAAGTCCTTTCACTGCTGTCACATGGAATATTTCTACCTCTTAATTAGCAAATGATATGGGTAGGGTAACGTAGTTCACAAAACTGTGTTATTTTTCATCAGCTTTTGCTTTGACTTTACCTTAGACGAATGAACAATAGCAAGCCCATATTTGTATTTATTTTCCAAGCATGTATCTACCGTCTTGCCAAAAACATGTAGCATGTAAGCTAAATATACGTTAAAAGTATTTTGTGAGAGACATTAAAGGTAGTAACGTAATTCACGAAAGAATCTGGGACATCAGTAATTGAGACATGAAAATTTTAATTTTTACTTCAGAACCAAATTCAAGGCGTAAAATAAAAGGTCTATGTATATGGCATTGACAAATGATAGAAAACCGCCAACCCCAACAATGTATTTTCAGTAATAAGTTCTGTAATAAGCTTACTGTGCTGATGGGACAGCATTTTTGCTGGATTTTATGAGTATGTCACGTGGAAAACGTCTTACAGAGTTATTGTAGACCACATTTCCTGCTTTTCTTTCACATGACTGTAGGGCTATGACCTTAACCTAGGTAAAACCGCTTCAAAGCACTTAATAACTACTTGTTTACTTGAAAATATATGGATGGGACACAAAAATCACCGAATTCAATGACTTAACTCGTTTTGGCTGCAGTATCATAAGCAATATGAAATTCACATTACGAAAATACAACCATACAATGAAAAGATTTAAAATGAAAACTTTAAGTTAAAAAAAAAAAATGTTTTTGATTTTGCCCAAAAGATTGATTTTTGGGTACACATTTGAACAGCATCAAAGTGTCGCGGTTATAACGAGTACCCACAATCAATATTTTGGAACAATCAGAGGAAGAATATACAAAAGTGGTCACTTTCTTTTCAAGTGGTATACATTTTACGGACACATTACGAAAACATGCCCGTGCACTATACAGAAATTTTTTGGTTGTGAAAATCTAAAATTTCATTAGAATTTTTTGATATTTTTCTTATTTTTGCTCAAAACAAATAGGTATACCCCTGCATACCCCAGTTTTACTATATAAAAGTGGGGTTTAAGGGGGTATTCAATACACGGACATGTTATCCTGATGATGTCATCCTGATCAACAGTACCTGCTTTAAGACGAGAATTTCATCAGCATATTTCAGGAAATGGTGATGATGAGTTATCAGTATCCTTGGCTTGTCCTTCAAAACGCCTTTGATAACACTGAAAGGAAATTTAAATGCGATATCATTGATCAGAATTTTCATAAGAAATATTTAATAAAAACATACATTCATTCAGTAATTCATTCTAACTACAGTTGGACCTTTAATCAGCATTTCCTTCTAGCAAGCACATGATTGTCTTAAAGTAGCAGTTTCGTGTCAACCAACCGATCTTACATGTAAAAGAACTTCTGTTTAGCAAGTAAATGCAGAACGTGGTCAGATGCCACAAGATTCTGCTCTTAGACTAGTTATGTCATTAAGAAACCTCTCAGTAAACCATCCTCTCAAACTGTTTTCATGTTGTCCGTCCACCTGTCCGTCTGCCTTTTATTTTCCTTTTTCATTAGACATCAGTAAAAACACGGATATTCATAAAAAATCTGAGGTATGTTGTTATTTTCAACTAATTTTGGTGTTTGTAAATTATCAACACCATTTAAAGGAAGTCTGGTCCATAATTACATTACGAAAAGTTGCCCATGCAATACACAGAGATTTTTTCCAGAAGAAAAATTGAAAATTTCATTGGAAAGAAATTTGATATTTTGAATATTTTTGTTCAAAACACAGATTGTGGGTACACGTTAGAACCACCTCAGCGAGTACCCACAATCTATGTTTTGGATCAAAAATAAGAAAAATATGTATACCCCTGCAAACCCCACCATTCTAAATAAAAATAGGGTTTAAGGGGGTATTTATTTCACGGACATGTTTTCCTGATGAAGTATGGAAAGTAGGGAAAGATAACATTTAAAGGAAGTCTAGTAAGTATGGGAAGGTAAAACTAGAGTAAGCATTTGGAAACCATATTTCCTGCGGTATTGCACGTAAACATTTACTTCAGACATCATATGACGATGAAAACCGGTAATTAAAGCACCCCAGGCGACAAGTGTCGAAAAAGAAGTTTGATCACATCCCAGAGGCTACATTTAAGCGAATAGCTTAAGTAAGGCAAAGTTCCTTGAATATGAGCCTGTGCGTGAGAAAACCAGCAATTTGGGTTCCGACCAGGTCAAACATAAACCGGCCAGTACTATACAGTCACAGAAGCAGGCTAGAAGCTTGAAATTTCGGATTTTAGAATAAGAGGGACGATACTAACCGTGCAGCGAAAACAAAGGCAACCGCGAAGTTTATCTATGCCTTTGTTTTCGCCCAAGCATTTTAAGCTCACCTGAGCCGAAGGCTCACAAGGTGAGCTTATAGGATGGCCATGCTCCGGCGTCCGTCCGTCGTCCGTCGTCGTCCGTTCACATTTTCAAAGATCTTCTCCTCTGAAACCGCTGGGCCAATCAAAGCCAAACTTCATGTGGAGCGTCCTTAGGAAGGGGGAACGAAAGTTTATATAAATGGTCCAGGTCACATGACCAAGATGGCCGCCATGGCTATAAATAGCAAAAACCTTTAAAAATCTTCTTCTCCAGAACCAGTGGGCCGATTTCCACGAAACTTGGTATGTAGCATCGGGGACGCGGGACCATTATAGTTTATATAAATCATGACCCTAGGATGACCTTGACCTATTTTATGGCAAGGTCAACTTAGATCGCCAATGCATTTGAATGGGAAAAAAGGTAAAATGCTATTTAATGGGTAAAACTTACTGGGAATAGGCAAATGGACAGAAGATTAATGTTGATGGAAAATTTTAGCCCCTGGGGGGGTTGTCTGCCCCTGCCCCGGGGCTATATACATGTATATTTCCATAATAATGAAACATCTTCTCCCCTGAAACCGCTTGGCCAATCAAAGCCAAACTTCATATGGAGCATCCTTGGGAAGGGGGAAAGAAAGTTTATATAAATGGTCAAGGTCACATGACCAAGATGGCCGCCATGGCTATAAATATAAAAAAAAAACCTTTAAAAATCTTCTTCTCCAGAACCAGAAGGCCAATGATTTTGAAACTTGGTGTGAAGCATCAGGCAATGGAGCTCTACAAAGTTTATGTAAATCATGACCCTGGGATGGCCTTGACCTTTTTTACGGCAATGTCAACTTAGGTCACCCATGCATTTGAATGGGAAAAATGGGAAAATTTCATTTAATGGCAGAAAACTTGCTAGGAATGAACCAATGGACAGAAAATTTATGTTTATGAAAATATTTTGGGCCCAGGGGGTTGTCTGCCCCTGCCCCGTGGCTATATACATGTATATGACCATAATATTTAAACATCTTCTTCTCTGAAACCGCTTGGCCAATCAAAGCCAAACTTTATGTGGAGCAGCCTTAGGAAGAGGGAATGAAAGGTTGTATAAATGGTCAAGGTCACATGACCAAGATGGCCGCCATGGCTATAAATAGCAAAAACCTTTGAAAATCTTCTTCTCCAGAACCAGAAGGCCTATGATTTTGAAACTTGGCATGAAACAGCAGGCAATGGAGCTCTACAAAGTTTGTATAAATCATGACCTGGGATGACCTTGACTTATTTTACGGCAAGGTCAACTTAGTTCACTGATGCATTCGAATGGGAAAAAATAGTAAAATGGAATTAAATGGAGGAAACTTGCTGGGAGCATGCAAATGGATAGAAGATTTATGTTTATGGAAAAAAATGACCCCAGGTGGTTGTCTGCCCCTGCCCTGGGGCTATATACATTTATATGACCATAATATTCAAACATCTACTTCTTCGAAACCGCTATACCAATAAAAGCCAAACTTTAAGTGGAGCATTGTTAGGAAGAGGGAATGAAAATTTATATAAAAGGTCAAGGTCACATGGCCAGGATGGCTGCCATGGCTATAAGTAGCAAAAACCTTTAAAAAATCTTTTTCTCCAGAACCAAAAGGCCTATGATTTTGAAACTTGGCATGAAGCATCAGGCAATAGAGCTTTATAAAGTTTTTATAAATCATGACCCTGGGAAGACCTTGACCCATTTTATGGCAAGGCCAACTTAAGTCACATATCCCAGATCTCAGGTGAGCGTTTATAGGACCATTGGTCCTCCGGTGTTGGCTCATTCATGTTTCTTCTCATATCGGATTTTAGATTCGTTATAGAAGGACACGCATATTCTAGACGTAAAATCAGTTTTGAATATTTAACTTTTATTATTGCTTTGTTTTCGGCATTTGTTTATTTATCTTTCTAAACGGTCTACAAGCAGTTTTGCTATGAGTGAAAAAGCGCATCATTTCGCATCCGCGCTTTTTGTGCTAGACTATAATAGTGTGCTTCTAAAATGTCCTCGCGTGGGTTATCCATGCGACACATTTTCCATGCGACACTCTGCATGTTCTAGCATAACCATTTCTCGGTATCGTTCGAGATTTTAATTTTGACGTTGTTAAACGACAACATAAGCGTATTTCTACATATTATCCATTACGAAAACTTGCCCATGCAATATATAGAGATTTTTTCAGGCATAAAAATTGGAAATTTCAGCAGAAAATTTTTGATATTTTTCTTATTTTTTTTTCAAAACATAGACTGTGGGTACACGTTAGAACCGCCTTGCCGAGGCGGTTCTAACGAGTATCCACAATCTATGTTTTGGAGCAAAAATAAGAATAAATAGTTATACCCCTGCATACCGTAGTTTTGCTATATAAAAGTGGGGTTTAAGGGGGTATACATTTCACGGACATGTTTTCCTGATGTAAAACTTTGGTGATTGACTCCATTCGAAATAAGTATGAAGATATCAATTAGCACTCCGTGTTCATTAAAGTACGGAAGCGTATATTATGAGTGCGGCGTTTTGTTGCTTATACGCTTCCGTACAAGTTAAAGGCTCACTGTGATCGTTAATAAAGCCAGTTATATTTTGTTACCTTCGCAATATCACTGGGTGCTTCCTTGGTCCCGATATAAAAAGGTTTTGTTTGACTTTTTGGTACCGGATTTTGTTCGACTTCTTTAACACAGTAAATATCCACACAACAGAGTCGACAATAACATAAATTGCTTAATTTATATCACTTTTTAACGAGTCATATTAAATGTTACTATAAAATTGTATTAAAAGCACTATATAATGACTTGAAATTCTTTCAGTGACATCATAAATTAGAATCAAATCAAATCTTTGACCAAATTCTAGGAATTATTGTAGAAAAAAAATCTGGTACCTGAATCAAACAAAACCAAATCCTATCGGGACCTATAGTAAAAGTCAAACAAAACCTTTTTATATCGGGACGAAGGAAGCACCCAGTGAATATGATGAGATCGATATTGACACTATAATATTTTAAAATGTTTCGATTATTGCTATACGTAAAACGGACTGTTAAAATAAACAAAATCACTGGGTGCTTCCTTCGTCCCGATATAAAAGGTTTTGTTTGACTTTTACTATAGGTCCCGATAGGATTTGGTTTTGTTTGATTGTGGTATCAGATTTTTTTCTACAATAATTCCTAGAATTTGGTCAATGATTTTATTTGATTCTCAATCATGACGTCATTGAAACAATTTTAAGTCATAAAATAATGCTTTGAACGCAATTTTCATGTAATTTTGTATTTGATTCGTTAAGAGGTGGTATAGATCATGTAATTATTGTTATTGCCGACTCTGTTTTGTGGAGATTTGCTGTGTTTATGTAGTAGAAAAAAATCCGGTACCAAAAAGTCAAACAAAACCTTTTTATATCGGGACCAAGGAAGCACCCAGTGAAAATGGCCGTTAATCGAGGTCTTAAACTGAGTTGTTGAATTTTCTATCCTAGTCATAAATATGAGCTGCCGCATAAGAAAACAAGCAATATGCATATACGAAACCAAAGGCGCAGATCAGCTGTTTAGTAAATGTACAGCTGACCAGCGCCTTTGTTTTCGCTACACTAACAGTACAATTCGTCTTCTTCCAAAATCCGAAATGTCCAGCTTCTATCCATTTTCTGTAGCTGCACAGCTCGGTTTGTGTCGAACCTGGTCGGAAACACAAATTGTTGGTTTTCTCGAAGGCTGACATTTGAGCCACCGCATGGGAAAACCAACAATCTGCATAGGCGAAAACAAAGGCGCAGATCAGCTTCGCAGTAACTGCGAAGCTGATCAGCACCTTTGTTTTCGCTACTCGGATAATACAATTCCTCCGCTACTTAAATCCTAGATTTCAAGCTTCTAGCTCTTTTCTGTGCTTGTACAGGCCGGTTTGTGTCGGACCTGTTCGGAAACCGCATTGTTGGTTTTCCCACGAGGTGGCCCATTTGCTTTTCATTTTAGACGCTCATAATGAAGTATTTGGTGATGTTGTACATGCTAACACTTTGCATAGCACTTGCGGTAGCCTCTTACAGACCACCGCCGAGAAATTGCGTGTCCTTTGTGAAGGAGCACATTGGTAGAATGTATGCAGAAATAACGAGTCTGACTACAAAAGTGACAAACCTTGAGGCAGGCGTCAGTGGTCTGGAAGAGGAAGTTGATGAATTGAAGCTTCAAGTGGCCCAAGAAGGTAAAGTACCTAAATAAATGTTTCAAAATAGGTCGCAAGAAACTGAGTTTGGCTTCGCATACACATTTGACAGATTAAAGATATAATTAAAGTTATATTTTCTGTTTCTATCTCTCCTTTTAGATCCTTTGTCGGCGTTTGCCTTATATGGAAATTTCCTCGATACTTCTTCACCAATGGAGGTTGTCAAATTCTTTGGCATTCAACTGAACATCGGCGAAGACTATAGCAAAGATACCGGCCTCTTTACCTGTGAACATCCGGGCACGTACGTGTTCGAGTTAGATGTAGTCAAGAAACCGAATAGCGCCGGAGTGCAATGTCAAATTGTGAAAAACGACGCCATCTTAGCTGCGGCGGCTGTTGCAACCAATACTGTTGCCGGTGCCTATTATGGTAGTTCCGTCTCAACCGTAGCTCAACTGGAACAGGGTGATGAGGTACGCGTTACTTGTACTAACAGTAACGTGTCGTCTCAGTCAGCATTCTCCGGATTCTTACTTAGAGCTGATTAAAATGATTTTGTCTCAAACCTGACATAAATGAAAAATATATTTTGATGAAGATATAGCTGCGTTTAGTTATTAATATCCCCCTGCAATATCCAAAATTAAATTGAAAACCATCCTTTTTTGTGAACAAACCTCATTGGTAGACAATGGGCAACTGCAAAGCAAAAAGTTGTTCATATTTTCTAAGGTTTGAGGGCAAATAATTACTTTAAGTATAAAACTTGAAAATGTATTGATGCTGTACACCTACTTTGATTACATAATCACGACTGGCAATGTCGTTAGGGGCAACCGGATGGTTATGCAAATCGAATCTTCAAGGGAAACTCCGAACCTGATGTACGGGATCAGACAAAATGTCAACAGGCAAGTGTGTTTTCATGAATTGTAATTTTTCACAATATTACAGCTTTATATATACAATATGGAGAATACAATTCCATTAAGTATTTATGTCTGCATTCGAAACGAATGAATCGGGCACACAAACGTCAATAGATTACTTGCAATCCACTTTCTCATGTGTGTGATGTTTCGGTGTAATTAGATTTCGTGGTTGCAAGTGAGGGGGTTCGGTACATTAAATGCTTTAAAATACACTTTTGCTAAATATAACCATACCCTTATCCATTTTGGCATGCAAACAAACGTTGCCAGGATTTATTCTCAGGTGTCACTTGTGAAGAAGCTAAGTTTTTCGTTTATGTTGCCCCTATCGACATTTGTTGCCCCTATCAGCACTATTGCACCTAACGAGACGAATTCCTGTCATTGCAGCAAAGTCCCATTTAAAGATTATTTTATGATAAAGCAACAACCGAAAACGGAGATTTACTGAAATATCGACGGTTTTGTTTCAGTAACTTATTGAATTGCGGTAAACTTCAGTGGTAAGAACACTGAACTCTGGTGCTAGAGGTCCTAGGTTGAATATGCGCCGGTGGTAAAAAAATTGGTGTCCGTACACGCTCCCCTTCGTGTCATTTGCTGAGAAGACGTGAGTAAAATGGGACTGTAGCTCTGACTGTACGAATTACATTCAAAAACACCCATTAAACCCCTAAAAACTTGACCATTTCATCGATGTTATAGCTTGAAAAATGCATTTTCCCACAGCAACACACGTTGTGCGACCGGTTTTTGATTGCATGTAAAATCGGTATTACTATATACACTTTTTCGAGTTGAATATGTGCATGATCGCACATGACATTGCTCTAGTTCTGGTTTTTATCTAATAATAAAAAAAAAGAAAAAAAAAAAGGAAAAGTTTCGCCCAAGTGATATCGTGCTGGTTAGGTGGCGTGCTTCTCATGTTATTTTTGAGAAGGCTCTGTCATATTTCATATCTCCTATTGCGCTAATAGGCGAGATTTTGCGATTAAATTACTTGTTCTATTAACGAGCATTTTAATGTGGTTTTCTGTTTTGGAGGTATTCCTCTTTCTCTTGGTTTTGGGCGTTCACTACACTTTCCTATCATATGTATAACACACATTTGCCTTTAGAACAACGTAATAATTTATTTGTCGAAGACATCTCAGATCATTTTTGATCTGCATCCGGGTTTTTCCCATATGGAAGATGAAAAGGGCAACAAACTGCATCTCTTTAAAAAGTACTTTAAGATGATGTTTTTACTATACAAGCCATCATTGGTCCTTATTGTTATTCATTTTAATCGCTTTTTGTGTGACGAAAGCTTTTGCAAAGACAAATTAAATTCTAAAATCTGTGGATTTTGAAATTTTATGATCCGTGCAGGCCATCGTAGATAAGATGCGTTCAGATTTTCTCCATTAAATATAGGCGTGTTCGGATCAAAGGCTCTGCTCAGCAGAACGAGTCGTTTCGGTCCAGCGACTCTTAAGGACTCTCGCCGTAAGGACATTTGAAAAGCATTTCTTCTCAGTCATGTCTGGAGTTGGTTCTGCAAGAGTCATACTGTCTGTCTGTCTGTCTGTCTGTCTGTCTGTCTGTCTGTCTGTCTGCCTGTCTGTCTGTCTGTCTCTCCTGCATCCTGTACCCTATTGCAGAACAGATATTAATCTTCGACAATTATCTTTTTTAAAGATGTTTCTTGTTAGTGTTTAAGCACAGAACCCCACCGTGATTGGCGCGGAAATAGTTTTTTTGCTAACCGATCACGAGGATTTTAAATTTTTATGGTGGTTTTGGATGTTTCCATGAGCCCTTCCGCAGGTCTACTCGTTAGGGGTAACCGGTCCGATAGGGGTAGTCATGTCGTAAGTCATAACTTTTTTTCCCGTTTCTTCTGTAGCAACGTTTTTTAGCAGAATTTCTATTGCAAATTCTTTGGACAAGGCATTATACAGTGAAAGACTCGAATGAATTATGTTTGTCTACATAAGCTCGCCGACAATGCACCAAAACATGTCCAGTAACAGCTCAAAACAGGACAAACAACATACCTTGCACCCAGGAAAACCTGGATTTTAGAGACACAACAGAATTTGCCACTCCCACGATCGCAAAAAAGTATGCAGAAATAAACACTATTTGGAATAGTATTGTCCGATTTCAGAATATTTACCTCCGAACAAAGAAATTTGCGTTAACATAAACAAATGTTACATGTTGTTTTTCGTGTTCTGTTCCCGTTACTCATGTCCGGAAGCTCCCGTAAGGCGTCCGTTTGCATAACATTTGTTACGACCTAGCGTAACTAGACAGGTACAGCGAAAAACAACCAAGTAATTTAAACTTAACAATATTTAATCAAACAAATAAATGCTGCAAATACATGAAAACAAACAAACAGATAAGTAAATAAATAAATAAATAACTTACAAAGTTAATGTCAAATAAGTCCTTGTCCCTCAAATGTAAGTCCACAATCCAGTAACCAGAATATGAGCACATGTACACTGAAAAAATGTTATAAGAGGCCACTTTTCAAACTCATTTTATGTTTCTAAGCCATGTTCAAAATTGAACGATTTTTTGCCTAAAGACGTGTCTTTCAACTAGGTAAAGTTCCAAAGTGTTCAGAAATAAATTTCTGTCACTAAACGCGTTTTTGGAGTAAAAATGCAAATATCAATGTTTTTGAATAAAAAAAATGGATAAAGCAAAACATTTATTGAAATTAGGGACGGGTGTCGCAAAGGGGTCCTTCCGGCTTGGAAAAACATCAAACATTCGAATTTTCTCTACTGGTAGACTTTTTACGCATTTTTAAAAATCGCTATTTTTGAGATTTTTTGAAAAAATCATCAAATTGCCTCTTAAACGTGTTAATCCCTATTAAATCCACTTGATGAGGCCTGGAAATGAAAGATATAACTCAAATGAGCTATTCAAGACTTTTTTCGAGGACGAACAGGTCACGGCTGCCGCATACTTCCGGTTTCAATGCCAATTTTTAACGAACAAAATAACAAAATTGGAGGACGATTTTTTAATTTTTCAAAGTTTGTTAGAGTCTAGTATTAGACCTTAATAATCGCTGAAAATTTCAATTCCATACTGCTGATAATAATGCAACCATAGATTAACAAAGTTTGTATTCAAATTTCATGCAAAAAGCTGAATTCCTGTTATTCATGTTGCTGTCTTCTTGCATGTACAAAACAGAAACGAAGATTCTTATTGCAGCAACACATCTGCCTTAATTTTATCTTGCATTATGGCAGTCAGTAGCACTTTCAATAAAATCAAAAAGTAAAACACAACGTCATAATAAGACATTTAATTTGATGTTAATAAAGTGTGACTTTTTGAAAAGAGGGTACCTTTACTCATGCTTCGTCTGTGTGAGATATATCGCACATTTTGGAATGCAGAAACTCACAGAGCCACTGTAAGACATTGGTTTATTTATTTGATCATGAATTTTAATTGATAGTATTTTACTTTCTGAATTAGAAGAAAAAATATGAGGTGGCCTCTTATAACTTTTTTTCAGTGTATATTTTAATCCACACAAAACACTAGTGAAACAACCAAAATTATATACTTTAAATCACTTCAAATTTCTGAATACCTACGACTGAATTGGGACCTATATTTATACATCTAAGGAAATTCTCCAGGTTTCTAGAGAATGATATAATAAACTTTTCTCTAGAAAAGAAACGAACTAAACGAAAGTTCTTTTAAATTCTCCAAAGAGAATTTAGAATTCTCCAGAGAGAATTCAAGGCCGCAACGACTATCAAGACTAAACGAGAGTCCACTAGACCCTTCGAGATCTCAGTATACATAGTCCAAATATATTTTAACTTATGGTAAAAAAAAAACACTCACTCCATTTTCATCTGGAATTATCCACAAAGTGCTCATAGAATTTTCTATACTTCTAAATTATATAACAGTGATAAAAATAATCAATGACATTCTTCTACAAAGTTCTAGATAATAAATTGTAGAAACATAAAAAGAAATATATATTAATTAATTGGGTTACTCCCCTTTGATTATATATATATAAATTATAAGTAATAGCTTTTAAAAGAATCATTATTATTGAATCAATTATATATAACACTTCCCCTCTTCAACGAAAAGAAAGTTTTGTGAAATAAAACTTTCTTTTGCAATACTCATATGCAAACATACAAGGCAAAACTGTCAAGCTCTTGAAAGGGTGTCTGGAATTATATTATCTCTACCTTTTATGTGTCTAATGTCAAGATTGTGCTCTTGCAACATGAGACTCCATCTGAGCAAACGCTGATTCTTGTTTTTCATTTTGTGTATGAAGGTCAGTGGATTGTGATCACTGAAGACGACAATTGGTGAATTTGCAGAAGACAGATACACTTGAAAGTGTTGAAGGGCAAGAATAAGAGATAGACATTCTTTCTCTATAGTAGAATAATTTCTTTGATGTTTGTCAAACTTCTTTGAAAAGTAACAAACAGGATGATCAACACCATTGTCATCTTCTTGTAACAATACACTGCCTGCACCAACATCACTTGCATCCACCGCCATTTTGAATTCTCTGTCAAAGCGTGGTGCTGATAGAACTGGAGCACTCTTAAGTATGGCCTTTAACTGATCAAAAGACTTCTGACAAGCCTCAGACCAAACATACCTGACTTTCTTACCAAGTAAATTTGTCAAAGGCTCAGCTATAACTGAAAAATTATTACAGAACTTTCTGTAATATCCAGCCATACCCAAAAAGCGCATCAGTTGCCGTTTTCCTGTAGGTACAGGAAAATCTGATATAGCCTCAACTTTGGCTTCTACAGGTCTGACCTGACCTTGTCCAACAATATGTCCTAGAAATGTCAAACTAGCATGGCAAAATTCACTTTTCGGTAAGTTTATTGTCAGTTTAGCATCACTGAGTCTTTTGAAGAATTCTCTGATGATCTCCAGGTGTTGTTTCCACTCTTCACTGTAGATGATGGCATCGTCGATGTAAGCTTTACACCCATCCAGACCGAAAATCAAACTATTAACCAAGCGCTGAAATGTTGCTGGAGAGTTTTTCATGCCAAAAGGCATCACTTTATATTGATATAGTCCATCAGGAGTAACAAATGCCGAGATCTCCTTTGCTCTGTCTGTAAGTGGAATCTGCCAAAACCCTTTCAAAAGATCGAATTTCGTCACATATTTGGCGTGACCAATGTTGTCGATGCAGTCATCAATTCTTGGTATGGGAAATGTGTCAGTTTTTGTGACAGAATTTACTTTTCTATAGTCTGTGCACATTCGAAATGTCCCATCAGATTTTGGCACAAGTATACAAGGAGAACTCCATTCACTTTGACTAGGTTCTATAAAGTTATTGTCCAGCAAATACTTAACTTCTTTCCTGAGATATTGTTGTCTTTCAGGATGAAGTCTATACGGATGTTGTTTCACCGGTTTTGCTCCTTCAATAATGTCTACATCATGGTAGATTTTATCGGTTCTGGATGGAATGTCCGGAAATAAGTGCTCATATTCAAGAATTAATTGTTTTAGTTCATGTTTCTTGTCCGGATCTAGATGTGACAGTTTCTGATCGAGGTCATGCAGAATGTCAGAATTCTGGAGTTTTGAGGATAATGGTTCACAGTTCACAGAGTTCATTTCTTCAAAGTCTGTCTGATTTTGTTCATGAGGGACAGAATTAACTATGCTTACTGAGGAAATAACTGAACTATCATTATCAATATCCCTATCAATGTACTTTTTAAGCATGTTAATATGACATAATTGTTTTTGTTTGCGCCTCCCAGGAGTGTTAACAATGTAATTTACATCACTTAACCTTTTCTCAACAGTATATGGACCATAATATCTAGCTTGTAATGGCCTGCCAGGAATGGGCAAAAGAGCAATCACCTTGTCTCCAGGGTCAAAATTTCTGTTCTGAGCATTTTCATCAAAATGCAACTTCATTTTGTTCTGAGCTGACTTAAGATTGGACCGAGCAACTTCCCAAGCTTTTGTCAATCTAGTTTTGAAGTCAGACACATACTGAAGTAAGTTCAAAGGACTGTCATTACTTGAAAGAAACTTCTCTTTCATAAGTTTTAAAGGTCCACGAACAGTGTGTCCGAAAACAAGTTCAAACGGACTGAACCCAAGAGACTCTTGTACTGACTCTCTGACAGCAAATAATAGCAAATGTATGCCTTCATCCCAATCTTTTTCGGTGTCAAAACAGTAAGATCTGATCATGTTCTTCAAAGTTTGATGGAATCTTTCCAAAGCACCTTGACTTTCAGGATGATAAGCTGATGACTTGTATTGTTTAATGCCAAGTTCATGCATTACTTGCTGAAATGTTCCTGACATAAAATTGGAACCCTGATCTGATTGGACTGATTTTGGAAGACCTACAAGTGTGAAAAACTTTACAAGGGCCTTAACTATTGTTTTCGTCTTGATATTCCTGAGTGGAATTGCTTCAGGAAAACGTGTTGAAGCACACATTATAGTCAAGAGATATTGACAACCTGATTTAGTCTTGGGTAACGGACCTACACAGTCAATGATAATCCTACTAAATGGTTCATCAAATGCAGGAATAGGCTGTAAATTAGCTTTTGGAATAGTCTGATTAGGTTTTCCTACCATTTGACAAGTGTGACAGGATTTGCAATGTTGGGAAACATCAGATTTTAATCCTGGCCAGTAGAAATGCTTGAGAATTTTGTGGTAAGTCTTATTTATCCCTAAATGACCTGACATGGGAGTTTCATGGGCCAAGTTTAAGATTTCAGGACGATAAGCCTTAGGAACCACAATTTGGTGATTTATGGTCCATTCGTCTTCCGCTGAAACATCAGTAGGACGCCATTTTCTCATTAAGATGTCATTTTTGACATAAAAACAAACAGGAACCTGAGAAATTTCATTTTCATCTAAAGCCCTTTCAAATAAAGGCGAGATTTCAGGATCACTGTGTTGTTCTTGACAAAGTTGTGACCTTGACATTTGGTCGTGACCTTGGTCAAAAATTGAAGGTGAAAGGTCATTGTCTGACCTTTGATTGTTGAAGTCAGTTTGACTTGAAGAAAGAGATTTTGAAATCTCATCATGAAAAGACTGACCTATAAAAGTGTCAGTTAAGTCAATATCCTGTATCCCATCATTCAATTTGACTTTTTTTGCCATAGCCCTTGTAACGGCACATGAAGGGTAAAGATCAGGAATTTCCTGCTCAATGGGATCAGGCAATTGATCCTCACAAGGTGTATTGGTCAAAAGTGGGTTTACCACAACCTTATCTCCGGCTAAGTCATTGCCTAATAGCAAGTGAACACCTTTAAAAGGTAAAGAAGGCCTAATACCTACAGCCACAGGACCAGAAACTAAGTCTGAAGACAAATAAATGTTATGGAGCGGTACATTAACAAATCCACACTCTACTCCCTGAATAAGGACACTTGTCCCAGTTGAAGTCTTCTCGGAAAAAGGCAGGGTATCTGCTAAAATAAGAGACTGAGAAGCTCCGGTATCTCGTAAGATTTTAATAGGGGTAGACTGGGCAGAATCACTAGTAAGTGACACAAAACCTTCTGATAAGAATGGTTCATAAATCTCCATAATACAATCAGTCGCAGACGTTTTGGCCAAAATAGGATTTTCATCCTGAATAATCGACTGTGGTTTTGACCTTAAGGTCATTGGTCTAAACACTGGCATATTTTGGCTGTTTCGAACATGTTCGGCCAGTTTTGACCATCTGATTGGAGAGAAAACAAGAATGTATTTTGCCAAAAGTTTGTCCGACTCTATTATGAATAGTTATTCTTTATTGCCAAACATCACAATTTTAATCAAGCAAAGCACCAGTATGGTGTTACAAAGGATATGAAAAGTGACCAAAACAGGCATTTTCGATCAACTTACCACCATGAATATCTTAGGTAATCCTTTTGCACGCGAATGGCAGATTTTTTCTGCACATCACATTCCGACTGCATTAAACAAGATATTTAACTATCCAAAAACACATTTGTTTTGAGAAAACAAGTTATGGTTCATGTAGAGCAATGTACGCGGAAAATGTAGTATATAATTTTCCTTGTGTACATGTTTTAATATTACACAACAGTTTTGAGAAAGTCCTGAACACGGGGTGCAATATACTCTTCCTCAAAAGTCCTGTCACCCTATTAGTTTTCATTTATTGAATAAATGAAAATGCATTGTGTTCCATTTTTGTCTATTGAAATATACTTGACAAAGTCCAGTATGCCAAATGTCCCTTTCATGCAGTTCACGTTTGTTGCGTATGTGCAGTTTAAACACATTTTTTTATAGTTACAAGGGTGCGAATGGGTGGGGATCGGGGGTGGAGGTCAGTCCATGTCAGTTGCATCCTTCGGATACAACTGAAGTCTAGAGCATCCGTGGTGTGGTAAAGCTATCTGCTATGTAATAAGTGGTTGGGAAATCGCTCTAGGGCTTCTCCGGCATATTCATTCCAGATGAAATTTCAAATATGCCCTGTCTCGGTTTGAATTCTTTCGAATTGATGCTTTACATCCAAGTCAACAGCTAAGGTCATGTAGGGACGTTGCCTCCACTTTATGGGACTCTTGCCCAAAATGAAGACGTCCCAGTCAACAGCTAAGGTCATGTTGGGACATTGCCTCCATTTTATGGGACTCTTGCCCAAAATGAAGATGTCATGAGTCTTTGACATCCAACATGTGCTTCAAATATAACCAGACAAAGCCAAAAGGGGTTATAATATATGAGCCTTGATGCGAGAAAACCGGTCTTCGCGGTTTCCTACCAGGTCCGACATAAACGGGTCTGTGCAGTCTCAGAAAATGGTCAAAAGCTTGAAATTTCGGATTTAGGAAGAAGAGAAATTTTACTATCCGAGTGGTGAAACCAAAGGCGCTGATCAGCTTCGCAGTTACTGCGAATCTGATCTGCGCCTTTGTTTTCGCCTATGCAAAATTCCGGTTTTCTCACGATGCGGCTCATATTATAATGTGCGGATGGTTAGACTCGGAACCTCTTTTCCTGGGCAGGCTCAGACCCGAGCGGTTAACCAGTAATCAGATAGCCAGTCAGCATCGTACAGGCTTTCACTGGAGGCATAATCAGCCCATCTATTTCCTTCTGGGGCTCCAATGGGTAGGGGCCCCTGTTTCAGTATGACTTGCGATGTAAGTAGGGCATAAAACGCTGACACTACAACAAGAATATGATTCAGTGGTCTAAGTTTCAGATTTTTCTTAAATAGTTGCTATTCGTCTTACTGCTGATATATATTACAAAGTATGTGATTTGGGACTTCACTTCAATGCTACACTGCTAAACTGCTGACAGCCCCACAAGCGTTGGCTCCGCCCCGACATGACTAAAAAATTGTTGACTGGAATGTTAAGCCTCCATACAAACAACCAAGTTAACTGCTGACAGCCTACGGATATTTTTCCCAAATCGTGTTGCTCATTGTGTTAGAGTGTCGTAGGTTAGATCCAGAGCCGCATCATAAATAAGACCGTTTAAGACCGTTTAAATGGTATCAGTGGCTACTTTGCTTGGCGCTCAGCATTATAAGGCAAGCACTGGATTATCTTCTTTCAAAATATAGCATTACTTACATCTCGAAGATATATGAAAATGACTGAAAAAAAATAAAAAAGGTCTGATACTGATCACTGTCTGTATTCACTGGAGGACCATATGGAAGATTGTCAATTGTGCTAAATTTGTTGTCCTCCTAAAATATAAAATTTATTTATTTATTTATTATTATTATTATTTTTATTACAACACTTAAGGTTACCCATACCAACAGCAAAGACAAAAAATATATATATATATATATATATATATATATATATATATATATATATATATATATATATATATATATATATATATATATATATATATATATATATATGAAAAAAAAAAATTGACCACTGAAACTTGTCTATCTTGTACCCCCTTATAGGATAGTCCTTGGACAAAGTCGGTCAAGCAAAAGATTAGTCAACCTGGTACAATATCGACATACATGTACATGTATACATAGCTCTGGGCCTATTGAACTGTTTCCAGAGTGGTATTGATCCAAGGGTTCTTCAGCCTTTCCGGTTAAAATTTAAAATGAGCTAGTTTATCCGCATGGCCTTAGCTACTTTATTAAGTGGGACGTAAAAACATTACCAAACAAGCCACTGAAGCAAAATTTAACTGTTTTGCCTAGACATGTTATTTGCAACCTTGGGTCTAATGCATATACACAATGTAAATACTGACTCATAGGATGGTTGTGTCAAGTCATTATTTTTTTTCTCACTTTCTTTTGTGTTTTGGCCGTAATGTATTTCACAACTATTATTTAGTCATTGCGAGACAAAGCCATCCCTTTCTGGGTACGTAACCGGTACTTTGTGGAGCTTGATTTTTTTTTTTTTTTTTTTTTTTTTTTTTAATTCAATTTTGCATCCCTTTCAAGCTTTTTTTACTCATATCGGTATCAAATCAATCGGTAGGTGTGGCGAAAACCGGAGTACCTGGGGAAAACCACCTGACACACCCGCAAGCAGAACTATGCTTGTCCCACATGTGACTCATGCCCCGTGCGAGGTGCGAACCCACAGAGGTGAGATGATCGAATGATCAAGAGCACTGAAGTCAGCGACCTTAACCATTCGGCCACGGGGGCCGCCCGGAGCTTGAAGTGTCTTGCTCAGGGACACTACATGGCGGAGGCGGGTATCGGACCGAATCATGACCTCTCAGTTGTTAGTCCGGTTCTCTGTTAGCAAACCAGGCTCCCCATGTTTTGCTAGGAGAGCCGCTTTTTCTTTTGTGTTTCTTGGGTGAATAAATTTAGTAATTGTCATAAAATCAAATTTCCATTACAGTCAAGTACTTGGTTTCGCAAAATGTTCTTGTCAAAGATAAATCATTGCCATCAGAAGAATAGAATTTTAATTACTACTAAACTATACCCGACAAGATGTAGACAAAGCCATATCCTTTACTTTGCAGGAAAGATTTTTATGACCAAATTTTTCGTTTCTGGAAGCCATTACCTCATAGAAGCGACTATTTCAAAAGAAATTGTACATTCTTGCTGATTTTTTAGCCCCGGCAATGTGTCATCCTACGTAAGTTTGAAGTATTGGGTTCTGGTCCAGCCTGTGCTTGCCATTAAATATAATGTAACAGTGTTTACAATTTTCTATATAATTTTATGAGATCCTTCATGTACGTAATGTACATGGTTGTTTCCATGCATAATCGATGTTTCTTTGCTCTCGGTATGTAACAGTGTGACATCAGATGTCATAAAATTTGACATGCAAAAAGCTACTTAAGATAAAAGATTGGTGTGAGTGAACTCATTCACAGATATTTATTGGATAATGCAATGTTTAGAAAATTGCCAAGAGAACAAAAACTGATTATTTGTTTTGAAAGTACTGGTAATACATGTTTAACCATGTTTTTAATAAGGATTTCCGGAGTCGGGAACTTTGCGTAACCGGAAACTCGACTGTACATTGTGTTTTAACAATATTTGAAGATCATTTCATCCAAAATCAACTCGGTAATATTGTATACTCTTCAATATTAAACACACTCAATGAACATGCATTTTTGTACTTCAGGTTTTTATCATTCACCAAATATCACATTTGTAGCGCGTTGCATTGGCGCAAAGCCATCATATGCTCCTCACATGGCTGATGTATTATTCAATCAAAATGACAACCAAATAGTGCATGGGGCCTAAAGAAATAGTTGGACTGTTTGTGCTTCCAGGCAAAGCTTACACGCTTCTGACTGACCAGCTGATTACTGGTATACCGCTCTGGTTTGAGCCAGCCCAGGAAAAGTGGTTCAAATCAAACCATCCATACATATAAGCCTTTGTGGCTTTGTTGGATGGTTATATTTGAAGCACTTGTTGGATGTCATCACATCCTCACTTTGGGTAAAAGTCCCATAAAGGGAGGCAATGTCCCGACATGACCTTTGCTTTTGATTGGGACGTTAAGCATGAAGTCAAACAAAAACTTCCTTTGCCATGTTTGCCTTCTGTGTTTGTTGATGCATATATATGGTAATGTCTGTGTCATGGTATCCTAGGGTGTGTTTCAAACATTTTGTGACCACAAATAAATTCAAACATGTGCTTGGACATGCTTTAAGGTCAAAATGCGTTGCAATGTGACATCTGGATATTGTGTGTCGAGTCTCAAGGAATAGATAAACATAATACGGTATGTTGAGTGCAAATTTCAATTTAAAAACGCTACACACTTTGGCTCTAATTAGATGAAATCCGGGTGTATTTCCCAAAGCGAAGACAAAGATGTCCCATACAACATCCTTAAAGAAGTAAGACCTGTTGGTCTAGAATTATTTTGATTTTGTCTCTCTTTTCTTCTTTTCAAAGTTTCACATTCAGAAATGACGTGACCGTCACCTTTACAATAATTGCAAAACAGCCGGGGTGATTATGAGGATCTTTGACCTTTGTTTTCACTAGTATCTTTATTTTTAGGATTATGTGAAGGACTGGAACTATCAGCTGTTAGTCCAGCTTGTGGTTGTGGATTAGGTTGAGGAGAATTATTTCTCTGTTGAGGGTTAAATGGTTTTGACTGAGGTGTATTAGGTTTAAATTGAGGGTTAAAAGGTTTCTTGTAAGGCTTATTTACAAAAGACACCTTATGAGTCAAAGCATAATCATCAGCTAATCGTGCTGCTACATCTAAAGTTTCTACTTCCCTTTCGTCAAGAAAAGATTTGACATCAGAGTGTATGCATCGTTTGAACTCTTCAACAAGCATGAGCTGTCTTAATTTTGCATGATCAGACTTTACATCCTTTGAAGAACACCACCTATCAAATAATTGCTCCTTAGTTCTAGCAAATTCTACATGGGTTTGGTCATGTTCTTTCCTACAATTTCTGAATTTCTGCCTATAAGCTTCAGGTACTAACTCATAAGCCTTAAGAATCAGATTTTTGACTGTGTCATAATCTGAACTTTGATCAAGTGGAAGCTGAGTGTAAATTTCTCGAGCTTTACCAATAACAACACTCTGTAGAAGCAAGGTCCAATGCTCTTTTGGCCATTTCAAATTTTCTGCTACCTTCTCAAAATGTAAAAAGTACTTATCTACTTCTTTTTCTTGAAATGGAGGAACGAGCCTGATATGCTTTGTAACATCAAATACTTTACTAGGATCAAAAGACACAGGAGGCATTGATTTACTGCTTAATTCAAGCTCTTTCATTTTAATATCATAATGCATTCTTTCTTTTTCAAGTTCTATTTCTTTTAACCTCTGTGTTTTTCCTTCTCTCGTTCTTCCATTTCCCTTTGTTTTGTTTTTTCTCGTTCCTCCATATCTAATTTTTCCTTTAAAAGCCTTTCTTCTAACTCTCTTTGTTTTTCTAATTTTTCTCTTTCAAACTGCATTTGTTTTTCTTTTTCTCGCTCTTCCTTTGCTAACTTTTCTTTTTCTAACTCTAACTTTTCTCTATGCATTCTTTCTTCCCTTTCTTCCTTATCTGCCCTTCTTTTTTCTTCAAATTCTAATCTTAATTTTTCCAATTCAAGATGCCTTTTTAATTCTAACTCTTTCAACTGTATGTCGGTTTGTGAGACCATAATAAGAGATGTAGCTGAGGGTTCAAAAAATTCCTCATCAACAAGAAACTGAATGATAACATTCTTAATTTCACGTTTTAACATAGATGTTTTGACATCAGGTATGCTATAATGACTAGCAATGTCTAAAAGATCACTCTTTTTGGCCAAGTTTAACAGCTCTTGAGAAGGCGCAGCAATGAAATCTTCAAGTTTGAATAACATGGTTGCTTTTTGCTGGTATGACAAACAATAAATATCTTTTCAAATTCAGAATAAAATAGGTGCACAAAATGTTCAATCCCGGCTCAGAGCCCCCAAAATCTGTTACGACCTAGCGTAACTAGACAGGTACAGCGAAAAACAACCAAGTAATTTAAACTTAACAATATTTAATCAAACAAATAAATGCTGCAAATACATGAAAACAAACAAACAGATAAGTAAATAAATAAATAAATAACTTACAAAGTTAATGTCAAATAAGTCCTTGTCCCTCAAATGTAAGTCCACAATCCAGTAACCAGAATATGAGCACATGTATATTTTAATCCACACAAAACACTAGTGAAACAACCAAAATTATATACTTTAAATCACTTCAAATTTCTGAATACCTACGACTGAATTGGGACCTATATTTATACATCTAAGGAAATTCTCCAGGTTTCTAGAGAATGATATAATAAACTTTTCTCTAGAAAAGAAACGAACTAAACGAAAGTTCTTTTAAATTCTCCAAAGAGAATTTAGAATTCTCCAGAGAGAATTCAAGGCCGCAACGACTATCAAGACTAAACGAGAGTCCACTAGACCCTTCGAGATCTCAGTATACATAGTCCAAATATATTTTTAACTTATGGTAAAAAAAAACACTCACTCCATTTTCATCTGGAATTATCCACAAAGTGCTCATAGAATTTTCTATACTTCTAAATTATATAACAGTGATAAAAATAATCAATGACATTCTTCTACAAAGTTCTAGATAATAAATTGTAGAAACATAAAAAGAAATATATATTAATTAATTGGGTTACTCCCCTTTGATTATATATATATAAATTATAAGTAATAGCTTTTAAAAGAATCAATATTATTGAATCAATTATATATAACACATTTGATTGCCCCTATCGACATTACCAGCCGTGATAATAAACGAACAAAAAGTAAAACTGAATCCCAGATTGTTTAGAAAAAAAAGTTAATTTCGAGTTTCAAAGATTCCACAATAGGGGACCATGGATAAGGGATTGCCATTTTATTTGTAAAGACCATAGTGTCCAAAACGCGAACTCGCATTTCACCATATTTTTTATGATTTGATACCTCTAGAAAGTATTTTGAAGAATAAAAAACAAATATGATGATGTAACTTACTTTTGCGAGGACCAGTACGAGAAAACATTTTACATAAAACACGCCTGCTGATTTTCTGTTTCCAGTAACATATTGTTTCCTAGAATCTAGGCTGGCCTTTCTATGAATTTTTCTGCGACAACCTTTCGTCATCTTACAACAACAAAAGAGCCACCTCATGGGAAAACCAACTATCTGCACAGGCGAAAACAAAGACGCAGATAAGCTTCGCGGTAACCGCGAAGCTGATCAGCGCCTTTGTTTTCGCTACACGGATAGTACAATCCCTCTTCTTCCTTAATACAAAATTTCATGCTTCTAGCTGTCTTCTGTGTTTGTACAGCCCGGTTTGTGTCGGACCTGTTCGGAAACCCCATTGTTGGTTTTCCCACGAGGCGGTTCAAAAATTAAAATACAATTTCTACCTGTTGGAATAGGATTTTCACCAACCACTTCTACATCAACTTAGTGTATGTGTATGACGATCTCGATACCTCAATAACATGCCAAGCGAATGTCATTGTAAAATTCACAAAAGCACAAACAGCATACGTAGCATACACAAAATCGAACATCATAAATTTGAAAGACACATTTTACTTTTGACTTCCCAACATATCTAAGCTCATCTCAGTAACTGCGAAAGCTGATCAGCGCCTTTGTTTTCGCTACACGGATAGTACAATTCCTCCACTTTCTAAATCGAAAATTTCAAGCCTCTAATCATCTTCTGTGACTGTATAGGCTAGTTTGTGTCAGACCTGGCCCCGAGGTTATAAACTTTTTTTCATGCTCAGCTCAGTTGAGACTAAAATATTTCTTGCTCATAAACGTTTTAAAATGCCGAAAATTGTTGGCATTTTAACATTTATAAGCAGGATAAATTACATGCTTTGGCAATCTTAACCTGAACAGTTTAAATTTCATGCTCAGCTGAGTTGAGCTTGAAAAAAAGTTTTATAACCCTAGGGCCTAGTCGGAACCCAAATTGTTGATTTTCGCACGCACAGGCTCACAGGTACTTACTGTTTAAATATATGCCTCCCAACCGCTGCATCCACCGAACTAAGTGGGTCATCTAACAGGTAAATATCACCATCCGTATACAGTGCCCTTGCCAGACTTATTCTTGCTCGCTGCCCACCACTTAGGCGTGTCCCTCGATCTCCGATGAGCGTCATATCGCCATATGGCATGATAGACATATCCTGAAATTTTAATGTGGGGTGTTTTCAAACGATTTACGCGAATTTTAATCATTTTGTGAAAGTTGACATTTTACGTCTATATGCTATCTATATATCTATTTACGTCTATAATAACTATATATATGGAAACTCATCACATTTTAGTATGTTTGTTTTTGTTTTTCCTTTTACTCCACGTGTGATACATAATATTGCGGCTAAGACCCCTTAGCAGTATCACTTACCAATACATCCAAGACAAATATTTTGATCAAACGGTACCGATTTCACTTAAACACGTGGTATGGAATGGGTGACGCACAATGCAATTCTGTCCGAAGTTGAGATGAAAAATTCGAGTTTTCTCCTATACCATTTACTCTATTGACTGAACATTTATTGAATGAAAGTAACATAAGAAATTCAGGTTATTTCGTTTTCGCAAACACATGACATATAGCGCTTCCGACACAATAACATTGAAGTGTTTGCGAAAACGAAATAATCGAGACTATCTTTCAATAAATGTTCAATTTCTGCATGGACTGCACTATCTATTTTTCAGTAGAGTACGGGGGTCATTCAAGAATTAATGACAATGGATCCATATCTCGGAAAATATAATTAAGCTCGGCTTTATTTGATATGTTACATGTGGGAACATATATTATGCATTCGTACTGAAAATTTTGTGCTTTTATCATGTCTAAATTTGACGCTATGCTAATTTGAGTATGGCTCCTGAAGTGTGCATGGACGCGAAAAAGTCAATTTTTACTTATCTTTGTATGGGGGTAGGGTAAGTAAAACGTGTAGGATTGTTGCTTGGACAGTCTTATCAGTGATTTGTGATGATTAATAAAAGCACTAGAGGTCAACAAGGGCAGCCATAACATTTATGCCAATTTCCTGATTTGCAACACGCGTGGTTGCTAAGCAACAGCAGAACAGGACAAAATAAACCCATTATGAGCCTAACAGTGTGTTTTAAACCAAATAATGAAACAATCTAATAAATTCCAACAGCTAGTGATGTGTTTAATCTTAAAGGTATTCCTATGGCTTCTTAACAAAAACAAAAAATTAAAAATCTGAGACTGTTATGGAACAAGTATTAGATTTTAAAAAGACTAGCTAGATTTGATACAGTTAAATTTGAACTGGAGACGGTGCTGATTCATTTTGAAACTCTGTGTACAGTGTCACTGTGATCAATACCATTGACAGTCATACTTACAACAACCACATATTTAATCCTCATGAAATGGTGTTAGCATATCCAAGATATTGGTCTTCCATCCAGGCAAGTACTAGCTTTTATAAACAACAGTATGTCGCGTCCAAGCTCATTTACTTTGTATTCTTTGGTTGCCTAGCAACCACAGAACTGTAATTGTTAGCGAACTTTTGGAGGAACCATTGAATAGCATACATCTTCAAATTTGGTTATTAGTATATGAGAAGCACACAAGTGTTAAGAATAAAGTTTAATGGAATCATTGTCATTAATTCCTGAATGACCCCCGTACATGCTATAGGAGTAAATATCTAACCTCAACTACTGGCTCTGTTACAGTGTGTGTCACCGATCATTTATCGGTTTGTACGTATACAACACCACGTGATTGTCAGAGTGTTATATAATACATTGTTTTAACGATGTAAAGTACACAAATAACACTGCTGGGAATCATGTGACCGCAAATGTTTCCATATACACCAAAATGTAAACAAATGACGTCATCAGTTTTGTTTTCTTTCCAAATAACTTCAAGATACGCCTGTTGATTTTTATGCCACCTAGTGCATTCCATGGACAACCCTATTTGGAAGAATTTGAGCCATTGTTTGTGGCATTTCACCTGGCCAGTGTTTCAAACACTTCAAAAATTCACTTAAAATACGCTGTTACCCTACACACATAAGCTTTATTTCCTTCAATATCTTAAATATTAAATGTTAATCATTACATTGAAATTCATTACATACTGCTGTGGTATTATAAAAACGTGGGAAGTTTTTTTCATAACGGATAAAACCAAATTCTGCAATTTTACGAGCAGATTACTTTGCTAGATACCATGTACACAGCAAACCAAATTGATTCCTTCCACACAAACAAATTGTGTTCTTATTTTCTGTCAGTTTAATATTAAATTTTAAGTAGATGAATTTTGGCTCTCTAAAATTGATTAGGTCCAATACAATGACGGACATAGCCATGTTATCGCTAGTTCAGAAAGTACTAGATCATACAAACTGTGTGACTCTTTACCACTCATATCCATCAATAGTCTTTTAAATGTTTCATGTTGAAAACCTTTTTCTTTCTTCATTTCTTTTTTTACTATACCCGACAAAATTAGAAACGTAGTGATGCCATTAACCAATTTTCCATAAAGCTTATAAGAATTAACAAAATTTTATGGATTCCATTTCATAGATATGCTATTTGATCACACTTTTGAACAATGGGCAAAAACTGTGCTTCAAAAATTAGCCATCAACCAGGTGGGGGTCATATGTTAAGTCACTTTAAAATTGCACCTTTTTTTTACCCTCACTTTGGTATTTGCTTTAGATGTTTAGAATCTTTTGAGTACACTTCAACGACCCCAGACACACACTCTTTGCATCTTTTATTCTCATTTTGTTCAAACATGGACTCTTAAAGGGAAATGCAAGGTTAAAACACAATGCATCTTAAATGAAAGAAGGTGCCTCTCTTAACAATTTGGTACAAGTTTTATTAAAATCAGATGGATATTGAGAAAGTTGTGTTGGTTTGAATATACATTAATTTCTGTTAAAAGATGCGGCCATCTTGGATATTCATTAGGCTTAATGCCGTCATAAAGTTCTACTTAAATATGCATAATTAATAATAATGAAACCTTATTAATATTTTTCTGTTAATTTTTGTTACACTGGTTTGTACTATTGATTTACTATCAATTTTGGACGTATACCTCCATAAAAAATTTGAAATATAGAATTTATTCATTGTTTATGGTTTTACAATTTTCTAATTAAATATTCACTTCGTTCCAAAACTTCAAATCACAATATCTCACTTAATCCTTGACCGATTTGAACAAAATTTGCACCAAAATGTTTCTTAGATCAGACCTTGAGTTTAAAAGGTATTGTCGTTGAACGTTCTCCTTTAAGGCTTGGTAGCTCTTGTTTTAACCCTAATTTAAAAAAAATGCTTACTGGAGCTAAACCGTATAAGCCATGAAAAGTTTTAGGCTAACTTATATTAGCTGTACCGATAAAGAGCGATCAAATTAGAACGATTCAAGTGGGTAATGATCAGGAAAAGGCGCAATCATAATGAAATTCCTATTGTTTATGAGAACACTTGTTTGCGCAATGTCGGCGGTTTAGTGTATGCATAGCTTTTAGCGTCGTTTTGTTTTGATTTTCCAATGACGTTGCAAGCTGTAGAATCTTATTTTGTTTGTTTCTGCATAATTAAGTCCTAAAGCGGGTAAACATATTGTTCATTTTTATTTTAAATTAGTTATGCGACAATTGATATACCCTAATTCGTGTATAAGGTTAATTACATGTGAAAACGGTTATTTCGCTGTTGATGACGTCGCATTAATATACGCGACGTCAGTGCAACGTTGGACATTAAAACGAAAAAGGCGGGAATATTGAACGGGGTTTCTCTAAATCTTCCAACGCAATTCGATGACCCCCACTTTTTATTTCAACTTTTGAATGGTTACAGCGTTTCATATCTATTGGTTTAATTTAATTAAAATCATATGCGTAGTTTAGGAGATATCGCAAAAATACATAGTTTTTCCAGGTTTGAAAACATGGCGGGAAAGTTAATTTTGCTTGTAATCTCCTCAGTTTAAAAGCAAATAGTATCAAAATTTAAGAAAATAACACTGATCGTATGTTTAAAGTGTTTATGCAAAAATAACACATATATTAAAACACATGTCCGCTACGAACGCGATTTTCTGAAATGTACGAGAAACATTAAAAAAGTTCTGATACCATGGAAACGAGGCCGGTGACATCCCACTTTTATTTCGATTTTAGTCCAAGGATACAATTATCTTGAAGCATGTGAAGTTTCATGAAAATCATATGCGGGAGTTTAATAATTATGTTTCCATTTAAGCCGAATGAGCAGCTATTTCCCAATAAGTGCAAAACAGTAACCCGAACTTAACCAAAACTATGAAAACGTACATAAGGTTCAAACAGCACGAAAATTCGACTCCAAAACATAAAACAAATAGAACCTAAACAGAAGTATCGCCTTAGAACAATCAGTAATACAAAAAAAATGCTGGGGGCCTTAAACCAGTTTTTAGAGTCTCTCAAAGACAAGTTTACACGCTTTTAAATTAATGCAAAAAGTATGCAAAAAGTATCATTTAGCTTTTTACACATATCAAAAACTTCTCCTTACCTTTTTATACTCACTTTTGACATGTAAAAGCATAGACTTTTCTACCGTCAAGAGCGCCATGTGCCCCAGAAAATGAACATACGCACAGTTTAATTCAACAGTTCTTGACAGAAAGTTTGCAGAAACGCACCAATTCTTCACATGTCAAAAATACACACGTGAATCTTGGTACCGTTTTTATATATTAAAAAAAAGTTCTTCACAGATATGATGAATACGTACAAATTCTTCACACGACAATGATAAAAACGTATTAAATTGGAGCATACATGATACCCAAAAACTTATCGAAACTGGCATACGCAAAATTAATGTCACATTTCTCAAAATTAATGTAGTGTAAAATTTGCGATATGTTAAATGTGCGTGTCCGACAAACCTGCATTTTACCTATCGCAGTGCATCTAGTTTGAAAGTAGCTTGTCTGTTTCAGGTCATGCTTAATTTGCATGTTATTCGAAACGTATATGACACACACCCGGGGGGGGGTGGCAAACGTGCTACTGGCGTTTTTTGAATTTTACATATTTGTCGACACGCCCGGCGCGCGTTTGGATTATACGCTAGTGTGTGACTGCTGTTTAAAATAGCAGAATAAGCCAACGCGCGCCGGGCGTGTTGACAAAAATGTAAACTTTGAATGATTCAACCTACGTCAGGAGCACGTCAGAGACACATTAGAAACGCGCTACATGTGCGTTTTTGGTGTACGCTTGGTGTACGCTATGAACGCATTTGGCGCACGTGTTATGCACGCTAGTGTACGCCACATCCGTTTTCAGATTTTATGAGATATTGCTTCCGTAGCGTGCCCTAAGCGTTTGTGAGACGCGCGTTGAACGTTTGCTGTGCGCCTGTAGCACATGTTTAGCGCGTCTGGGAAGTAACACAAACGTACTTCAACACTTTGAGATTTTTGTACGTCCGGCACACGTCTCAGTCAGGCGCTAATGTGTGACTGCTAAAGCGAGTTAAAGGAAGAAATTGTTTTTATTCGTCCAAAATCTAAAGCATGTTGAGAGTATTCATACGCCAGACGCGCGTTTGGGTTATACGCTAATGTGTGACTGCTGATACATAATAAAGCCGGGAAAGCATTCAAAGATTCGTTCTCAATATTGAACAAAACCGAGAATGGCTTTTTTTTTTTTTTTTTTTTTTTTTTTTTTTTTTTTTTTTTTTGATCATATTTTAGCTGCAATTATGCACAAGTCATTTGTAACCACTGCTCATCCACCTAAGGGGAAGGGCGGTGATTGTGGCATTTCTGCTTTCAGTGCCCTGCTATAAGCCTCACACACAGGGGGCAAACTCGGGGTTCAAAACTTTGCTCTTTGGCCTCACCTTAGAAATAGAAAATTGCCCTGGAGTAAGGATCCTAATGTATAAAAAACCTCGTAATTCCCCGTGCACTGCGGATACACTCGACAAGTAATTGCTCTGCACTTAAGCCCGGCTATCCCCCACCCTTCACCGTAGGTATGTGTGAAGGCGGGGGGGGGGCAATGGTTACAAAGGACTGGTGCATTAGCAATCAATACATTTATCGACGAAAGAATAGAAACATGATGACTTTTGTTTTAGTGTGGAGGGTATCAATCCACATTGCATGTGTATAGGGATGCAATGTCAATGATGTTGATTATCTTTTTTCATGTGGCACTTTGCATATTTCTGTAAAATGGAGGTAATTGTCCTTTGAAAAAAAAATATTATTTTACCTCTAAGAAAAGACGCATTGTTGCTGGAAGAATGAATAAGGCCCAAAATAAATATTTGGTGTACATGGCAACAAACGATTTTGATGATGGGAATGAGGTGTTCACACAAACAAAACACTTTGAAAGATTAGCTCGCACTTAGTTAAATAAATCTGATGTATCTGCATGGACTGGGCATATTCATCCATCATTATCCCTCAGCATTTGAAAGAAAACTCGATATACTTACCTAGACCCGGTGGAAAATGGCGGCTTCTTATTTACAATTTGCACATATCATAAACATTGCGTATCACGTGATTCCCAGCAGTGCAATAAGCTAAGACCAGGAACTGGCTTTATCAATTCGAATTACTGTACCTTCTTCAATGCACATGCGTTTAAGACAGCGTCGTACTTATCTTGGGTGAATGGTTTGCCGAGTGTTATATTCTGTCGCAGTGTCCCTGAGAAAACCCAAGGCTCTTGTGACGTATATGACACGTGACCTCTAACTGTGACGTCACCAGTAGACACAGGAAGCTCTCCGAGAATAGTCATCAGCAGAGAAGACTGAAATATTAAGGTACGATACTAATTAAGGTACGATACTTAACAAGTCTACCCGTACATCCATTTAATGCTCTTATTTTTCCAATCCTCAGGGATTGCTTGCAATCAGTTTGTATTTTCCTATCTCTAGCTGAGCGTTCCAAGGCGATACTTCTGTGGTGGTTCTTGTTGTTTTATGTCTTGGCGTTTAATTCTTTTGTGCTGTTGGCGCCTTATGTATGTTATGTTATGTATGACAGTTACTTGTTGAAAGATGTGCATTCAGTACTGGTAAACTTCCCAAGGGAGTCTGCCCAGGAAAGTATGATGTTATACATATGATGTTTACTTGTTGTCCTTAGCAATTATTTACTTTTAGTGTCCCAGATATTGGACAAAAACAGGTTGTTTACTTCAGAATTTTCTAGAAATTTCAAATTGTTCTTTGACGGAAAAGTCCGGAAAAATCTGGAAGAACCAAAGATGTAGAATCTTCTAGAAAAATCTTTTTTTTTTATGTCAAAAGAATATTGTGGAATTTTCTGGAAGGATAATGTCCTCTCTAGAACATTCCAGAACATTAAATTTTGGTAAACAACTTGTTATTTTTAGTATATGATATCATAGAATTTGCTGGAAGAATCCTGAATGTTCCTCAGTGCTATATAAGGGCTACAAATTTTCATAAGGACAATCTTTGGGTACTGTTACTATTAAGAAGTCAAAATCTATCTTACTGGAATTTAAACTTATTCCTGGATTACTTTGTGATATTCGATTCTGGATTGGGACATAGTGCTATTTTGAAACAAACTTTAATTCTTGGGATCAGAAACTGATACAGACTTGTGTTAAAAATTCTGAGGGACATTCAGACATTCTTTAAGGGAATTAACATCTTGAAAGGTATTGTACATTCATTTTTGTTTGATTGTATATATGCTTTTGATTGTTTCACATGTAATTACTGGTTAAATCACTTCTAAATAGATTTGTTAAATTTTAAACAAAGCTTGTTGCTTGCTAACCAACTTGTTGGTTTCCTTAATCTTCTAGTTACGCCTGGCACGTAACAGTTATCATATTTTAGTTAAGTTTAGGTAACTGAGTGGCCACCTATTGGGAAAATATCTGCTCATTCGGCTTACGATATGTTTTCATGGTAATTTAGTTTAGTTTTTTCCCACCTCGGATTTTGGAGCGGGAATCTTTTTCTGATTGTGCCTTTTCCTGATCGTTGCCTACTTGTACCTTTTCATTTAAGAGAGCAGGCTTTTTATTTAACAAATATTAAAACAGAAAAAAGAACAAAAAAAAAAAAAAAAAAAAAAAAAAACATTTCAACCATTTCCAAAGGATTCATTTTAGATACTGGAAGTTCATAATGAGTCCTTGATATTATTCTGTCTAATTATATTCATAATACTGAATCAAAAGTGCAATTAAGACACTATATTGGACTTTTTCACAGCTTAGCTTATATTTCTGTCTCTCTTACCTAGTCGATTGCAATATTTTGGGGCCACGGGCCAAACTTTCAAGTCCAATGTGCAACTTTTAAAATTATCATTGTTACATATATTTTAGCCGTCTCGTGAGAAGGTCTGTCACAGAAGATGGCTAGAGACTGGAAATTTTGGATTTAGAAAGTAGAGGAATTGTACTATCCGTGTAGCGAAAACAAAGGCGCTGATCAGCTTCGCAGTTCCTGCGAAGCTGATCTGCGCCTTTGTTTTCGCCTAGGCAGATTGTTGGTGGCTCATTTGTTTTGTTTCCAAAGATTACCTTTCCAGATCCAACCGGTCCGATAACAATCAGAAGTTTTGCTGGCCCCACTGATGCTGAAATACTGTCAAGTGTGGGATACCCATTGGTCTGAAAGAAAAACATTGGTTAGGCGCCTGTAAAACGTACCGGTTTAAGCCCCCAGTAATTTTAGATTACTGATCGTTCCAAGGCGATACTTCTGTAGTGGTTCTAATTGTTTTGTGTTTTGGAACCGAATTTTTGTGTTGTTTGAGCCTTATGTATGTTTTCATATTTTTAGTTAAATTCGGGTAACAGAGTGGCCGCCTATTGGGGAATAGCTGCTCACTAGGCTTACGATATGTTTTCTTGGTATAAGTACCTAAGTGTCATTTTAGTTTTTTCCCACCCCTCGGTAGGAATAATCTATTTACAGTCAACTGTCAAAACATTCGTTTGCTGTTAGTATTTTTCGGTTTTGAGTTGTTTCTGTACACGTCAATACTTATACGAATTTGATCATTTTATATCTAAAGAGTTGGAATACTTTCATACAATACGTATTCAAAGGGATGGTTAATGCAATCATTTTCATCCTACCATATACACTAGTATCTTTCTAAGAAATCGTTAGGTAAACTGTTTAAGTTTACATTCCTATTGTGTACATTATTTCTGCTTATTTGACCATGTTTTGCTTGAGAGCCTTAGATTTAAACTTAAAGATTATAAAACCAGTACTGCACAAAATTGTCTGACTCTATTTGCCATATGGATCAGAGTTTACTCGAAACTGCGCAAAAATAACCAACCTTCTTATTTTGAATTTTCTCACTGCTTCCTTAATATCTATCTCACCTTATAGATTCAATGTTCTCCAGAGATCCATAGAATGTGTTGTAACCACTGAGTGAGCGCATTTTTGACCATTTTTAGAACAGTGTACAGTGTATCTTTATACTTCATGTGTATTGATTTTAGCTTAGGTTTCCCAGAATGATGGCACTTTTTTGGAAAAGTATTAGTCATCTGGTTTTATAATTATTCTTATTGTTTTGTTATATCTAAATGGTGCCTAGCAATGTCCTTTTCTTTGTCGCCATGTATGTAAGGGATTTGAATTGAGATGTAGCAATTCATGTGCTTGAAGTCTATTCTTGCTTCGCCATGAAGTGGCCAATTACCTTGTCCCAACTGGCAGATACACACTTCAATTTCACTCCAGTGTCTTTTGCTTTACAAGTATTTGTTTCGGGTTTCGGGGAAATTTTCAAATCCTCCTCTTTTTCTGGCAGCTGAAGAAACGTCTGTAAAAGTCAAGGTTATAACATAAGCCCAATGAATACTTTATGAGGACCTAAGCCTTTGACGAATATTATGTACATCGCTTAATAGCACATTTGACTGCGTCCACAGCATTCAGGGAAAACAGTTACTGTACAGTACATGCCTGCCTTTTCAACGATCAGAACAGAAGCGTATTAGTTCTTTTCTTATGAAAAGGGTGCATAACGAAAAGTGAAATAGAAGCGAATGATCATATTAACAAGACAACGAAATGTAAATCACATTCTTTGTGATAATAAAGTCATGAGACAATACAACGCAATACTTGACCTCAATCCTTTTGATAGCAACCCTCACTTCAGATAACTGAGTGATCGCGTTGTAGCACCGATTACTGTCCATCAACGATAACTGTCCACCATGGACACTTATCGTTGCAGCCGCAACGATAACTGTCCACTGGACAACTATCGTTGATTTTTCAACGATAACTGTCCACCATGGACACTTATCGTTACTGTAGTTGATATGACCTGCAGTGTCAACGATAACTGTCCATTTTTGAAAAGAAACAAAAAAAACACAAGGAGTCTATATCTTGACAACCAGTTAGCAGACAAGATTTAAACTTGGATCATATGCCCTCTGCTCGACTGCTCGAAGTGCAAAGGGCTGTTGTAGTAACCTCGGTCGTACGCGTTCCCGTTCTTGTTCGTGTCCGTGTCCGCGTCACACTGCAGTATATATTTTAGAAGTCCAGATCTTGGCAACTATTCATCAGAGAAATTTCAATTTTGGCCCATAGGTACCCTGTAGGGTTGGCTTACATTCCATGACATCGGGTCCCTGGGTCCATGCTTGGGAGTGGGGCTAGAGGTTAAAATCTAGGAAACCTTTATAAATTGGTTGTATTGCGGTATAGTTTTCTAGAAGTCCAGATCTTGACAACTAGTTATCAGAGAGGATTCAAACTTGAACCATAGGAATCCTATAGAGGTGGCTTTCATTCCATGACATCCGTCTTATGGGTCCATGCCCAAGGTTAAAATCAAGAACACCTTCAAAGATTGTGGCTGTACTGTGGCATAGTTTTCTAAAAGTCCAGATCTTGGCAATTATTTATCAGACAGGATTCAAACTTGGAGCTGTAGGGTTGGCTTTCATTCCATGACATCCGGCCCCTGGGCCCATGGGTGGGGCCAGAGGCTAAAATCTAGAACACCTTCAAAAATTGGCTGTACTACGATATAGTTTTCTAGAAGTCCATATCTTGACAACCGCTTGCCAGAAAGCATTCATACTTGGGCCACATATACCCTGTCGTGTTGGTTTCCATGCGCTAGCATCAGACTCCTGAGTTCATGCTTGGTGATGGGGATAGAGGTTAAAATCTAGAACACTTTCATAAATTAGCCAAAGTTTACATTTTAGTCTATATCTTGACAGCTGTTGATCAGAGAGCATTCATCCTTGGGCCATTGGTGCACTGTCAACTTAGCTTTTATTGCATGAAATCCGATACTCCAGGTCCATGCCTGGGGTGGGGCTAGAGGTTGAAAACTAGAACATCTAAAATGTTTTTCTTTTATACCTTGAAACTCAGTTGATATAAAAACATACTTCTTTCAGATAATGATTGAGTATGACCAGACCTTTGACCCAAAAGTAGCCATAGGTCAAAATGACCTAATTTCATGGTCCAGTGATTTTGCCTTTTATCTTGGCACTCAGTTGGTATATGAACTTGCTTCTTACAGATAATGAGCGAGTATGACTAGACCTTTGACCTGAAAGTAGTTTTAGGTCAGTGTGACCTAATTTTACGGTCCATTGATTTTGCCTCGTATCTTGACACTCAGTTGGAATAGGAACATGCTTCTTTCAGATAATGAGTGAGTATGGCCAGACCTTTGACCCGAAAGAAGTCATAAGTCACAATGACCTAATTTCATGGTCCAGTGATTTTGCATTATATCCTGACACTCAGTTGGTATATGAAGATGCTTCTTTCAGATGATGAGTCAGTATGACCAAACCTTTGATTGGAAAGAAGTCATAGGTCACAGAGACCTAATTTCATGGTCTATTGATTTTGTATTATAGCTTGATATTCAGATGGTAAAGGAACATGCTTCTTTCAGATAATGAGTAAGTATGACCAGATATTTAACCCAAAATAGTCATTGCTCACAGTGACCTTATTTCATGGTCCAGTTATTTTGTCATAGCTTTACACACAGTTGGTATATGAACATGCTGCCTTGAGATTGTGAAAGAGTATTACCAGATCTTTGACATGAAAGTAACTATAGGTCACAGTGACCTAAGTTCATGGTCCAGTGATTTTGCCTCATAGCATGACACTCAGTTAGTATGTAAGCATGCTTCTTTCAGATAATGAGTGACCCGACCTTTGGCCCCAAAGTCCTAGGTTTTTGTGACCTAATTTCATGTTCCTGTGATATTGCCTTATTACTTGATGCTCAGTTAGTACATGTACATGTATGGCCAGACTTTTGACCCGAAATTAATCATTGGCAATCTATGGTTCAGTGATTTTGCCTTGTATATCTAACAGCAAGAGATGTGTGAACAAGATGCTATTTGATTGTCAATTATTACTAGCCCACATTTGATCCCAAAATAAATATGGGTCACTGTGACCTATATTTCATCGTTTAGTGATTTTGTTTTATATTTTCTAGACCAGGAGATGTTTGAACAAGATGTTTAAACAATATCTGTTCCTGATACACTTATCTATCTGAAAAGCCTTGTCCTGGATGTGTGAATCAGTAAATGCAATTTTCAAAAATTATTGTACATGATAGACAGAACCGGTTGAGTTTGCAATGATAACTGTTCATTGCAGACAGATGATAGTTCGTCTCTCACTAGTGAGAAAGACCATCATTATTTCTTGAATAGTGCTGATGTGTGTTGGTGAGTTCTTTGATGGCTGTTTAGGCCAATTCTGGCTCTAAACTGTCGGTTGCAAGTAGAGCAAGTAAATGTCATAGAGTCTGCTGGTGGCACATTTGTTTTGGCTTTGCGCTCTCTTCGCTTTCTTTCAGCTTCACAGATTCTCTTCTTTTCATAGAGAGCTGCTCCTTTGTTGATGAGACCTCGCCACTTTGATCGCTCCTGTGCAGTCTGTTCCCAGGACCCCATTGGTATTTCGAAATCCTTCAGAGAGGCTTTGAGGGTGTCTTTGTAGCGTTTCTTCTGGTCACCTTGAGAGCGCTTTCCCTCCTGTAGTTCTCCATAGAAAACTTTCTTTGGAAGTCGCGCATCAGGCATTCTTATAACATGGCCAGTCCATCTTAGCTGTGCTAGCTTTAAGACTGTATGCATGCTTTGCATCCCTGCTTTCCTCAGGACCTCTGTGTCTGGAATCTTGTCCTGCCACTTGATTTTTAACAACTTTCTCAAACACCTTAAGTGGAAATGGTTAAGTCTCTTTGCATGGCGTTGGTATACTGTCCAGGTCTCACATGCATACAAGAGGGTTGGCAGTACCACAGCCTTGTAGACTTTCAGCTTGGTGTCAAGCTTGATTCCATTTCGCTCCCAGACATTTGCACGGAGTCTTCCGAATGCCACACTAGCTTTTGCAATTCTGGCAGTGATCTCATCATCAATATGCACTGCTGTGGAGAGAGTGCTTCCCAGGTAGGTGAACTTGTCAACAACTTTCAGTTTTTGCCCATTCACAGTGATGGTTGGTTCATTATATGGTTTTCCGGGGGCTGGTTGGTGTACAACCTCTGTCTTTTTTGTGCTGATTGTGAGATCATAGTTATCACATGACTGTGAGACTTGATCCATGGCTCTTTGCATTTTTTGCCTCTGTGTTGGCATTCTTATCCATATCATCTGCATAGAGGAGCTCATCTAGCACATCAGTCTGGACCTTAGTTTTGGCTTGCAACCTTCTGAGGTTGAATATGTTGCCATCAAAACGGTACCTGATTGGAAACTGAAAAGCATCCATAAGCATGGCAGAAAACATCATGCTGAACAGTGTTGGTGCCAGAACACAGCCTTGTTTGACCCCATTTGTTACTTCAAATGGTTCAGAGAACTCTCCATCATTTTGCACACGTGCCTGCATGCCATCATGAAACTGCCGCACCATAGCTATGAATCTGGGTGGACAGCCAAACTTGGCCATGATTTTCCAGAGTCCATCACGATTAACAGTGTCAAAAGCTTTGGTGAGGTCAACAAACGTCATGTATAGATCTACATTCTGTTCTTTCTTGGCATTTCTCCTGAAGCTGTCTTGCTGTGAAGATCATGTCTATTGTCCCTCTGTCTTTTCTGAATCCACATTGACTTTCTGGGATAAGTCCCGTCTGATCAAGATGAGTATTCAGACGATTCAACAGAATTTTTGCAAGTATCTTCCCAGCAATTGATAGGAGGGAGATGCCTCTGTGATTGTCACAGACTTGAGGATTTCCTTTCCGCTTGTATAGGTGGATTATGGATGCATCCTTAAATTCTTGTGGGATAGCCTCCTTCCTCCACATACAGTGAAACAACTCTGTCAGTTTCTCTGCCATGGGTAGCCCCCCCCCCCCCCAGCCTTGTAAACTTCGGCAGGAATTGCATCTGCACCTGGGGCTTTGCCAGATGATAGTTGTTGAACTGCTTTTCTTGTTTCCGTAACGGTAGGAAATTCATCTAACAGGACACTGCACTCTATCTGTGGAAGTCTGTCGATTGCATCCTGATTGATGCTTGATGGTCGATTAAGCACACTATTGAAGTGTTCTGCCCACCTTTCCAAGATAGCTTCTTTATCTGTGAGAAGAGTGTTTCCATCTGCACTGAGCAATACTCTTTGGACCATAAATGGTTTTCAGTGCATCATGAAATTTCTTCATGTCCTTTCTACCCGCAAAAGACTGAATTTCTTCTGTTTTCTTCCTCAGCCAGGAATCTTGCATGTCCCTAAGCTTGGTCTGGACTGTCTTACAAATGTTGCTGTAGGCTGCTTTCTTTGATACTGAGCTAGTATCATCTTGATGTGCCTTGAGCAAACGGTGCTTTTCTTCAAGAAGCCTCTGAATTTCATCATCATTCTCATCAAACCAGTCTTGATGTTTGCGAGATGGATGGCCTAAGGTGCTTGCAGCTGAAGAAAGAACTGTTTTATGGAAAACTGTCCAGTTTTCTTCGGGGTCCTCTGAACTGAGATTCATTGCAACCAGTTGGTTGCAAATGTCTGTTAAGAAATCTTGTCTCATGCTGTCTTTATTCAGCTTTGAGACATCCAGTCTCTTAGGAGCTTTCTTGCCTTGAGGTCGCCTCGCAGGCTGTATTCTTAGGTTGAGTTTGCTGACAACCAGTCTATGATCTGTCCAGCAGTCTGCACCACACATAGTCTTTGTCACTTTAACATCCTGCCTGTCTGTTCTCCGCACTATGACATAGTCTATGAGATGCCAGTGTTTGGAACGGGGATGCATCCAGGATGTTTTGTTCCTATTAGGTAGACGGAAGACTGTGTTGGTGATTAGAAGATCGTGAGAGGCGTGAAGCAGGAGTTGGCTTCACGCCTCTCTTCACTTTTGCGTCCACTCCAGAAGAAGGTGTATCCAGCACCAACTTCTTTGATCTCCCCAACATCTGCGAACCGATCGAGTCTCACACAATGCAGCTATCTGTATATCATACCTCTCAAGTTCTCTGCCCACAAGGGCCGTTCTACGCTGTGGTCTATCTGACCCAGCACTATCCATTAAAGTGCGCACATTCCATGCGCCAATCCGTAAGGGGATTACTCTAGCTTTTTCCTTTGTATTTCGACCGCTTAAGGGGATCCCCGCTGATCGCGGTTAACCAGCCAGGGGATTTGAAGCAGGCAATTGTTTAAGGCACCTTTTCTAGCCCCTTCCCCATGCTACGGGGGTGAGCAGTGCGGTCCTAAATAGGTCTGCTCAGTCACTCAGCCGACTGCCGAATTCTGCTTACTGCTTCTCCTCACAGAAAACGACCATTAGAACTGAGCCGCCTGTGTGCAGGTCTGCAACTACAGCTCGCAGTGTGTCCTACACCTGCTGCTTCGCCACTCGCCCATCGCCACAGGACTTTGTAGGTATGTGGGTGCAAGTGTGATGAAATTGTTGTGTATGCAAGTGCTTGTGTGTTGAGAAATAAGATGACATGCGCTATGAAATTGGATTATAGTGAGGAAGAGGTGCGCAACGTCAACCTCACTCTCTAGTCCTCGCCCAGCTGCGCCCAGAGGCAAGACACAGGTCAAGACGTCTGGAGTTGGGTTTGGATGCAGTGGATGACCGTAACATCTTTAGTGCCTTGTCACGCTCTGCATGTTCCACAACATGTTGCTGTATCGCTTTCTGAACCGTTGAATCAGATGATTTCTTCCGCTCCATCTACCGAAACAGTCTGGACTAGGCATATCCAGACACACAGGTTTGATTTTGGAGTTTCCTTCTCCTAGATGAATTGCTGGCCACAGCTGAAGAGCTCCATCTACCCTTTCTTAGGTTTTGTTTAGAGACCTGTAAACTCCTAGGAGGGCTGTCAACCAAGACTGATGAGTTCCCCCTGCCCATCTAGATTTTTGTGTAGAGAACTAGCTTAACTCCTAGATGAGTTGCCTTCCAAGGCTAACGAGCCCCATCTGCACCGCATGACAACAGGTAGTACTGATTACATGTTACAGTAGCAGTTAAACTGAATTGCAGACAGATATGGTTGCATTGTCAACGATAACTGTTCACGATGGATAAAATGATTAAAAACAGCCAAACATCAAACGATTACTGCACCTGAGACGCTCAACTATTTGAAAAGTGACTGTCTAATTCAGTCATTAAACATTCAAAATTTATTGTACCTGATGGACAGAATCGGTTGGTTTTGCAACGATAAGTGTTCATTACAGACAGAAGCGGTTGCACTGTCAACGATAACTGTTCACCAAAGATGAAATCATTCAAAAAGGTGAAAATGTTTAAACAATATTTGTACCTGACACACTTAACTATATGAAAAGCCTTGTCCTGGATGTGTGAATCAGTAAATGCAATTTTCAAATATTATTGTACATGATAGACAGAACCGGTTGAGTATGCAACGATAACTGTTCATTACAGACAGATATGGTTGCATTGTCAACGACAACTGTTCACGACGGATAAAATGATTCAAAACAGCCAAACTTCAAACAATTACTGCATCTGAAACGCTCAACTCTTTGAAAAGAGGCTGTCTAATTCAGTCATTAAACATTCAAAGATTTTTATACATGATGGACAGAATCGGTTGGCTTTGCAACGATAAGTGTTCATTACAGACAGTAGCGGTTGCACTGTCAACGATAACTGTTCACCATAGATGAAATCATTCAAATCGGTGAAAAATGTTTAAACAATATCTGTTCGTGATACACAAAACTATCTGAAAAGCCTTGTCCTGGATATGTGAATCACTAAATGCAGTATTCATAAATTATTGTACATGATAGACAGAACCGGTTGAGTTTGCAACGATAACTGTTCATTACAGACAGATATGGTTGCATTGTCAACGATAACTGTTCACGACGGGTAAAATGATTCAAAACAGCCAAACTTCAAACAATTACTGCACCTGAGACGCTCAATTATTTGAAAAGTGGCTGTCTACTTCAGTCATTAAACATTCAAAGATTATTGTACATGATGGACAGAATCGGTTGGCTTTGCAACGATAAGTGTTCATTACAGACAGAAGCGGTTGCACTGTCAACGATAACTGTTCACCAAAGATGAAATCATTCAAAAAGGTGAAAATGTTTAAACAATATCTCTTCCTGATACACTTATCTATCTGAAAAGCCTTGTCCTGGATGTGTGAATCAGTAAATGCAATTTTCAAATATTATTGTAGATGATAGACAGAACCGGTTGAGTTTGCAACGATAACTGTTCATTACAGACAGATGTGGTTGCATTGTCAACGATAATTGTTCACGACGGGTAAAATGATTCAAAACAGCCAAACATCAAACAATTTCTGCACCTGAGACGCCCAACTATTTGAAAAGAGGCTGTCTAATTCAGTCATTAAACATTCAAAGATTATTGTACATGATGGACAGAATCGGGTGGTTTTGCAACGATAAGTGTTCATTACAGACAGAAGCGGTTGCACTGTCAACGATAACTGTTCACCAAAGATGAAATCATTCAAAAAGGTGAAAATGTTTAAACAATATTTGTTCCTGACACATTAACTATCTGAAAAGCCTTGTCCTGGATGTGTGAATCAGCAAATGCAATTTTTAAATATTATTATACATGATAGACAGAACAGGTTGAGTTTGCAACGATAACTGTTCATTACAGCCAGTTATGGTTGCATTGTCAACGATAACAGTTCACGACGGGTAAAATGGTTCAAAACAGCCAAACTTCAAACAATTACTGCACCTGAGACGTTCAACTATTTGAAAAGAGGCTGTCTAATTCAGTCATTAAACATTCAAAGATTATTGTACATGATGGACAGAATCGGTTGGCTTTGCAACGATAAGTGTTCATTACAGACAGAAGCGGTTGCACTGTCAACGATAACTGTTCACCATAGATGAAATCATTCAAATCAGTGAAAAACGTTTAAACAATATCTGTTCGTGATACACTAAACTATCTGGATGTGTGAATCAGTAAATGTGAAAAATGTTTAAACAATATCTGTTCGTGATACACGAGACGCTTAACTATTTGAAAAAAGGCTGTCTAATTCAGTCATTAAACATTCAAAGATAATTGTACATGATTGTCAGAATCAGTTGGCTTTGCAACGATAAATGTTCATTACAGACAGAAGCGGCTGCACAGTCAACGATAATTGTTCACCACAGATGAAATCATTCAAATCAGTGAAAAACGTTTAAACAATATCTGTTCGTGATACACTAAACTATCTGGATGTGTGAATCAGTAAATGAAATATTCAAACATTACATGATAGACACACCCGGTTGAGTTTGCAACAATAACTGTTCATTACATACACTTATAGTTGCATTGTCAACGATAACTGTTTACGATAGGTAAAAATACCCATGATCAGGACGAAAACTTGATCACACTAAACTGTTATGAAGTGCATAAATGTCCTGCTGTGGAGAAGATAGGATAGGTTGTATCATATGTATCGTATGCTATTGAAATAAACGTTAGAAATAAGCAAAAAACTCGATATGCCTTTTACAGATTGAGACAATGGTAGGTATTATATCAACAAAATATGTTAATCAAATTTTATTTCTTCCTTTATGAAACCGTAAACACTCGGGTTCTCTGTTTTAAAAGTTTAAAAGTAGTCGATGTCTGTTTACAGCTGTGAGATGCTTTATAGTGCAAATAGTAAAAATGTCGTCCTCAGACATCGACGATAACACCTTAAAGCAGGTCCTCCGATAGCTATGCCACCTACCTCCGGACACTGCAACCACAGTAAATATGACCCTGCCGTCAAGAACTACAAAAGGGTACTTCATGCCTTAGCAAGGTTTTCAGGATGTCTGCACAAGATATGATATAACAGGTTAAAGATTGCATCCGTTCTAATAAAATATACAAAAGATGAATATAACCATGCATGTAAACAAATGAATTAAAAATATCTGTTGAAAATTCTGTATTTCCCGATTCAAACGTCATTTAGGGTCAAACGAATACAGTCCAAACCCATTTTATGCAGTGTGTCCGTTGGTTCGTATACGAAAAATGATATTCATAAACGATATGTATGTTTTTCAGATCCCTAAACGCAATCCTATCAAAAATAATAAGAGCTGTCGCATGACAGCGTAGCTCGACTGCATTTGGTTCTGTCAAACTGGAGCCAACTCTAACTCACCACACAGACATCCCAAGGCCATGATGATATAAGGCAAATTCATTTTACTATGAAATATAGCTATTTTGAAGTCAAATATTCGGTGCTATCGACCCATAACCATGTAAAATCTTGATCACACATCTCTTGCTGTAGAAGATACAAGGCAAAATCACTAAACCATGAAATTTGATCTCAGTGACCAATGATTACTTTCTGGTCAAAAGGCTGGTCATACTCACAAATTATATGAGAAAAGCCTGTTCATATACCAACTGAGCATCAAGATATAAGGCAAAATCAATGGACCATGAAATTAGGTCACAAAGTCCCTTGACTGCTTTTGGGTCAAATGTCTGGTCGTACTCACTCATCTGAAAGAAGCATGCTTACATACCAACTGAGTGTCAAGCTATAAAGCAAAATTACTGGACCATGAAGTTAGGTCACCGTGACCTATGACTACTTTAAGGTGAAAGGCCTGGTCATACTCGTTCATTATCTGAAGGAAGCATTCTCATATACCAACTGGGTTTTAAGATATAAGACAAAATCACTGGGCCATGAAATTATGTTATTGTGACCTATGACTACTTTTGGGTCAAAGGTCTGGTTATAATTACTTATTATCTAAAAGAAGCATGTTCCTTTACCAACTGAGAGTCAAGATATAAGACAAAATCACTGGACCATGAAATTAGGTCACTGTGACCTATGACTACTTTTAGGTCAAAGGTCTAGTCATACTCACTCATTATCTGAAGGAAGCATGTTCAAAAACCAACTAAGTGTCAAGATATAAGACAAAATCAGTGGACCATGAGATTTGGTCACTGTGACCTATGACAACTTTTGTGTCAAAGGTCTGGACCTACTTACTCATTTTCTGAAAGAAGCATGTTCCTGTACCAACAGAGTGTCAAGATATATTACAAAATCACTGGACCATGAAATTAGGTCGCAGTGACCTATGACAACTTTCAGGTCAAATATCTGGTCATACTCACTCATAATCTCTGAGAAGCATGTTCCTATACCAACCGAGTGTCAAAAAATAAGGAAAAATCACTGGACCATGAAATAAGGTCACTGTGGCCTATGACTACTTTTGGGTCAAAGGTCTGGTCATACTCACTCATTATCTGAAGGAGGCATGTTCAAATACCAACTGAAGGAGGCATGTTCAAATACCAACTAAGTGTCAAGATATAAGACAATTAGGTCGCAGTGACCTATGACAACTTTCAGGTCAAATATCTGGTCATACTCACTCATAATCTATGAGAAGCATGTTCCTATACCAACCGTCAAAAAATAAGGCAAAATCACTGGACCATGAAATTAGGTCACTGTGACCTATGACTACTTTTAGGTCAAAGGTCTGGTCATACTCGCTCATTATCTGAAGGAAGCATGTTCAAATACCAACTAAGTGTCAAGATATAAGACAAAATCAGTGGACCATGAGATTTGGTCACTGTGACCTATGACTACTTTCAGGTCAAAATTCTATTCATACTTACTCATTATCTGAAAGAAGCATGTTCCTATACCAACTGAGTGTCAAGATATAAGACAAAATCACTGGACCATGAAATTAGGTCCTTGTGACCTATGACTACTTTTGGGTTAAGGGTCTGGTCATACATACTTATTATCCGAAAGAAGTATGTTCTTATACCAACTGGGTGTCAAGGTGTAAAAGAAAAAAAAACAAACATTTAAGCTGTTCTAGTTTTCAACCTCTAGCCCCACCCCCAGGCATGGACCCTGGTGTCGGATGTCACGTAATAAAAGCTAAGTTGACAGTGCACCAATGGCCCAAGTATGAATGCTTTCTGATCTACAGCTATCAAGATATGAATTAAAATGTAAATTTTGGCTAATTTATGAAAGTGTTTTAGATTTAACCTCTAACTCCACCCCTAGCATGAACACAGGAGCCCATTGCACCAACCCTACAGGATAGATGTGGTACAAGTATGAATGCTTTTTGGTAAGCGGTTGTCAAGAAAATGACTTCTAGAAAATTATATCGCAAAACAGCCAAATTTTGAAAATGTTCTAGATTTTAACCTCTTGCCCCACCCCCCGCCATGGACCTAGGAGCCTCGAATGAAAGGCAACCAACCCTACGGGTTATCTATGGTCCAAGTTTAAATCCTCTCTGATAAGTTATTGCCAAGATCTAGACTTCTAGAAAACTATACCACAGAACAGAAGGTGTTCTAGATTTTAACCTCTAGTCCCACCCCCGGGCATAGACATATGGGTGTGATGTCATGGAATGAAAGCCAGCCTAACAGGGTACCTATGGTCCAAGTTTAAATCTTCTCTGATAAGTAGTTGCCAAGATCTGGACTTCTAGAAGGGTACGTATGATATGATCAAAGTATTTATGCTGTCAAGACATAGACACCTGCAAAATTAGACCTCAGAAAAGCCATTTTATGGTGGTCTGTATATTAACCTCAAGCCCCACCCCGGGATTCATTGCCTTGGAATGAAAGCCTGGCATACAGGGTGCCTATGGCCCAAGTATGAATGATTTTTGGTAAGTGGTTGTCAAGGTATGCACTAACCGAAACGGTTTAACATCATTAAGCAAATATCGTGGTGTTCTACGAAACTGGACAGATATCGTTGAAAGTAAATTATAAACCTACATGCTCAACGATAACTGTCCATTTAGCTTGTGGACAGTTATCGTTGCAGCCGCAACGATAAGTGTCCATGGTGGACAGTTATCGTTGATGGGCAGTTATCGGTGCTACATCGCGTAACAAACATAAGAGGTAGCGGACAGTCTGACGGACTCGTACATGGACATGGCCACAAACACTGGTTCTGCCGTCACCACGCCACCAATCAGACTGTACGTCACAAACACAGCTAGAGCCATCAGCTTGGCAGAGATGAAGAATGGTCCTGTTGACACAGCTCGAACATAGCCTAGGTTTCTAACTTGGTCTGTCTCTAGTCTAAGAAATAATTCGGAATGCAGTACATTTTACATAATAAATAAATTATGATGGTACATATGGACGACCAGTTAAAGGCCAGTTCCTGTTTTAAGACAAATGTATTGTTTTGGTTTAAACTCAGAAAACGATGCTCATTTGAACGCTGTTTTTATAGTTTATTTGGAAAAAGCTATTATGCATCGAATCTTCACTGCGATGACGCTATTTTGAAAAATAATGCTTCTTTAAGACATCTTATTATTGTCTGAACGGTTACTACATATCAATACATACCGTCTTAGATTAGAAACCCACTCGCCAAAGGGCTTTTCCCAGCAGTATAGCTTTATCACTTGTATTCCAGCAATAATCTCATTCATCATTCGGACTCGTTCGTCTGTATGTCTGGCTATCTTCAAGCTTGAAGAAAAACAATACTCATTTGTGAAAAATGGGCCTGTCCACCATTATTATTTGGGTGCGCCCGTTTTCACTATAGCAGCGATTCTCTATCATTTGAGTTGCTAATGCTATAAAGCTTTTGCGATTTGGTCTGTTTTAATTAATGTACACATTTAATTTGCTTTTCCTAGTCCTTATTTTCCTGAGACACTGTTAATAAGCGACTAGACCCAAACCGCTGCCTGTCACATTTTGTTTCTCATAAACATTGCTGTTATACTTAGGGGATAACTGTATTCAAATTTTTCATTTGGGGCGGTATATCGTCGGATATACGGTCGGAAATTTTGTTTTACGGCGACGCGTTAGCGGAGCCGTAAAACATGATTTCCGACCGTATATTCGACGATATATCACCCCAAATGAAAAATTTGAATATTGTTATCCCCATTCTAATGTACTTTTTAACTATAAACATCGAAATCACGAAATGTGAGCGTGACGAGCGACGTATAACCACGACGTTACCCAATCAGAAGCGACGTTGCTCATGACGTTAGGTTTCCGACGGTACATCGCAGAATATACTGTCGCAAATTTTTGACGTTATCCAATAAGACGTCGCGTAACATTCTCGAGTGCATTAGAATATAGATTTACATATTCTTTTAAATTTTAATTTGATACCATTAAATAACTCACGTAAATTTTGATACCAATTTACCCATCAGTATTTGCAGTGGAATAAGTAATAAAAGAACAGCAAATCCTGCTAATACAGATGGTCCAAGAATTTGCCATAGTAGTATATGGATAACTATGGCGTCAATAGGTCCGAGGATCAGATACATCGTTCGGACGAATGCCTGCAATTTGACAGTTATTGGTTAGTTAATTTACGGAAAGAGAATTGCTAGGAAGGGCAAACATTTTTATCTCTAACTGAAATCGTTCCTAAATTTTGTATATGTATTTTACTTTCCCTTTTATATTTTGAAGACTGCCAGAGAAGCAGTTGCTTTATTTTTGGTGCTAAACAGGCCATGTACAGTAGACACAGAACATAAAAGTAACAACGAATAAAACTTCCCTTTTAAATTTAGTGCAAATTAAAATATGGTGTTCACGAGCATAAGAAAGACAATGGTATAGTTCTTAGGCAAGAATGGCTTTTATTAAGATAATTGATAAATTAAGATTTAATGATACCCATCATAACTGCTGTTGCAACAGGGTGTATATATGATATCAAGAGCAATAACAAATATTTTCTATCGTCAACAGCCTTAACAGATATTTGCTAGAACATAGCATTTGATACCAATATTATAGTCATACATTTTAAGCATAAATAAGTTATAAAAACAAATCTATATGCGGTGACTCCTTACGTAGTCGAATTTTCCAACATCATTGCTCATTAGGTTGATCAGCTGACCGGGTGTGGTCTGACTAAGTCCCGCACTGCTGAGGCGAAGAGACTGTAAATAATGGTGTAAGCTATATTAAAACACGTTATGACAATATTAGAATGTTTCATAAACAGTGAGAATTAACATTTTTTATGAAAATTGATAATGTAATACTATGCAAATGTATGCAAAATGGTGTTAGGACACCATCTCTGCCAACGTCGACAGTCTCTAATCTTGCTTTCAGAGGTACACAATCGCACAAGTTCCAATGAATTATGAGAACTTGGGCCTAACCATCTTTTTATTGTGACAATGTTAATTTATATTAAAAGAAGCAAATACTAAAAGAAACTAGTTCCTCCAACAGAAGTGCTAAATAAGATGCAATTGCTTTTATGGGGTTCCTTTGTGCCAATTTCGCTTGCTGAAAGTACGACATATTAAGAAATTCAATTTTCGGTTGAGCTTAGCATAGGAGCTTAGTCAATTACGTTCGTGAATTGCTCTACCTTTCTGTACATAAGGGAATTACAGGCAATCCTCATCCTCATGCCCATCCTCATCACGTGGTACACGTAGGGGTGAAAGGTCATCACAAGTACCAGGGCGCACAGGGTCATGGCGAGGGCATAGGTGTAGGCCTCCCACTCGGCTACAATGGTGTCGGGGTTGAAGTAGCGTATCAGATATCCTAATACCAATGGCTGACTGATCTTAGCAGCTTCCTGTATGAATATAGTAACATGTTTATACCAAACGATATCAAAGGGCGTGTGTGACATATATTCTTATAATGTAAGTTCTTGATAATGTTCTTACACTGTGATACCTTTTTTTGCAAAGACAACAGCATTTCACATACGTTAAATATCTTTTTTTTTCTTATCAATATAATATTTTTTTATTTCTAATCGTACAAATCAAATTCAGTTCCGAAAAACAATTAAGACTTCATATAGTTGTTCAGTTACCCGAATGAGAAGGAGCACGCCTAGAAGCAGATATTCCTTCCCAAATAACCGAAACAACACTCTTTCCAGACTTGCATTCCCCTTCTGGCATTTCGCTCTTTCTTCTTCATACCGCCATTCTCTGGAAATTTTACCCCTTTTCCAGTTAGATATTGCATTTTTATCTAATTTTATTGGCCAAACTCTAAAAATGATAACAACTTAGCGAACATTTAGAAACAATGTTACACAATAGTCTGTTAGTGCAGCAACAAATTTGGTATAAAATGGCGCTTTCGTGAGAGTCTTAGATTCAATTATTTCATATATCTACAATGTTTAATAAACACACACCCTTGGTGTGCGATTTCGACCTAATACAGCAGAAAATACGTTCATTCGTGTCCTTGTCTTTTTCGGATTAATGAAATCAGTAGTGCTACAGGTATATTCTTACCGTTCAAGTTTGTCCCCAAGGGCGTTTGACTGATCAGACGGACACACATCAAACAAGTCATCTGCCTCCAAAGTTTTCCCATAGCCTTTACTGAACAAGGGATTCAACCACCTGAACAGGAGATACATGATCAAAATCAAGTATATTACACTAACGTCAGTGAAATATACCGCGTTAAACCTACGGTGAAAAGGGGTTAACAGAGGTAAACATTTTTTCTTAGTTTTGTTCCAAAACATAAATTGTATGTACTTGTTAATAAAATCCACTTCGCTGTGGCGGTCTAACTTGTTCACACAATCTATGATTTGAGTAAAACTAAAAAAAAATACCTCAAACACTTTTAAACAGAAAATGAATTACTTTTATGGCTATAACATCACTGTGTTTCTCATTGCCTTATAAAATGTGTCATCCTGCTAATGGTGTTCGTTTCCATATTATGGTCATTATGGGGTAAATTATTAGGTAGGAATATATCCACACTGACACAGTAAAAAATAAATAAATGCTATGAATGAAATTATAATGAAAGTTTCCAAACAAAACAACAAAATGAACAATTACAATTATAATTTTATGATAAAATATTGACTTACCAAAGAAGTAGTCTTGATAGCGGATTCGCTCTCAAATACGGACTTTCTGATTTCTGCGATTCTGGCTTAGCCATTATTTCAAAACTCAAAAAACTAAGTGAAACCAAGGCAACAAAAATTGAACCAATTGTTTATTTTGTAAAATGAAAGTCCGTTAACTTCACGCGTTACATTGTGTTAATATAACGTATATGTAATGTTCGAAACCAATACATCAAATTTGGTGGTGTTTACGTTCGAATAAATCAAGATCTGACAAATGTTGATATGCAGTATAGGAAAAAGTTCATTTAGGGATACATGTAAACGCGTGTCATTCACTTAACATGATTTATTAGTATTTATCTGTTTTTCAATAGTCTTTTTAATTTAGTTAATGACCCATAGTGAAGATGGGCTCGCCTAGTTATAAGAAATCCTACATTCGCTGGTTCCTACTAAATCAGATTCAAAATAATCCGAAACAGAAATAAGGTAGAATTTTGAGCTTAGAAACTTGAAAATAATTTAGGTAGCGAAAGACACATCATGCCTTCGTTCTGTTGATCTAAATATCTGCATAGCAAACGGCATACTGTTATTAAGTCGGGACAAAATAAACTAATTTTAATTGAAGAGTCCATGGCCACCACCAAAATGAAATTTAACCTATCATATAATTAATTTTCTTTACAATGAAAATATTGGTCAAGTTACTTTTAAGTGCGAACAATGATTGCTTTTTGCTTGAACAATACCCCTGTTATTCTTAGGTTTTAACCACATATAACCTTTGACATAGTTCTATATTCACAGATTCATTGTTGATACCAATAAAGCTATGGTTATACATTTATATTTAATCAACAGCAATACTGGCATTACGAAAACATGTCCTTGCAATATAATTTTTGTCAGCTACGAAAATGAAATTGTTTAGTTATTATTTTAATATCTTCCTCAAAACATACATCGTGGGCTAAAGAGTACCTGTTCTGTATTTTGAAGCAAAAATAAGAAAAAAATGTAAACCCCTGTACTATAGTCAATGTCGAATGGGCAAAAAAATCGTCCCGTGGGAATTTCATGACGATTTGTGACGACCTACCTTAAAGTAAACTTTGGGGCATATGCAACAATTTAAACAAGTTCGTCGCCCTGATACCCGCGCATGGGCACTCATAATCATGCATTTAAGACAACCATTTTCATACTATGCTTGTCGGATAAAATTTGATTTCCAGCTTCTCGATGTTTTTAAATGGATGGGTTTTACCAATTATATGTATAAAAGTTATTTCAGCACAAAAGAAAAAGGGGGCACATAGCATAAAGAATGTTTTAAAACGACCACGAGTAAAACCAATCTTGGTAGAGCTAAAGCTCGGTATGAGAAAGCTATCCGAAGCCAGGCCGAGCTGGGTCGAGTTATCAATCGGAAAAATCAAGACAAAGTGGGGCAAGCCCAATACTCACTCGCCGGTCTGAAGAACCTTTCGATAGCAGTGTTTGTTTCTTTTGCCAGAAAAAAGAGGCAAACAAACACAATTTGATAAAACTGAGAACAGACAATGCTAGAAATACATGTTATGTCAAACATGTAACCAATGTTTTGCGGACCGATACTTTGGACAGATCTAAAGCTTCATCCATCGAGTCGGAAATAGCAGCCAAAATAGAATTTCTAGGGGAAGTTAAAACAAATCTTAACAAAAGCAAGATTTTAACTATGCAGGATTTGGTAATCAAAGTCCGAGAAATTCGATAAAACAATGGGGTCGATCAGTCAGACATTTGGAAAAAAAAAGAAAAAAAACAAAAAAAAAAACCAGATGAAACAAATCCTGGCAGAAAATGTTGATGACGTACAATTCAGTAAGCCTGCAAGTTTAAACGAATCCGAAAAGGCAATACTGAAAAAGACAAGCGACAAAGCTATTCAGGCTTTAGAGGAAACCCACATACAAACCGACATGCAAAATATATTCACTGTTGCCATAACATTGAGAAACCATATGTTAAATGTCGAGCCTTGGACGTTTTCCGACTCTGTAGATAATGACGAAATAGGTGAACATTTACCCAACACACTTGTGATTTTCTTTCGGTGGTTAATCCAAGGTCCGTCGAAACCAACAGTATCTGTTTGCAAGATCCTCCGCCAGGCCGATCGCTCCTGGAGCCGTTGTTTGATCGCTCGTGGGGCCGTTTTGCAGTTGTAAATATAGGAAGAGTTATCTAATCCGTGCATTGTTGATTGTCACCTCCCCGTGACCAACTTTGTCCCGTTTACCTGTTAACGTAACGGAACACGGAACCAAAGTGACCTTTGCCACGACATGTTTACATAATTGGATTATACATCTTTTATTGGAATATTTATAAATAGAATTGACCTACTGATGATAACTGGATTTATTCTGAAGAAGATGTTTGAATATAATTGTAATGTTTAATAAGATCTAGAATAATTGTGCGTTTAATGTATTGCTAAAAATATCAAAATTAACAAGTGAGGTTCTGTCGTTAAATTATTCTAACCGCATTGTCGTTTTAATTTCCTACCTAAAGCTTAATCATACATGCGCGGATGCAGAATGCGGTGATGTGCAGACCCAAGGGGGGTTGAGGCAGGGGTCCGCACCCCCTGGAATACCTATACTATATTTATTGACTTTTCCAATGATAGAATTTTTCGTCAGACCCCTTATTGGAATTAGGACCCCCCCGCCCCCCCCCGTATTTATTTTGATGTGTGCATGTCGGGTACGGAATTGAGGCAGGGGCACAGACCCCCTCTCGGTTTTAAAGATCATTATTATTTTCTTTCTTTTATTGATACTGTGCCACCCTCATTGCTTCAGTATTAGAAGCAGGTGAACATTATAGGCCTACATGTATGCTGAGTTTGTTTAATAGTCGGACACATAACAATCAGATTGTGTGTGTGTGTGTGTGTGTGTGTGTGTGTGTGTGTGTGTGTGTGTGTGTGTGTGTGTGGTTACAATAAAAATCGAAAATTTCACGTTGTCAAGTGGTTGGTTTATAGATGTAACCTGAAAAAGACAGCATAGACCAACATCAGATGACGTTTTCCGCACTTTATACGTTCTGCATTCTGTTGCTACTTGATATGAACTCTCCTTTCTGAACTGTTTTTTCTGACAAATGAGTGATGGTCGACAAACTGCGAGCTACGTTGATAGGCAACATGTTTTAAACCATTTGTTCAGACTCAAACTGCCAGCAGAACTTAAATAAACCATATACATGTACTATATAGGACATGTCGAATTTCCACAGCCCTCGCTTAGCTGTAAAAATGAAGAAAAAAGGGTATACATGTGGAATACCAGCGGCAATTGGTCGCTGCTGGGGCCGTTATTATACTAGACAACAATGTTGGTCGCTGCTGGAGCCGTTATTATACTTAACAATCTAGTTGGTCGCTGCTGGAGCCTTTATTATACAAAACAGCATAGTTGGTCGCTGCTGGAGCCGTTATTATACTAAACAGCATAGTTGGTCGCTGCTGGAGCCGTTATTATACTTAACAACATAGTTGGTCGCTACTGGGGCAGTTATTATACTAAACAACAATCATGTTCGCTACTGGAGCCGTTTTTATACTGAACAACATACTAGCTGATCGCTGCTGGAGCCGTTATTATACTAAACATCATGATTGGTCGGTATGATACTCAACAACGATGTTGGTCGCTGCTGGAGCCGTTATTAAACTAAACAATATAGTTGATCGCTTCTAGAGCCGTTATTTTACTAAACAACATGGTTGGTCGCTACTGGGCCATTACTATACTCAACAACAATTTTGGTCGCTGCAGTAGCCGTTAATATGCTAAACAGCAATGTTGGTCGCTACTGGAGCCGTTAGTATAATAAACAAAAAGGTGGAAGTAGGCAAAGATCAGGAAAAGGCGCAATCAGAAAAATATTCCCACTCCAAAAACCGAGGTGGGAAAAAACCAAATTAACAATCAGGTACTTATACCATGAAACATATCGCAAGCCGAATGAGCAGCTATTTTCCCAATAGGTGGCCACTCAGTTACCTTAACTTAACTAAAAATATGAAAACATACATAAGGCGCCAACAGCACAAAAAAATTTAAACACCAAGACATAAAATAAAAGGAAAGTTGGTCGCTACTGTAGCCGTTATTATACTAAACAACAATGTTGGTCGCTACTAGAGCCGTTATTATACTGAACAACATAGTTGGTCGCTACTGGGGCCGTTATTATACTAAACAACGATGTTGGTCGCTGCTGGAGCCGTTATTATACTAAACAATATAGTTGGTCGCTACTGTAGCCGTTATTATACTAAACATCAATGTTTGTCGTGACAGGAGCCATTATGTAAGTTAACAACAATGTTGGTCGCTACTGGAGCCGTTATTATACAGAAGAACATAGTTGATCGCTACTGGAGCCGTAATTGTACTAAACAACATGGTTGGTCGTTATAATACTCAACAACGATGTTGGTCGCTGCTGGAGCCGTTATTATACTAAACAATATAGTTGGTCTCTACTGGAGCCGTTATTATACTAAACAACATAGTTTGTCGCTACTGGGGCCGTTATTATTCTCAACAACGATGTTGGTCGCTGCTGGAGCCATTATTATGCTAAACAATATAGTTGGTCGCTACTGGAGCCGTTATTATACTCAACAACAATGTTTGTCGCTGCAGGAGCCGTTAATATGGTAAACAGCAATGTTGGTCGCTACTGGAGCCGTTATAATACTAAACAACGATGTTGGTCGCTACTGGAGCCGTTATTATACTGAACAACATGGTTGGTCGCTACTGGAGCCGTTATTATACTAGACAACAATGTTGGTCGCTGCTGGAGCCGTTATTATAACTCAACAACGATGTTGGTCGCTGCTGGAGCCGTTATTATACTAAACAATATAGTTTGTCGCGACTGGAGTCGTTATTATACTGAACAACATAGTTGATCGCTACTGGAGCCGTTATTATACTAAACAACATGGTTGGTCGTTATGATACTCAACAACGATGTTGGTCGCTGCTGGAGCTGTTTTTATACTAAACAGCATAGTTGGTCGCTCCTGGAGCCGTTATTATACTAAACAGCATAGTTGGTCCCTGCTGTAGCCGTTATTATACTTAACAACATAGTCGGTCGCTACTGGGGCCGTTATAATACTAAACAACATGTTTGGTCGCTACTGGGGCCGTTATTATAACTCAACAACTATGTTGGTCGCTGCTGGAGCCGTTATTATACTAAACAATATAGTTTGTCGCTACTGGAGCCGTGATTATACTGAACAACATAGTTGATCGCTACTGGAGCCGATATTATACTAACCAACATGGTAGGTTGTTATGATACTCAATAACGATGTTGGCCGCTGCTGGAGCCGTTTTTATACTAAACAATATAGTTGGTCGCTTTTGGAAAAAAGGTACAAGTAGGCAAAGATCAGGAAAAGGCGCAATCAGAAAGAGATTCCCACTCCAAAAACCGAGGTGGGAAAAAACCAAACTAACAATCAGGCACTTATACCATGAAACATATCGTAAGCCGAATGAGCAGCTATTTTCCTAAACGCTGGCCACTCAGTTACCTTAACTTAATTAAAAATATGAAAACATACATAAGGCGCCAACAGCACAAAAAAATTTTAAACACCAAGACATAAAACAAAAAGAACCACCACAGAAGTATCGCCTTGGAACGATCAGTAACACAAAGTTACTGGCGGGCTTAAACCGGTTTTACAGGATCCTAACCTCACCCTCAGCTTCTGCAGTGGTTCATAACATTTAGTAAGTTCTTCGGTCCTCGTGGTGAATCTCTAACTAGTCAATGAATCATCAAGAACAAACAAATAAATCATGATAAACTTCCTGATGAATCAAAAACAAGGACTCACAGATTGAGTAAGCTGCCCGACGATGGAGATCCCTGGGCGCCGAATAACCTACTAAAAAGGTACAAGTAGGCAAAGATCAGGAAAAGGCGCAATCAGAAAAAGATTCCCACTCCAAAAACCGAGGTGGGAAAAAACCAAACTAACAATCAGGTACTTATACCATGAAACATATCGTAAGCCGAATGAGCAGCTATTTCCCAATAGGTGGCCACTCAGTTACCTTAACTTAACTAAAAATATGGAAACATACATAAGGCGCCAACAGCACAAAAAAAAAATTTATACACCAAAACATAAAACAAAAAGAACCACCACAGAAGTATCGACTTGGAACGATCAGTAACACAAAGTTACTGGCGGGCTTAAACCGGTTTTACATGGCCATAACCTCACCCTCAGCTTCTGTAGTGGTTCATAACATTTAGTTAGTTATTCGGTCCTCGTGGTGAATCTCTAACTAGTCAATGAATCATCAAGAACAAACAAATAAATCATGATGAACATCCTGATGAATCAAAAACCAGGACTCACAGACTGAGTAAGCTGCCCGACGATGGAGATCCCTGGGCGCCGAATAACCTACTAACTCCGGAGCAAAAGAAAAACACCAGTTGGACCCCGGTGGGCCAAGCAACAGACAAGAAGCTCCGGCCCCAACCAACTAAAATGAATAGCTTTATGTCGGGGCCATCATAGAGTCTGACGCCCGACCCACCGGCGTGCAATTAAAGAAGGCAGCATAGTTATCAACCATGATTGGGTTAAAAACTAAGCATGCAGACTGTCGCATAACATTCAAGTTATAACCTATACGTCTGTAACGTGTTATGATTTTTCTGAACTGAAAAGAAAAATCATTAATTCCTTTAAGTTTCTTAAATTTGTAAACCAAGTCACCATAAAATTCAGGTTCCGAAAGGCCCTCACTTAAAAGCGTCTTTAACCCAACATTATATTTGGAAATCAATTCATAGTGTCTACGATAAAATTTAGAAAATGTTTTTCGAAGTTTATGATACCGATAGCCCTGTTGGAGAAGTTTTGCCGTTAAACATTTATTTCGAGCGTTGAAGTCTGTAACATGATTGCAGACTCTAGCAAACCTAATAAGTTGCGAAATGTATACACCATAAGAAGCACGACGAGGAACGTCACCATCCAAAAAAGGAAAATTTACTATATCAAAATCAAAGTCATCGCGCTTATCATAAATTTTAACTCCGGAGCAAAAGAAAAACACCAGTTGGACCCCGGTGGGCCAAGCAACAGACAAGAAGCTCCGGCCCCAACCAACTAAAATGAATAGCTTTAAGTCGGGGCCATCATAGAGTCTGACGCCCGACCCACCGGCGTGCAATTAAAGAAGGCAGCATAGTTATCAACCATGATTGGGTTAAAAACTAAGCATGCAGACTGTCGCATAACATTCAAGTTATAACCTATACGTCTGTAACGTGTTATGATTTTTCTGAACTGAAAAGGAAAAATCATTAATTCCTATAAGTTTCTTAAATTTGTAAACTAAGTCACCATAAAATTCAGGTTCCGAAAGGCCCTCACTTAAAAGCGTCTTTAATCCAACATCATATTTGGAAATCAATTCATAGTGTCTACGATAAAATTTAGAAAAGGTTTTTCGAAGTTTATGATACCGATAGCCCTGTTGGAGAAGTTTTGCCGTTAAACATTTATTTCGAACGTTGAAGTCTGTAACATGATTGCAGACTCTAGCAAACCTAATAAGTTGCGAAATGTAAACACCATAAGAAGCACGACGAGGAACGTCACCATCCAAAAAACGAAAATTTACTATATCAAAATCAAAGTCATCGCGCTTATCATAAATTTTAGAAGAGACAAATCCATTTGCAACAGAAAGAGCCGTTATTGTACTAAACAACATAGTTCGTCGCTACTGGGTCTGTTATTATTCTCAACGATGTTGGTCGCTGCTGGAGCCGTTATTAAACTAAACAATATTGTTGGTCGCTACTGGAGCCTTTATTATACTAAACATCAATGTTGGTCGTGACAGGGGCCATTATGTGAGTTAACAACAATGTTGGTCGCTTCTGGAGCCGTTATTATACTGAACAACAATATTGATCGCTACTGGAGCCGTTATTATACTAAACAACATGGTTGGTCGTTATGATAATCAACAACGATGCTGGTCGCTGCTGGAGCCGTTATTATACTAAACAATATACAGTAGTTGGTCGTCACTGGAGCCGTTATTATACTAAACATCAATGTTGGTCGTGACAGGGGCCATTATGTTAGTTAACAACAATGTTGGTCGCTACTGGAGCCGTTATCATACTGAACAACAATATTGATCGCTACTTGAGTCGCTATTATACTGAACAACATGGTTGTTCACTCTTGGGGCCGTTATTATACTTAACAACGATCTTGGTCGCTGCTGGAGCCGTTATTATACAAAACAATATTGTTGGTCGCTACTGGAGCCGTTATTATACTAAACATCAATGTTGGTCGTTACAGGGGTCATTATGTTAGTTAACAACAATGTTGGTCGCTACTGGAGCCGTTATTATACTGAACAACAATATTGATCGCTACTGGAGCCGTTATTATACTAAACAACATGGTTGGTCGTTATGAAACTCAACAACGATGTTGGTCGCTGCTGGATCCGTTCTTATACTAAACAACATAGATGGTCGCTGCTGGAGCCGTTATTATACATAACAACATAGTTGGTCGCTACTGGGGCCGTTATTATACTCAACAACATGTTTGGTCGCTATTGGGGCCGTTATTATAACTAAATAACGATGTTTGTCGCTGCAGGAGCCGTTAATTTGCTAAACAGCAATGTTGGTCGCTGCTGGAGCCGTTAGTATAATAAACCACAAAGTTGGTCGCTACAGGACCCGTTATTATACTGAACAACATGGTTGGTCGCTCATGGGGCCGTTATTATACTCAACAATGATGTTGGTCGCTGCTGGAGTCGTTATTATACTAAACAATATTGTTGGTCGCTACTGGAGCCGTTATTATACTAAACATCAATGTTGGTTGTGACAGTCGCCATTATGTTAGTTAACAACAATGTTGGTTGCTTCTGAAGCCGTTATTATACTGAACAACAATGTTGATCGCTACTGGAGCCGTTATTATACTAAACAACATGGTTGGTCGTTATGATACTGTTTTTTTTTTTTTTTTTTTTTTTTCTTTTCTTTTTTTAGTTTTTACAACATAAAAAAATCTCTGTGTCATGCATGGGCGTGTTTTCATTAATGTGTAAAAATTGAAAATTTCGTTGACAAAAAATTGATTGTGGGTACACTTTAAAACTGCCTTGCCGAGGCGGTTCTCATGAGTACCCACAGTCTTTGTTTTTGATTAAAATCAGTAAATAACTTTTTTTTACCAGATTTTCAACATTCATTAGAAATGTTTGCTGTATTCTTACAGAGTGGTGGATTAATCTCTATTTCTTTAATATTGCCAGAATTTTAATGCACTTTACACAAAGTCTGATTAGATAATGTCAAAATTTTGCGACAGTATATTCTGCGATATACCATGGGGAACCAACCGTCATCATGAGCAACATGGCTTGTGATTGGATAAGATCTTGTAAATACGTCGCTCATAATGCTCATATTTCATTAAAAACTATGCATTGTCAATGTTTATAGCAAAAAGTGCATTAGAAAGGGGATAACAATGTTCAAAATTTTCATTTGGGATGGTACATTCGACGATATACCGCCCAAAATGAAATAAAAAGTAAACAGAGATTAACCCATAAATTTATATTTAAAGATTAGGGGGAGAAGTAAGTGGCAAAATTAAAGGAGCTGATCATTTTTTTGTTTTTGGCCTAATAGCATTGCCAATGTCTGACAATCACAGTTATGTACATGCGATTTTTAGTTTCAGGTATTCCTGTCTGGCTTTCTGTTGCTGAGTTGCTGTCGAATATGTGTTCAGTAATTGAACTGAATTTGCGAGAGAAAATGTTGCATTATGGTTTACAATCTTGAAATCAACTGTATCAAATGTTATTTCATTTTGTAAATTGTGGTGTAAACAAATTGAGCAGCTATTATTCAAATAGAAGTTTCATTCAGCTGTAAACTGTAAAAGAGACACAAAAACGAAAGGGAAAACATGCCTTTCGAAGTGGAAACTGGCCATTTTGTGGAGCGTTTGGTTGAGACTTCATTATTGTGACTAAGCAGCTCGTCAACATTCTCCTTGTTCGCTGCCTTAAAACGCTTCTTTGGAGGATTACTGGAGGTGTCTGACTGGATGGGATCATGTATAAGGCTCACTATATCACTTGGAGGGATTATTTGTTCTGAATTGGGGCTCAGGGCTGGCTCTTGTTTAACAGATTGCTTCAAAAGAGATGCAATGCCAGGGTCTGCAAGCTGCTCCACTTGGCTTAGAGTGGATACCAAGTCCGAATCTTCTTTCGGTAAGTCATTCAGTTCATCAAACAGAGGTTCATTGTTGAACGTTTGTTCAAAAAGGTACTGATTGAGCTCGAAGTAGGTGGATTTAATCACGTATTTGAGCACAAGCCCGTCGTGTTTTGGCCTACGACCTGCCAGTCATCCTTGCTCCCTCTTAGTTCAACGATAGAGCCTTCTCTTATGTCCAGGGACATTTGTTCAAGTGTTGTCTACGAAAATTGCGTCAGCGTTAGTTAGCGTCCGTAGTAACGTGATGGGGGAGGGGGTAAAATGGAACAGCCAATGTTTACACGAGAATATTGACAAATATTGTATCTATACGCACAGTGAATTATTGTCTATTTGCATACAGTGCGCTCTCTATTGCTGTAAATGGAAATTCCAATAATGTCGTGTTAGAGTAAACATTATAGTTGGATGTCACTGGAGCCGTTATTATACTCAACAACAATTTTGGTCGCTGCAGGAGCCGTTAATATGCTAAACAGCAATGTTGGTCGCTGCTGGAGCCATTAGTATAATAAACAACAAAGTTGGTCGCTACTGGAGCCGTTGTTATACTAAACAACAATGTTGGTCGCTACTGGACCCGTTATTATACTGAACAACATGGTTGGTCGCTCCTGGGGCCGTTATTATACTCAACAACGATCGATGTTGGTCGCTGCTGGAGCCGTTATTAAACTTAACAATATTGTTGGTCGCTACTGGAGCAGTTATTATACTAAACATCAATGTTGGTCGTGACAGGGGCCATTATGTTAGTTAACAACAATGTCGGTCTGTTCTGGAGCCGTTATTATACTGAACAACAATATTGATCGCTACTGGAGCCGTTATTATACTAAACAACATGGTTGGTCGTTATGATACTCAACAACGATGTTGGTCGCTGCTGGAGCCGTTATTTTACTTAACAGCATAGTTGGTCGCTGCTGGAGCCGTTATTATACATAACAACATTTTTGGTCGCTACTGGGGTCGTTATTATACTAAACAACATGTTTGGTCGCTACTGGGGCCGTTATTATAACTCAACAACGATGTTGGTCGCTGCTGGAGCCGTTATTATACCAAACAATATAGTTGGTCGCCACTGGAGCCGTAATTATACTCAACAACAATTTTGTTCGCTGCAGGAGCCGTTAGTATGCTAATCAGCAATGTTGGTCGCTTCTGGAGCCGTTAGTATAATAAACAACAAAGTTGGTCGCTACTGGAGCCGTTATTATACAAAACAACAATGTTGGTCGCTACTGGACCCGTTATTATACTGAACAACATGGTTGGTCGCTCCTGGATCCGTCGTTATACTCAACAACGATGTTGGTCGCTGCTGGAGCCGTTATTATACTTAACAATATTGTTGGTCGCTACTAGAGCCGTTATTATAGTAAACATCAATGTTGGTCGTGACAGGGGCCATTATGTTAGTTAACAATGATGGCCGCTACTGGAGCCGTTATTATACTGAACAACCATATTGATCTCAATTGGAGCAATTATTATACTAAACAACATGGTTGGTCGTTATGATACTCAACAACGATGTTAGTCGCTGCTTGAGCCGCTATTATACTAAACAGCATAGTTGGTCGCTGCTGAAGCTGTTTTTATACATAACAACCTAGTTGGTCGCTACTGGGACCGTTATTATACTAAACAACATGTTTGGTCGCTACTGGGGCCGTTATTATAACTCAACAACGATGTTGGTCGCTTCTGGAGCCGTTATTATACTAAACAATATAGTTAGTCGCCACTGAAGCCGTTATTATACTCAACAACAATTTTGGTCGCTGCAGGAGCAGTTAATATGCTAAACAGCCATGTTCGTCGCTTCTGGAGCCGTTAGTATAATAAACAACAAAGTTGGTCGCCACTGGAGCCGTTATTATACTAAACAACAATGTTGGTCACTACTGGAGCCTTTATTATACTGAACAACATACTTGGTCGCTCCTGGGGCCGTTTTTATACACAACAACGATGTTGGTCGCTGCTGGAGCCGTTATGATACTAAACAATATTGTTGGTCGCTACTGGAGCCGTTATTACACTAAACATCAATGTTGGTCGTGACAGGGGCCATTATGTTATTTAAGAACAATGTCGGTCGCTTCTGGAGCCGTTATTATACTGAACAACAATATTGATCGCTACTGGAGCCGTTATTATACTAAACAACATGGTTGGTCGTTATGATACTCAACAACGATGTTGGTCGCTGCTGGAGCCGTTATTATACTGAACAGCATAGTTGGTCGCTGCTGGAGCCGTTATTATACATAACAACATAGTTGGTCGCTACTGGGGCCGTTATTATACTAAACAACGATGTTGGTCGCTACTGGGGCCGTTACATAGATGTTCGCTGCTGGAGCCGTTATTATACTGAACAACAACGCTCCTGGGGCCGTTTTTATTCTCAACAACGATGTTGGTCGCTACTGGACCCGTTATTATACTGAACAATATTGTTGGTAGCTACTGGAGCCGTTATTACACTAAACATCAATGTTGGTCGTGACAGGGGCCATTATGTAATGTAAGAACAATGTTGGTCGCTACTGGAGCCGTTATTAAACTAAACAACATGTTTGGTCGTGATGATACTCAACAACGATGTTGGTCGCTGCTGGAGCCGTTATTACACTATACCGCATAGTTGGTCGCTGCTGGAGCCGTTATTATACATAACATCATAGTTGGTCGCTACTGGGGCCGTTATTTTAACTCAACAACGATGTTTGTCGCTGCTGGAGCCGTTATTATACTAAACAATATAGTTGGTCGCCACTGGAGTAGTTATTATACTCAACAACATTTTTTTTCGCTGCAGGAGCCGTTAATATGCTAAACAGCAATGTTTGTCGCTTCTGGAGCCGTTAGTATGATAAACAACAAAGTTGGTCGCTACTGGAGCCGTTATTATACTAAACAACAATGTTGGTCGCTACTGGATCCGTTTTTATACTGAACAGCATGGTTGGTCGCTCCTGGGGCCGTTATTATACTCAACAACGATGTTGGTCGCTGCTGGAGCCGTTATTATACTAAACAATATTGTTGGTCGCTACTGGAGCCGTTATTTTACTGAACATCAATGTTGGTCGTGACAGGGGCCATAATGTTAATTAACAACAATATTGGTCGCTTCTGGAGCCGTTATTATACTGAACAAAAATATTCATCGCTACTGGAGCCGTTATTATACATAACAACATAGTTGGTCGCCGTTATTATACTAAACAACATGATTGATCGCTACTGGGGCCGTTATTATAACTCAATAATGATGTTGGTCGCTGCTGGAGCCATTATTATACTAAACAATATAGTTGGTCGCCACTGGAGCCGTTATTATACTTAACAATAATTAATAGTTTGCCACTACTGGGGCCGTTATTATACTATACGACATGGTTGGTCGCTACTGGGGCCATTATTATAACTCATAAACGATGTTGGTCGTTGCTAGAGCCGTTATTATAATAAACAATATAGTTGGTCGCTACTGGAGCCGTTATTATACTCAACAATAATTTTGGTCGCTGCAGGAGCCGTTAATATGCTAAACAGCAATGTTGGTCGCTACTGGAGCCGTTAGTATAATCAACAATATAGTTGGTCGCTACTGGGGCCGTTATTATGCTAAACAACATGGTTGGTCGCTACTGGTCACTTATGTTAATTTTAGATTTAACCCTCAGAAGCTTGGGCCTTTATGATTATAAACATCAATGTTGGTCACTGCTGGAGACGTTATTATACTAAGCCTCAATGTTGGTCGTTTCCTTGAGCCGTTATTATACTTAACAGCGATGTTTGTCGCTACAGGAGCCGTTATTATACTAAACAACAAAGTTGGTCGCTAAAGAAGCCGTTATTATATTAAACAACAAAGTTGGTCGCTACAGGAGCCGTTATTATACTAAACAACAAAGTTGGTCACTACTGGAGCCGTTACTATACTAAACATCAATGTTGGTCGTGACTGGAGCCGTTATGTTAGTAAACAACAATATTGGTCGCTACTGGAGCCGTTATTATAATGAACAACAAAGTTGTTCGCTGCTTGAGCTGTTATTATACTAAACAACATGGTTGGTCGTTATGATACTCAACAACGATGTTTGTCGCTGCTGGAGCCGTTATTATACAAAACAATACAGTTGGTCGCTACTGGAACCGTTATTATACTAAACAACATGGTTTGTCGCTACTGGGGCCGTTATTTTGCTTAACAACATGGCTCGTGGCTCCTGGAGCCGTTATTATACTAAATAACATGGTTGGTCGCTATTGGGGCCGTTATTATACTCAACAACGATTTTGGTCGCTGCTGAAGTCGTTATTATACTAAATAACATAGTTGGTCGTAACTTTCGCCGTTGTTATTAGACTTCTGGCTGAAAAAGGTCCTGCTCCCCCCTAGGGAATTTTGCAGACATAGTCTATCTTAAAGAGCAGTTTTTTTTCTGATTCAAATGAGAGATGTTTGCACTTTGTACGCTGGGGCGTAACGGTGTAACAGCTATTTAAAAATAACAATTGTTACTAGCTTATTATATTTGCAGTATTCTTTGATTGGGAATGAAAAATATGTTGTTTAACATAATTCTACCATTTTTCTGCGAGATTCTTCGAGGAAAATATGTGGGATGCATAATTTTATCAAGCTGACAGAGATGGTTCCCTATTTATACAGCGTATGTAACGTATGTAACAAAAATAAGCGAATTTACATTTATAAACAAATAAGGTTTTCAGTAATAGTTTCTGTGGAGTACAAATCTGCAAACGCCAATGTGCAAGATTAGAATGTCACGTTTGTGTTATTTGCATTCAAATGAGAGATGTTTACACTTTGTACGCCGGGGCGTAACGGTGTAACAGCCATTTAAAAATAACAACTGCTACCAGCTTATTATATTTGCAGTATGGTTTATTTGGATTGAACAATAGGTTGTTTTACCATAATTCTACCATTTGTCTGCAAGATTCTTCAAGGGCAATATGTGGGATACATAATTTTATCAAGTTGATATAGAGTTTCTCAATTTGTGTAACATATGTAACAAAAATATGTGAATTTACATATATAAACATATAAGGGTTTCTGTAATAGTTTCTGTGGAGTACAAAGCTGCAAACACCAATGTGCAAGGTAAGAATGACATGCTTGTGTTATTTTCATTTGCTAGATGTGTCTCAGTTGTAACGGTGTAACGCCAAGTTGTTTATATTTATATTTCATGTAATGTTACCAATACCACATGGAGTTAATTTGACCTACAAAATTGATCATATTTTCGTTATGACTTATCATAGACCACTTTAAAAGCTTCTTCACTATAGCCGTTTCATCTCAATGTAAATTATGCAAATTATTTGCGTATTTGTGAATTTTAATTTAAATATTAAAATGGCCGAAAAAATCTTTAAAAAAAACATAAAAACGTCTTTCAGACCCAAGCTATCACCGTAGCATATAGTTTATACACCAGTGATACCATTTGACAATTTTACAGATGTATTGGGTCTATTTGAAAATTATCTCATTTGCATATTTATCATTATTAATATAATAAACTATAAAAAGTTTGGAAAATCACTGAAAAATAAGATGTATACTTACATAATTACTAGTGTCTGGCATGTCAACAGACCTAGAATGATAAAAGTGGTAGCAGCTTGATGCTTTAGGCTATTCACTTTGTCTTCTAGTCTGATAAATGAATAAACTTATTTTAAGTTTAATGAATACTAATGCAATCTTTACAGACTGGAGAAGAATCATGGCAAATAAGAGGGTATACCTTACAAAATGGCTTGTGTCTAGGTTACTGATAGCACTGTTGTACTGAACCTGGTATCAAATGATTGCTATGACAATGTATTATAACCATGTAACCTGATATATAATATAAAATAAAAATAGAACTGAGATCCTTTAAGAGCAGTAAACATATTAATGAGACAGGGGTGAAGGTCACTAATACCAAAATTAAAACTTCATAAATTAGAGAAAATAAGAGAAAAATGAAGAGATATACCAACAAAATCACTTATATCCCGGCTGCTCATTGCCTTAGAGGGCTAAATTTGTATCAAATAATTGCTTGGACAATACACAATTTCCCAGTGCTCTTATTTACAAAGCATATCAGATTTACTTTCCTGGATATTCATAAAATGTCGATAAAAATGGTAAATAGCAAAAAATAAGGGTGTCCAGCAACAGAGACGCATGTACCTTTGCTTCAACGTCATATGTTTTGTGAAATGTATACATGACAACATGACAATAATTCAAATATATTGTGATAACATGACAATAATTCATCATTAAAGTGACCATAAGTAACATTTGATGCCATTATGACTACTCGACAGCTATTGACAGTGGAGATACAAGTGATTTTGTCGGTATACCCCTTCATGTTTCTGCAAATTTTCTCTTTTTTCTGAAGTTCTTGTTGCAATTCATGAAACAAACATTCATATAATTTTTATGATTTATTCATAACTTCATATAGTTAAAGAACATTTTCTTATCAACAGGTAGATAGCAATTATACCTGTCTAGGTCTTCTAGTAGCCAAGATTCATCTTGTTTAATACGGGCACCGCCTCAATTCTTTGATGGTTAATCGCCAAAATCTAATTTAATCATTATATTTTATTAATGCTCATCAAATGACTTTTTATTATAGTAGGGTGACAGAAAATTGCCCTTGCCATTTTCAGCACATTCAGACTTTGGCTTGCTGAAAAACATAATCATTCTGTTGGTATGCCTGTCTTTTTGTTATGTATTTTCTCTAATTTCTAAAGTTTTCATTAAAACTGAAATTCAGATGATGTATCTACAGGACTGAGGGCATTAGTCCATAGCCGTAGCATTTATTTGATACCACTTTCAGCATTGTAGGTCTATTAACAGTTCAGGTACAAACTATTTTGTAGTAATACCCTAATTTTTTTGCATTTTAAAGAGATTTCTAAACGTTTTATTGGCGGCCCCCGTGGCCTAGTGGTTAAGGTCGCTGACTTCAGTGCTCTTGATCATTCGATCATCTCACCGATGTGGGTTCGCGCCTCGCACGGGGCACGAATTCATATGTGAGACAAGCCATGTTCTGCTTGCGGGTGTGTCAGGTGGTTTTTCCCCGGGTACTACGGTTTTCGCCCCACCTACCGATTGATTCGTCTCGATATGAGTGAAAAAGCTTGAAAGGGACGTAAAACTGAATCCCCCCCCAAAAAAAAATAAATAAATAAAAAAATAAACGTTTTATTATTATTATTTAAAGGGGTCCAAAGACATTTATTATCAGAAATGAATAAGATTTTTAGTATAGTTTTACACCAAAAACTGAATTATTCATAGGGAAACGTGAAGTGTTGGCACTATTTTTTAAATAGCATCATATATATCTACTGTACCCCACGTCATTCCTTATTCATACATATATGTTACATACGTTACATTTCTCAATAAGATGTCTGGTAAAACCCACTCAGATCTATAGTTCTCAATAAGCATGAAATATAAGCAAATAATTATCAACATTCGATATAGCCATTAGAAATGAGTATTTACACGTTTTGTGTAATTAGCAATACAATATTTGGCTTATGAAACTGGGGGTAGGGTTGCTAAACAACCCATTTAGTATAATATATACAGTATAGGAATTTTCCATCTCCTCCATTGAACATGGTAATGGAAAAATCATATGTATTTGGAAAAGCTGGAATGTGTAACTAAAAAAATACAATGTCACTCACAATGCTAATTTTGAAAGGGTAATTTTAATAAATGTTACAGACATTACACTGTAGATGTCAGATAATTATTGCTCAAGCAACTTTAGTGTGTAAAATGGACATGTTTCATGCAGACAATATGAGAAGGGTGAATGGATTAATAAACAAATTATTTTTTCTGACGCTCAAACTGCCATATCATTATTTTTAAACATTTTATGGTAACACATGTAACAAACTGACACAGACACATGCTCCAATGTACATAAAGCAAACATCTCTTATTGGGGCAAACTAGAATTGTCATTTAAGATATATGCTTGCAAAATAGCTTATGGAATGGGGCATTAGACCGGCATGTACTGGCATTCCTGCTATGTATAATGCCCTTCGTTATTCATTACATGTTTATTACATATGTTACATTCTGGATCAAAATCTTTGATACTTGGTTACAGATCCTCAGAGCCATGGTTCAAGAAAGTATGGAACTATGATATATATCCACCAGTTTGAAGTATTTTACATACTTCATGTTTGTTGCAATAGAAAATTTCGCGTTTGAAATTGGGGGTAGGGCTAAGTTAATACTTCATTAAAGGCAACATATACAAGATAGGAAATTAAACCTTGGTTTTTCTATCTGCCAATTGAACATGCTGATGGAAATAAATATCATATCTTTGGAAAAATGCATAGTGCAACTTTACAAGTAAATGATATCACTCAAAAGTGTTATTTTCAAAGGATATCTTAATTTACGTTACGTATGTTACAGTTAGTGTGGGTCAAATCTTTGTTCAAACAATTTTAATATGTAGTTCAGACATTAAGCAAGCAGACAGTATGAAAAAGTTGAGTAAAATGATAAACTATTGTCATTTTTCTGTAGCTGAAAACACCATATCATAATTTCTTATTTTTGTTAAGGTAACATATGTAACAGGCTGTTACAGGATAACGCCCCAACGCTCAGGGTGCAAACATCTCTTATTCTACTCAGCTTGAATTGTTCTTTAAGATAGGGTATGTCTGCAAAATTCCCTAGTGGGGAGCAATCGACCCTCTGGCTAGCAGCCTAATGGATTATAGAGTCAGCTTACGTTGGGCGCCAAATCTAACAGGTAAAGAAAATATTTCTGACAAGGATCGAACCGCGGTCCTCTCACATGCTAGGTCAACACTCTACCGTGTCGCTATTAAAGCCGGCTTTTATAGCAATGTGGTAGCGTGTTCGCTTATCATGTAAGAGGACACTGGTTCGATACCTACGGTAGGGTAGAAATATTTTCTCCACTTGTAACATTTGCAGCTCTTCAACTCGGTGTGCCAAGGTTTCTGTTTCCCTCACTCTATCTTGCGCAAAAGCCCTTGCACCCCTTTCAGTTAATTCGGAAACATCGAATGAGTAGCTATTTCAATACTTTGTATAGAAAACGCAGTAATAACCTATCGAAATCGCAGTGATCACGCAATAAGGTTGTGCTTTGCAAGTAATCTGCTCGTCAGCAAAAGGGACATGCAAAATGTCACAACCAAACGCTAATGCAGTATTCGCGGCCAATACTCGCTATTTTCGCGGCGATTTTTATATTTAGCGGTGAAATGCGGAAATTCGCGACGTTACCTGAAACGCACTGTACAGATATTAATATTCTCGCAAAAATGATGCAAAACGTAGCGGCGTCATGTTCGCAATCTTGATTGGAATTAATACTTCAAAATATTCTGGCTTCTGTTTCTAACTAGCTACCACACACTTTTACCGAAGTCTTATAAATACACTATTGCCCTATTGCAACACTCACTGATCCTAGTACACCAATTTGACATTTTCAGCCTCAAAACGACGGCTATACGCATGAATATACGATTCGGTCAGAAATCGCCGTTGATTAATATTCTCGCAAAAATGATGCATTTAGCGTCATGCTCGCAATCTTGATTGGAATTAATACTTCAAAAGATTCTGGCTTCTGTTTCTAACAAGCTACCAAACACTTTTACTGAAGTCTTATAAATACACTATTGCCCTACTGCAACACTCACCGATCCTAGTACACCAATTTGGCATTTTCAGCCTCAAAACGACGGCTATACGCATGAATATACGATTCGGTCAGAAATCGCCGTTGATAATGTGCCAGTCATTAGTATCCCCCGCCCCTATGGGACCGGGGATAGCGGGGGCTTAAGTATCGGGATTTAATGTCTGAGTCCCGGCAGTCTGGAGATGTGCCGGGGTTTTAATCTAAAGAGCCAGAACAAGTGCCGGGTTTTACCGGGATATAGTGCAGGGTTTTAACCTAAAAGTTAGACCCGCAGTGCCGGGCTTTTAGCCGGGCTTTGCAAAATGAAAAGTTACAGCCCGGCTATTCCACGGCCCCGTAGGAGCCGGAGATAAAAATTACTGGTGCATTATATCCCTATGTCGTTAGACGCGTAGAAAATGGTAGTCTCCAAAATCAAACGACCACGGTTTCCAAAATAAAACGAACACGAAAATCACTGTTCATCTGTAAAATAATGGTAAGAAAGACAAACAATGTCTGTACCACTGGTTGCAGATTTGAATATGTGTTCTGTCTTTCAAAACAAAGCAAATTTTACTGTTATTAAATAATATAAGGTAGCTTAAGGTAGCTCCCAATTTAATGCTATACGCCGACAAATTTCCCAAATCAACAAACCCTAGGGCCCCTTCCCAAAAATGCTTAAAAATCCCTGGTACACTATGTAACACGATTCTGAAAATATTGTCACTAATGAAGCCACACAAACATCAATTACTCAAGAATGAATGCATATTCATCTTTTTGTTTCACTTTCTTATTTACTGTCCGTTTAAAGTACAGAGAAAAAAATCCGGCAACAAATATAGCCCGAGAGCCAGCAGTATGTTCAATGATGTTGCTGAAGCCAAAAGGTTTGGAGTCATGGTCTAAAGCAGAAAGGTATGCAGAATTCAAACATAAAGTCTCACAAAAATCCGACGGTACAGAATTTGGCAACATGCGAACGAATATCCCGGGCATGACCCCCTTTTAAAATGGCACCGAAATGGGGATATACATACAAGATCAATCATATCTCAGCAACTACTTGCCTGAAACCATAGAATGTGATATCAAATTAAAGAACAGATATATCCCTTTCATCTCTTGGAAACAGTTGCAAATTATTCATGAATATTAATGAAAACAAAGAAAATCACAAACACCAGAGAAACACTGTGGTACCACGGGGCTAATTTGACATACCTTTCAACCCCAGGACAATTTTATATGAGTGCTAAATGATTTACTGGGACCACAGTAATGCAAAGATTGCTATCCTTAAAGATAAACTTGCTTGCACTATGGAAAAATGCATTGTTTCCATGGCAACCATTAACGTGATTATTGAGCATGATTTGTACATACAAAATTTGTCATATATCCGCTATTACGTATCATAGACCACTGAGCCTGGTCTCATTTTAAAGTTTAGATATTGTCCTTTTCATACTGTGGTAAGTAATACAAGATTTCCAATTTGCATATTCATGAATTTTATTGAAAACATTAAAAATACAGAAAAATCGTTAAAATCCATTTATAAACTAATTTCAGGCTTAAACTATCATTGTGGCACATTGTTACTGAACCACTAATAGTATAATATGACTATACACCTTCCAAGTTTTGGATGGGTTGGTTATAAGATCTATCTTGCATCCATGAAACCAATTTTTATGGCTGCCAGTGTTGTCAGAGAGGCCAACAAAATGCTATTAAATAGTGTCCTCAACAATAAACAAAAGTTCCATGATGTAAAATAACATAGTTTCGAAACACACCAAAGTGTAATTCCAAAAAAATTGGGTGTATTCATATACCAACAATAGCATGCTTTAGATGATCTGATTGTGATTCAAGGTCCTAGCAATTTAATCTTAATACCTATTATTCAAATCACTGAATTTGGTTATTCATGAAAATTAATAAAACACACAAGAAATCGGTGAAAAATCTTGGAAAAATAGGAGGTATACGTGCAAAATCACTTGTACCATACCTGTTTACGAACCCAGGATGATGAAAGAAGTATTAAATGAATGCTAGGGTAATGTTGTATGACGCGGAACCCTCATATAAGAACGATCTGATTTTTCAGTTTCACAAATTTTAATGAAAACTTCATAAATAGGAATGAAAAAAGTGGAAAAATTAAATGGGTAAACCTACAAAATGACTTGTATCTAGGCAACTTAAAGCCCTAACATGCTTTAAATGGCATCAAATGGTTGCTAGGGCAATATTTTACCATCCTGTACTACAATAAGTCATTTGATTTTTTTTATTCTATGAATATGAAATAAATCATTCGAATTTAGAGGATCATTCTTATATGAGACTCCAGGGTCTTAGTACATTTCCATAGTATTCAATTGATACTTCTTTCAGCATCATGGGTTTGTAAACAGATATGGTACAAGTGATTTTGTGCGTATACCCCCAATTTTTCCAAGATTTGTTTTTCCGATTTCTTGTGTTTTATTAATTTTCATGAATATGCAAATTCAATGATTTGTATAATAGGTAATAAGGTTAAACGGCTATGTTCACTATCAGACCAATTTATGTTCTCTAGAGCATGCTATTGTTGGTACATATATATTTTTAGAGAGTACAGCCTATTTTTAACAATCACACAAGGGGTGGGTGTGGAAACTATGTAATTTCCCATCATGTAAATGTGTTTATTGTTGAGGGCAATCTTTTATGGCATTAAGGTGGTCCCTCTGACCAAACTAGCAGCCATGAAAATTGCCTCAAAAAAGCAAGATGGATCTTATAACCCATCCAAAACCTTGTTATGATTATAGATTTTCCCTCATGTTTCCTCCATTTTCGACTTTTTTATTATTATTCTAAATATGTAAATGAGATTTACATTTAGGCCCACGGCATCAATAAATTTGCCATACAGTATTACTGGTTCAATAACAAATTGTCACAATTATATTTTAGGTGTGAAATTAGATTATTTATGTTTGACGCGATTTTTTGTCATTTATTAATGTTTCATTTAAATGCATGAATATGCATATTATATATTTTGCATTACTACCGCAGGATGAAAGGGCGATGCTTTAAAATGAGACCAAGTGTAGTGGTCTAAGATAAGAAATAGCAGATATATGACAAATTTTGTATGTGCACCCCCATGCTCAAGAAACATGTTAATGATTGGCATGGAAAGCATGCATTTTAATAGTACAAACAAGTTTATCTTTGAGGACAAAAGTCTTTGCATTTTAAGGCACTAATAAAATATTAAGCACCCCTTTAAATTGTCTAAGGGTTGCAAGACAGGTCAAATTAAACCCCGTGGTCCCAAGGTGTTTCTCTGGTTTTCAGTGATTTTCTATGTTTTCATTAATATTCAAGAATATGTAAATTAGAGAATTTGCAAATGTTACCAAGAGATAAAACGGATGTATATGTGCTTTAATTTGATAACACATTCTATGGTTTAAGGCATGTAGTTGCTGAGATATGAATGATCTTGTATGTATAGCCCCATTTCGGTGCTATTTTAAAAGAGGGTCATGCCGGGGGTATGCGTTCGCATATTGCCAAGTTGTGTACCGTCGGATTTTTGTAAGACTTTGATTTTTTAATTCAGCATAATTATTCTGCTTCAGAACATGCCTCCAAACCTTTTGGCCTCAACAACATCATTAAACATACTGCTAGCTCTCTGGCTAATATAATCACGTTCCAACTAACACACAAAAATAGAAGAAAAACAAGTAGCCCAAGGGCAACGATCGCTCAACTGAGAGTCAACAAGTACAGTCACTGGACAAAGTTGTTGGGCGTGGCAGCCGTCTTGGTCATGTGATTACGCGATCAAACTTTCGTTCCCCCTACCTATGGATGCTACATATAAAATTTCACTTTGATTGGCCAAGCGGTTTCAGAGAAGAAGATCTTTGAAAAGTGTGTATGAACGACAGACCAGCCAAGGTCAAGAGATGACCTTGACCTAAATTAATCACATATCTTCATCTAGTTTTTCGCATCTACCTCTTTTCCGGTCTCAGGCTACAATAGTGTTCCAAAAATCCATAGTTTTCACTTTTTCCCATGTAAAAGACCATGTTTCCAAAATTGACCTTGCCGTAAAATAGGTCAAGATTATCCTAGGGTCATTGTTTGATCAAACTATAATGGGCTGGCGTCCCAAACGCTACATACCAAGTTTCGTGAAAATCGGCCTGCAGCTGCCAGTTCTGCCGGTTCTGGAGAAAAAGGTTTTTGAGTGGTTTTTACCATATACGGACGTGACGGCGATCTTGGTCATGTGACCCAGTTTTCGCGATCAAACTTTTGCTCCCCCTACTCATGGAGGATGCACATAAAGTTTCACTTTGATTGGCCAAGCGGTTTCAGAGGAGAAGATCTTTGAAAAGTGTGTATGGACAACAGACCGGCCAAGGTCAAGAGATGACCTTGACCTATATTAATCACATACCTTCATCTACTCTATTAGTTGTTTGCATCTACCACCTTTCAGGTCTCAGGTTGCAATAGTTTTCAAAAGGTCCATAGTTTTCACTTTTTCCCATGTAAAAACCCATGTTTCCAAAATTGACCTTGTCGTAAAATAGGTCAAGGTCATCCTATGGTCATTATTTGATCAAACTATGGTGGGCTGGAGTCCCAAATGCTACATACCAAGTTTCATAGATTCGACCTGCCGATACAGGATAAGAAGATTTTTGAGTGGTTGTTACCATATATGTGCGTGGCGGCCATCTTGGTCATGTGACCTGGATTTCGCGATCATACTTTCGTACTCCATTACTTGTTTGCATCTACCACTTTTCGGGTCTCACGCTGCAACAGTTTTAAAAAATTCCATAGTTTTCACTTTTTTTCCCATGTAAAAGCATATGTTTTCAAAATTGGCCTTGCCGTAAAATAGGTCAAGGTCATCACTGGGTCATCTTTGCGCAAACTATGATGGGCTGAAGTCCCTGATGCTACATACCAAGTTTCGTGGAAATCGGCCCGCTGGTTCTGGAGAAGAAAATTTTTGAGTGGTGTTACCATATATGGGCCTGGCGGCCATCTTTGTCATGTGATCAAGATCCCGCGAACAAACTTTAGTTCCCCCTACCCATGGATGCTCCACACAAAATTTAGCTTTCATCGGCCAACCGGTTACAGAGAAGATGTTTGAAATTGTGAACAGACAGACAGACGCACGGACTGACGGACGCACGGACGAACGGACGCCGGCTCGACTACTATACTATAAGCACACCATGTGAGCCTTCGGCTCAGGTGAGCTAAAAATGCAGCTTCGAGGTATCGATCCTTGGTCGTCTTCAAAAGTAACACTAGACTATGGAGGATTCGTGTTACTGATGGTAAACATTAGTTGAAATTTTTGAAATTGTGGCCGGACAACGGAGGAACACCAGATCATGAGTATACTTTAAGCTCCGTGAGCCTTCGACTCAGGTGAGCTAAAACGGAGAGATTAACGGTCATACTGTATTATATTATTTCCTACGGTTGACGCTGTAAAACAGACTGCAGTTGCATCTGTAATCAACAGTAACTGTTATTCCTCGTTTCTGTATCTATTTTTAGAACGGCCCCACGAGCGATCAAACAACGGCTCCAGGAGCGATCGGCCTGGCGGAGGATCTTGCAAACAAACCCCTATCGTCGAAACTCAATCAAAAATGTTGATACTATTGACGACCAGGTACACCGTAGAGCTTTGACTTTGGCTCAACATGCTATGTATGCTTGTTTGACAAAAAAAAGCAATTCAGCAGTAATAAGACTTTAACTTGAAAATATTCAAATGAATGGCCTTTACAGCTATCTGTTGGTCTGACGGTGCATTCTACGTTCAGCAGCAAAAAAACTGATAGACTTTTTCATGGACCGTGCCTTTCAGTTGATTACAGGCGTATCATTGCAGTGCAGTTGAAACACAGCCAGCTAATCAAGCCGCCGTTAGCATGTATGACAACCAATGAATCTTTGTCCCTCGTAATTTCATCCGAGGTCGCCATATATTCTTTGCTGTTGACAACTGTGACTTTCAAGAAGATACTCCGGATGGTAAAATACATTGCATGGCACCGTCATGAATATTTACCAGAGCATTAGTACCAGAGGACCAATGGTCCTGAAAACGCTCACCTGAGATCTGCTGCATATACCAATAAACATGTTTGAATATTATGGTATTTAATCCCAGTGCAGGGGCAGATGAAGCGCTTGGGCCATCTTCTTTTTCAGAATAATCAATATTTTGTCCATTTGCCAATTTCCTGCTGGCTTTTTCCTTCAAATGACATTTTAACAGTTATTCCCATTCAAATGCATTGGCAACCCATGTTGACCTTGCCATAAACTGGGTCATGGTCATCACAGGGTCATGATTTATATATACATTGTAGTACTTGAGCCATTGATGCTTCAAGCCAAGTTTCCTTGAAAAACTGTCCACTGGTTCCAGAGAAGAAAATTTTTGAGAGATTTTTACCATATATGGGCCTGGCGGCCATCTTGGACATGAGACCTGGATTATTTATATACACATTGATTACCCCATCCTTTAGATGTTTCACATAAAATTTGGCTTTGATTGGCCAAGTGGTTTCAGAGGAGCAGATGTTTGAATATTATGGAAATATACATGTATATTGCCACAGGGTGGGGGCATATGAGCCCCTGTGGTCCATTTTTTGTCAGAATCATTAATAGTCAGTCGTATTGCCCATTTCCTGCAAGACTTTCACTTTAAATGACATTTTAAAAGTTTTCCCATTCAAATGCATTGGCGACCTATGTTGACTTTGCCATAAAATAGGTCAAGGTCATCACAGGGTCATGATTTATATATACATTGTAGTGCTTTAGCCATCGATGTTTCATGCCAAGTTTCATTGAAATTGGTCCAACGGCTCCAGAGAAAAAGATTTTTGAAGGGTTTTTACCATATATGGGCATGGCGGCCATCTTGGTCATGTGACCTGGATTATTTATATACACATTGGTTATCCCTTCCTACTGATGCTTTACATAAAATTTGGCTTTGATTGGTCAAGCGGTTTCAGAGGAGCAGACGTTTGAATATAGTGAAGATATACATGTATATTGCCCCGGGGTGGGGGCACATGAGCCCCTGGGGTCCATTATTTCAGAATCATTAATATTCAGTCCTACTGCCCATTTCCTGCAAGACTTTCACTTTACATGTCATTTTAAAAGTTTTCCCCATTCAAATGCATTGGCGACCGATGTTGACCTTGCCGTAAAATAGGTCAAGGTCATCACAGGGTCATTATTTATATATGCATTGTAGTGCTTTAGCTATCGATGTTTCATGTCAAGTTTCATTGAAATTGGTCCACTGGTTCTAGAGAAAAAGATTTTTGAAGGGTTTTTACCATATATGGGCATGGCGGCCATCTTGGTCATGTGACCTGGATTATTTATATACACATTGGTTTCCCCTTCCCATAGATGCTTCATGTAAAATTTGGCTTTGATTGGCCAAGTGGTTTCAGAGAAGAAGATGTTTGAATATTATGATAATATACATGTATATTGCCCCGGGGTGGGGGCGGATGAGCCCCTGGTGCCCAATTTTTTACAGAATCATTAATATTCAGTCCTGCTGCTCATTTTCTGCAAGATTTTTCCTTTAAATGACAATTTAACAATTTTTCCCATTCAAATGCAAAGGCGACCTATGTTGACCTTGCCGTAAAATAGGTCAAGGTCACCTCAAGGTCATGATTTATATATACATTGTAGTACTTGAGTCATCGATGCTTCATGCTAAGTTTGGTTGAAATCGGTCGAGTGGTTCCGGAGAAGAAGATTTTTGAAGGGTTTTTACCATATATGGGCATGGCGGCCATCTTGGTCATGTGACCTGGATTATTTATATACACATTGGTTCCCCCTTCCCATAGATGCTTCATGTAAAATTTGGCTTTGATTGGCCAAGCTGTTTCAGAGAAGAAGATCTTTGAAAATGGTGGACGACGGAGGGACGGACGACGGACGGACGACGGAGCATGGGTATACTATAAGCTCACCTTGTGAGCCTGACGGCTCAGGTGAGCTAAAAAGCGATGAAGTAGCACACTTTGCATTTGATGACACGATTGAAGATCGTAGACTATACGACCTTCCAAAAACCATTACTGATATCGAAGAATGCAACTTGCCAAATGACATCAAACCTAAATTTGGAGAATTAAACACATTTCCCAGTCAATTAGAAACTGAGTCTGCAAATACTCAAGAATTGTACTGGCTCACATAGGCCGTCCTTGGTCTCAAAAGCAACATGGAACCTTAGATAGACTCAGACACTGACGTGAAACAGCAGCTTAAAGGCCCACCACCATGGTCAGCCATGAATCCAATTTTGAATAAACCATTGCCTTTAACCCGAATTGCCAAACCGCCATTGATTCCTGCTCCAGCACATGAATATTCCATTCTTATGACGGTATTGAATCAAGCCCAGAAGATAAACACAATTCTTGTGATAGAGACGCACAAAACTGTGGTATCACTAGAGATGGTTCTGTACAAACCGGCCCAGAAACCTCTCATGGCGAAGAGGAATGAGATCAAGAATGTCGTGCTGAGACCGGGCGAACTGCACACAGTGATTTCCATGCTGGTTGTTACAAGCACTTACATGTACTGTAACACTTCTGCCGCACATTTTCCAAGCGAAACCCAGAAGTTGTTGATGAGTGCAGATCTGAGTTAAGCAAATTCAACAGAAACTGCAAAGATTTGACTTCATTTGAGGAAATGTCAAAGGGACATGAAGAAGTCAACCAGTATGTAACGGACTCAGACTTTGAGACAAAATTGGAAAGTTTCAACAAAGAAGGAAACCTAAATGGACCAAGTCATGTTGGTGTACATGAGAATGGTTATGCTGATGTTACAGTTCATCAGGGCAGTTTGTTACAGTGACTGGGAAGGGCATTTGAATGCGCTAGCAAAGTTCGTCAAGTACTTCTTTGCTTTTGACAAACTCAACTACGCCAGAATGATTCCAATTTATACTTTAGAAATGTTTGCTTTACGGGAGGGCGATCCCGAGTTATGGCAAGAATTTTCATCTGGTAATTGGGTAGTGTGGCGTCTCGTGCCCTTGGTGTGAACCATGCCTTGGAACAGGTTAACCGTTGGATGAAAGTGGCTGGGGAATATCTACTATTCCTCCTTTACTTTTAAAATCCAAAAGTTCTCCAGCCTCTAGCAATATTCTGTGCTTGTACAGCTCGGTTCGTGTCAGACCCGGTCGGAAACCACATTGTTTGTTTTCTCATGAGGCAGCTCAAGGGTGTTCCCTGCCAAACCACTCGTTTTTGATTCCAAAATACAACACAGGGCATTTGAAAACAAAATTAGTATAGGGTAGTGTGCATCTTTTCAAGCTGCATGCCTCTGAATGAGACCTCTGAACACCATGTTTTAAATTTAGGAAAATTAAATTATTTTTTAATCCTTGAAATATACCTTTCCTGAACAAAAATGCAACAAGTAAAGAATGCATACAAAAGTTATAATATTTACGTAAAGCAGGCTATTTTGGACCAATGACATGCACAAATTTGCAACTTGGAGTGGATGACAAAATTTTACGGCTCGTTTTACAACCCTATCCCCCCTTCCTTGAAAAGTCGGAAAAAATCAATATTGTGAAATGAGGCAACCCCATATTTGCAGATTCAACCTTTTTCTTGCATTTTCACACAACATAGAATATAAAAAATACAGCTTTGTCGGGACGGGACAATCACCTCCTGCGGGAAGTTAATGTGTCTTGCTGAAAAATACAACCTGGTGCCAGCGGTTTTCTAAGTCCGGCGCTCAACCACTGGGCGACCGCACACCCTTACACTACATTTTACATTCATAATAAGTTTGTATTCATGCCATGAATTAACCACTTCGGTTGACTAATCAATAATTATGCAAGCTCATAATCGTTGGCATGTCTATTTTTACAACCATAGCGCAAATGAACTTGTACAAAAAATACGCCGTTTTCCTCGATAAAACAGCTTTTCTTAGTTGTCTATGACATTTTTGTTTGAGTTGAGGCCAAATAATTATGATTTCATTTGTTCTAGAACTGTTTGGAACACTAAACTATTTTAACTTTGCAAACATGGATATATCTATGCATATTAAGCTTGCTTTCAGGGAAAATGTAGGAATAATTCAGGCAGGTAGAAAGGAAACCAAGTCGGCAAAATAATGTTTTGTAGGTAAATAAAAGATGTTCCACGTATTTTTGATACATCATCAGTACACATCAGGAAAACATATCCGTGAAATAAATACCCCCTTAAACCCCACTTTTATATAGTAAAACTGGGGTATGCAAGGGTATACATATTTTTCTTATTTTTGCTCCAAAACATAGATTGTGGGTACTCGTTAGAACCGCCTCGGCGAGGCGGTTCTAACGTGTACCCACAATCTATGTTTTGAGCAAAAATAAGAAAAATATCAAAAATTTTCTTCTGAAAATTATCGATTTTTGACCTGAAAAATTATGTATATCATATGGGCATGTTTTCGTAATGAGTAAAACAACTTCAAATCTAATCTCTTACATGTAGATTGACACAGATCAGATAAGTTATTGTTGTTATCTGCCTCCTTCGCTCATTAACTCAGTTCAAGCATGTCATTGTGAATATAAGTAGACTGATAATTAAATAAAATCAGATACATCAGTTGGTTAACGTGATCTTAGCTTTAAGGTAAAACAGATTTCTTTAATTTTTCTTATAGCAATACCAGCAACATGCTCATGTGCGACCACCCAATACTATCTTGTAACAATACTGTGCAAAGCGCATGCTCAGCAACTGTATTTGCGAAGCCACGGAACTTCCAACAAAATACATGCGCTGTAGACTGTTCAGCAACTATTTAGACAAAATTGACTAGTACCCCTTTTGGGCAGAGGAGCTGACTTTGTATTCTATTCGCTTTCTATTTTGTTTGCAGTTAATATTTTATTAATAGAAATTAATTCGTATTTGCAAAAGGTCTGCCAGTTAGACAATAACATGACTTTTAAAGTAGATTTAAATCACCCATGAACCTACTTAGTCATGAATTCATTCCAGCACATGTGCCGTTTATGTTTTCTGTTTTTGACCAGGACAAAATGTCATGAAACCTTTAACTTGTAAGGTTTATGCTATCTGAAGTCATCAACTGATTGCACAGACAGTTCCTAGGCCCAACAGTCATCTACAGCTGGCAACCACCTGTAGACAGCAGTCACCTGTAGACAGCAATCACCCGTGGATAACGCCCACATGTATGTGACGACTAACTGTAGATAAAGACCAAGTGTAGACAACGACCAACTGTAGTCAACGACCAAGTGTAGACAACGACCAACTGTAGTCAACGACCAAGTGTAGACAACGACCAACTGTAGTCAACGACCAACTGTAAACAACGACCCACTGTAAACAACGACCAACTGTTAACAGCGACCATCTGTAGATAACGACCGATTGTTAACAACGACCACCTGTAGACAACGACCACTTACCATCCCCATCCACCTGTAGCCGACTGTCACGATGTTGTCCCGCAGAAGTACGGCAGTCTCCATATTCCACGGCGTTACCCCTGATGAAATAGAAACCTTACTAAAGAAAGCCCCAAAGAGTGAGGATAAAAACTTCATCTCTAGGATCAGACATGACACTGTTTACAGATGGAAATTCTTTAGAACTTTCTGGATCTGGTGGTCTTTCTTAGTCTTTGTAAGTGATACTTTCTTGTCCAAGTTATAAAGTGAACATTAACTTATTAAACTTTAGCAGAAGACCATAAAGATCTACGAATATTTTCATGACCGCCCACTCTTCAGAAAGCGTAATAAGCGCTAACCGACCGTAAAGCTGGTCTTATGACTCATTTTTTCAAGCTGAAGGGTCTGCATGGTTTGCCCAAACTGAATAAACTTGTTCGGTCTTTTAGATGAAATTTAGTTAACATTGTAGTGCCCCGCTAAAGAAAACATCTCGGGGAACAAGTCTTTATCTTTTTCAATCAGTACACTCACGAGTATATTCTTGTGTCTCACGAGTATTTACCCTCAAAACATCCTTTGTTTTCACAGGGATGGATATACGCCCAAGTTGGCCCTACTCTACCAGACCTACAACTTCTACTAGACATCAGTCTTCAAAGTGCGTCCTGGCTCTTCACCTCGTTTTCATTCGGCTATATGATTGGCTGCCTTGTGTACGGCCTTCTGGACGGGAAAGCCAACATGACGTTTTTACTGGCTCTTTGTCAGTTTGGCGCGGCTGTATTCACGGCTGCCGTGCCCTGGTGCCCGAACTTCTGGTCTATGTTGTTGATGCGGGTACTAATGGGAATCTGCTGCGGTGGACTGGACTCTGGTAAGTCTATATATACATGTAGCTTGTTGATGTCAGTTTGGTGGTCAATATTGTTTGGTAATTGAAGGAGCTGAGCGATAATCAAACTTGGATACATGTAAGCCCGTTTCAGTTACTTAAGCTTGTTTCAACTGATAATGAAGAACCTTGTCTGCAAAGCTTACAAATGCACTGCCTCATCTGAACTTTCACAGTGCACACACGCCATAAGATCATTTCTTAATGAGCTGACCTCTACAGGTATGCGAGGCTGAAACGTTTTACTTCGATTCAAGTTTCATATTTGAGCCTTCGCAGAAATAAAAAACGATTTGGGATTTCGACCGGTTTCGACATAAACCGACCTTTGTGGTCACAGAAGCAGGCTATAAACTTTAAATTTCCGATTTAAGAATTTGCATATAAAGGATATTGTTTGTTTTCTGGTGCGTCGGTTAATATTTTTACTACATTATAGGTAGTCATGCGGAATTGTTTTCTATATGGAGGGTACATACAGCAGCCTATGTTCAGGTGATGTACTTCAACTTCGGATTCGGTGGACTGCTGTCTCCATTAGTGACCAAGGATTTCATGGCAGCCGAGATGGACACCCTAAACATGACACGCATAAACCCAATATCCACGAACTATTCTGAAAGCTTGATAGAACTTTACGGTCGATCATTTTTCTCGAATGCTTCTGATGACTTGTTTGCTTTGTCAGGAAACGTTACAAACGCGACAGCAATAACTGAATATGCAAAACTAGAAACGCACGTGCAATGGGCGTTCCTGATATCAGGTGTTCTGGCTTTTACCGCCGGTTGTGGCTATATTGCAAGTTATATTAGTTCGAAGAGACACCCGGAAGAGGCGGCCATTAACGTCACTGGCGTTGACATTCACAAACATCCATCAAAACCCGTGTTTTACTTCGTTATGGCCATACTTATTCTTCTCCTATTGCTGATAACCGGCTGGATAGACACATTTGCTGGATTTCTGACAACCTTCTGCATAAGGGAACTTGGTTGGACTAAAGACGATGGCGTTTTCGCAACCTCGGCATTCTGGATAGCATTCTGTGTGGCAAACTTCTTGACAATTTTCTTGCTGCAATACTTTTCTACGGAAACATTGTTATTTAGCTACTTTGTGGTGTCTCTCGTGGCATTTGTCGGTTTACTGATGAGCAGTATATACAAAATGGCAGTACTCGTTTGGGTGTTTGTATGTTTGCAAGGCTGTGCAATGTCTATCATGTGGCCGCTCATGTTCGCTTGGACGGAAGAAACAGTAACTGAAATTTCCACTCGGTTGTCGTCGATATTTCTGGTCGCAGGAGGAGTTGGCCTCATGGTCAATCCCCTTATCTTAGGCTACCTCATGGATAACGTAGCTACGCTTTGGTTTGTGTACCTTTTAATGGGAGAAGGCTTCGTAATATTTGTCGCTTTTACGGTTATCGCTGTGATTTATCGGCAACTGCCGCCGCCTGATTGCAAGGAAAACGGCGTAGCCGCGGTTAATCAGAACGAGTACACCAGTATTAGCTATAGCGCGGTTGAACAAGAGGACGACCAACAAGCCAAACTAATCAACGTAAGCAGACGCTCTGCACCATAACTTACTAGAATAAGATACACATGATAGAACAGCTTTATGGAACAGAATTTTGACAAAATGTCTATATGTCTAAAGCTTTTACCGGCTGACCGACCACTTGATTATTGGTTCTTGTATGATCTTGTATAGACTTACCACCTGCAAAGTTTTGTTTTTGTTCTTTCTTGTTCTTGTTAACCCATTTTTGACGAGTGGATTTTCCCATCATTATCATTTGGGTCAGTCCACTGTCATTTCGAGGGAAATCAGGAGTGATCTTTTGAATTGTATTCCATTTTTCCATGAAAATCTCTCAGCCAACAGAATAGCCCCAGATGGGACGCCGCGTCCTGCTGCGTCACATCTGGAGCTATGCTGTTTGCCTATGTCCCACAAAAAGGACGCCAGGCTTAAGTGTATAAATTAATGGCTTAGAAGGTCTTCAGCTGCCTAGGAAAAGTGGCTTAGTCTAACCGACCATATAATGGATTCCATACGTAGTATGGCGTCTACATTGTATGGCGTCTACATTTGGCGCATGCTAATTGGACTTTAGTTGTTTACTAGGGCGGTTAAATTTTGAAGCACATTTCGCAATTTATGACACCCCAATGTTGGATAGAAGTCCCATACAATGAAAGCAGTCCCGATATGAACACAGCGTTCACGGAATCGTTAAACAACAAAATAATCAAACAAAACAATCCACATTTGGATCTTCTCATTGCCGAAGTACCAGCCGTTCAGCCCACAAAACCAAACTTTTTTTTTTTTTTTTTTTTTTTTTTTTTTTGGGGGGGGGGGTGCAATAATAGATGTGATTTGATCCAACGCAGAATATCCTATAGCAATGCCGACGTGCAAATCATTACGGCAAGATCGCTTATTGGAATCTATACAATATTTTGTGTGCTGTTCGCAGTTGAAAAGCCGCCATAGAACTGATTTGACTACTATCGTTCACCGTTTATACCTGGTTTAGTTGTTCAAAATTAACGACATCGTTAGTTAACAATTCGTTAAAATTTCAAACATGAATATTTACATTTTTCTTAAACCTCCTTAGATGAACCATTAGATGTTCATCTGTGTTCATACATCCATGAACAACATCGTGTCACGCGACGTCACACTTGACGTCAAAAATCAATGCTCTCGCAATCTGATTGGACGTTGTAAACGTTGACGCCGTTCCGCTGTTTGTATAAACACTGTGTATAAATTATCTATCTGCTTGAAAATATGATCGCCTTGATGATTTTTCAACAAACGATAGAGAGAAATGAATATAAATATAAGAAATGAGTTTAATTTTTCTGATGTTCATGGAGCTATGAACGGCAGTGGGTCGCTAGCAAAGCTTACATGAACCCCTTCGGGGTTCATTCACTTTGCACGCGACCAACTGCAGTTCATAGCTCCATGAACACCAGAAAAATTAAATTCATTTCTTAAATATTACAAATACAGTCTGTTATTTTTTATGATAAAATTTGAGAATCATTTGCAATAATCCCTTGCATCGCAAAGGATTCTCACATTTTATCAACAAAAATAACAATGCATTTGCTTATCTAGTCGGTATTTACTTAAAGAGTTGATGTCTAAAACGATGACGTTAAGCTAACGAAGTTTTGAACAACTGGCACCTGGTTTAGTTGAAGGAAGATAAAAAAAAAAACGAGTTATCATTTACCTTAAGTGTCACAGCACTCCTTAAGATTACATTGTTCATATGATCAATATTTGCATAAAAAAGACACGAATATCAGATAACAGAATACCAAAATTTTGATGTTCATACTTCGTTTTATAGAATGAATCCTTGTGATTTATGTTCAAATAATGGAAATGCGGAAGACAGTTCTGCTTATTATGCAGGCTGTCAGAAATATATGTGCGTCGCATGTTGGAAATTGCATGCGGAGATACTGTCAGACCACAGGCTTAATGACAAGACGAAAATACGCAGCAAAGAAGTCAATACTTGCGAAGACCATACAGGCGAGGAGCTAGAATGGTTTTGTGAAAATGATGTTTTCCTATTGTGTAATGTCTGTAAACTGGCAGAACACCAACAATGCACGTTACGTAAAATTGAAGATATTGTGACAGAAATAGATGTAAGAAAGGAGTTCGAAAACAACTTACCCGATTTAGTGCGACTACGAGATACGTTTAATGGAAGAATTGATAAAACAAAGAAGGACATTGACTCCTACTCGAACAAAAAATGCTGGTATAATAGAGAAAATAAATAATCTACAAAGAGTATTGAATCAAATATTTGAGAAGTTTAAAACAGATGTTGGAGTTGGGGAAGCAGAAAATATGTAGATGTTACAGGCCAAACTGATTTCCTATCAGAATTCGCTACAGATGATTGAAAGTCATTTAGGAGTGATCAAAAGTATCAAACTTGATGGACGTAATGATAAATATATATTCACTTCTGCAATAAAAATGAAGAGAAAGGTTTCGAAATTTACAGCCTTGTCACAAAGGCAAAGGGTACAAACAGACATGGTTGATGGGGCTAAATTGGTAATAAAAGACACCAAACTACCAAAACTTAATGCAAGTCTGATTCGTGAGCTTACAATTTTCACAGTAATGGTGATACTATGCATGATTTTCGTTCAGTTGCCGTTGGACCATTAACAAGTGAATTGACATCCCAGTCTGATTTGAGAATGGAATCCCATTTGGTGACAAATACAAATCAGTATAACGGAGAATATAACCTTGGATAAATTGTGAATCTTGACGAGACAGAGGAAGGTAGTTTATAGAATAACCGAATGAGTTTTCAGATAAACTTTGTTTTGAAGGCTATTTTTAAGTCTTTTACTTTGCTAAAAAGGTAAAAGAAGGCAATGATAAGGAAACGGCGCAATCAGAGAGAAATTCCCACTCCACAAACCGAAGGGTGGGAAAAAACATTTAGGTACTTAATGAAGAAAACATACCGTAAGCCGAGTGAGCAGTTATTCCTCGAATTGGCGGCCACTCAGTTACCAGAACTTAATTAAAATATGAAAAGGTACAGGTTTTCCAAACAGGTTTACCAAAGAACTGATTTAACAAACGATAGCTCAATGTCAAACGGCGATATTGTTGTCTATGAATGTGGCTGTATAAGGATTCTTAACAGGGACGTCGAACTTCAGTATATATATATATATATATATATATATATATATATATATATATATATATATATATATATATATATATATATATATATATATATATATATATATATATATATATAGGAAGAAAGAATGAAATGAAGCAACAGCAACAATTTATTTCAGTTCATTACCGACACAAGGACTTGTTGTTTTATATATATATATATATATATATATATATATATATATATATATATATATATATATATATATATATATATATATATATATATATATATATATATATATATATATATATATATATATATATATATATATATATATTTTTTTTTTTTTTCAGTTCAGTTTTACGTCCCTTTCAAGATTATTTCAGCTCATATGAGACGGGCCAATCAGTAGGTGGGGCGAAAACGGGAGAACCCCGAGAAAAACCACCTGACACACCCGCAAGCAGAACTTGGCTAGTGAACTTCAGTATAAATCTTGATTACCACTACCCCCTGTCAACACACCCACAGCTTGTCTGTTCGTAAATCATGTGTTTTCATCTGATGAAAAATAATATTCAAATAACATTATTTTTTTTTTGTGGATGTCGTTTAGACATGAATTTTAAATGGTGTATGTTTAATTCCTCACAGCGCCTCTAGCAACAGTATATGCTTGTTTTATTTTTTTTCAGCCAATCATTGCAATAGTTCATTTAATGATATGCAGAGTTTTGGCCAGCCTAGTGTTGTAGCAATTTTCAGTCAGAGCGGAGCTAATTTAAACTTTATGATACTTAACGCACAGTTATTCTACTGTTCATACAGCCCATGATGTCAATATTATCATGGCAGTTCCTTCGTGTGTATGCGGTTGGCTATGAGCTATGTATTTTTCAAGACAGGGATAACGGATGGAACAAACCTGTTTGACACTTAAAGCAAGGGCTACCCTACTGTGATGTCTTCCTAAATTATACAGCCGCATAGTGTCAATATTATCATGAAAGTTTCTTCATGTGTCTGCCGTTGGCTATGAGTTACATGTACACACACACTGTCATGTTGGGCCATGTGGACATCTATCAACGTTTTCAGGCTTTCGATCTTGTGTTGTGAAAGACAATTATTAATCAACAACGAAACTCGAATTACAACCTGCTATGACACAAAAGTGTAGCGGACTTGTAACCGCGTTGGGAAATTTAGGGGCGTGCCTGGGATTTCGTTAATATGACAGCTGATATGTATTCAAGATAATCGCTATAAACATGAACTTTTTAAAAAGGGAATGTACAACAACGAACAACAAGACAGGAATAGCCTAGCTTGTTTAATCACATGAATTATTCGGCAGCTAAGCCTCGCTGCGTCGGATAAAAAACTACTGTATCATCAATGTGCAGCAGTGTAGAGGCGGTAACTGCTAGACACTATTATTACTGTAGCATTAGATTCGTATTTAAATAAGTGCTGACTTAGACTGGCTCCAGTCCATAAAACATGTCTTTCATCAATTAGTTTTATTCTAGTCTTGTTCTGATGGCTCTGTTTCAAACATGAAATAGTGGATCGGAGCAGAGATGGAATTTGTCAAAAGAAAGAAATAATTTAACTAGAGATGAACATGTATCTTAATAATTATGCACATTTTCAAACATAAGCATGTTTCGGCTGTAGCCAGTCTAGTGCTGACCTACTTCTTCCTTTGAAAATAATTACTCGCACAAACTGCAACGATATCTAACACATGAAATCAGATACGCTTTCTGACCCATTTGTGCGACCACAACATAGCTGTTACAGCAATAGTGGATTCCCGGAAATAATATTTCCATAGCAACAGCTGATAAACATTACCTGTGGATGTAAACACTAACAGCTGGTTGGTACACACAGCTCAGTGAGAGATAAGGATTTCAATAGGAAATCATGACATTTATTAAATATTTGTTTGTAAAAATACATTTTATGCATAATTTTCAATCAATTTCGGTGGAGGTTTCATACCTTTTTGAAGGACAAATGAATTATATTTTTCCAATCATAAAATGAATAAATTGGGTTGTTTTAGCAGCAGGCAAATTAGGCTTATGGCCTTAATGAAGAGAAAGGGGTAAATTGTTATTTAATTCTAAGAACCCCAGTGATTCTAAAATGGCCCCAAGCACTACTTTGTGCATAAACAGGTTCTTATGCAACTCATAACACTGCTGGGTCCACTGGGGGAGGGAAGGAGGGTTCAGTCCCCACACGAAATACATGTGAGACAACTCGAGCTCTGCTTGCGTATCAAAGGGTACTCCAGTCTTTGACCCACCTACTGATTGGCCCATCTCATATGGGCTGAAATAATTTTGAAAGGGACATACAGCTAAATCAGATATTAAAAGAGAATACGTGAATATGAGAAAACAGAGGGCTATCCAGCACTGATTATATTCATGAAAACAGAGAGCTATCCATTGCTAATAAAAAGTATGGATCCAGTAATGAGGAAAAAGGTTAGAAAATGTATGTGGGCACTCACACGTACCATCATACATTATAGAAAAAAAAACATCTTGCTCTGTCCTGTTTCTAATTTTGTCAAATGGTTAACTAAACCGTGGTGCTTGTCTGTGTCCTGTCCCTACAGAATTGTGAGCTATCCGGAATGTAGAGTACTTTTGATAGAAATCATGCGCGGATCCAGAGGGGGGGGGACCCCCCTTGAGTTTGAAAATTTTACCTAAGAAAAGGTAATTTCGGGATTTTTGGGGGGTTGAACCCCCCCCCCCCCCCCCCTCGTCTGTGACCAAAAATTACCATTTTCGTTGGACCCCCTCTCATGAAAATTTCTGGATCCGCGCATGGAAATTATATGTTTTATTTGTCTGAAATTCCTTTATCAAAAACGCCTTTCTTTTGTATATACATTTGTGAGAAAAATGACAGCAGTGAAATAACTATTTCAAATTTAAATATGTACATATTTACATGCTGGTACCTATGTATTATATTTTCTTAACATGATATTCCTTATTTCTTGTTTATATTTGTGTATAATAGAACCACAGTGACTGCAGAAGCTGAGGGTGAGGTTATGGCCATGTAATTAATTAATTTTATATTACTGATCGTTCCAAGGTTGTTGTTCTTACTGTTTTATGCCTTGGTGTTTAATTTTTGTGCTGTTTGCACCTTATGTGCGTTTCATACTTTAGTAAGGTTTAGGTAACTGAGGGGCCACCTATTGGTAAATAGCTGCTCAATCGGCTTACAGAATGTCTTCTTAGTACAATAACTACAATTATCTTATTGTCAATTTAGTTTTTTCTCACTTCGGTTTTTGGAGTGGAAATTTCTTTCTGATTGTGCCTTTTCCTCATCATTGCCTACTTACACACAAAAATGGAATTCATTCCTTACAAATTTCCATAAGACTGTGATATCTCTTAATGGTTTAAAAACACAATACATTTTAGAATGGCGCTCTAAGTTTTGCATATATGTGTTCTTCAAAATGAATACTGTGCACATTTTCACCTTATTTCTGCATTTAAGGTTGCAAAGAACTGCAACAATGGTCATTATCAGGCACAGTTTATGCCTACATTCCAATACTTATAAATGAAATAGATTAGTGGTTATTATGGTTACTCTAAACATTTGTATCTGATAGGAAAATATTGATACAATAAACAAAACTTAGTGATATATGTTTATACAATTTTCCTGGGATTCTGAGCAGAGATAGAAATATGATCTTTGCGCAGATAAGAAATGTTAACATATATCTGCATAAACATGCAGACATTTATTCATATAGGTATGTAATTACCAATTAATTGACCGATTTATTAGTTTGGGGTAATGATTTCCCATAGACATCAATGTTAAACTGTAAAGTTGATGTACCAACCGCTCAAGCTAGAAACCAGTAAAAACCAATACTGAGTACCAGCTAGCTGAATTTTGGAAGTAATCTATTGCATGAAATGGCACGAGTTCCTAATGATAAGCTATTGACATTTCTAGTGAAGCCAACTTCGGCATTCTCCAGGCCACCACTGGGCAAACCAATTACATCATAATAGCTAGTTCAGCATCCATAACTCCTTTCTACATGCTTTACACAAACCAATCAGACATGCGACCTTTAGACATATTGTGCCATCGGCAGAACCTGTCCAACTAGTCCCTCCGAAGAAGCCTGAGTTCTCATATAATGAACACTGTACAAAGAATTCTTTACAACGGTCTTTCGGAAGGAACACACCACTAGTATCCGTCTGCATTAGTTTGTTTTTTTTACAAATGTATACGCACTAACACATGTTTGTTTATTTTGTCTTTCATTTCGTACCATTTTGCTTTGATACGGGCTTGACATATATCTCAATTAAACAATCCTTTATGTAGTCAAGGTTGTGGTTGCCAAGTTTAGAATAGTTTTACTGGGAGCGGAAAATTTTAAAGGTTGCAAAAACATGTTAAAAGTTCACTTGCACAATTTTGCAATCAATGATGTAATATCTCTTAGTGAAGCTTACAACTGTTAGCACCAATGTTTTGCTGTCTGTTGCTTGTACCATGTCATTTTATTTTTATTATTTATTTTGCCATTTTACAATCGCAATATTAATTCGAAAGGAAGTACAATCTATGTATGGCTGATATTAAGTTCGCATCTGTTTACATCAAATGCTCACTTCCACTCAAGCATTCAAAATCGGACAGAGCTGTTCGGGTGTAAATATTCCGATGATAATGGTACAGGAATTTTGCCCAGCTTACACTCAGGACCGGGAGTTCATCCGTGCGTCCGTCTGTGCGTCCGTGTGTCCGTCCGTGCGTCCGTCCGTAACGATTTGTTTCTTTAACATCTTGAAGACCCATAGATGGAATTTCATGAAACTTTACAGGCATCTGGAGATAAATGGGGCAAATATGCACATGCAAAAATTAAGGGCTAGGGGCCAGTCCCTTTTGAGTTACTTCCCTTTATAGTTCTTGATGGCTTTTGTATACAGTGAAGATAGTGCATTTACGGGCCAATGTTTGAATATTTGTCAGGCATTATACACTGTTATGTTGTCAGGGATATGGTTGCCAATTTTCCTGATATAGCAATTCAGGGAAGTTAAGATTAGTTTTACGGGGAGTCAAAAGGTTGCAAAAACATGTTAAACGAACACGATTGCCTGTCACTTACACAATTTTGCAATCGATGGTACAATATCTCGTAGGAAAACGTACGTCTATGTACAACAATCATTTAATGTCTGTAGCTGTTTCTGCGATGTGGAGAATATTTACAAGTCGATAGGGAGTACAATCTATGCATGGCTGATATTCAGTTCGCATCTGATAACACCAATTTCTCACTTCATCTCAAGCATTCAAAGTCAGACACAAGCTCTGCGGGTGTAAATATTCCGATTTTTGCTAATGATACAGACATTTGTCCTGTCATGTTGATGAGACGATTCTACAGTTTACGTTTAAAATCTGGAGCCAAAGCCAATGATCCGTTATTTTTACTTGCAAATGGTGAGGTGTTGAGTAGACAATATTTCATTGAAGAAATGCGCACGGTAATCCGTTTATTACATTACAATGATGTCGACTTTAACGGACGAGGAGCTGCCTGTGCAGGCCATTCAGCTAAGCTGTCCATTAGTGTTCTACAAAAGTTAGGCAGGTGGTCATCTGATGATTGGAAAGTGTATGTTGATGTAAATGAGTCTGCTCTTCGCAATGCACAATTAGCCTTAGCTGCAATTTAAGAACGATGACATTGATTATTGCTTTGTGTTCCTGTATTTTCGATTGCTTTCCCTTTGTTTAATGTTTTGTAAATATTGTATATCAATCTATATTTCCTTCAAATACTTTCCTACATTGATTTTGGGACAATCACCTGATTAAATTTCACTTTTGAGTATATTGTGATGTGGAGGCCTTGATTACTGTTCATTAAATCAGGTTTATGTTTGGAGAATCTTATACCCAAAATCACATCACATACATCTATGTGGAATAAACGCCGGTAATCAATTCCATGGATGCTTCTGCTCATCATTTGGGCTCCATCCACGGTGCAGGATGTATCAGCCTTCCATTCAGGCTCCATCCGCACTATACTATTTGCAGGATGCATCTGCCCGTCATTAGGGCTCCATCCTCGGTGCAGGATGCTTCTGCCTTCATTCAGGCTCCATCCGCACTTACCATACTCCAACTTCAGCCCGCCATCAGGGCTCCATCCTCGGTGCCGGATGTACATGCCTGTCGTTTGGGCTACATCCACGCCACACGCCAGTCACACAGGATGCATCTGCCTGCCATTTGGGCTCCATCCTCACTGGCAACCCCAGTCACACAGGATGCTTCTGCTCAATCATGCCATGAGCTCCATCCTCACTGGGGTTACATGCAAACATTCAGTCTCACAGGGTGTTCTGTCCTCTTTGCAGAGGGCTCCATCCTCACTGAATCCTCGTTTCAGTCACACAGGGTGCTGGCCACACCCTCACTGAAACCCCAGTTTTCAGTCACACAGGGTGCCTCTGTCCTCATACAGGGCTCCACCCTCACTGAAAGCGTAAGCTCGTTATTGGCGTGTATTTTATATAGAACAGAAAGTATGTTGCATATAAGGTTTTGTTGCGGCGAATGAAGGGTGATCATTGCCTCTATATTGCCAAATGATTATTGAGTATGTATGTTTGAAATGACGTATATAAGTTGTTGTTGTAGTTATGCTGAATATATGCATCCATATTCATTAAACCTTAATTATAAGCCTTGTGTTATATATCATTTAAAGTGGATGTCGTTTAGACATGAATTTTAAATGGTGTATGTTTAATTCCTCACAGCGCCTCTAGCAACAGTATATGCTTGTTTTATTTTTTTTTCAGCCAATCATTGCAATAGTTCATTTAATGATATGCAGAGTTTTGGCCAGCCTAGTGTTGTAGCAATTTTCAGTCAGAGCGGAGCTAATTTTAACGCTAACCACCACCTTCCCCATCCGCCTCCAATCGTCTTTGTGTCTGTTTTTTTTGTCTTTGCACTCTTTCCGGGGATGCTTACCCTTCATTAGAGAATCTTATACCCAAAATCACATTACATACATCTATGTGGAATAAACGCCGGTAATCAATTCCATGGATGCTTCTGCTCATCATTTGGGCTCCATCCACGGTGCAGGATGTATCAGCCTTCCATTCAGGCTCCATCCGCACTATACTATTTGCAGGATGCATCTGCCCGTCATTAGGGCTCCATCCTCGGTGCAGGATGCTTCTGCCTTCATTCAGGCTCCATCCGCACTTACCATACTCCAACTTCAGCCCGCCATCAGGGCTCCATCCTCGGTGCCGGATGTACATGCCTGTCGTTTGGGCTACATCCACGCCACACGCCAGTCACACAGGATGCATCTGCCTGCCATTTGGGCTCCATCCTCACTGGCAACCCCAGTCACACAGGATGCTTCTGCTCAATCATGCCATGAGCTCCATCCTCACTGGGGTTACATGCAAACATTCAGTCTCACAGGGTGTTCTGTCCTCTTTGCAGAGGGCTCCATCCTCACTGAATCCTCGTTTCAGTCACACAGGGTGCTGGCCACACCCTCACTGAAACCCCAGTTTTCAGTCACACAGGGTGCCTCTGTCCTCATACAGGGCTCCACCCTCACTGAAAGCGTAAGCTCGTTATTGGCGTGTATTTTATATAGAACAGAAAGTATGTTGCATATAAGGTTTTGTTGCGGCGAATGAAGGGTGATCATTGCCTCTATATTGCCAAATGATTATTGAGTATGTATGTTTGAAATGACGTATATAAGTTGTTGTTGTAGTTATGCTGAATATATGCATCCATATTCATTAAACCTTAATTATAAGCCTTGTGTTATATATCATTTAAAATGGTGATGTTAAGGACAGTAGCCATAACTTATTTATGTTCCCTGATTTATATTGTTGATGTTTTAAATTATGTTTTTAAAAATAACACCACCACTGACAATCACGTGTTATTGTTTACATACAAACGATAAATGATCGGTGACACACACTGCAATTGAGACAGAGGTTGAGGTTAGAGACTCTACTGAAAAATAGATGGGTGCAGTTCATGCAGAAATTGAACATTTATTGAAAGAAAGTAACATAAGAAACCCCGGTTATTTCGTTTTCGCAAACACTTCAATGTTATTGTGTTGGAAGCACTATATATGTTCATGGGGCGGAAGTGTTTGCGAAAAAGAAATAATCTGGATTTCTTATGTTACTTTTCATCTCAACTTCGGGTTGAATTGCATTGTGCGTCACCCATTCCATACCACGTGTTTATCAGCTGTGAACATAATCACTCCCATTTACACAATATCCCATAGAGAATGCGAAAAGCTGTGGCACCCTGACATAGCGATTGTAATGTAAACCAGTCAAAACAGAATTTTAGACGTTCTATTATACTGTGCAAACTGATTATTAAAATGAGTTTTAAGACTTTTGAGATTGTATTATTCATTGTGAAGTTATAAGGAATATTTCAATGTCTTCGAACTTTCTTAACGCCCTGTACATGTTTCTCTGATAAACTGAGACATATCAAAGACACTTACAGCTCTCTATAGTACTGGGCTGTTGTTCAAAACTTTGTTAGCTTAACGTCATCGTTTAGACCTCAACTTGTTTTAAGTAAATGCCGACTACATAATCAAATACACTGTTATTTTTTGTTGATAAAATGTGAGAATTCTTTGCAATGCAAAGGATTCTCACATTTTTTCTACAAAAAATAACAGTGTATTTGTAAAATGGCCATTTGAAATTTTAACAAATCGTTAACTAACGACATCGTTAATTTTGAACAACTGGGCCCTGATTAATACCCACGAAGCAATGGCTCCGTCCCGACATGACTGTTAATATTTATCCGTAGCCAAACCAATGCATAAGTTAATAAAGTAACTGCATTTCTGTTGTACATGTACATCCGTACATTATCCATAGTGTAGGTGTACTAAAAAGGCTGAAGAAATAGTGAAGGAGTTTAGAGATTGGCGGTATACCCACGGTATCTCCGAATGAGAATTATAATAAATGATGCCGTTGAGTGTTTAGAACTCAACAAGGAAATCGCAGGATCAAATGATTAAATTCTAATCCACTGCAGAGCCCCTAATCTGAAAACTTGTCTGAGATTTCCTAAGTCAGGTCTCAACCCATCATCAATTTTATTTAGCTTTCCTATGGAGCACAATCACCTTGACTTGTCTTTTTGCAGAAAAAATATCAAAACCAACATGTCTTCACTTTTGTTCAAACTAGAAATTGGCTGCAAGCAAGGCTTTCAGTATACCCCCCGCAAAATTATCTGAAGCTGGCCAATAACTTCCAAAGTCAAACATGCAGAAAATTTGTCAAAGATATCTGTTCAGCATTATAATTCTTCATGTACATCCACAGTATGCCAGTCACATCTATAAGATATTAAAAGAATATATTGAAAGCTTGAGATTGATTTCACTGGATGCACTATGATCATTATTGTTTATCATGAGAAATGGTAAAAAAAATGGCTAAGTTACATAAAAGCTGTAAATTTGTCAAAAATTAACTTTTCAGCATCAAAATTATTCATGCACATCTAAAATATATCTGAAACAAATCTACAAAGAATTTAAAAGAAACACTGAAAGCCCTAAGAAGAGTTGATTTCACAAAAGTATGCACTACCAACCATTATTGTATGTAAGCAATGGTCAAGAAATGGCTATGTTGAAAAATGATGTAAATTTGTCAAACATCACTTTTTCAGTATTATAATTATTCATGCACATCTTCAATATGTGTGGAACATGTCTGCAATGTATTGAAAAGAAATACTGAAAGCCCTAGGGGGAGTTGATTTCACAAACTATGCACTACCAACCATTATTGTATATAAGCAATGGTCAAAAATGACTGTGTTGAAAAATGCTGTAAATTTGTCAAAAATTATTTTTTTATTATAATAATTCTTCATGCACACCTTCAATATGTGTGGAACATGTCTGCTAAGTATTGAAAAGAAATACTGAAAGCCCTAGGAGGAGTTGATTTCACAAACTATGCACTACCAACCATTATTGCATAAGCAATTGTCAAAAAATTGCTGTTAAAAATTGCTGCAAATTTGTCAAAAATTATTTTTTTTAGCATTGTAATTCTTCATGCACATCTAAATGATCTTCAATATATGTGGAACATGTCTGCAAAGTATTGAAAAGAAATACTGAAAGCCCTAGGAGGAGTTGATTTCTCAAAAGTATGCACTACCAACCATTATTGCATAAGCAATGGTCAAAAAATGGCTATGTTAAAAATTGCTGCAAATTTGTCAAAAATTATTTTTTTCAGTATTATAATTCTGCAAAGTATTGAAAAGAAATACTGAAAGCCCTAGGAGGAGTTGATTTTTACAAACTATGAACTACCAACCATTATTGTATATCAGCAATGGTCAAAAAATGGCTATGTTGAAAAATGCTGTAAATTTGTCAATAATTATTTTTTCATCATTATAATTCTTCATGCACATCTTCAATATGTGTGGAACATGTCTGCAAAGTATTGAAAAGAAATACTGAAAGCCCTAGGAGGAGTTGATTACACAAACTATGCACTACCAACCATTGTTGAATATGGCAATTATCAAAAATTGGCTAAGTTCAAAATACTGTAAATTTGTCAAAATTCATTTTTTCAGCATAATACTTCTTCATGCATATCTTCAATATCTCTGGCACATATCTGCAAAGTATCAAAAGAGAATATTGAAAGCTGTAGGAGGAGTTGATTTCACAAAGTATGCACTATTAGCACTATGGCAAACATTCTATGTATAGATTTAAAAAGTCCCATAACTCTTGCAAAACTGACCCTTTGGCCCCTAAATTCATAATACACATGTGTTGTCTAATGGTGCAGGTGTGTTGAAAATTTGAAGAGCATCGGACAAAAACTACTTAAGTTATTCAGCAAAGATGTCAAAATGTTGACGGAATGACAGAATGACGGAATGACAGAATGACGGAATCACGGACAGGCTGAAAACAGTATACCCCCCTAAAACTTCGTTTTGCGGGGGGTATAAATATACGTTTATGTTTTCCTTTTTTGTCCTTTGAGATCAGCGAGGAAATATTGAGAAATCAGAAATGTATTATCGGTATAGGTTCTGGTTCTGACTTTGGTCCCACTTTGATTATACTAGTCCTTTGCCGGGTGCGATTTAGACACTTCTGGAAGCAGAATATCACGCGACGGAAGATACCAAAGAAGACAGAAGACCAAAAACAAATCGAACAGTAAACGTTAGAGTAGCTCTTCAAAAAGGAGGAAATCGCAATGGCGGCCTCCATGATAATTCTAAAATCAAAACAGTCGATTCTGTAAACAAGCTATGAAAGAAATTAAGGATGAAAACATGTCTTTTTCTTTCACTAAATCCTTTTAGTAAAATGTATATGAAGTATACATTTCGCAAGAGCTAGTGAAAGTCGTTGAAAGTCGGCCCGGCTGCAGAGGCAGCCATTGTTGTTGACAAGAACGCGGTCACGTGACCGCTTCCGTCTTCCGTCTTCCACTCAAAATTTGGAAGAGGCAGAAATGCTTTGATCCACTTCTAGAACCAGAAGACACCTGTTCGATTTGACGGAAGAGGCCTCTTCTGGTTTCAGAAGACGCAAATCGAACAGAATTAACTCACTTCCACTTCCGGAAGCTACAAATCGTACACAGCACTTGTGTCGACTACCCTTTGAATGTTACAAAATTACAGTAATTCCCTTTAGCTGCACGTCGCGCAATCTAAAGGGTGACTGACGAAGCTTACGTATCCGAAAACGGAATGACCCAAAATCAAATGCTAAATGTGGTCGTTAATTAACATCATGTAAGCCTTACAACCCCAAAGAACTGGATGCAACTTAATTTTGTTGCTTTCATCTTCATAAGGAACAAAAGGAAATAAAAATAAAAAGATATAACAGTACACATACACTATTTCATACTTTAACAATACCTTTTTCATGTCAAACTAATTAATATTTTAAGCGTATGCCACTTCATTGTAATTAGTTATGTCATACGGATGATTAAAATTGCAAGGAAGAAGGTTGACGGCTACTGTTTTCTACGTAACTCAGTTGACAAACACATTACGACAACACGCCCATGCAATATACAGAAAATCTTTTGGTTGTAAAAATGAAAAATTTCACTGGAAAAATTTTGATATTTTTTTTATTTTTGCTCAAAACATAGATTGTGGGTACACGTTAGAACCGCCTCGGCGAGGCGGTTCTAACGAGTACCCACAATCTATGTTTTGGAGCAAAAATAAGAAAAATAGGTATACCCCCGCATACACCAGTTTTTCTATATTAGAGAGGTGTTTAAGGGGGTATATATTTCACGGACATGTTTCCTGATGAAAACTACAACGTTTTAGTTGTAGATGCTGGGATATATTGTGTTGCTGATGTTGTTAGTTTATAACAAACATGGGAAATGTGTTGTTGAAGGATAACGTATAAATGAATTGGCGACAGGATATAAAAAAAAGTTTATGAAAAAATATAGATAGTAATGTGTGCTTTCGCTGGATTTTTTTTAAATCATCTGCTCATTTTTTTCTCAAACTTTTAATGCCCGTCAAAGGAATGTGTCCGGGTCACTTCGAATTACACTTGGACCAAATCAAGATTGTGGCCAAGGAAAGACTGATATTCATATTCGCATTCATTGGTGGATTCTGAACATAGCCATACTAATATCTGAAAAATTTCATTATTTCAAATAATGTTTTAGCGGAACCATCGAGTTATCATTAACTTCAAAAAGAAAAGAAATAATTACGATAAATGATGACCAAATGCGAACCATAATTTTATCAAAACTTCAACACGCTGTATATGATACCGTTAAGAACGAAACGAGTAGTTTGGTGAAGACTGCGGCAAAATTGAAATTGCTAAATTAATCAAAAGTGATAATAGATGGACCAGGAATCGGTGCTATTAAATTTAAAGTCCCAACATAGAAACCGAGCGGGAAAGAAAACACATTTTTGATACCGAACGCACGGCACCTTAACATTGAATATTTTTTTCATAAATAACGCGCGTAGGCGGATAATGAAAAAAAATGTCTCATTCCTAGTTAGATGCTGCCACGAAAGTACCTTCGTGATGTTGCGCTTTTAAAAATTGCTAGTTTTTGTAGAGGGTACTATGATATCAAAATTTAAATCCCATTTTATCATTGTGTCTTATGCTTGCCCTCAGATGACAGTTCACGTCTTAATTAAGTTAAGATTATTTAATACTGACCAGTAGACAAGATAATTAGAGCCGCGTCACCAGAAAACATGTTTCGGGGGTTTCCGACCAGGTACGCATAAACGGACCTGTACAATCACAGAAGCGGATCAGGTGCTTGAAATTTCGGATTTAAGAAGACGTTGGATTGTACTAGCCGTGGAGCGAAAACAAAGACGATGGTCAGTTGTGCAGTTACAAAACAGGTAACCTGCGTCTTTGTTTAGATAGCTAACAGCAGGTTGTATCATGATGCGGCTCATTAAGACTTTGATAAACGTTTTGATTAAAATTTCATGACCATATTTCACGGTTAAGATGCAAGAATTAATTATTTCAGATGAATGAAATTATGTCGTGTTTTCTTCTTTTTATGAAATGTATCCTCGTACGTGTTTGAGTTTTACTGGAAATCATGTTCCATCGTGACTTATTAATATTCTTGGAACTTATTGCATCTTCTTTCGGTTCCAAGGGAAAACAAAGTAGTAGATACTCTCGCGGTACTGTATATAGTTTTTCGGATTTGGTACATGTTTCTCTCAGCTGTTTCAATTCTTATATAGGTTAATAAACTGATTTTGACATAACTATGACGATATCATGACACTACTGTTGGGAAATAAAAACATCGTCAAAATTGAATCATAAAACTCTTTTTGAAAAAAAAAGGAAACCAGTTCATGATGACTATCATATACCAGTACAAGGTAGCCACGACATCGCTGTGTGGGTTCTTTAAACTTCTGGTCCGATGGAGGGGGAGTGTGTATAAACTTATGTTTAAGGAGATGCTGATATTCTGTGGCATGTATGCAGCTATAAGTCTCATGTACAGATGTGCTCTAACACCTGATCAAAAGTTGTAAGTATAATATTTCAGCCAGTGCGTGAGAAAAACAGCAATTTGGGTTTCCGACCAGGTCCGACACAAACCGGTCTGTACAGTCACAGGAGAAAGCTAGAAGCTTGAAACTTTGCATAAAAGTAGAAGAGGAGTTGTACTATCCGTATAAGTGTATCATTTCCATATACTTGAAGAAGCGATAATCTTCGCTCGCAGCATTATTATCTGGTTGCTTGGTCGGGTCTTATTGGAGCATTTTATGGAGACGCATGGGAATTCCGGATACAAAAATATTTATATTATTTTAGCATATTACCCAAACAGACCAGTTTTCGTTGTGATACAAAATAAAAATTACACCAGTTGAAAACACAATCTTTCTTCTAAACTAGATAATCATCGTTTGTTGTGTAAAAATATGGCAAGAGTTATGAAAAGTTACGAAAATATAAATTATTTTTCTTATATGCTCTAAACAATGAATTGACCAATACCGGTAGGAGTTCATTTCAATTCTTTATTCCGAAATTAGCCATAGCTTATTGGAGAATAGGAGTTGTCCTGGATGCTCGTTTAAAATCACTGGCCCAATCACGGCATGCTATATGTTTTAATGTCGACAATGATACATGTACTGGTATTTCTGGATTATCCGTCATTGTGTGGTCAAATTTCATTATTCTATTCCCAACATGGGAACAAAACTGCTCTATCATCTCAGAATCCGCCTATGAGCCGCCTCGTGGGAAAACCAACAATGTGGTTTCCGAACAGGTCTGACACAAATCAGGCTGTACAGTCACAGAAGCAGGCTAGAAGCTTGAAATTTTGGTTACAAGTAGAAGAGGGATTGTACTATTCATTAAGCGAAAACAAAGGCGCTGATCAGCTTCGCGGTTACCGCGAAGCTGATCTGCGTCTTTGTTTTCGCATATGCAGATTGTTGGTTTTCCCATGAGGCGGCTCATATCAGTGAACGCTACTTGGTATTTCGGCTCCAGACTTTGCATCAATATGGCAGCGATCTATTATTTTCGGCTGAATCTTTTGTGCCATACTGACCACGGATTATTGTAAGAAGTGTCATGCATTTTTGAGTCTGAATCCATAACGCCAGTTGAACATTCTTTTGCCGTGTTTCGTTGAGTTGATCGCCTAGAAATAAGCATGTTTGACTCGGAGCGTTTACCAGTGAGCAGATACACACAACAGAAGCACCGCTCTTTCTCGTTTCTCAGGTGTGCACAGCCGTCACATCGACATGTTGTATTGCCACAAGACTGTAGAATGGCCGTGTCTGAAATCAAAACAAACCTGCATCATGAGACATCAGGAAAACATGTCCGTGAAATGTATACTCCCTTAAACCCCACTTTTATATAGCAAAAACTGGGGTATGCGGGGGTATACCTATTTTTCTTATTTTTGCTCCAAAACATAGATTGTGGATACTCGTTAGAACCGCCTCGCCACAATCTATGTTTTGAGCAAAAATAAGAAAAATATCAAAATTTTACCAGTGAAATTTTTCATTTTTACAACCAAATATTTTTCTGTATATTACATGGGCGTGTTTTCGTAATGAAACCAGCAATGTGGTTTCCGAACAGGTCGAACACAAACCAGCCCGTACAGTCACAGTCGCAAGCTAGAAGCTTGAAATTTTGGATATATAAGAACACAAAGAAGAAGAGGAATTGTACCATCTGTGTAGCAAAAACAAAGGCGCTTATCAGCTGTTATAAAATGTTAAACAAGTCTATAGAAACATTTGTTACAAATGTTTAGGAATTCCAAGGCTCTTTTCGACTCCGTAGACACAGCTTCGCCTTTGGGCTCTGGCGGTAGTCATCCTGGCACAAGACACCAAATGTAGTAGGAGGAGAAATATAGACCTGAAAATAACTAAAACAGCCTCGAACCCCGATCGCCGGGATAGAAATCAGGCGTCATAACCTCCGGACCAGTTAGACTGGTCAATTATATATGTACCCTATAAACCTATATACACTATAATATTATACAATGTACTTCGCAGCCGCACTGCCACATATGTATGGATGGTTTGACTTAAACCACTTTTCCTGAGCAGGCTCAGACCTGAGCGGGTTTAAAACAAGTAATCAGGTGGTCAGTCTGTATCGTATAAGCTTTGCCTGGAGGCACCAGCAGCCCATCTATTTCTTTAAGCCCCAATGGGTGGGGCCCATATTCTCACCCGAGCGTTGCTGTTTGCCCATTAATAAGAAACAACTTGAGCCGCCGCATGGGAAAACCAACAATCTGCATAGGCGAAAACAAAGGCGCAGATCAGCTTCGCAGTAACCGATCAGCGCCTTTGTTTTCTGTACACGTATAGTACAATTCCTCTACTTTCTAAATCCAAAATTCCAGCCTCTAACCATATTCTGTGACTGCACAGCCCGGTTTGTGTCGGACCTGTTTGGAACCCAAACTGTTGGTTTTCTCACGCACATGCTCACTTGCCATTAAGCCAACAAAGTTTACATACCAAATAAAACAATATAAATTGTCCAAAACGCAAACACTTTCATCTTTCGGTTTATGCTTCACAGGTTTGAAGACAACACTGAGTTACAATGCGCATCAGTTTGATTTGAAACTTCAATTTATACTTGATTCCACCTTTTTATAATAAAAACCAGAGAAATTTAACCACAGTATAAATGGTCCGGAAGTCGCTCACCTGAAACAGAAGGCTTCAAAAAATTGGAGCGTCGCGTGAGAAAACCAACAATCTGGGTTTCCGACCAGGTCCAACACAAACGAGGCTCACAGAATAGGACTAGACGCTTGAAATTTCGGATTTATCAAGAAGAGGAATTGTAGTTATCCCTGAAGAGATTTAACAAAGGCGCACACCGCAGTTACTGCACAGCTGATCAGCGTCTTTGTTTTCGCCAATGAATGTTGTTGGCTTTCTTATGCGGCGGCTTAAGTATCAGGGAACAAGACAGCAGACAGTCATGTGATCTAAAATATGGAAAGTACATGGTCCGCCCTCTGATGAGAACTATTTTGTTTGTCACAAATCAGAGTGGTTTTGAATTTGTATAACTTCAACAAAAAAGTTAATAAATTTGCTTAAGTTGGTATTAACGAGCATTATTGCATAAATACCCTTGTCACACGATATTAACAGAAAGCCATATTTAAATATTGCAATTCACGCGCGCACGTGCTGTTAATACATGGCTTTTACTTATGCTTGTTACCGGGTGCCACGCAAAGCACGTGCTAATAATGAGAAACTGAAGTCCATCCGGGACGAGCATAAAAAAAAAAGCTTTCACGCGTATGAAATTGTGATGAGGCTGTAAAATATAGTGCTCCGTTATTTCTTTCGTTTGTGCAGAATTTATGCAATAATAGCGATCAAAAATGATTTTGTCATTCCGATTTACATTCGCTAGGTCCCGAGGGGAAAAACTGATGGCATATTTGATCCCTATATTAAGAGATATAATATTGACAAGTACGAAAACATGCATACTATAAGAAAATGGAACGCGTTCGTGTGCACTAGACAACCGGATGTTTGCCTGTGCGAAAACAAAGACGCAGATCCACCTGCACAGCTGATCAGCACCTTTATTTTCGATACATGGATAGTAGAATCCCCCTTGTTCCCCCTTTTTCTGAAACAGACAGGATTGCGTTGGATCTGGTCGAAAAAACCCAAAGACTGGTTTCTCGCGACAAGGCTCAAGAAATGCACCATTTGAGCATGATGGTTCAGGTGGGCTAAAAACAGCCCATAAATTTTAGTATAAGAAGTGCGAAAAAACAACAAGTACAAAATTACGGTTCCAACTTTTCAGCTCTCAAGTCCCCTATGACCACTTCATCAATTACGCCCTCCCTCGTAGATTCTTTTTTAATAATCTTGAGAGTATCTCACGTATTAACAGAAAGACAATAATTGACTTGTGAATGCAATAAAACCCAAGACATCTTATAGTTTGGAAAACCTGTCGTCGCAGTTCGCTTTCAAAACGAAAATCATCATCAATACCTCACATATACAAAATGGCGGTTTGGCCATTAAATATGATGCTGTAAAGGGTGGTGTTCAAGGCTAAATGTTGTCGTATATGTACATATATTTTTATACATAAATCAGCTATCGAACAGATAAACATAGTATTTTATAATGAAATATGCCTGATCGAACCTGTGATGAGCCACATCATGAGAAAAACCAATAATGTGATTTTCAAACAGGTCTGTCACAAACCAAGCTGTGCAAGCACAGAAGATGGCTAGATGCTGGAAATTTTGCATAAATTAGAAAGTAGATGAAATGTATTATTCATATATCGAAAACAAAGACGTTCATCAGTTACGCCTTTGTTTTCGCATATGCAAAATGTTGTTTTTCTCATGACGCGGCTAAATCTGTTGATCCTGTCCCGGTTGTTGATCTCAGCAAACTTCAGATTGTCTTGTTTTGTAAGGTGAACGACATGCTAACAGAGATAAATAACTGCCAGAATCTTATACGATGAGAACCGCGCCGTACCCCGTAGACTCATCTCTTCTGGTTTGATTATCCAGGGTACTTTGTCATGCAACTTGTGGTCACATCGCATGCTGCAAAACATCAGATACGCGTGTGGTGAAATGTCTTCGCTGAAATTTGAAATATTTGCATTCATCACACAAATCTACTGTAAAACAGAACACGCGGTTCTGTTTGAAATATTTGCATTCGTCACACAAATCTACTGTAAAACAGAACACGCGGGAAAACATGCCCATGCGTATACAGATAATTTTTAGGCGTAAAAATAAAATTTTTCGGAGTGTTAGATATACGATAAATGTGCTATTGACAGACATCTGGCAACAGCAAATTTACCGACGTTTTGCTAACGACAGACACATCTTTTCCCATATCAACATTAACACTGTCCTCTGAATAACATTTTTATTCTTTGATAATAATTATTATCCAGGATAATATTTATAGTAGGAACATTATTTAACGACAAAATTCTCTTTCGAAAGGTGCTGTTTCTACATTCTACGGTATGTTGTATTTTTCATGCAGTTGAAATTTTTTTATATTTTTTCTTACTTTTGTTCAAAACATTAATTGTTCCGAGGCGGTTCCAACGAGTACCCACAATCTATCTTTCGGATCAAAACTAAGAAAAATTGTATATCCCTGTATACACTAGTAACGCTATATAAAAGAGGGGTTTCAGCTTTAAACATTAACACACTGGTCAATCTATACGTTGCATTGCCGGGGTCTAGTCTACGCGGACTTGCCGGGGATTGATACGCTGATTTGTGGAATAAAATGGCGGCCAACAATAAACAAACTGCGGAAGTGGTACGTATTATCCTGCTTTTCTTCAGTTATAGTTTATTCCAAAACATCTCGTATGCCAAAGGGACTATAGAATTGTATCGGAAAGACGTGCGTGGCATGCACTTGGTGATTTATTTAAGCATTTAGGAATACATTCGAGTACCGATACGGTGGGTAGGACGATTTTGAAGATTTCTTGTAAATTCACGTCTTTCAAATGATATAGTTTTCATCTGTTCTACGTTTCTTTCTGTTTACCCATGCACGAGTCATCATTTGGCCCCATAGCATCGGAAACTAGCAACAGTTGGGAAGAGATGTTTGTTTTCTGAGAAATATCTTGAAAAATATCGTTTTACGCCGGAGCTGGCGGAACCATGTGCTACGCGGTTTGCCGGGTACCTTTTTTTAAGCACCTGGTAGACTGAAATACGTCCAAAAAGCATCAGAATTATCAATCCTTCTTTTTACAGCATGCCAACCAACCATTTTCCTCTACTATCTAAAGCGATGACCACCAACACTGTCTAAAAAACATGCATGTCGCACTTCCCGCCCACACTCGTTCTCACGTAAATTAAGTATGCACCGCCTTTAATTGTTGCCAAATATCGCCGAAACTACATGTAACTTGATGATGACGGTGTCTTACTAGTACATATTCAGAATAGAAACAGAGTACCTTTGTGATATAGGCTCTAATAAAATCAGAAGTCAGCCCCCGTTGAGGAGTTTGAAACGTGTAACACATACAAACTAACAAAGAGAATATCTACGTACATGTGGCAGAGAAACTCGTTACATGCCTATCATACATTCTATAAGGTATTTCTTGAAAACTCTGTATTGAAAAAATAATTGAGCCTTCGCGTGACAAAACCAACCGGCAATTTGGGTTTCCGACCAGGTCTGACACAAACCGGACTGTGCAGCTACAGAAGATAGCTTGAGGCTTGAACTTTCGTATTTAGAAAGTAGAGGGATTGTACAAGCTGTGTAACGAAAACAAAGGCGCTGATCTGCGCCTTTGTTTTCACATATGCAAAAGCGTTGGTTTTCTCATGCAGTGGCTTGATTGCTACTTTTCTTACATTTGCTCAAAACATACATTGTGGGCGAGGCGGTTCTAACGAGTACTCACATTCTATATTTGGTAGCAAAAATAAGAAACATAGGTATACCCCTGCTGTGTTCCTTTTACGCTTAATTTGGGACCGAAATAGGGCCCCGTTCCCAATGTCAAAAGTATCTTTTTTCTCAAATAGTGACTTAAAATTCCCAATTGGAAAATGGAGAAAATTCTACATGGAAGTTCTTAGTTTTCTTGGTTTTGACAGATGCTAAACTGTCAAAAGTAGTGAAAGGTAATGATTTGGACAGTTTGCAATGTCTAACCATGTGGCTTCAGTATCTTCTTTACTTTTAAACATGTTTTTAGCTTTTCCAATTCCTTGTTTTTATTGCCAATTTTCCCAATTAAAATTGCCTCGCCCCCATTCCCAAAATACTGAAAAGGAACACTGCCCTGTAACGGTAAGGCCCACAGTTTTTTTCTTTTTCTTTTTTTTTCTACTTATTATTATTATTTTCTCTCTCTATATATATAAAAAAAGTGGGGTTTAAGGGAGCATACGCTTCACGGACATAAATTATCCTGATGAATTTAAGAAAACGTACCCATACAGTTAACACAAATTTTTTCAGTTTCAAAATATATATTTTTCATTTTTGCTCCAACATAGATTGAACAGAGAACCGCCTATCGCTGAGGCGGTTCTAACAGATGTCCCACAATAATTAGAAAAATATGTATATCCCTGTATACCCCAATAAAAGTGGGGCTTTAGGGGTATTCATTACCGGGACATTTATGTTTGAATCTCACGAAACTATGACGTTTCTTTGAACACCCACAAATAAATTTGACTGACCTCTCTGAAAGTCAGTCGTAGTGCATGTAACATTGTTCATATTTTATTCATAATGGTAAATGCAGGCGAACAAAAATCTCAGGGATTATCAGGACATTAACCAGTAGAGCACAACCGTTAAATCGAAATATAATATTTAAAACGACATATGCCTAATTACCATATATTTCAAACGAAATATACCCTATTATAATATATCTAAATTGACATATAATATGTCAATCTAAATATAATTATATATTTCGATCAAGATATATTATTTCCTTCATCTGAACACGTGATCATTTTGCGTCATGCGCAGTCTCTCATCGAGTTTCGCATAGCGCGAAGTTTTGAATTTTGTGCAGAAACAAATTTCCAACAAAAAATCCAGCGTCATCGAAAAGTTCACCAGGGAAGTTGTGTACAGTTTGGATTTGAATATGCTCGTCGTCCGACACTATTTTACTTGCTGAACATAACGACATAAATCGCTAGGGAAACTCCAAGAAGTGTTAATTATATCTAAAATGTTTGGACTGTTTAGGTTATATGACTTAACGTCCATATCAGCAATTGTTCAGTCATACTGGGAAGGAGCCAACGTTTTCTGTATGTAAACCAGCAGTCAAGGGAGCTTAATATTTTGCTCAATGACTCTTTGACATGATAACGTACGATCTCGCCGGGGACCCCTCTTTACGTAAATTAATCATTCTTCTTCTTCTTTTCTTCTTCTTCTTCTTCTTCTTCTTCTTCTTCTTCTTCTTCTTTCAAAGAGTGACTCTACCACAATGCCAGGCAACAAGCATTTACCTCGATGAACAGCCTGTTCAATGTGAACGTGACTGCAAATGAAAGGGTTATGGTCAACTCGTACTTTTTCCAACTCGTCCCTAGTCAAGTCGTACTTTTCAATTGGTCAACTCGTACTGACGTAAACTCGTACCTTTAGTCAACTCGTACTTTTTATTGGTCAACTCGTACTTTTGAAATAATCTTATATATTTTATGAATATTTATTTGACAAATATGATGTTTTGCATTTTATTGTGCCTTTTCTTGAAAAAAAAAAGATGTAATCACAAGCACTACATGCATGACGTATTTATGCTTTAGTTAATTAAATCATTGACCGTGTGAGCAGAATTTATCTGAATATCATAGTCAGGCTTAGACATGCATGACGTAAATCATCACCTGAGTGAGCGGATTTTACTACATAATAGTAACGGTAAATTGAATATTTTACCTACATGACCATGCAGAATGGGAACGACTGCGTCTTTAAAATTATTTTATATAAAGTTTTATCAGTTTTATGATTTTATCAATTTTAACTATATTTTATTTAGAGATAAATCAATATTATTATACCTTAGAAACTAACTTTTAATGTTTTAGCTATAAATTAACTCATTTTAAGGTTGTGTCATCGAATTATTTTAGCAAATTTATCACTCAGCTGTGTGCTTTTAATAATGTCTTTATTCAAAGAGGATGACATATTTAGTACATAAACTAATCTCACATATGGTCCTCTTAAGAATAAAACATATTTACATAGTTATATACATATGTACAAAATGTGATGTCTGTGAGACCTACCAAAATATGTACACTTGTTGCTTTAAAATGAGGCATAGAATTGAAATGAAAATACAACTTAAGGACACTCGTATATTTATGATAACAGTTTTGCAAGAATATTTGAATAAATTCTTACTTGCTTTTATGTCTGAAAAACGTAGTCTAACCCCCAACAAAGACTCACTGATTGCTCTATAATTGGATACAATTATCTACTCTAATTAACCTCAAGATAACAAAAGGGGTGCGATTTGGCAAAAGTACGACTTGACCAATTATGAAGTACGAGTTGACCAAAGTAAAAAGTACGAGTTGACTAAGGTAAAATGCGGTACGCGTTTTTTTAGTACGAGTCGACCACAGTACGAGAAAAGAAAAGTACGAGTTGACCAGCACCCAAATGAAACCAGCGATCTCTCAAACATAACTAAACTAAACGGATAAGGACGGCAAACCGATGCGACTTTGCCCATCCCCGCCCATTCAGCATTGGGGCCGTGAGAAATAGATGGGCTGCCAGACAGAGCTTATAGCTGAGTGATCGACCACACGATAACTGGTCAACCACTTACATGTAGGTCTGAAGCTTTAGTTGTTGTGTGGTTATACGTCTTCAGCACGTATTTTAAGCATGTCACGACATCCCAATGTTGGGTAGAAGTCCCATTGAAAGGAGGCAACATCCCAATATGACCATAGCTGTTGACTCGGACGTAAAGCAACACATTCAAACAACAGACCTATATGATCGAATCCCGGGATCGAACAACATATTCACACTCGTCTCACAAATGCTCGGCGCGGGGCTCGGATCAACACTGGCCAGAGCGGTACCATGATGCAACTCGGCAAGGGGCCATCAAACGGTTGCAATTATGCTACATGGCGATGGGTACATTATTTGATGATGGCTCTTCGTCCTCCGGGGAGTTAATATACCTTGCTCAAGGACAACACTGTGCTGTCAGTGCCACGGTGATCGATCCCATGACCTCTCGATTCGGATTCCCATGCTTTACCACTACGTCACCACGTTCCCTATTTATTTTATGTTTGCTTGTTTGTTTGAATTGATGTTTAACGTCCCAGTCAAAAGCAAATGGCCATGTCGGGACGCTGCCTCGATTTTTATGGGACTTTTACAAAAAATTTGGACGTCATGACATCCAATAAGCGCTTCGAATATAACCACCGAACTATACCAGCAAGGCTTGTATGTTGGATAGACTGACATGAACCACTTTTCCTGGGCAGGCTCAGTCCTGAGCGGTTAACCAGTAATCAGATGGTCAGTCAGTAGCGAAGAAGCTTTGCTTGGAGGCACAAGCAGCCCATCTATTTCTTGTAGGCCCCAATGGAAGGACAGTAAACGAGGTTTCAACACACAGGAAACGAGGAAAATAGCTGACACACATTAGCACATAAGCCAAACGCGCGCCGGATGTGTTGACAATAATGTAAAATTCAACATACGTCAGGAACACATCGGAGGCACGTTAGAAACGCGTTACATGCGCGCTTTGTACGCTTAGTGTACGCCTCGGTGTACGTTGATATACGTCGCTGTAGGTCGGTGCGCAGTCCACGTATGGGCTCAAAAGGCTTTTTAAGCATGCCTTGAAAATTTTCTCGAATCTCGACGTGAATCGGTCGTGTGTCTAAGCTGGAAACCACCGTCACTCGGTTAGTACCATCTACAACAGGTTAGCCAGTTAAAGTTCCACGCGCGATACAGGCGCGTTGAATACGCGTTGAACGCGTTTGGCGCATATTTAAGACACGCCAGTGTACGTATCATGCGCGTTCCGATTTAAAATTTACGAAATATTGCTTCAGTAACGTGTCCCAAGCGTGTATGAGACGCGCGTTTAACGTTTGCAACGCGCCTATAGCGCCTGCTTAGTGTTTGTTTGTTTGTTTGAATTGATGCTTTACGTCCCAGTCAACAGCTAAGGTCATGTCGGGACGTTGCCTCCACTTTATGGACTTTTAACCAAAATGAGGATGTCATGACATTCAACAAGTGCTTAAAATATAACCATCCAACAAAGCCACACATGCTTATGTGTGTGGACGGTTTGACTTGAAACCACTTTTCCTTGGCAAGCTCAGACTTGAGCGGTTAACCAGTAATCAGATGGTCAGTCAGCAGCGAACAAGCTTTGCCTGGAGGCACAAGCAGCCCATCTATTACTCTAGGCCCCAATGGGTGGGGTCTTCCTGCTTAGTGTGTCTGGGACGTAACACAAAACGTACTCTTTTTTTTTCAGCGTTTTGAGATTCTATTTTTCATACGCCTGGCAAACGCTTCAGTCACGCGCTAATGTGTGACTGCTAAAACGAGTTTAAGAAAAATTATTTTTATACGTCCAAAATCTTCAGCGTGTTGAGATTTTTCATACGCCCGGGGCGCGTTTGGGTTATACGCTAATGTTCTATCTGCAGGAAACCACGGATTTATAAATTATAACGTTGATCGAATCTCCCGTAACTGCCCGATGGTTGCAAAATCATGCATTTTGTATCAGACCGAGAAGAAAAGCTTATCTTGTGGCTCTAGTTCAACAAAGATAATGGAAAATATATAAAACTGTTTATACCACCCAGCAAATTTATATTACTGACCGCTCTGATGCGGTACGTCTGTTGTAGTCCAACTTGTTTTATGTTTTGCTCCTTTTATGTACGTTTTCAAAGCGTTGTTGAATCGCAGATGCCACACGTGTGAAATCTGCGGCACTTAATCATAAAATCTGGTATTATTTTCATATGTGAAAAATTTGTACCAAATTTTCACATGCGGGACGAGTCAGTGTTTTGACGTTGGTTTGAATTCATCACATCTTTGAAGAACTGGTATCAATTTTACTCAGATGTGAAAGCTTGGTACAAAATGTTCACATACATTGCTATATATTTAAGAATTGGAATCAAAGGAAAAACCACTTCAGATGGGTGGTTTTCGTGAGTGAAGAATACGTACGAATAGTACATGAAATTTGATTACCAGCGCCTATATCACATGCGTGTGAAATGGAATGAAATTCGTTACATACAAATTCGTTACCAATTCTTCGCCGGCTGGGAGGATTTGGTACCAATAATTCACACAAGAACTTTGCGAAATGTGAAAATTATGGTTCAAGAACGTGTTTTCGTGTGTTAGAAGATTTAGTACCGATTTGGGTCAATTCTACACATCTGAAAAAAAATCATACCAGTTCTTCACAGACGTTATATAAATTCGTACCGTCAGAAAAAGTATGATGATCAGGAAATGGCGCAATCAGAAAGAAATTCCTATTCCATAAACCGAGGGGTGGGAAAAACTAAAATGACACTTAGGTACTTATACCATGAAAACAGCTATTGTCCAATGGGCGGCCACTCAGTTACCCGAACTGAACTAGAAATATGAAAACGTACATAATGTTCAAACAGCACAAAAATTCGACTCCTAAACACATTTAACAATTAAAACCACAACAGAAGTATCTCCTTGGAACGATCTTGAAGACATTTGAAGTTTTAGTATTAATTTCACCGCCTCCACCCCGCTATCGAAATTTAACATGCACAAATGTCACACTTCCAAAATGTGCCTTGTTGGTACCTATTTTTACACAAATGTGAAATTAAAAAAATGCGGTTCAGCAAGGCTGTCATCCTTGTCGAGAGCATCAACACGTTATTGGAATGGTGCTGGTACCGGTGAACAGATTTGAATTTATGCTTCCTGCGTCTGGGTGCCTCAACTTTTTGATATCCCGGAACATCTCTGACATATTGAAACGAGAGAAGGAACTATATAAGAATGATTGCTGGAAAACAAGTAGGTCATGAACCAGCATTTTTAACGGAGTCGGGACTTGTTTACCGATAGCAAAGCTTCATACGATGAGATGGTTCATGGCGAGTTCTAGCACACTGGAGTTTTCAAAAATAAGCAACTCGATGATCGTGTTCGCGTGGCGGGGTAACGCAGTCCTCTATGGCACAGCGGATAAGCTAAATGCACTGTAAAAAGGAGTAATGAGTTCGATCCCATGCTTCTCCACTCCTCCGGGTGAGACTTTAAGCCGAAGTCCCACGACAATCTTCCATGACAAACTGACGACAAGGACGTATTGTGACCTTTTGTTAAGTCCAAGGGACCTAGTCTTCAGACCTGACTGTCAGATAAAACCTGAACACACGGAATCGTTTAAACACCACCAAGATGATATTTAAGATGTTTGTCCGTCGCCAGGTTGAACAAGGCCATGTTAGTTGCAGACTAAGTTGCGGGCATATTCCAATCCATAGTATATCTAAATCAACAAATTACGTAGATCAGCTAGATAAGCCGCAATCCGTTTCACTTCGTCACCTAGCTCTACTTCCGCGTGGTGTGGAGAGTTATCAAGGAACACCGACGGGAACATCCTGACTACAAATTACGTATACATGTTGCTAAGGGGCGAAGAATTTTGAAAATATATGTCAATTGAGACATAATATGTCAAACGAAATATATATTTTAACCGGATGTAGAGCTGTATATCTCGAAGTAGATATTATATTTAAATTCAAATAAGTTGTGCATATATCTAGATTTAGATATGATATCTAGTTTTAGATACTATATTAAAAAGGAGATATTTTGACAATATATGACAATTTAGATATAATATGTATAACGAAGTTTAGATAAACCGGATGTAGAGTTATATATCTAGAAGGAGATACTATATGTAAATTCAAATATTTTGTGTTATATCTAGATTTAAATATGCTATTTAGTTTTAGATACTATATTAAAAAGGAGATATTATATTTCGATTTAACGGTTGTGCTCTACTGTTAACAGTAAATCATCTATGCTTTTTTTTTTTAATCGAAGAAATGTTCCCATGACAATGCATGTATCCATGTGTGTGTAGGCCGTAGGGTGTGTTGATGGTCAAAAAGTAGTTCTATTCGCTTTAGGTAGTAGAGGAAAATGGTTGGCTGGCATGCTGTAAAAAGAAGGATTGATAATTCTGATGCTTTTTGAACGTATTTCAGTCTACCAGGTGCTTAAAAAAAAGGTACCCGACAAACGGCGTAGCACATGGTTCCGCCAGCTCCGGCGTACAACAATATTTTTCGAGATGTTTCTCAGAAAACAAACATCTCTTCCCAACTGTTGCTAGTTTCCGATGCTATGGGGCCAAATGATGACTCGTGCATGGATAAACAGAAAGAAAAGTAGAACATATGAAAACTATATCATTTGAAAGTCGTGAATTCACAAGAAATCTTCAAAATCGTCCTACCCACCGTATCGGTACCCGAATGTATTCCTAAATGCTTAGATAAATCATCAAGTGCATGCCACGCACGTCTTTCCGATACAATTCTATAGTCCCTTTGGCATACGAGATGTTTTGGAATAAACTATAACTAAAGAAAAGCAGGATAATACGTACCACTTCCGCAGTTTGTTTATTGTTAGCCGCCATTTTATTCCACAAATCAGCGTATCACTCCCCGGCAAGTCCGCGTAGACCCCGGCAATGCAACGTATAGATTGACCAGTGTGATTAAGGGGGTATGCTTTTCATGGACATATTTTTTGATAATTGCATACGGCTGAACAGAACTGCGCGTAACTTGCCGGTAGGTTCATGTGTTATTCATGTTTTATGTCAAAATGCAGCATAAAATTTCATTTAATCAAGTGCGTCCTTGTATTGTTATGCAAACGCCATTTGATGAATGCAATTAAGGCCAGTGCAAAATGTCTGTAGTTTGTAAATATCACGTGCAAATAACATTAATTAATTAATCGGCGCGTGTGACTTCAATGACCTAAATATAAAAGACGTGATATGAAAACGTCACATCGTTTGTTTTGTGCGCCTTTTCACAATGTTGTTGACGCGAGTTTAACCCATATTTGACGAATGGATTCTCCAATCATTGTCAATTAGATGAATCCACTTTCATTTTCAGGGGTGTTAGGAGTGATTTTTATTTTTATCCCATTTTTCGCTGAAACTTCTCTGTGCAAACAGAATAGCCCCTATGGGACGCCGCGTTCTGTGGCGTCACATCTGGGGCTACGCTGTTTGCCTGTGTCCCACAAAAAGGACACCAGGCTTAAATGCGTTAATAAAAGATATGTTCTGTTCTGTTCTTTAAACAGGTGTATATGTAGCTTGTCCGTCTAGTCTGAACGTCAGACAATACTAACCAATATATGAGCCGCGTCATGAGAAAACCAGCAATTTGCATATGCGGAAACAAAGGCGGAGATTGGTTTCGCAGTAACTGCGAAACTGATCAGCACCTTTGTTTTCGCTACACGGATAGTACATTTCCTCTACTTTCTTAATCTATAATTTCCAGCCTCAAGCCATCTTCTGTGCTTGTATACATGTAGGACGGTTTGTGTCGGACATGTACAAAATATTTTTCAGAGGTCTGGAGAAGCACTGGATCGAACTCGTGACCCCTGGTTTACAAGGCGATTACTAACTTTTCAACTATACCACGGTTAAGGGCTCATTTAATTTCAGAATATTCGAGAGTATAGCCCGATATTGCAACCACTACACCAGCCTAATACCTGTCTCATTTGTGCTTGGTTTCTACGTTACCCTGGTGGTACATCGCTGGTGGCAACAGTTTAATAATGTTCCCTGGCCGGACAGGTAACAATCTCTCTCTCTCTCTCTCTCTCTCTCTCTCTCTCTCTCTCTCTCTCTCTCTCTCTCTCTCTCTCTCTCTCATTTGTCTTTTTATAATTCAAATACGTGGGGAGATCATAAAGTTCGTGAACTTACCCAATGAAACTTTTCACATAGACTCGAATTGTATCCAATTATTATACCACAAAAAACTATTTTGACATTGATCACCATTAAAAAATGATGACATTAGTACATGAACTTTCTGATCGCTCCTCGTACAACTTCAAACTTTGAGCGTATTTTCACTTTTTTGTAAAAATCGCTTCATAATCTAAGTTTCGAGAAAAAATAAAGAAAAATCACTTAGTGTCATTTGAATAAACATGGGCATATCCAATAGGTCAACGTCAGATATCCGAAGATGCACAAGGTGTGCAGGATGCTACAAGTGCAATAAGCAACTTATTGTATGGTTCGTCCGTGTGTACGGACGATACTCACTCGCTTACATCTCGTGGCTTATCGTCTCGTACACACAAACGAACCATACAATGAGACTTAAATAATAAATGTGTTAATGTTTGAGATATTTGTTTCTTGATTTCAGAACCCTGTTTATCATGGCGAGTTATTTACACGGCCATGATGAGACAGCCCGTATTACACGACGTACAGTGGCCAGATACATGATGTTTGGTTTTATTCTCATATTGAGATCAATTAGCTCGTCCGTGATGAAACGATATCCAACACTAGAACATATTATAGAGGCAGGTAAATGCTAGTTCCTCCGTGATGAAACGATATCCAACACTAGTACATATTATAGAGGCAGGTAAATGCTGTTTAACCCATATTTGACGAATGGATTTTCCCATCATTATCATTAGGGTGAGTCCACTTTCATTTGTGGGGGCGTCAAGAGTGATTTTTAAATTTTATTCAATTTTTCGATGAAAATTCTCTAAGCAAAGAGAATAGCTCCAGATGCGACGCCGCGTTCTGCGGCGTCACATCTGGGCTATTCTGTTTGCCTATGTCCCATGAAAGGGACGCCAGGCTTAAATGAGTTAAAACTGACAGCATCATTTGTCCCAACAAAAAACTATTAATTCCGTTTTTAAAATGGATGAATTTCATTCACCTGGTGCTTTTCTTTTGCTGGACGGAGTTAGTAAGTTATTTGGCGCCCAGGGATTTCCATCATCTGTGAGTCACGTTTTTGATTAATCATGGTGGTTATCATGATTCATTTGTTTGTCCTTGATGATTTATTGACTAGTTAAAGATTGACCACGAGGGCCGAACAACTAACTAAATGTTGTTATTACCACTGCAGAAGCTGGGGGTGAGGTTAGGTACCTGTAAAATCGATTTAAGCCCGCCAGTAATTTTATATTACTGATCGTTCCAAGGCGATACTTCTGTGGTGGTTCTTATTGTTTTATGTATTGGTGTTATTGGTGTGTAAATGTTTCCATATTTTTAGTTTAGGTAACTGAGTGGCCGCCTATTGGGAAAATAGCTGTTCATTCGGCTTACGATATGTTTTCATGTTATAAGTACCTGATTGTTAATTTAATTTTTCCCACCACTGTTTTTGGAGTGGGGATCTCTTTCTGATTGCGCCTTTTCCTGATCGTTGCCAAAGTTGTAACTTTAGCACCGTTACTGCTCATTCAGCTCTTTGCATCAGTGCCTGGTTGTCAATTTGTTTTGTTTTTTTTCTCTTGGGTTTTTATGTTGGAAATTTGGTTCTTGTACCAGTGTTCGAACATGGCTTATGGTTACCATGTAAGACCCAATCGAAAGTTCGTTGTTTTAATTTGAATTTTGACGTAGCCGTTCCGACCGCGATTTTTATAAAATAGAACACAATGATTCCTATAAGCAATAAAACAGGCCATACTTACAATACAGAATCGAAAATTAACTTTTAAATGATCTACAGACTAATATAAAATCTCTTTCAGGATTTATTAACAAAGACGAAGCACTTATTTATGAACAAGTAAATTGTTCTTACAATAAGTTCTGGGTACCTTTAGTGTGGGCTAATAACGTGTTAACAGAGTGTCGAAGAGGCGGGAAAATAGAATCTGACATCGGATTTAGATTGATTATGGAGGTACGCGAACTTATTGTCATCTTACTGTACTTACTGATAAACTGCACAGAAAAAATGTCTTAAGCGAATAATAAATAAGAGCTGTCGCAGGACAGCGTAGCTCGCCTGACTTGTGCTTTGCCACTAAATCTATTAAATCTATTACCAAAGACATTGACCTCAATGTCACTCAGGTGGGTCGTGATGGTACAGCATAAAACTTCAGACCAATATCTACCAACATGCTAAGTTCAACTTGATCCATCTACATATTTGATATAGACTTATAACCTAAAATCTAAGTCTGTGACCTTGACAACAGGTGAGTCAAGATGCTACAGCATAATAAAAGAATAATATCTAACAGCAAAGTATCAACTAGATCCATCCGTCTGTTCCATCTGTTCCAGCAATATACAGTTCAAAACATTTTTAAGCAAAAGCTTTAACATAAAATTTCAAAGTCTGTGACCTTGAACTCAAGGTCACCCAGGTGGGTACAGCATAAAACTTCAGACCAATATCTACCAACATGCAAAGTATCAACTTGATCCATCTACATATCCAAGAGATATAGACTTATAAAAACTTTAACCAAAAACTCTAACAGAAAATTTCTAAGTCCGTAACCTTGACCTCAAGGTCACTCAAGTGGGTCATGATGGTACGGAATAAAACGTCAGACCAATATCTACCAACATGCAAAGTATCAACCTGATCCATCAACATCTTCAAGAGATATAGACTTATGAAAACTTTAACCAAAAACTTTAACAATAACTTTCTAAGTCCGTGACCTTGACCTCAAGGTCACCCAGGTGGGTCATGATGGTACAGCATAAAACTTCAGACCAATATCTACCAACATGCAAAGTATCAACTTGATCCATCCACAACTTCAAGAGATATAGACTCATAAAAACTTTAACCAAAAACTTTAACATTTTGAGCAACGCCGACGCCGACGCTAACGCTAACGCCGACGCCGACGCCGGGGTGACTGCAATAGCTCTTCCTGTACTTTCGTACAGGCGAGCTAAAAACCCTCTGCTAATATTTTGAAAAACTGTTATCACATGATGTCATAGTTCAGCTAGCTAACCCGCACTCCGTTCCACTTCGTGGCCTCGATCCACATCCGTGTGGTGAGGTATCACGGAACACCGACGGGAACATCCTGTTAACTGATAAATAAATGAGCCACATCATGAGAAAACCAACAATATGCATATGCGAAAACAAAGGCGCAGATCAGCTTCGCAATAATCGCGAAGCTGATCAGCGCCTTTGTTTTCGCTATACGGATAGTACAATTCCTCAACTTTATAAATCCAAAATTTCCAGCGTCTAGCCATCTTCTGTGCTTGTACAGCCCGGTTTGTGTCAGACCTGTTCGGAAACCACATTGTTGGTTTTTCCACGAGGCGTCTCAAATATTTATGCAGTTATGTTTTACCGTCATCTTTGACATCATCCGTAATAGTGGAATTATCTAATACAATGAACTCGGCAATGGAGAATCATCGACAATGGCGAATCACTCGTTAAGATATTGCAGAATTTCTTAAAACTTAGGCCAAATAGTATTTATTATACAACTCAGTCATTTACTTTCATCTATGTCTTGAGGTTTAGTAAAAGAATGGAGTCAATATTCCAACGGACAATAAAATCAGGGTTGCAGAAAAGCTTGTCCCCTTAACTAAAATGCCTAGTTTATTGTTCATCAAAAAGTGACGTTCAGATAAAATCTGTTTCTAACCTCGTTTCTAAGTATTTGATTATGATTTTTTTGCATTACTTTAATGCCTGATATCCCTAGTTATGAAGTATACCTTTTTTTTGATAACAGTTTTGACACTGAAGGTAGATATATATAAGCGTGGAAAGATATACATGTAAATTCGACAATAGCGAATCATACTTTGTGTGGTGAAAAGAATGTGCGTAAAGTATTGATAATCTACCTTTGGAAGGCTCGTCCAGGAACAATTTGGTTTGGTCATTGGCGTAACTAATATTGATGCAAGTCCTGGTTTGACCCTCTTGCTTTTAGGCTTACATTGATTCGTTAACGCAATAAAACATGCTTAAATCGGTATAATTGACCTTTCCGATATGGCATTTGCTGTTGACAGTGGACGTAAAGCACCAAAGCAAACTAAGAAAATATTATCGAACAACATTGAGTTTTGCATTATGATGGCACCATTTGTGTACAAAAATACCCTTCTAAAATGGTTTCTTTTGGGCTATAGACTATATGATTCGCCATTGTCGAATTTGGTTCGCCATTGACTAATGCGGGAGGTATCATATCAACAGGGTTATCTCTCATTAGGAAATTGAATGAATTAAAATTATCATTTTCCTGTAAAGCTGAAATATGTTAGATGTTCTTAGTATCAAATAAAATAACATTTGTCGTTTTTAAAATAATAGCGTTTGACCTCTTAGTCATTGTCGAGTCCACTGTAATAATTATCTAGTTCACATTGTATTATATATTTCAGCAACTTGCGGATTTCAGAGACAAGTGCTCCCGATGTTTTGTGTATGACTGGATAACAGTTCCTCTCGTTTATACTCAGGTAATTCTATGAACTGGCTAGTATTGTTCTAATTTGAACTGATGCGTATGAAAATTTCGCTGATTAAACATTACTGTAAGACAGTATACAATTTACAACATTGTAAGGCAGTATACAATTTACAACATACACATACATGTACATTACCATTTCCGTTTTGCAAGTGTTTAAAACATTAAAGTTTAATTTATTATTTTATACTTGTTCAAAATTACATTTACCATCACCGATTTCCCTTTGTTTGCACTTTACCAACCTCGATTTCCTCATGCCTACACTTTAACATCACCGAATTCCTTATGCCTACACTTTACCATCATCAATTTCCCTATTTAACGACACTTTACCATCACCGTTTTCCTTATGCCTACACTTTACCATCACCGATTTCCTTACACCTACACTTTACTATCACCGATTTCCTTACACCTACGTGGATATCGGATATATCAAAAAGTGTGAATGTTTGAGGAAGTAAGGCGCTCAATTCGGAGGGCAAGGCAAAGTTCGTCAGACTCTGAACCGAGTACACCGCTGAAAGTACAAAAAACAATGTCGTCCACAGACTCGAACACAGCTCTCGGTCAAAAGACCATTGATGACATATACAGCATGCTCGAGAAAATGAATGAAAGTAACAGAGAGACTCGAGCGAGCATGGAGAGGAGGCTGGATAAATTTGAAAATGATATGAAACGGCATATCGACAGCTCGGTCTCATCTCTGCGTACCGACATGAATACAGAGTTCACACGTGTTGACAATCAAATCAAGCAAATGCAAGAACAAATTCGATTGTTAGAAAGTGCCCCTCCCCCTCCTCCTGCCCCTAATATTAACACTCCACGATCTGAGCTAGATACGAGCTGTAACCTATGTTTCAAAAATATCACAGAAGATGATCAAGGGGATAGTGTTGAAAACTTGAAAAGGCATGTTGAAAATATTTTGGACTCATTGAACAATAATTCGGATATCATATGTGTTAAGCGCATTGGCGATTTACCAGAGCGACCGTTAGTTGGCCCATTCAGACAAGTGCGCCCGAGGCCAGCTATTGTCACGTTTTATTCAGCTGGACAGAAGGCATCCGTATTGAAATCAAAACGTAATTTACGGAACATTGAACAATACAAACATATCTATATCGAGCCTGACAAAACGCGTCAAGAACGGATAATGGAGGCAAATACCCGTAAAATTGTACAGCAGATAGCGGGACTTAAAATACGAGGCGGTCGAGTGATCAACAATGCCTAGGACAGTAGCCAGTCGAGGCGGCTCATTGACTTATCTGTCGCGTCATGGAATGTTAACGGATTTTATCTGTCACGATCATCAAAATCGAGCTATGAACTTCGTCAAAATGTAATTGATTGTTTGAACTCTGACTTAATTTCAATATGTGAAACACATCTTAAAGGTAATGAAGTTATATCGCAACCGGGTTATCAATGGATAGGACATAACCGTTTGAATTTAAACCCAAATGCTATTCGAGGGAGTGGGGGAGTGGGCTTTTTAGTAAAGCTTAGTTTGTTGGAAAAATATGACATTGTGATATTGGATAAAACGTTTGAGGACTTACTATGGATAAAACTTACCGAGAAAACAGACTCGAGCAATGGCGCATATTTTTGTTCATGTTATCTCCCACCCTCAGGGTCGAGTCGCGGTGATACTTCTCAACAGTTCTATAATAAATTGACTTCGGATATATATCAGTACCAAAATGAATTGCCGCTATTTGTTATGGGGGATTTTAATGGTCGCATTGGCGAGTCGATGGATTTTAATGACTCTATTGATTCCATACCGAATCGTATTCCGTTGGACAAAGTAAGAAACCAGCAAGGGGATTCATTGATTGATTTTTTAAAGGACACAAGAATGTGCATAGTCAATGGTAGAGGTGAACCAACAATGGACAATTTCACCAGCGTGTCCCCACGGGGGCAGGCGGTTGTAGACTATATAATAACGCCATACGATTGCCTGCGAAATGTATCGGATTTCAAAGTTTCACTTGTTCAAGACTGCTTAAAACGATTCAAGATTACTCCAAATACAGCAAAGATTCCGGATCACTCTATATTAAGCTGTACAATAACATTCTCGACATACAATGACACTCAAACAGAGGTCGAATACTCACAAACGTCATGTGACTTAGACACTTCGCAATTAAACCGGAAATATAAAGTAGAATCGGTTCCATCCAATATATTCTCCGGTGAGGAATGCTTGGAACAATTAAATGATATAATTTACAGACTAGAAACTGCAGAAAGTGCACGAGAAGAAATTGACTCTCTTTACGAAAAACTTGTTTCTACGCTTCATACCGAAATGAATACGCAATTACGATACCGTGATATAAACAAAGGCGCTAAAAAGCGTAAACGACATTTCGGTAAACCTTGGTGGTGTGACGAATTGAACATTCTTTGGCAAAGGACACGAGATAGTGAAAATGCCTTTTTGAAATGTTCAGATGGGATACATATTAAGACTGTACTCCGTAGGGAGTATTTTCAATGCCGTAAATTATTTGATAAAAGGATACGCCAGTGTGAAAGACAGTATTTCGCAAAACAACGTAAGCACATATCGGAACTCCAAACACGAAATCCAAAGGAGTTTTGGTCAGAAATAAATAAGCTTGGCCCTCGAAAATCGAACACAAATATTGACAGTGTATATACAGACAACGGAAACATAACGTATAATTCTCAAGAAATACTCAGAAAGTGGAAATCTGACTTCAGTACGTTATATAATAACAGCAGTGGCAATTATGACGATCAGTTCCTGCTTGAGATACAACGTTTAACGCGAGAATGGGAATTAGAATTCGATCAGGCACGTCAAAATTCAGACTCAAGTGTGAACGATGGCTCGAATATTGAGCTAAACAGACCGATAACTACAGAGGAAGTACGTCGAAGTATTTCGGCAGCTAAGACGGGTCGTGCTGTTGGAATAGATAACTTACCGAACGAAGTTCTAAAGTCAGATACTCTTATCCCTGTGCTCAAAACGCTATTTAATGCATGTTTAGAACATGGCGTAGTACCTACAATGTGGTATAGAACTATTATAACTCCCATACTGAAAAAGGATAAGGATTACCGGGATCCAATGAACTACCGTGGAATAAGCCTGATGTCTACAATCTCAAAGTTATTTAGCTCTATTTTAAATGAACGTATTGTGAATTTCTTAGATACAAATAGCATTCTTTGCGAAGAGCAAAATGGATTTAGAAAGATGAGAGCGTGTATAGATCACATATATGTCCTGACAACAGTAATTCGAAATAGAAAACTACAAGGAAAGCAAACATTCCTTTGTTATGTCGACTTTTCGAAGGCATTCGATTCTGTGAACAGAGATTGTTTGTGGTTTAAGCTGATGAATATCGGTATACATGGTAACATATTGAATCTAATAAAATCAATGTATGAAAATTTGGAGGCTTGCGTCAGAGTAAACGGACAACTGACAGACTGGTTTTCGGTAAATTCTGGAGTTCGACAAGGTGACAATCTTGCCCCCACGTTGTTCGCCATATTTGTAAATGATATTGCATCCGATATCAATGGATTAAACCTTGGGATCCCAATTGCGAATGATGAACGCTTAAGCATCTTGAAATACGCAGATGACATAGTACTAATAGCGGAGTCACCAGAAGACCTTCAACGTATGTTAAACGAACTTTCAAAGTGGACCAAACGATGGCGATTATCAGTGAATGTCGAAAAAACAAAAGTGATGCATTGCCGAAAACAGTCGGAAGCATTGACAAACTTTCATTTCGAATTCGATGGTACAGAGATCGGAATTACAAAGTGTTATCGTTATCTCGGATTAGATATCACAGACACATTTAGCTTCACAGTATGTGCGAAAAATCTACACGACGCAGGTAGTCGTTCCTTTGGGGCACTCACTGCGAAATACTATGCTAACAAAGGACTTGATTTCAAAACTTTCGAGAAAATTTATTTCAGTACAGTGGTACCTATAACGGACTATGCGGCGGGTGTCTGGGGCTTTAAAGCATACGACGAACATGACAAACTACAAAATCGAGCTATTCGTACATTTCTGGGTCTCGGGAAATCGACATGTCTCCTAGCTATGGAGGCAGAAACAGGTTGGCTGACTCCTCGATATCGACGATACTGTGAAATCGTGCGACTTTGGCATAGACTAGTAAATATGGATACTTATCGTCTCACGTATAAGGTGTTTAAATGGGATCTGCATCTTACAGCACGTTATCGCAATACATGGTGTGGTGATGTTAAAACCATATTTCGAGAATGTGGCTTACTAAACTTCTTTAATATAGACTTGAGTGGAACTATATCAGCAAAGAATCTTGTTGATATGGTAAAACGACGACTTATGAATATCCGTGAACGTCAGTGGACTGAATCTGTTTTGCAGTCAGCAAAACTCAGGACTTACCGTATATTTAAATCATCGATAGGCAAAGAGGATTACCTTGACCGATTTCTGTCTATTCAACAGAGATCGGCATTAGCTAGATTCCGTTGTGGTTCCTTCCCCCTAGCTGTTGAGCTTGGACGCTATAGACGACCAGTTATTCCCCTTGAACAACGAACTTGCCGTTTGTGCAATAGTGGACATATTGAAAATGAGGAACACTTTTTAATTCAGTGTTCCGAATACAACGATATTCGATCTAACTTGTTTGGACTACTCAACACTAATGACGTTACAGATGAGTTTAAACGTATTATGAAACATTCAGATCCAAAGATCATAGCAAACTATATTATCTCAGCGTATGAACGAAGGAATGTTATACTTGCAAACACTTGATGAGCGACAATGTGCATAATCTATTGACTCTTTCCCATACTATAACGATGGCTGAATTACACTTGCTAAAATAGATATCATAATCTTGGTCAGTCTGGATCTGCACTGTTGGTTAGGGTATAGAACATGTATTTTAGCGTAACTAGCAAAATTGACGCTGAGTCGACGTGGTAAATGTCGAATCTCCGCCAATTTTGAAATTGTTAAGCTGTACGTCACATTTTCGCTTTGTGTCACATAATGAAGCGGACTGAACATTGATTACGAGAACTTATCTTTGACAAATATCGTATATATTTTGATAGTGCATCATGAGCCTCTGAAGGCTGGCTGTTTACCATGTATGTTATTTTGTACAAATGTTAACAGGTTGCACTTTAAATAAATTAATAAACCTAAACCTACACTTTACCATCACCGATTTCCTTACACCTACACTTTACCATCACCGTTTTCCCTATACCTACACTTTACCACCACCGATTTCCTTAAACCCACACTTTACCATCATTGATTTCCATATACCCACACTTTACCATCACGATTTCCCTATACCTACACTTTTCCATCACCGGCTTGCCTTTATTAACACTCGCTATGCCATCTTACAGGTAGTCACCCTGTCTGTGCATACATTCTTTGGTGCTTGTCTTATTGGAAGGCAGTACACTGACTCTACCAGTGGTGAAGCTGATCTCTATGTACCTGTCTTTACGATACTGCAGTTCTTCTTTTACATGGGATGGCTGAAGGTAATACAAATAAGCTCAACAGTTGATCTTCTATATAGTAGTACTTCATGCTAACAACTTGAGACACTTAAGTTAACAAGCACGGATATTAAAAAACCTATACTGTACAGTCTAAATTACTGAGACGATCAGTTGTTTTGTTGTTGTTGTTTTTTTTTTAAATAAACCTGAAATAAAGTCGTGCACCGTTTCGTTTTTTGGCGGGATTTTGCATCATGATAACATGTCCGTGGAATGTATACCCCATTGAACCCCACTTTTATATTGCAAAACTGGGGTATGCGGGGGTATACCTATTTTTCTTATATAGATCGCAGAGGCGGTTCTAACGAGTACCCACAATCTATGTTTTGAGCAAAAATAAGAAAAATATCAAAATTTTTCTGATGAAAATTTTCATTTTTTACAACATTAAAAATCTTTGTATATTGCATGAGCAAGTTTTTGTAATGGGCTCTGCTTGCAACGCTTTCTGGTATTTCGGCTGAGACACGATCAGGGTTGCCTTTACTACCTTGGTCATGTTATGCATCTGTAATTCAGTGTGATATTATCCAATACCTATTTTTTTTATTTTATTATAACACTGGGATAATAAGCTTTCTGGCGATGTATAGTGATACCATATTGTGTACAATATTTTGTGTCAGTGAGAGATTATATGCTGAAAAAACACTGTTTTTAACATGTTATGATGTTGCACTTTTATTTTGGGTGTTTTGTAAACATGTCTGCTGTAATGTTCATGAGTGAAATGTGTTGCATATGGCTCTAGAACTAAGGAGACATATGTCCCCTGTAATATACTTTTTACGGCTTTGAATTTGGACTAAAATTAATGAAAATATGGAGTATGAAGTGAAACAGTACTTTTCTTATGTTTTTCAATTTTTCATGGTGTCTTTAGTTGGCAGGTAAAAACATTACACCCATGATTAGAACATGATGGTTTTGGTATCTAGTCTTTCATTGTTAAGACAATAGAAAGTTTAGAATCAATGGAAGTTGAATTTATCCTCACAGTGAAGAGTACTTGTTTTTTTAAAAAGCATCATTTTTATGTAGAGTCCGTAGCCCCTATTTTCATAATGGATGTTCAAAGCCAGATTCCTATTAACAAGGATGAGATGGTCTTATTATTTTTCAGACTGAGGACTAGTAAAACATGGCTGAAGGTTTTGTCAAGAAATTGTATAGGACCGCTGATGTGGTCAAATATATTTTTTGCATGTCCTGTAGAGTCCGTAGCCCCATGTTAAGAGACACCCTAGAAATAAAATGTGTGTTGCAGTCGAGGTTTCTTTCAATTTTTCATATGCAACCACATATGTTACATTGTATTAAATTAACTGCAGCATGGAACAATGACTTATCTAGGCTGCATATGATCTTATTTAAGCAGCCCAAAACACTGGTTTGAAGCTCCTTTTCTGAACTATTCCCATTACCCACTATGGTGAAATTTGAAAAATGCGAGAGCCAAAAGAATTATTTCTGGAATATAAACCTGATAGGTCATAAGTTATTATAAACCAAGAAAAATGAAAATACAAAGAGGTTACTTTTTTGCCTCAAGTGCAACACAAAAGGCAACCCTGATTGTGTCTCAGCCGATTTGCTTACATTTCTTTACTTGTCATTACGAAAACTCGTCCATGCATTATATGGAGATTTTTGTCTACATAAAAGTGGGATTTAAGGGAGTATTGATTTCTTGGACATGTTTCCTGATGCCAATCTGTTCTGTTTGTCAGGTTGCCGAACAGCTGATCAATCCATTTGGAGAGGACGATGATGATTTTGATATAAACTGGCTAATAGACAGACATACAGCGGTAACATCATAACGAGATATGGTTATGCCGTATACAGTATTGTTTCGGCTTTTAAAAGCTTAAACAGTTTTTTGTCAAAAGAAAATCTTTGACATTTCATTTTTCTTCTTTTTTGTTCAACATAAGAGTGTGGTGACATGTTAAAACCGCCTCTGCGATAGAGGTGGTTCTAATGCATTTATCTATGATCTTATGTTTGAACAAAAGTAAGTAAAACACCAATACGAGTCGTTAAGACTAAATGTTTGAGCCATGAACCCTGGCATTTTACTATGGCCAAAGGTCAAGGTAAATGCTCAGACAATTTACTTTTATTAGTACACATACTCAGTTTCATTTTTTAATATTATTAAGTGTAAACATGCCTTTAATTTCAACCTTCTGTTAATACCTTCTTCTGGTCAAGTCACATATTCCAACTTATTAGCATATTTCCACAGGTAGCTATGTGTTTGGCTGACCAGTGCTATGGCACCCACCCACCCCTTGCGAAAGATATGCATTTCAATGAAATAGAATATACACTACCATATACCGAGGCATCAATGCCATCTAAAAGGCCAATGTTTCTTGGCTCTACTTACAACTTGGCGTAAGTATTCTGTAAATATTTTCTTTGTTTTAACTCATATAAGCCTGGCGTCCCTTTTGTGGGACATTGGCAAACAGAAAAGCCCCAGATGTGACGCCACAGAACGCGGCGTCCCATCTGGGGTTATTCTGTTTGCTTAGAGAATTTTCATCCAAAAATTGAATAAAATTTAAAAATCACTCAATGAAAGCGGACTCACCCAAATGATAGTGATGGGAAAATCCATTCGTCAAATATAGGTTAATCATGTCATGTAAGCTCTGGATACCCATAACATAGAGATGTCGGGTACCATGAAACTTTTAAATGATAAGTGATGATTTCAAATTTTATAACAATATGCTGCTGTCAGAAAGGTAGCCCTTGGCAACTCCTGGGATTTGTATGAATCCTCCATGGTCGCCAGATATCATTTTGAGAAGTCAATGAAAAATCTTTCAAAAAATCATTCAGATTGGTACAATCTATGTTTTTGAGCAGTAATATGGACAATAAGGCATCTTAAATGCATTATTTAAAGATAGATTAGAGATTAGATTTTTCTCTCTCTCATAAGCAATGCATTTGCTCGACTGATATGGACGCATTTAATGTTTTCCTAGGAGACCAACTTTCCAAGAACAGAAATTGATTCGCACCGAATCTGCACTCCCAAGGTTTTACTTGAGAGAAGATTCACTCCCATTCACGGGTCTAAGAAAGCGGGCTAACACTGGGCCGACGGGAGGGCTCAGCGACTCTCTTTGGAGCCTGGTGGGGTCGAAACTTAGCTTCAGGTAGCAAACAGTTGCAACTTTTCTCTCTTTAATAATAATAATAATAATAATAATAATAATAATAATAATAATAATAATTATAATGATAATACATTGACTGTTATCGGGTCTTTGTTTGACATTTTCACATTTTTTCTTCTTTGGACATGCAATGTTAGTGACGCTTTTATTTCGTGAGACGATAAGTCAGTGCTTGTCTTATAATGCTCTCTCTCTCTCTCTCTCTCTTTCTCTCTTTCTCTCTCTCTCTCTCTCTCTCTCTCTCTCTGACAGAGAGCATGTATGTACAAAGACAAGAATCTCACAGACAATAATCATTTCTCATTATTTCATTCGTTTAAAGCTATTAATGTCTTGTAATTGTTTTACTCCTAGGCGCAATGCGGTTGCCATGGGTTCAAGTGATACATTGATGTCTGCCGGAGTACCCAATGGTAACGTCTCACACGGTGCACCACCGTATAGACCCAACTCTATTGACACGCCATATAGCAGAAAAATCTCCACGGAGTCAAAAGAGGTATCGCTGCACTTGACTATGAATCGTCAAAATTCTGATTTAAGTTTGAGCATTACGTTTTGATTTCAGTTACAGAAATGGTTAACAGTGACGTAGCAACCTCAAATTGGTGTTTTCAGATTATTCAGAACTCATTAATTTTCCAATTTATTCCAATCTAGTTCCTCATTTTTCTTTGCTAAGCAAGAAAACATTTTCATGAAACTGTGTATGACTGCTACAGTTTGAAATTGTCTTTTCTCGCAGTCAAGAAGATCAGTCGATGCAACAGAAATTCCAGAATATATACCCTTAAAAAGGGTTAAAACCATCAGTGACACCAAACACAAGCCACTAAAACGACTGGTTGAAACCGACAGGGAAAGAAAATGGAGTTTTCCTCTTAGTTTGCTGCACAGGAGACAAATCAAGCAAAGAAATATGGATCAGTTACCTACAGAGACGATGGGCTCGTCTACGGCGTCTCTGGCCGACTCGACGAGTTTGAAGGACATAAAGATTCCTCTCATAACACCACCAGCAAGTGCTCATACAACTACTGGGAGGTATTATTTTCATATTTTTGTTAAACATTTTGTGCGCATTCCCCCGCCTTTCCTTATTTTCATGGCCTTGAGCCGTGTCGTTCTCCTAAAGATGGCAATGCGATGTTATAAACTTATAAACTGATACAAGTAGGAAAAGGCGCAATCAGAAAAAGATTCCCACTCCAAAAACCAAGGTGGGAAAAAACCAAACTTATACCATGAAAACATATCGTGAGCCGAATGAGCAGCTATTTTCCTAATAGGTGGCCGCTCATTTACCTTAACTTAACTAAAAATGAACTTGTTTGTGTTTTACGCCTGCACGAAATATGCATAGGTCTGCACCATATTAACTCTGAATTCTAAATTTCCAGATATTTTAATTTTCATAATCGAATACCGTGATACTTTGGAATGGTCTATCAGAACCTTGTACATAATGTATGTCGGTCGTGTATATATCGCGCGCTAACTAAAGGTGTACGCATGTTACACTAATACTGCCCACGTCTTTTCACAGATTCACCGTAGAAACAGTCAGCAATGATTCACCGGGGGATTTCTCAAAGGCTGCCCGCAATAAACAGATCATTGAAGACCATTTTGGTTTCAACCTAGCCTTACCTAGGCGACTGTCAGCCATTGAGGAGGGTGGTACAATCAGAAGCATCAACGAGATTCTAACCCCGTCAGCGACTCACACATCACTCAGTCTGATGGACGACACGATCCAAGAAGTACCGAACGAAAGGTACAATTTGCCCCTTCTCTGTTGTGAGAGAGACATTCCTGATGATACGTTGCAGTAAATTGACTCTAGACGAAAGTTAATTCGGGGAGGAGGGGAGGCTTCAAAATTTATTTGCAGTCAACTGTCAATTTCCTAGCGAACTTTTAACTGATTGTAAAGTTAACTGACATTAACCGAATGCGAAAACAAAATTTGATATTTACTGACCAACTTTAGGTCCAGGTTCAATGTGAATTTGTGGCATTCCAGTTCAAGTTGAGGGTGAGACTCAAACGCATTTCATGGTTGCTGGTGTGACAAGACTTCCGCAACATTCAAGAATTCAACATTTTTTCACATTGGTTAGTTGAACTTGAATTACATTTAGACCAGAATCAGACATAAGTTCTGTTTTATCTTACAGCAAAGAGCTCTCGGTCAAAGAAAACGAAGAAAATACAAAGGAAGAGGAGCCACTATTGTCAGACACTCCAAAAATAAGTGTTGACAGTGTTAATATATACCTACCAGATGACAGGGATTCTTGACATATTCCTATGCAATATGAGCCTGTGCGTGAGAAAATCAACAGTTTGGGTTCCGACCAGGTCCGACACAAACCGGGCTGTACAGTCACAGAAGATGGTTAAGAGGCTGAAAATTGTGTATTTTAAGATAGTAAAAGGAATTGTACTTTCCGAAGGACATTGACGATTACTACCACGGATTTGAATAAAAGCCCATCTGGCAAAAAAGCTACAGT